>CM048753.1:15623728-16823728 GCA_026315105.1 Locusta migratoria | reverse complement strand
TAAACTACGATATTCTTGAATTACTGCAAAACAATGCGAGGCATCTTCCTGCACGTCCTCCTAAAGTAGTGGACCGACTGCAACCAAACTCTTTACAAATACTGCTTACTATCAGGCGAACAACCGCTGTCATGAAATAAAAACCTACAATGCACGCTAGAGGAGACACGAAGTCGTAAACTACGATATTCTTGAATTACTGCAAAACAATGCTAGCATTCTTCCTGCACCTCCTTCTAAAGCAGTGGACTGACTGCAACCAAACTCGGTACACATACTGCTTACTATCAGGCAAAAACCGCTGTCATGAATTAAACACCTACCACTCACGCTACAGGAGACACGAAGTCGTTAACTACGATATTCTTGAATTACTGCAAAACCATGCGACCAATCTTCCTGCACCTCCTCCTAAAGTAGTGGACCGACTGCAACCAAACTCGGTACACATACTGCTTACTATCAGGCGAACAACCGCTGTCATGAATTTAACACCTACCACTCACGCTACAGGAGACACGAAGTCGTAAACTACGATATTCTTAAATTACTGCAAAACCATGAGAGCCATCTTCCTGCACCTCCTGCTAAAGTAGTGGATCGACTGCAACCAAACTCGGTACACATACTGCTTACTATCAGGCGACCAACCGCTGTCATGAATTAAACAACTACCACTCACGCTACAGAAGACACGAAGTCGTAAACTACGATATTCTTGAATTACTGCAAAACCATGCGAGCAATCTTCCTGCACCTCCTTCTAAAGTAGTGGACCGACTGCAACCAAACTCGGTACACATACTGCTTACTATCAGGCGAACAACCGCTGTCATGAATTAAACACCTACCACTCACGCTGCAGGAGACACGAAGTCGTAAACTACGATATTCTTGAATTACAGCAAAACCATGCGAGCCATCTTCCTGCACCTCCGACTGCAACCAAACTCGGTACTCATACTGCTTACTATCAGGCGAACAACCGCGATCATGATCTAAACAACTACCACTCACGCTACAGGAGACACGAAGTCGTAATTACGATATTCTTGAATTACTGAAAATCCATGCGAGCCATCTTCCTGCACCTCTTCCTATAATAGTGGACCAACTGCAACCAAACTCGGTACACATACTGCTTACTACCAGGCGAACAACCGCTGTGATGAATTAAACACCTACCATACACGCTACAGGATACACGAAGTCGTAAACTACGATATTCCTGAATTACGGCAAAACCATGCAAGCCATCTTCCTGCACCTCCTCCTAATGTAGTGGACCGACTGCAGCCAAACTCGGTAAACATACTGCATAATATCAGGCGAACAACCGCTGTCATGAAATAAAAACCTACCACTCACGCTACAGGAGACACGAAGTCGTAAACTACGATATTCTTGAATTACTGCAAAACAATGTGAGCCATGTTCCTGCACCTCCTCCTAAAGTAGTGGACCGACTGCAGCCAAACTCGGTAAACATACTGCATAATATCAGGCGAACACCCGCTTTCATGAATTAAACACCTACCACTCACGCTACAGGAGACACGAAGTCGTAAACTACGATATTCTTGAATTACGGCAAAACCATGCAAGACGTCTTCCGGCACCTCCTCCTAAAGTAGTGGACCGACTGCTACCAATCTCGGTACACATACTGCTTACTATCAGGCGAACAACCGCTGTCATGAATGAAACACCTACCACTCACGCTGCAGGAGACACGAAGTCGTAAAGTACGATATTCTTGAATTACTGCAAAACCATGCGAGCCATTTTCCTGCACCTCGTCCTAAAGTAGTTGACCGACTGCAACCAAACTGGGTGCACATACTGCTTACTATCAGGTGCACAACCGATGTCATGAAATAAAAACCTACCACTCACGATACAGGAGACACGAAGTCGTAAACTACGATATTATTGAATTACTGCAAAATTATGCTAGCCATCTTCCTGCATCTCCTTCTAAAGTAGTGGACCGACTGCAACCAAACTCGGTACACATACTGGTTACTATCAGGCGAACAACCGCTGTCAGGAATTAAACACCTACCACTCACGCTACAGGAGACACGAAGTCGTAAACTACTATATTCTTGAATTACTGCAAAACCATGCGAGCCATCTTCCTGCACCTCCTCTTAAAGTAGTGGGCAGACTGCAACAAACTCGGTACACATACAGCTTACTATCAGGCGAACAACCGCTGTCATGAATTAAACACCTGCCACTCACGCTGCAAGAGACACGAAGTCGTAAACTACGATATTCTTGAATTACTGCAAAACCAAGCGAGGCATCCTCCTGCACCTCCTCCTAAAGTAGTGGACCGACTACAACCTAACTCGGTACAAATACTGCTTACTATCAGGCGAACAACCGCTGTCATGAAATAAATACCTACCATGCACGCTAGAGGAGACACGAAGTGGTAAACTACGATATTCTTGAATTACTGCAAAACCATGCGAGCCATCTTCCTGCACCTCCTCCTAAAGTATTGGACCGACTGCAGCCAAACTCGGTACACATACTGCTTACTATCAGGCGAACAACGGCTATCATGAAATAAAAACCTACCACTCACGCTAAAGAAGACACGAAGTCGTAAACTACGATATTCTTGAATCACGGCAAAACCAATGCGAGCCAGCTTCCTGCACCTCCTCCTAAAGTAGTGGACCGACTGCCACCAAACTCGATATATATACTGCTTACTATCAGGCGAACAACCGCTGTCATGAGTTAAACACCTACCAATCACGCTACAGGAGACACGAAGTTGTAAACTAACGAAAATCTTGAATTACTGCAAAAGCATGCGAGCCATGTTCCTGCACCTCTTCCTCCAGTAGTGGACCGACTGCAACCAAACTCGGTACACATACTGCTTACTATCAGGCAAACAACCACTGTCATGTATTTAACACCTACCACTCACGCTACAGCAGACACGAAGTCGTAAACTACGATATTCTTGAATTACTGCAAAACCATGCGAGCCATCATCCTGCACCTCCTCCTAAAGTAGTAGATAGACTGCAACCAAACTCGGTACACATACTGCATGCTATCAG
The DNA here is from genome assembly GCA_026315105.1 of Locusta migratoria. Classification (NCBI taxonomy): domain Eukaryota; kingdom Metazoa; phylum Arthropoda; class Insecta; order Orthoptera; family Acrididae; genus Locusta; species Locusta migratoria. The sequence continues at coordinate 16,820,639 of CM048753.1, read as the reverse complement.
TCGAACAACCGCTGTCATGAATTAAACACCTACCACTCACGCTACAGGAGGCACGAAGTCGTAAACTACGATATTCTTTAATTACTGCAAAACCATGCGAGACATCTTCCTGCACCTCCTCTTAAAGTATTGGATCGACTGCAAACAAATCGGTACACATACTGCTTACTATCAGGCAAACAACCGCTGTCATGTATTTAACACCTACCACTCACGCTCCAGCAGACACGAAGTCGTAAACTACGATATTCTTGAATTACTGCAAAACCATGCGAGCCATCATCCTGCACCTCCTCCTAAAGTAGTGGACCGACTGCAACCAAACTCGGTACACTTACTGCATGCTATCAGTCGAACAACCGCTGTCATGAATTAAACACCTACCACTCACGCTACAGGAGGCACGATATCGTAAACTACGATATTCTCTAATTACTGCAAAACCATGCGAGCCATCTTCCTGCACCTCCTCCTAAAGTAGTGGACCGACTGCAGCCAAACTCGGTACACATACTGCCTACTATCAGGCGAACAACGGCTATCATGAAATAAAAACCTACCACTCACGCTACAGAAGACACGAAGTCGTAAACTACGATATTCTTGAATCACGGCAAAACCAATGCGAGCCAGCTTCCTGCACCTCCTCCTAAAGTAGTGGACCGACTGCAACCAAACTCGATATATATACTGCTTACTATCAGCGAACAACCGCTGTCATGAGTTAAACACCTACCACTCACGCTACAGGAGACACGAAGTTGTAAACTAACGAAAATCTTGAATTACTGCAAAAGCATGCGAGCCATGTTCCTGCACCTCTTCCTCCAGTAGTGGACCGACTGCAACCAAACTCGGTACACATACTGCTTACTATCAGGCAAACAACCACTGTCATGTATTTAACACCTACCACTCACGCTACAGCAGACACGATGTCGTAAACTACGATATTCTTTAATTACTGCAAAACCATGCGAGCCATCATCCTGCACCTCCTCCTAAAGTAGTAGAAAGACTGCAACCAAACTCGGTACACATACTGCATGCTATCAGTCGAACAACCGCTGTCATGAATTAAACACCTACCACTCACGCTACAGGAGGCACGAAGTCGTAAACTACGATATTCTTGAATTACTGCAAAACCATGCGAGCTATCTTCCTGCACCTCCGACTGCAACCAAACTCGGTACTCATACTGCTTACTATCAAGCGAACAACCGCGATCATGATCTAAACACCTACCACTCACGCTACAGGAGACACGAAGTCGTAATTACGATATTCTTGAATTACTGCAAAACCATGCGAGACATCTTCCTGCACCTCCTCTTAAAGTGTTGGATCGACTGCAAACAAATCGGTACACATACTGCTTACTATCAGGCGAACAACCGCTGTCATGAATTAAACACCTACCACTCACGCTACAGGAGACAAGATGTCGTACACTACGATATTCTTGAATTACGGCAAAACCATGCGAGCCGTCTTCTGGCACCTCCTCCTAAAGTAGTGGACCGACTGCAACCAAACTCGGTACACATACTGCTTACTATCAGGCGAACAACCGCTGTCATGAATTAAACACCTACCACTCACGCTACAGGAGACACGAGGTCGTAAACTACGATATTCTTGAATTACTGCAAAACCATGCGAGCTATCTTCCTGCACCTCCGACTGCAACCAAACTCGGTACTCATACTGCTTACTATCAAGCGAACAACCGCGATCATGATCTAAACACCTACCACTCACGCTACAGGAGACACGAAGTCGTAATTACGATATTCTTGAATTACTGAAAATCCATGCGAGCCATCTTCCTGCACCTCTTCCTAAAGCAATGGACCGACTGCAACCAACCTCGGTACACATACTGCTTACTATCAGGCGAACACCCGCTTTCATGTATTAAACACCTATCTTTCACGCTACACGAGACACGAAGTCTTAAACTACGATATTCTCTAATTACTGCAAAACCATGCGAGCCATCTTCCTGCACCTCCCCCTCCAGTAGTGTACCGAGTGGAACCAACCTCGGTACACATACTGCTTACTATCAGACGAAACACCGCTTTCATGAATTGAACACCTACCACTCACGCCACAGGAGACACGAAGTCGTATACTACGATATTCTTGAAATACTGCAAAACCATGAGAGCAACCTTCCTGCACCTCGTCCTAAAGTAGTGAACCGACTGCAACCAAACTCGGTACACTTACTGCTTACAATCAGGCGACCAACCGCTGTTATGAATTAAACACCTACCACTCACGCTACAGGAGACACGAAGTCGTAAACTACGATATTCTTGAATTACTGCAAAACCATGCGAGCCATCTTCCTGCACCACCTCCTCCAGCAGTGGACCGACTGCAACCAAACTCGGTACACATACTGCTTACTATCAGGCGAACAACCGCTGTCATGAATTAAACACCTACCACTCACGCTACAGGAGACACGAAGTCGTAAACTACGATATTCTTGAATTACTGCAAAACCATGCGAGGCATCTTCCTGCACCTCCTCCTAAAGTAATGGACCGACTGCAACCAAACTCTTTACAAATACTGCTTACTATCAGGCGAACAACCGCTGTCATGAAATAAAAACCTACCATGCACGCTAGAGGAGACACGAAGTCGTAAATTACGATATTCTTGAATTACTGCAAAACCATGCGACCTATCTTCCTGCATCTCCTCCTAAAGTAGTGGACCGACTGCAACCAAACTCGGTACACATACTGCTTACTATCAGGCGAACAACCGCTGTCATGAATTTAACACCTACCACTCACGCTACAGGAGACACGAAGTCGTAAACTACGATATTCTTAAATTACTGCAAAACCATGAGAGCCATCTTCCTGCACCTCCTGCTAAAGTAGTGGATCGACTGCAACCAAACTCGGTACACATACTGCTTACTATCAGGCGACCAACCGCTGTCATGAATTAAACAACTACCACTCACGCTACAGAAGACACGAAGTCGTAAACTACGATATTCTTGAATTACGGCAAAACCAATATGAGCCATCGTCCTGCACCTCCTCTTAAAGTAGTGGACCGACTGCAACCAAACTCGGTACATATACTGCTTATTATCAGGCGAACAACCGCTGTTATGAATTAGACACCTACCACTCACGCTACAGGAGACACGAAGTTGTAAACTAACGATATTCTTGAATTACTGCAAAAGCATGCGAGCCATGTTCCTGCCCCTCTTCCTCCAGTAGTGGACCGACTGCAACCAAACTCTGTACACATACAGTTTACTATCAGGCAAACAACCGCTGTCATGTATTTAACACCTACCACTCACGCTACAGCAGACACGAAGTCGTAAACTACGATATTCTTGAATTACTGCAAAACCATGCGAGCAATCTTCCTGCACCTCCTTCTAAAGTAGTGGACCGACTGCAACCAAACTCGGTACACATACTGCTTACTATCAGGCGAACAACCGCTGTCATGAATTAAACACCTACCACCCACGCTGCAGGAGACACGAAGTCGTAAACTACGATATTCTTGAATTACAGCAATACCATGCGAGCCATCTTCCTGCACCTCCGACTGCAACCAAACTCGGTACTCATACTGCTTACTATCAGGCGAACAACCGCGATCATGATCTAAACAACTACCACTCACGCTACAGGAGACACGAAGTCGTAATTACGATATTCTTGAATTACTGAAAATCCATGCGAGCCATCTTCCTGCACCTCTTCCTAAAGTAGTGGACCGACTGCAACCAAACTCGGTACACATACTGCTTACTATCAGGCGAACAACCGCTGTGATGAATTAAACACCTACCAAAAACGCTACAGGAGACACGAAGTCGTAAACTACGATATTCCTGAATTACGGCAAAACCATGCGAGCCATCTTACTGCACCTCCTCCTAAAGTAGTGGACCGACTGCAGCCAAACTCGGTAAACATACTGCATAATATCAGGCGAACAACAGCTGTCATGAAATAAAAACCTACCACTCACGCTACAGGAGACACGAAGTCGTAAACTACGATATTCTTGAATTACTGCAAAACCATGTGTGCCATGTTCCTGCACCTCCTCCTAAAGTAGTGGACTGACTGCAGCCAAACTCGGTAAACATACTGCATAATATCAGGCGAACACCCGCTTTCATGAATTAAACACCTACCACTCACGATACAGGAGACACGAAGTCGTAAACTACTATATTCTTGAATTACTGCAAAACCATGCGAGACATCTTCCTGCACCTCCTCTTAAAGTAGTGGGCAGACTGCAACAAACTCAGTACACATACAGCTTACTATCAGGCGAACAACCGATGTCATGAATTAAACACCTGCCACTCACGCTACAAGAGACACGAAGTCGTAAACTACGATATTTTTGAATTACTGCAAAACAAGCGAGGCATCCTCCTGCACCTCCTCCTAAAGTAGTGGACCGACTACAACCAAACTCGGTACAAATACTGCTTACTATCAGGCGAACAACCGCTGTCATGAATTAAACACCTACCACTCACGCTGCAGGAGACACGAAGTCGTAAACTACGATATTCTTGAATTACAGCAAAACCATGCGAGCCATCTTCCTGCACCTCCGACTGCAACCAAACTCGGTACTCATACTGCTTACTATCAGGCGAACAACCGCGATCATGATCTAAACAACTACCACTCACGCTACAGGAGACACGAAGTCGTAATTACGATATTCTTGAATTACTGAAAATCCATGCGAGCCATCTTCCTGCACCTCTTCCTATAATAGTGGACCAACTGCAACCAAACTCGGTACACATACTGCTTACTACCAGGCGAACAACCGCTGTGATGAATTAAACACCTACCATACACGCTACAGGAGACACGAAGTCGTAAACTACGATATTCCTGAATTACGGCAAAACCATGCGAGCCATCTTCCTGCACCTCCTCCTAAAGTAGTGGACCGACTGCAGCCAAACTCGGTAAACATACTGCATAATATCAGGCGAACAACCGCTGTCATGAAATAAAAACCTACCACTCACGCTACAGGAGACACGAAGTCGTAAACTACGATATTCTTGAATTACTGCAAAACCATGTGAGCCATGTTCCTGCACCTCCTCCTAAAGTAGTGGACCGACTGCAGCCAAACTCGGTAAACATACTGCATAATATCAGGCGAACACCCGCTTTCATGAATTAAACACCTACCACTCACGCTACAGGAGACACGAAGTCGTAAACTACGATATTCTTGAATTACGGCAAAACCATGCAAGACGTCTTCCGGCACCTCCTCCTAAAGTAGTGGACCGACTGCTACCAATCTCGGTACACATACTGCTTACTATCAGGCGAACAACCGCTGTCATGAATGAAACACCTACCACTCACGCTGCAGGAGACACGAAGTCGTAAAGTACGATATTCTTGAATTACTGCAAAACCATGCGAGCCATTTTCCTGCACCTCGTCCTAAAGTAGTGGACCGACTGCAACCAAACTGGGTGCACATACTGCTTACTATCAGGTGCACAACCGATGTCATGAAATAAAAACCTACCACTCACGATACAGGAGACACGAAGTCGTAAACTACGATATTATTGAATTACTGCAAAATTATGCTAGCCATCTTCCTGCATCTCCTTCTAAAGTAGTGGACCGACTGCAACCAAACTCGGTACACATACTGGTTACTATCAGGCGAACAACCGCTGTCAGGAATTAAACACCTACCACTCACGCTACAGGAGACACGAAGTCGTAAACTACTATATTCTTGAATTACTGCAAAACCATGCGAGCCATCTTCCTGCACCTCCTCTTAAAGTAGTGGGCAGACTGCAACAAACTCGGTACACATACAGCTTACTATCAGGCGAACAACCGCTGTCATGAATTAAACACCTGCCACTCACGCTGCAAGAGACACGAAGTCGTAAACTACGATATTCTTGAATTACTGCAAAACCAAGCGAGGCATCCTCCTGCACCTCCTCCTAAAGTAGTGGACCGACTACAACCTAACTCGGTACAAATACTGCTTACTATCAGGCGAACAACCGCTGTCATGAAATAAATACCTACCATGCACGCTAGAGGAGACACGAAGTGGTAAACTACGATATTCTTGAATTACTGCAAAACCATGCGAGCCATCTTCCTGCACCTCCTCCTAAAGTATTGGACCGACTGCAGCCAAACTCGGTACACATACTGCTTACTATCAGGCGAACAACGGCTATCATGAAATAAAAACCTACCACTCACGCTAAAGAAGACACGAAGTCGTAAACTACGATATTCTTGAATCACGGCAAAACCAATGCGAGCCAGCTTCCTGCACCTCCTCCTAAAGTAGTGGACCGACTGCCACCAAACTCGATATATATACTGCTTACTATCAGGCGAACAACCGCTGTCATGAGTTAAACACCTACCAATCACGCTACAGGAGACACGAAGTTGTAAACTAACGAAAATCTTGAATTACTGCAAAAGCATGCGAGCCATGTTCCTGCACCTCTTCCTCCAGTAGTGGACCGACTGCAACCAAACTCGGTACACATACTGCTTACTATCAGGCAAACAACCACTGTCATGTATTTAACACCTACCACTCACGCTACAGCAGACACGAAGTCGTAAACTACGATATTCTTGAATTACTGCAAAACCATGCGAGCCATCATCCTGCACCTCCTCCTAAAGTAGTAGATAGACTGCAACCAAACTCGGTACACATACTGCATGCTATCAGTCGAACAACCGCTGTCATGAATTAAACACCTACCACTCACGCTACAGGAGGCACGAAGTCGTAAACTACGATATTCTTTAATTACTGCAAAACCATGCGAGACATCTTCCTGCACCTCCTCTTAAAGTATTGGATCGACTGCAAACAAATCGGTACACATACTGCTTACTATCAGGCAAACAACCGCTGTCATGTATTTAACACCTACCACTCACGCTCCAGCAGACACGAAGTCGTAAACTACGATATTCTTGAATTACTGCAAAACCATGCGAGCCATCATCCTGCACCTCCTCCTAAAGTAGTGGACCGACTGCAACCAAACTCGGTACACTTACTGCATGCTATCAGTCGAACAACCGCTGTCATGAATTAAACACCTACCACTCACGCTACAGGAGGCACGATATCGTAAACTACGATATTCTCTAATTACTGCAAAACCATGCGAGCCATCTTCCTGCACCTCCTCCTAAAGTAGTGGACCGACTGCAGCCAAACTCGGTACACATACTGCCTACTATCAGGCGAACAACGGCTATCATGAAATAAAAACCTACCACTCACGCTACAGAAGACACGAAGTCGTAAACTACGATATTCTTGAATCACGGCAAAACCAATGCGAGCCAGCTTCCTGCACCTCCTCCTAAAGTAGTGGACCGACTGCAACCAAACTCGATATATATACTGCTTACTATCAGCGAACAACCGCTGTCATGAGTTAAACACCTACCACTCACGCTACAGGAGACACGAAGTTGTAAACTAACGAAAATCTTGAATTACTGCAAAAGCATGCGAGCCATGTTCCTGCACCTCTTCCTCCAGTAGTGGACCGACTGCAACCAAACTCGGTACACATACTGCTTACTATCAGGCAAACAACCACTGTCATGTATTTAACACCTACCACTCACGCTACAGCAGACACGATGTCGTAAACTACGATATTCTTTAATTACTGCAAAACCATGCGAGCCATCATCCTGCACCTCCTACTAAAGTAGTAGAAAGACTGCAACCAAACTCGGTACACATACTGCATGCTATCAGTCGAACAACCGCTGTCATGAATTAAACACCTACCACTCACGCTACAGGAGGCACGAAGTCGTAAACTACGATATTCTTGAATTACTGCAAAACCATGCGAGCTATCTTCCTGCACCTCCGACTGCAACCAAACTCGGTACTCATACTGCTTACTATCAAGCGAACAACCGCGATCATGATCTAAACACCTACCACTCACGCTACAGGAGACACGAAGTCGTAATTACGATATTCTTGAATTACTGCAAAACCATGCGAGACATCTTCCTGCACCTCCTCTTAAAGTGTTGGATCGACTGCAAACAAATCGGTACACATACTGCTTACTATCAGGCGAACAACCGCTGTCATGAATTAAACACCTACCACTCACGCTACAGGAGACAAGATGTCGTACACTACGATATTCTTGAATTACGGCAAAACCATGCGAGCCGTCTTCTGGCACCTCCTCCTAAAGTAGTGGACCGACTGCAACCAAACTCGGTACACATACTGCTTACTATCAGGCGAACAACCGCTGTCATGAATTAAACACCTACCACTCACGCTACAGGAGACACGAGGTCGTAAACTACGATATTCTTGAATTACTGCAAAACCATGCGAGCTATCTTCCTGCACCTCCGACTGCAACCAAACTCGGTACTCATACTGCTTACTATCAAGCGAACAACCGCGATCATGATCTAAACACCTACCACTCACGCTACAGGAGACACGAAGTCGTAATTACGGTATTCTTGAATTACTGAAAATCCATGCGAGCCATCTTCCTGCACCTCTTCCTAAAGCAATGGACCGACTGCAACCAACCTCGGTACACATACTGCTTACTATCAGGCGAACACCCGCTTTCATGTATTAAACACCTATCTTTCACGCTACACGAGACACGAAGTCTTAAACTACGATATTCTCTAATTACTGCAAAACCATGCGAGCCATCTTCCTGCACCTCCCCCTCCAGTAGTGTACCGAGTGGAACCAACCTCGGTACACATACTGCTTACTATCAGACGAAACACCGCTTTCATGAATTGAACACCTACCACTCACGCCACAGGAGACACGAAGTCGTATACTACGATATTCTTGAAATACTGCAAAACCATGAGAGCAACCTTCCTGTACCTCGTCCTAAAGTAGTGAACCGACTGCAACCAAACTCGGTACACTTACTGCTTACAATCAGGCGACCAACCGCTGTTATGAATTAAACACCTACCACTCACGCTACAGGAGACACGAAGTCGTAAACTACGATATTCTTGAATTACTGCAAAACCATGCGAGCCATCTTCCTGCACCACCTCCTCCAGCAGTGGACCGACTGCAACCAAACTCGGTACACATACTGCTTACTATCAGGCGAACAACCGCTGTCATGAATTAAACACCTACCACTCACGCTACAGGAGACACGAAGTCGTAAACTACGATATTCTTGAATTACTGCAAAACCATGCGAGGCATCTTCCTGCACCTCCTCCTAAAGTAATGGACCGACTGCAACCAAACTCTTTACAAATACTGCTTACTATCAGGCGAACAACCGCTGTCATGAAATAAAAACCTACCATGCACGCTAGAGGAGACACGAAGTCGTAAATTACGATATTCTTGAATTACTGCAAAACCATGCGACCTATCTTCCTGCATCTCCTCCTAAAGTAGTGGACCGACTGCAACCAAACTCGGTACACATACTGCTTACTATCAGGCGAACAACCGCTGTCATGAATTTAACACCTACCACTCACGCTACAGGAGACACGAAGTCGTAAACTACGATATTCTTAAATTACTGCAAAACCATGAGAGCCATCTTCCTGCACCTCCTGCTAAAGTAGTGGATCGACTGCAACCAAACTCGGTACACATACTGCTTACTATCAGGCGACCAACCGCTGTCATGAATTAAACAACTACCACTCACGCTACAGAAGACACGAAGTCGTAAACTACGATATTCTTGAATTACGGCAAAACCAATATGAGCCATCGTCCTGCACCTCCTCTTAAAGTAGTGGACCGACTGCAACCAAACTCGGTACATATACTGCTTATTATCAGGCGAACAACCGCTGTTATGAATTAGACACCTACCACTCACGCTACAGGAGACACGAAGTTGTAAACTAACGATATTCTTGAATTACTGCAAAAGCATGCGAGCCATGTTCCTGCCCCTCTTCCTCCAGTAGTGGACCGACTGCAACCAAACTCTGTACACATACAGTTTACTATCAGGCAAACAACCGCTGTCATGTATTTAACACCTACCACTCACGCTACAGCAGACACGAAGTCGTAAACTACGATATTCTTGAATTACTGCAAAACCATGCGAGCAATCTTCCTGCACCTCCTTCTAAAGTAGTGGACCGACTGCAACCAAACTCGGTACACATACTGCTTACTATCAGGCGAACAACCGCTGTCATGAATTAAACACCTACCACCCACGCTGCAGGAGACACGAAGTCGTAAACTACGATATTCTTGAATTACAGCAATACCATGCGAGCCATCTTCCTGCACCTCCGACTGCAACCAAACTCGGTACTCATACTGCTTACTATCAGGCGAACAACCGCGATCATGATCTAAACAACTACCACTCACGCTACAGGAGACACGAAGTCGTAATTACGATATTCTTGAATTACTGAAAATCCATGCGAGCCATCTTCCTGCACCTCTTCCTAAAGTAGTGGACCGACTGCAACCAAACTCGGTACACATACTGCTTACTATCAGGCGAACAACCGCTGTGATGAATTAAACACCTACCAAAAACGCTACAGGAGACACGAAGTCGTAAACTACGATATTCCTGAATTACGGCAAAACCATGCGAGCCATCTTACTGCACCTCCTCCTAAAGTAGTGGACCGACTGCAGCCAAACTCGGTAAACATACTGCATAATATCAGGCGAACAACAGCTGTCATGAAATAAAAACCTACCACTCACGCTACAGGAGACACGAAGTCGTAAACTACGATATTCTTGAATTACTGCAAAACCATGTGTGCCATGTTCCTGCACCTCCTCCTAAAGTAGTGGACTGACTGCAGCCAAACTCGGTAAACATACTGCATAATATCAGGCGAACACCCGCTTTCATGAATTAAACACCTACCACTCACGATACAGGAGACACGAAGTCGTAAACTACTATATTCTTGAATTACTGCAAAACCATGCGAGACATCTTCCTGCACCTCCTCTTAAAGTAGTGGGCAGACTGCAACAAACTCAGTACACATACAGCTTACTATCAAGCGAACAACCGATGTCATGAATTAAACACCTGCCACTCACGCTACAAGAGACACGAAGTCGTAAACTACGATATTTTTGAATTACTGCAAAACAAGCGAGGCATCCTCCTGCACCTCCTCCTAAAGTAGTGGACCGACTACAACCAAACTTGGTACAAATACTGCTTACTATCAGGCGAACAACCGCTGTCATGAAATAAAAACCTACCATGCACGCTAGAGGAGACACGAAGTCGTAAACTACGATATTCTTGAATTACTGTAAAACCATGCTAGCAATCTTCCTGCACCTCCTTCTAAAGTAGTGGACCGACTGCAACCAAACTCGGTACACATACTGCTTACTATCAGGCAAACAACCGCTGTCATGTATTTAACACCTACCACTCACGCTACAGCAGACACGAAGTCGTAAACTACGATATTCTTGAATTACTGCAAAACCATGCGAGCCATCATCCTGCACCTCCGCCTAAAGTAGTGGACCGACTGCAACCAAACTCGGTACACATACTGCATGCTATCAGTCGAACAACCGCTGTCATGAATTAAACACCTACCACTCACGCTACAGGAGGCACGATGTCGTAAACTACGATATTCTCTAATTACTGCAAAACCATGCGAGCCATCTTCCTGCACCTCCTCCTAAAGTACTGGACCGACTGCAGCCAAACTCGGTACACATACTGCTTACTATCAGGCGAACAACGGCTGTCATGAAATAAAAACCTACCACTTACGCTACAGAAGACACGAAGTCGTAAACTACGATATTCTTTAATCATGGCAAAACCAATGCGAGCCAGCTTCCTGCACTTCCTCCTAAAGTAGTGGACCGACTGCAACCAAACTCGATATATATACTGCTTACTATCAGGCGAACAACCGCTGTCATAAGTTAAACACCTACCACTCACGCTACAGGAGACACGAAGTTGTAAACTAACGAAAATCTTGAATTACTGCAAAAGCATGCGAGCCATGTTCCTGCACCTCTTCCTCCAGTAGTGGACCGACTGCAACCAAACTCGGTACACATACTGCTTACTATCAGGCAAACTACCACTGTCATGTATTTAACACCTACCACTCACGCTACAGCAGACACGAAGTCGTAAACTAAGATATTCTTGAATTACTGCAAAACCATGCGAGCCATCATCCTGCACCTCCTCCTAAAGTAGTAGAAAGACTGCAACCAAACTCGGTACACATACTGCATGCTATCAGTCGAACAACCGCTGTCATGAATTAAACACCTACCACTCACGCTACAGGAGGCACGATGTCGTAAACTACGATATTCTTTAATTACTGCAAAACCATGCGAGACATCTTCCTGCACCTCCTCTTAAAGTTATGGATCGACTGCAAACATATCGGTACACATACTGCTTACTATCAGACGAACAACCGCTGTCATGAATTAAACACCTACCACTCACGCTACAGGAGACACGATGTCGTACACTACGATATTCTTGAATTACGGCAAAACCATGCGAGCCGTCTTCTGGCACCTCCTCCTAAAGTAGTGGACCGACTGCAACCAAACTCGGTACACATACTGCTTACTATCAGGCGAACAACCGCTGTCATGAATTAAACACCTACCACTCACGCTACAGGAGACACGAAGTCGTAAACTACGATATTCTTGAATTACTGCAAAACCATGCGATCCATCTTCCTGCACCTCCTCTTAAAGTAGTGGGCAGACTGCAACAAACTCGGTACACATACAGCTTACTATCAGGCGAACAACCGATGTCATGAATTAAACATCTGCCACTCACGCTACAAGAGACACGAAGTCGTAAACTACTATATACCTTGAATTACTGCAAAACCATGCGAGCCATCTTCCTGCACCTCCTCTTAAAGTAGTGGGCAGACTGCAACAAACTCGGTACACATACAGCTTACTATCAGGCGAACAACCGATGTCATGAATTAAACACCTGCCACTCACGCTACAAGAGACACGAAGTCGTAAACTACGATATTTTTGAATTACTGCAAAACAAGCGAGGCATCCTGCTGCACCTCCTCCTAAAGTAGTGGACCGACCACAACCAAACTCGGTACAAATACTGCTTACAATCAGGCGAACAACCGCTGTCATGAAATAAAAACCTACCATGCACGCTAGAGGAGACACGAAGTCGTAAACTACGATATTCTTGAATTACTGTAAAACCATGCTAGCAATCTTCCTGCACCTCCTTCTAAAGTAGTGGACCGACTGCAACCAAACTCGGTACACATACTGCTTACTATCAGGCAAACAACCGCTGTCATGTATTTAACACCTACCACTCACGCTACAGCAGACACGAAGTCGTAAACTACGATATTCTTGAATTACTGCAAAACCATGCGAGCCATCATCCTGCACCTCCTCCTAAAGTAGTGGACCGACTGCAACCAAACTAGGTACACATACTGCATGCTATCAGTCGAACAACCGCTGTCATGAATTAAACACCTACCACTCACGCTACAGGAGGCACGATGTCGTAAACTACGATATTCTCTAATTACTGCAAAACCACGCGAGCCATCTTCCTGCACCTCCTCCTAAAGTAGTGGACGACTGCAGCCAAACTCGGTACACATACTGCTTACTATCAGGCGAACAACGGCTGTCATGAAATAAAAACCTACCACTCACGCTACAGAAGACACGAAGTCGTAAACTACGATATTCTTGAATCACGGCAAAACCAATGCGAGCCAGCTTCCTGCACTGCCTCCTAAAGTAGTGGACCGACTGCAACCAAACTCGATATATATACTGCTTACTATCAGGCGAACAACCGCTGTCATAAGTTAAACACCTACCACTCACGCCACAGGAGACACGAAGTTGTAAACTAACGAAAATCTTGAATTACTGCAAAAGCATGCGAGCCATGTTCCTGCACCTCTTCCTCCAGTAGTGGACCGACTGCAACCAAACTCGGTACACATACTGCTTACTATCAGGCAAACAACCACTGTCATGTATTTAACACCTACCACTCACGCTACAGCAGACACGAAGTCGTAAACTACGATATTCTTGAATTACTGCAAAACCATGCGAGCCATCATCCTGCACCTCCTCCTAAAGTAGTAGAAAGACTGCAACCAAACTTGGTACACATACTGCATTGTATCAGTCGAACAACCGCTGTCATGAATTAAACACCTACCACTCACGCTACAGGAGGCACGAAGTCGTAAACTACGATATTCTTTAATTACTGCAAAACCATGCGAGACATCTTCCTGCACCTCCTCTTAAAGTTATGGATCGACTGCAAACAAATCGGTACACATACTGCTTACTATCAGACGAACAACCGCTGTCATGAATTAAACACCTACCACTCACGCTACAGGAGACACGATGTCGTACACTACGATATTCTTGAATTACTGCAAAACCATGCGAGCTATCTTCCTGCACCTCCGACTGCAACCAAACTCGGTACTCATACTGCTTACTATCAAGCGAACAACCGCGATCATGATCTAAACACCTACCACTCACGCTACAGGAGACACGAAGTCGTAATTACGATATTCTTGAATGACTGAAAATCCATGCGAGCCATCTTCCTGCACCTCTTCCTAAAGCAATGGACCGACTGCAACCAACCTCGGTACACAAACTGCTTACTATCAGGCGAACACCCGCTTTCATGTATTAAACACCTATCTTTCACGCTACACGAGACACGAAGTCTTAAACTACGAATTCTCTAATTACTGCAAAACCATGCGGCCATCTTCCCGCACCTCCCCCTCCAGTAGTGTACCGAGTGGAACCAACCTCGGTACACATACTGCTTACTATCAGACGAAACACCGCTTTCATGAATTGAACACCTACCACTCACGCCACAGGAGACACGAAGTCGTAAACTACGATATTCTTGAATTACTGCAAAACCATGAGAGCAACCTTCCTGCACCTCGTCCTAAAGTAGTGAACCGACTGCAACCAAACTCGGTACACTTACTGCTTACTATCAGGCGACCAACCGCTGTTATGAATTAAACACCTACCACTCACGCTACAGGAGACACGAAGTCGTAAACTACGATATTCTTGAATTACTGCAAAACCATGCGAGCCATCTTCCTGCACCACCTCCTCCAGCAGTGGACCGACTGCAACCAAACTCGGTACACATACTGCTTACTATCAGGCGAACAACCGCTGTCATGAATTAAACACCTACCACTCACGCTACAGGAGACACGAAGTCGTAAACTACGATATTCTTGAATTACTGCAAAACCATGCGACTTATCTTCCTGCACGTCCTCCTAAAGAAGTGGACCGACTGCAACCAAACTCGGTACTCATACTGCTTACTATCAGGCGAACAACCGCTGTCATGAATTTAACACCTACCACTCACGCTAAAGGGACACGAAGTCGTAAACTACGACATTCTTAAATTACTGCAAAACCATGAGAGCCATCTTCCTGCACCTCATCCTAAAGTAGTGGACCGACTGCAACCAAACTCGGTACACATACTGCTTACTATCAGGCGACCAACCGCTGTCATGAATTAAACAACTACCACTCACACTACAGGTGACACGAAGTCGTAAACTACGATATTCTTGAATTACGGCAAAACCAATGCGAGCCATCTTCCTGCACCTCCTCTTAAAGTATTGGATCGACTGCAAACAAATCGGTACACATACTGCTTACTATCAGGCGAACAACCGCTGTGATGAATTAAACACCTACCACTCACGCTACAGGAGACACGAAGTCGTAAACTACGATATTCTTGAATTACGGCAAAACCATGCGAGCCGTCTTCCGGCACCTCCTCCTAAAGTAGTGGACCGACTGCAACCAAACTCGGTACACATACTGCTTACTATCAGGCGAACGACCGCTGTCATGAATTAAACACCTACTACTCACGCTACCGGAGACAAGTATTCGTAAACTACGATATTCTTGAATTACTGCAAAACCATGCGAGCCATCTTCCTGCACCTCCTCCTCCAGTAGTGGACCGACTGCAACCAAACTCGGTACACATACTGCTTACTATCAGGCGAACAACCGCTGTCATGAATTGAACACCTACCACTCACGCCACAGGAGACACGAAGTCGTAAACTACGATATTCTTGAATTACTTCAAAACCATGAGAGCCACCTTCCTGCACCTCGTCCTAAAGTAGTGGACCGACTGCAACCAAACTCGGTACACATACTGCTTACTATCAGGCGACCAACCGCTGTTATGAATTAAACACCTACCACTCACGCTACAGGAGACACGAAGTCGTAAACTACGATATTCTTGAATTACAGCAAAACCAAGCGTGCCATCGTCCTGCACCTCCGACTGCAACCAAACTCGGTACTCCTACTGCTTACTATCAGGCGAACAACAGCGATCATGATCTTAACACCTACCACTCACGCTACAGGAGACACGAAGTCGTAATTACGATATTCTTGAATTACTGAAAATCCATGCGAGCCATCTTCCTGCACCTCTTCCTAAAGTAGTGGACCGACTGCAACCAAACTCGGTACACATACTGCTTACTATCAGGCGAAGAACCGCTGTCATAAATTAAACACCTACCACTCACGCTACAGGAGACACGAAGTCGTAAACTACGATATTCTTGAATTACTGCAAAACTATGCGAGCCATCCTCCTGCACCTCCTCCTCCAGTAGTGGACCGACTGCAACCAAACTCGGTACACATACTGCTTACTATCAGGCGAACAACCGCTGTCATGAATTAAACACCTACCACTCACGCTACAGGAGACACGAAGTCGTAAACTACGATATTCTTGAATTACTGCAAAATTATGCGAGCCATCTTCCTGCACCTCCTCCTCCAGTAGTGGACCGACTGCAACCAAACTCGGTACACATACTGCTTACTATCAGGCGATCAACCGCTGTCATGAATTAAACAACTAACACTCAAGCTACAGGAGACACCAAGTCGTAAACTTCGATATTCTTGAATTACGCAAAACCAATGCGAGCTATCTTCCTGCACCTCCTCCTAAAGTAGTGGACCGACTGCAACCAAACTCGGTACATATACTGCTTACTATCAGGCGAACAACCGCTGTCATGAATTAAACACCTACCACTCACGCTACAGGAGGCACGAAGTCGTAAACTACGATATTCTTTCATTACTGCAAAACCATGCGAGCCATCTTCCTGCACCTCCTCTTAAAGTATTGGATCGACTGCAAACAAATCGGTACACATACTGCTTACTATCAGGCGAACAACCGCTGTCATGAATTAAACACCTACCACTCACGATACAGGAGACACGAAGTCGTAAACTACGATATTCTTGAATTACGGCAAAACCATGCGAGACGTCTTCCGGCACCTCCTCCTAAAGTAGTGGACCGACTGCAACCAAACTCGGTACACATACTGCTTACTATCAGGCGAACAACCGCTGTCATGAATTAAACACCTACCACTCACGCTGCAAGAGACACGAAGTCGTAAAGTACGATATTCTTGAATTACTGCAATACCATGCGAGCCATTTTCCTGCACCTCGTCCTAAAGTAGTGGACCGACTGCAACCAAAATGGGTGCACATACTGCTTACTATCAGGCGCACAACCGATGTCATGAAATAAAATCCTACCACTCACGATACAGGAGACACGAAGTCGTAAACTACGATATTATTGAATTACTGCAAAATAATGGTAGCCATCTTCCTGCATCTCCTTCTAAAGTATTGGACCGACTGCAACCAAACTCGGTACACATACTGGTTACTATCAAGCGAACAACCGCTGTCAGGAATTAAACACCTACCACTCACGCTACAGGAGACACGAAGTCGTAAACTACTATATTCTTGAATTACTGCAAAACCATGCGAGACATCTTCCTGCACCTCCTCTTAAAGTAGTGGGCAGACTGCAACAAACTCGGTACACATACAGCTTACTATCAGGCGAACAACCGATGTCATGAATTAAACACCTGCCACTCACGCTACAAGAGACACGAAGTCGTAAACTACGATATTTTTGAATTACTGCAAAACAAGCGAGGCATCCTCCTGCACCTTCTCCTAAAGTAGTGGACCGACTACAACCAAACTCGGTACAAATACTGCTTACTATCAGGCGAACAACCGCTGTCATGAAATAAAAACCTACCATGCACGCTAGAGGAGACACGAAGTCGTAAACTACGATATTCTTGAATTACTGTAAAACCATGCTAGCAATCTTCCTGCACCTCCTTCTAAAGTAGTTGACCGACTGCAACCAAACTCGGTACACATACTGCTTACTATCAGGCAAACAACCGCTGTCATGTATTTAACACCTACCACTCACGCTACAGCAGACACGAAGTCGTAAACTACGATATTCTTGAATTACTGCAAAACCATGCGAGCCATCATCCTGCACCTCCTCCTAAAGTAGTGGACCGACTGCAACCAAACTCGGTACACATACTGCATGCTATCAGTCGAACAACCGCTGTCATGAATTAAACACCTACCACTCACGCTACAGGAGGCACGATGTCGTAAACTACGATATTCTCTAATTACTGCAAAACCATGCGAGCCATCTTCCTGCACCTCCTCCTAAAGTACTGGACCGACTGCAGCCAAACTCGGTACACATACTGCTTACTATCAGGCGAACAACGGCTGTCATGAAATAAAAACCTACCACTTACGCTACAGAAGACACGAAGTCGTAAACTACGATATTCTTTAATCACGGCAAAACCAATGCGAGCCAGCTTCCTGCACTTCCTCCTAAAGTAGTAGACCGACTGCAACCAAACTCGATATATATACTGCTTACTATCAGGCGAACAACCGCTGTCATAAGTTAAACACCTACCACTCACGCTACAGGAGACACGAAGTTGTAAACTAACGAAAATCTTGAATTACTGCAAAAGCATGCGAGCCATGTTCCTGCACCTCTTCCTCCAGTAGTGGACCGACTGCAACCAAACTCGGTACACATACTGCTTACTATCAGGCAAACTACCACTGTCATGTATTTAACACCTACCACTCACGCTACAGCAGACACGAAGTCGTAAACTACGATATTCTTGAATTACTGCAAAACCATGCGAGCCATCATCCTGCACCTCCTCCTAAAGTAGTAGAAAGACTGCAACCAAACTCGGTACACATACTGCATGCTATCAGTCGAACAACCGCTGTCATGAATTAAACACCTACCACTCACGCTACAGGAGGCACGATGTCGTAAACTACGATATTCTTTAATTACAGCAAAACCATGCGAGACATCTTCCTGCACCTCCTCTTAAAGTTATGGATCGACTGCAAACAAATCGGTACACATACTGCTTACTATCAGACGAACAACCGCTGTCATGAATTAAACACCTACCACTCACGCTACAGGAGACACGATGTCGTACACTACGATATTCTTGAATTACGGCAAAACCATGCGAGCCGTCTTCTGGCACCTCCTCCTAAAGTAGTGGACCGACTGCAACCAAACTCGGTACACATACTGCTTACTATCAGGCGAACAACCGCTGTCATGAATTAAACACCTACCACTCACGCTACAGGAGACACGAAGTCGTAAACTACGATATTCTTGAATTACTGCAAAACCATGCGAGCCATCTTCCTGCACCTCCTCTTAAAGTAGTGGGCAGACTGCAACAAACTCGGTACACATACAGCTTACTATCAGGCGAACAACCGATGTCATGAATTAAACATCTGCCACTCACGCTACAAGAGACACGAAGTCGTAAACTACTATATACCTTGAATTACTGCAAAACCATGCGAGCCATCTTCCTGCACCTCCTCTTAAAGTAGTGGGCAGACTGCAACAAACTCGGTACACATACAGCTTACTATCAGGCGAACAACCGATGTCATGAATTAAACACCTGCCACTCACGCTACAAGAGACACGAAGTCGTAAACTACGATATTTTTGAATTACTGCAAAACAAGCGAGGCATCCTCCTGCACCTCCTCCTAAAGTAGTGAACCGACTACAACCAAACTCGGTACAAATACTGCTTACTATCAGGCGAACAACCGCTGTCATGAAATAAAAACCTACCATGCACGCTAGAGGAGACACGAAGTCGTAAACTACGATATTCTTGAATTACTGTAAAACCATGCTAGCAATCTTCCTGCACCTCCTTCTAAAGTAGTGGACCGACTGCAACCAAACTCGGTACACATACTGCTTACTATCAGGCAAACAACCGCTGTCATGTATTTAACACCTACCACTCACGCTACAGCAGACACGAAGTCGTAAACTACGATATTCTTGAATTACTGCAAAACCATGCGAGCCATCATCCTGCACCTCCTCCTAAAGTAGTGGACCGACTGCAACCAAACTCGGTACACATACTGCATGCTATCAGTCGAACAACCGCTGTCATGAATTAAACACCTACCACTCACGCTACAGGAGGCACGATGTCGTAAACTACGATATTCTCTAATTACTGCAAAACCACGCGAGCCATCTTCCTGCACCTCCTCCTAAAGTAGTGGACGACTGCAGCCAAACTCGGTACACATACTGCTTACTATCAGGCGAACAACGGCTGTCATGAAATAAAAACCTACCACTCACGCTACAGAAGACACGAAGTCGTAAACTACGATATTCTTGAATTACTGCAAAACCATGCGAGCCATCATCCTGCACCTCCTCCTAAAGTAGTAGAAAGACTGCAACCAAACTCGGTACACATACTGCATTGTATCAGTCGAACAACCGCTGTCATGAATTAAACACCTACCACTCACGCTACAGGAGGCACGAAGTCGTAAACTACGATATTCTTTAATTACTGCAAAACCATGCGAGACATCTTCCTGCACCTCCTCTTAAAGTTATGGATCGACTGCAAACAAATCGGTACACATACTGCTTACTATCAGACGAACAACCGCTGTCATGAATTAAACACCTACCACTCACGCTACAGGAGACACGATGTCGTACACTACGATATTCTTGAATTACGGCAAAACCATGCGAGCCGTCTTCTGGCACCTCCTCCTAAAGTAGTGGACCGACTGCAACCAAACTCGGTACACATACTGCTTACTATCAGGCGAACAACCGCTGTCATGAATTAAACACCTACCACTCACGCTACAGGAGACACGAAGTCGTAAACTAAGATATTCTTGAATTACTGCAAAACCATGCGAGCTATCTTCCTGCACCTCCGACTGCAACCAAACTCGGTACTCATACTGCTTACTATCAAGCGAACAACCGCGATCATGATCTAAACACCTACCACTCACGCTACAGGAGACACGCAGTCGTAATTACGATATTCTTGAATTACTGAAAATCCATGCGAGCCATCTTCCTGCACCTCTTCCTAAAGCAATGGACCGACTGCAACCAACCTCGGTACACATACTGCTTACTATCAGGCGAACACCCGCTTTCATGTATTAAACACCTATCTTTCACGCTACACGAGACACGAAGTCTTACACTACGATATTCTCTAATTACTGCAAAACCATGCGAGCCATCTTCCAGCACCTCCCCCTCCAGTAGTGTACCGAGTGGAACCAACCTCGGTACACATACTGCTTACTATCAGACGAAACACCGCTTTCATGAATTGAACACCTACCACTCACCCCACAGGAGACACGAAGTCGTAAACTACGATATTCTTGAATTACTGCAAAACCATGAGAGCAACCTTCCTGCACCTCGTCCTAAAGTAGTGAACCGACTGCAACCAAACTCGGTACACTTACTGCTTACTATCAGGCGACCAACCGCTGTTATGAATTAAACACCTACCACTCACGCTACAGGAGACACGAAGTCGTAAACTACGATATTCTTGAATTACTGCAAAACCTTGCGAGCCATCTTCCTGCACCACCTCCTCCAGCAGTGGACCGACTGCAACCAAACTCGGTACACATACTGCTTACTATCAGGCGAACAACCGCTGTCATGAATTAAACACCTACCACTCACGCTACAGGAGACACGAAGTCGTAAACTACGATATTCTTGAATTACTGCAAAACCATGTGAGCCATGTTCCTGCACCTCCTCCTAAAGTAGTGGACTGACTGCAGCCAAACTCGGTAAACATACTGCATAATATCAGGCGAACACCCGCTTTCATGAATTAAACACCTACCACTCACGATACAGGAGACACGAAGTCGTAAACTACGATATTCTTGAATTACGGCAAAACCATGCGAGCCGTCTTCCGGCACCTCCTCCTAAAGTAGTGGACCGACTGCAACCAAACTCGGTACACATACTGCTTACTATCAGGCGAACGACCGCTGTCATGAATTAAACACCTACTACTCACGCTACCGGAGACAAGAATTCGTAAACTACGATATTCTTGAATTACTGCAAAACCATGCGAGCCATCTTCCTGCACCTCCTCCTCCAGTAGTGGACCGACTGCAACCAAACTCGGTACACATACTGCTTACTATCAGGCGAACAACCGCTGTCATGAATTGAACACCTACCACTCACGCCACAGGAGACACGAAGTCGTAAACTACGATATTCTTGAATTACTTCAAAACCATGAGAGCCACCTTCCTGCACCTCGTCCTAAAGTATTGGACCGACTGCAACCAAACTCGGTACACATACTGCTTACTATCAGGCGACCAACCGCTGTTATGAATTAAACACCTACCACTCACGCTACAGGAGACACGAAGTCGTAAACTACGATATTCTTGAATTACAGCAAAACCAAGCGTGCCATCGTCCTGCACCTCCGACTGCAACCAAACTCGGTACTCCTACTGCTTACTATCAGGCGAACAACAGCGATCATGACCTTAACACCTACCACTCACGCTACAGGAGACACGAAGTCGTAATTACGATATTCTTGAATTACTGAAAATCCATGCGAGCCATCTTCCTGCACCTCTTCCTAAAGTACTGGACCGACTGCAACCAAACTCGGTACACATACTGCTTACTATCAGGCGAACAACCGCTGTGATGAATTAAACACCTACCACACACGCTACAGGAGACACGAAGTCGTAAACTACGATATTCTTGAATTACTGCAAAACCATGCGAGCCATCCTCCTGCACCTCCTCCTCCAGTAGTGGACCGACTGCAACCAAACTCGGTACACATACTGCTTACTATCAGGCGAAGAACCGCTGTCATAAATTAAACACCTACCACTCACGCTACAGGAGACACGAAGTCGTAAACTACGATATTCTTGAATTACTGCAAAACTATGCGAGCCATCTTCCTGCACCTCCTCCTCCAGTAGTGGACCGACTGCAACCAAACTCGGTACACATACTGCTTACTATCAGGCGAACAACCGCTGTCATGAATTAAACACCTACCACTCACGCTACAGGAGACACGAAGTC
The DNA here is from genome assembly GCA_026315105.1 of Locusta migratoria. Taxonomy (NCBI): domain Eukaryota; kingdom Metazoa; phylum Arthropoda; class Insecta; order Orthoptera; family Acrididae; genus Locusta; species Locusta migratoria. The sequence continues at coordinate 16,797,028 of CM048753.1, read as the reverse complement.
GTAAACTACGATATTCTTAAATTACTGCAAAACCATGAGAGCCATCTTCCTGCACCTCCTCCTAAAGTAGTGGACCGACTGCAACCAAACTCGGTACACATACTGCTTACTATCAGGCGATCAACCGCTGTCATGAATTAAACAACTAACACTCACGCTACAGGAGACACCAAGTCGTAAACTACGATATTCTTGAATTACGCAAAACCAATGCGAGCCATCTTCCTGCACCTCCTCTTAAAGTAGTGGGCAGACTGCAACAAACTCGGTACACATACAGCTTACTATCAGGCGAACAACCGATGTCATGAATTAAACATCTGCCACTCAAGCTACAAGAGACACGAAGTCGTAAACTACTATATACCTTGAATTACTGCAAAACCATGCGAGCCATCTTCCTGCACCTCCTCTTAAAGTAGTGGGCAGACTGCAACAAACTCGGTACACATACAGCTTACTATCAGGCGAACAACCGATGTCATGAATTAAACACCTGCCACTCACGCTACAAGAGACACGAAGTCGTAAACTACGATATTTTTGAATTACTGCAAAACAAGCGAGGCATCCTCCTGCACCTCCTCCTAAAGTAGTGAACCGACTACAACCAAACTCGGTACAAATACTGCTTACTATCAGGCGAACAACCGCTGTCATGAAATAAAAACCTACCATGCACGCTAGAGGAGACACGAAGTCGTAAACTACGATATTCTTGAATTACTGTAAAACCATGCTAGCAATCTTCCTGCACCTCCTTCTAAAGTAGTGGACCGACTGCAACCAAACTCGGTACACATACTGCTTACTATCAGGCAAACAACCGCTGTCATGTATTTAACACCTACCACTCACGCTACAGCAGACACGAAGTCGTAAACTACGATATTCTTGAATTACTGCAAAACCATGCGAGCCATCATCCTGCACCTCGTCCTAAAGTAGTGAACCGACTGCAACCAAACTCGGTACACTTACTGCTTACTATCAGGCGACCAACCGCTGTTATGAATTAAACACCTACCACTCACGCTACAGGAGACACGAAGTCGTAAACTACGATATTCTTGAATTACTGCAAAACCTTGCGAGCCATCTTCCTGCACCACCTCCTCCAGCAGTGGACCGACTGCAACCAAACTCGGTACACATACTGCTTACTATCAGGCGAACAACCGCTGTCATGAATTAAACACCTACCACTCACGCTACAGGAGACACGAAGTCGTAAACTACGATATTCTTGAATTACTGCAAAACCATGTGAGCCATGTTCCTGCACCTCCTCCTAAAGTAGTGGACTGACTGCAGCCAAACTCGGTAAACATACTGCATAATATCAGGCGAACACCCGCTTTCATGAATTAAACACCTACCACTCACGATACAGGAGACACGAAGTCGTAAACTACGATATTCTTGAATTACGGCAAAACCATGCGAACCGTCTTCCGGCACCTCCTCCTAAAGTAGTGGACCGACTGCAACCAAACTCGGTACACATACTGCTTACTATCAGGCGAACGACCGCTGTCATGAATTAAACACCTACTACTCACGCTACCGGAGACAAGAATTCGTAAACTACGATATTCTTGAATTACTGCAAAACCATGCGAGCCATCTTCCTGCACCTCCTCCTCCAGTAGTGGACCGACTGCAACCAAACTCGGTACACATACTGCTTACTATCAGGCGAACAACCGCTGTCATGAATTGAACACCTACCACTCACGCCACAGGAGACACGAAGTCGTAAACTACGATATTCTTGAATTACTTCAAAACCATGAGAGCCACCTTCCTGCACCTCGTCCTAAAGTATTGGACCGACTGCAACCAAACTCGGTACACATACTGCTTACTATCAGGCGACCAACCGCTGTTATGAATTAAACACCTACCACTCACGCTACAGGAGACACGAAGTCGTAAACTACGATATTCTTGAATTACAGCAAAACCAAGCGTGCCATCGTCCTGCACCTCCGACTGCAACCAAACTCGGTACTCCTACTGCTTACTATCAGGCGAACAACAGCGATCATGACCTTAACACCTACCACTCACGCTACAGGAGACACGAAGTCGTAATTACGATATTCTTGAATTACTGAAAATCCATGCGAGCCATCTTCCTGCACCTCTTCCTAAAGTACTGGACCGACTGCAACCAAACTCGGTACACATACTGCTTACTATCAGGCGAACAACCGCTGTGATGAATTAAACACCTACCACACACGCTACAGGAGACACGAAGTCGTAAACTACGATATTCTTGAATTACTGCAAAACCATGCGAGCCATCCTCCTGCACCTCCTCCTCCAGTAGTGGACCGACTGCAACCAAACTCGGTACACATACTGCTTACTATCAGGCGAAGAACCGCTGTCATAAATTAAACACCTACCACTCACGCTACAGGAGACACGAAGTCGTAAACTACGATATTCTTGAATTACTGCAAAACTATGCGAGCCATCTTCCTGCACCTCCTCCTCCAGTAGTGGACCGACTGCAACCAAACTCGGTACACATACTGCTTACTATCAGGCGAACAACCGCTGTCATGAATTAAACACCTACCACTCACGCTACAGGAGACACGAAGTCGTAAACTACGATATTCTTAAATTACTGCAAAACCATGAGAGCCATCTTCCTGCACCTCCTCCTAAAGTAGTGGACCGACTGCAACCAAACTCGGTACACATACTGCTTACTATCAGGCGATCAACCGCTGTCATGAATTAAACAACTAACACTCACGCTACAGGAGACACCAAGTCGTAAACTACGATATTCTTGAATTACGCAAAACCAATGCGAGCCATCTTCCTGCACCTCCTCTTAAAGTAGTGGGCAGACTGCAACAAACTCGGTACACATACAGCTTACTATCAGGCGAACAACCGATGTCATGAATTAAACATCTGCCACTCACGCTACAAGAGACACGAAGTCGTAAACTACTATATACCTTGAATTACTGCAAAACCATGCGAGCCATCTTCCTGCACCTCCTCTTAAAGTAGTGGGCAGACTGCAACAAACTCGGTACACATACAGCTTACTATCAGGCGAACAACCGATGTCATGAATTAAACACCTGCCACTCACGCTACAAGAGACACGAAGTCGTAAACTACAATATTTTTGAATTACTGCAAAACAAGCGAGGCATCCTCCTGCACCTCCTCCTAAAGTAGTGAACCGACTACAACCAAACTCGGTACAAATACTGCTTACTATCAGGCGAACAACCGCTGTCATGAAATAAAAACCTACCATGCACGCTAGAGGAGACACGAAGTCGTAAACTACGATATTCTTGAATTACTGTAAAACCATGCTAGCAATCTTCCTGCACCTCCTTCTAAAGTAGTGGACCGACTGCAACCAAACTCGGTACACATACTGCTTACTATCAGGCAAACAACCGCTGTCATGTATTTAACACCTACCACTCACGCTACAGCAGACACGAAGTCGTAAACTACGATATTCTTGAATTACTGCAAAACCATGCGAGCCATCATCCTGCACCTCCTCCTAAAGTAGTGGACCGACTGCAACCAAACTCGGTACACATACTGCATGCTATCAGTCGAACAACCGCTGTCATGAATTAAACACCTACCACTCACGCTACAGGAGGCACGATGTCGTAAACTACGATATTCTCTAATTACTGCAAAACCACGCGAGCCATCTTCCTGCACCTCCTCCTAAAGTAGTGGACGACTGCAGCCAAACTCGGTACACATACTGCTTACTATCAGGCGAACAACGGCTGTCATGAAATAAAAACCTACCACTCACGCTACAGAAGACACGAAGTCGTAAACTACGATATTCTTGAATTACTGCAAAACCATGCGAGCCATCATCCTGCACCTCCTCCTAAAGTAGTAGAAAGACTGCAACCAAACTCGGTACACATACTGCATTGTATCAGTCGAACAACCGCTGTCATGAATTAAACACCTACCACTCACGCTACAGGAGACACGATGTCGTACACTACGATATTCTTGAATTACGGCAAAACCATGCGAGCCGTCTTCTGGCACCTCCTCCTAAAGTAGTGGACCGACTGCAACCAAACTCGGTACACATACTGCTTACTATCAGGCGAACAACCGCTGTCATGAATTAAACACCTACCACTCACGCTACAGGAGACACGAAGTCGTAAACTAAGATATTCTTGAATTACTGAAAATCCATGCGAGCCATCTTCCTGCACCTCTTCCTAAAGCAATGGACCGACTGCAACCAACCTCGGTACACATACTGCTTACTATCAGGCGAACACCCGCTTTCATGTATTAAACACCTATCTTTCACGCTACACGAGACACGAAGTCTTAAACTACGATATTCTCTAATTACTGCAAAACCATGCGAGCCATCTTCCAGCACCTCCCCCTCCAGTAGTGTACCGAGTGGAACCAACCTCGGTACACATACTGCTTACTATCAGACGAAACACCGCTTTCATGAATTGAACACCTACCACTCACCCCACAGGAGACACGAAGTCGTAAACTACGATATTCTTGAATTACTGCAAAACCATGAGAGCAACCTTCCTGCACCTCGTCCTAAAGTAGTGAACCGACTGCAACCAAACTCGGTACACTTACTGCTTACTATCAGGCGACCAACCGCTGTTATGAATTAAACACCTACCACTCACGCTACAGGAGACACGAAGTCGTAAACTGCGATATTCTTGAATTACTGCAAAAGCTTGCGAGCCATCTTCCTGCACCACCTCCTCCAGCAGTGGACCGACTGCAACCAAACTCGGTACACATACTGCTTACTATCAGGCGAACGACCGCTGTCATGAATTAAACACCTACTACTCACGCTACCGGAGACAAGAATTCGTAAACTACGATATTCTTGAATTACTGCAAAACCATGCGAGCCATCTTCCTGCACCTCCTCCTCCAGTAGTGGACCGACTGCAACCAAACTCGGTACACATACCGCTTACTATCAGGCGAACAACCGCTGTCATGAATTGAACACCTACCACTCACGCCACAGGAGACACGAAGTCGTAAACTACGATATTCTTGAATTACTTCAAAACCATGAGAGCCACCTTCCTGCACCTCGTCCTAAAGTAGTGGACCGACTGCAACCAAACTCGGTATACATACTGCTTACTATCAGGCGACCAACCGCTGTTATGAATTAAACACCTACCACTCACGCTACAGGAGACACGAAATCGTAAACTACGATATTCTTGAATTACAGCAAAACCAAGCGTGCCATCGTCCTGCACCTCCGACTGCAACCAAACTCGGTACTCCTACTGCTTACTATCAGGCGAACAACAGCGATCATGACCTTAACACCTACCACTCACGCTACAGGAGACACGAAGTCGTAATTATGATATTCTTGAATTACTGAAAATCCATGCGAGCCATCTTCCTGCACCTCTTCCTAAAGTACTGGATCGACTGCAACCAAACTCGGTACACATACTGCTTACTATCAGGCGAACAACCGCTGTGATGAATTAAACACCTACCACACACGCTACAGGAGACACGAAGTCGTAAACTACGATATTCTTGAATTACTGCAAAACCATGCGAGCCATCCTCCTGCACCTCCTCCTCCAGTAGTGGACCGACTGCAACCAAACTGGGTACACATACTGCTTACTATCAGGCGAAGAACCGCTGTCATAAATTAAACACCTACCACTCACGCTACAGGAGACACGAAGTCGTAAACTACGATATTCTTGAATTACTGCAAAACTATGCGAGCCATCTTCCTGCACCTCCTCCTCCAGTAGTGGACCGACTGCAACCAAACTCGGTACACATACTGCTTACTATCAGGCGAACAACCGCTGTCATGAATTAAACACCTACCACTCACGCTACAGGAGACACGAAGTCGTAAACTACGATATTCTTAAATTACTGCAAAACCATGAGAGCCATCTTCCTGCACCTCCTCCTAAAGTAGTGGACCGACTGCAACCAAACTCGGTACACATACTGCTTACTATCAGGCGATCAACCGCTGTCATGAATTAAACAACTAACACTCACGCTACAGGAGACACCAAGTCGTAAACTACGATATTCTTGAATTACGCAAAACCAATACGAGCCATCTTCCTGCACCTCCTCCTAAAGTAGTGGACCGACTGCAACCAAACTCGGTACATATACTGCTTACTATCAGGCGAACAACCGCTGTCATGAATTAAACACCTACCACTCACGCTACAGGAAGCACGAAGTCGTAAACTACGATATTCTTTCATTACTGCAAAACCATGCGAGCCATCTTCCTGCACCTCCTCTTAAAGTATTGGATCGACTGCAAACAAATCGGTACACATACTGCTTACTATCAGGCGAACAACCGCTGTCATGAATTAAACACCTACCACTCACGCTACAGGAGACAAGAATTCGTAAACTACGATATTCTTGAATTACTGCAAAACCATGCGAGCCATCTTCCTGCACCTCCTCCTCCAGTACTGGACCGACTGCAACCAAACTCGGTACACATACTGCTTACTATCAGGCGAACAACCGCTGTCATGAATTGAACACCTACCACTCACGCCACAGGAGACACGATATCGTAAACTACGATATTCTTGAATTACTTCAAAACCATGAGAGCCACCTTCCTGCACCTCGTCCTAAAGTAGTGGACCGACTGCAACCAAACTCGGTACACATACTGCTTACTATCAGGCGACCAATCGCTGTTATGAATTAAACACCTACCACTCACGCTACAGGAGACACGAAGTCGTAAACTACGATATTCTTGAATTACTGCAAAACCAAGCGTGCCATCTTCCTGCACCTCCGACTGCAACCAAACTCGGTACTCCTACTGCTTACTATCAGGCGAACAACAGCGATCATGATCTTAACACCTACCACTCACGCTACAGGAGACACGAAGTCGTAATTACGATATTCTGGAATTACAGAAAATCCATGCGAGCCATCTTCCTGCACCTCTTCCTAAAGTACTGGACCGACTGCAACCAAACTCGGTACACATACTGCTTAATATCAGGCGAACAACCGATGTGATGAATTAAACACCTACCACACACGCTACAGGAGACACGAAGTCGTAAACTACGATATTCTTGAATTACTGCAAAACCATGCGAGCCATCCTCCTGCACCTCCTCCTCCAGTAGTGGACCGACTGCAACCAGACTCGGTACACATACTGCTTACTATCAGGCGAAGAACCGCTGTCATAAATTAAACAACTACCACTCACGCTACAGGAGACACGAAGTCGTAAACTACGATATTCTTGAATTACTGCAAAATTATGCGAGCCATCTTCCTGCACCTCCTCCTCCAGTAGTGGACCGACTGCAACCAAACTCGGTACACATACTGCTTACTATCAGGCGAACAACCGCTGTCATGAATTAAACACCTACCACTCACGCTACAGGAGACACGAAGTCGTAAACTACGACATTCTTAAATTACTGCAAAACCATGAGAGCCATCTTCCTGCACCTCCTCCTAAAGTAGTGGACCGACTGCAACCAAACTCGGTACACATACTACTTACTATCAGGCGACCAACCGCTGTCATGAATTAAACAACTACCACTCACGCTACAGGAGACACGAAGTCGTAAACTACGATATTCTTGAATTACGGCAAAACCAATGCGAGACATCTTCCTGCACCTCCTCCTAAACTAGTGGACCGACTGCAACCAAACTCGGTACATATACTGCTTACTATCAGGCGAACAACCGCTGTTATGAATTAAACACTTACCACTCACGCTACAGGAGACACGAAGTTTTAAACTAACGATATTCTTGAATTACTGCAAAAGCATGCGAGCCATGTTCCTGCACCTCTTCCTCCAGTAGTGGACCGACTGCAACCAAACTCGGTACACATACTGCTTACTATCAGGCGAACACCCGCTGTCATGAATTAAACACCTACCACTCACGCTACAGGAGACACGAATTCGTAAACTACGATATTCTTTAATTACTGCAAAATGATTCGAGCCATTTTCCTGCACCTCCTCCTCCAGTAGTGTACCGAGTGGAACCAACCTCGGTACACATACTGCTTACTATCAGACGAAACACCGCTGTCATGAATTGAACACCTACCACTCACGCCACAGGAGACACGAAGTCGTAAACTACGATATTCTTGAATAACTTCAAAAACCATGAGAGCCACCTTCCTGCACCTCGTCCTAAAGTAGTGGACCGACTGCAACCAAACTCGGTACACATACTGCTTACTATCAGGCGACCAACCGCTGTTATGAATTAAACACCTACCACTCACGCTACAGGAGACACGAAGTCGTAATTACGATATTTTTGAATTACTGAAAGTCCATGCGAGCCATCTTCCTGCACCTCTTCCTAAAGTACTGGACCGACTGCAACCAAACTCGGTGCACATACTGCTTACCTGCTTACTATCAGGCGAACAACCGCTGTGATGAATTAAACACCTACCACACACGCTACAGGAGACACGAAGTCGTAAACTACGATATTCTTGAATTACTGCAAAACCATGCGAGCCATCCTCCTGCACCTCCTCCTCCAGTAGTGGACCGACTGCAACCAAACTCGGTACACATACTGCTTACTATCAGGCGAAGAACCGATGTCATAAATTAAACACCTAACACTCACGCTACAGGAGACACGAAGTCGTAATCTACGATATTCTTGAATTACTGCAAAACCATGAGAGCCATCTTCCTGCACCTCCTCCTAAAGTAGTGGACCGACTGCAACCAAACTCGGTACACATACTGCTTACTATCAGGCGACCAACCGCTGTCATGATATAAACAACTACCACTCACGCTACAGGAGACACGAAGTCGTAAACTACGATATTCTTGAATTACTGCAAAACTATGCGAGCCATCTTCCTGCACCTCCTCCTCCAGTAGTGGACCGACTGCAACCAAACTCGGTACACATACTGCTTACTATCAGGCGAACAACCGCTGTCATGAATTAAACACCTACCACTCACGCTACAGGAGACACGAAGTCGTAAACTACGATATTCTTAAATTACTGCAAAACCATGAGAGCCATCTTCCTGCACCTCCTCCTAAAGTAGTGGACCGACTGCAACCAAACTCGGTACACATACTGCTTACTATCAGGCGATCAACCGCTGTCATGAATTAAACAACTAACACTCACGCTACAGGAGACACCAAGTCGTAAACTACGATATTCTTGAATTACGCAAAACCAATACGAGCCATCTTCCTGCACCTCCTCCTAAAGTAGTGGACCGACTGCAACCAAACTCGGTACATATACTGCTTACTATCAGGCGAACAACCGCTGTCATGAATTAAACACCTACCACTCACGCTACAGGAAGCACGAAGTCGTAAACTACGATATTCTTTCATTACTGCAAAACCATGCGAGCCATCTTCCTGCACCTCCTCTTAAAGTATTGGATCGACTGCAAACAAATCGGTACACATACTGCTTACTATCAGGCGAACAACCGCTGTCATGAATTAAACACCTACCACTCACGCTACAGGAGACAAGAATTCGTAAACTACGATATTCTTGAATTACTGCAAAACCATGCGAGCCATCTTCCTGCACCTCCTCCTCCAGTACTGGACCGACTGCAACCAAACTCGGTACACATACTGCTTACTATCAGGCGAACAACCGCTGTCATGAATTGAACACTTACCACTCACGCCACAGGAGACACGATATCGTAAACTACGATATTCTTGAATTACTTCAAAACCATGAGAGCCACCTTCCTGCACCTCGTCCTAAAGTAGTGGACCGACTGCAACCAAACTCGGTACACATACTGCTTACTATCAGGCGACCAATCGCTGTTATGAATTAAACACCTACCACTCACGCTACAGGAGACACGAAGTCGTAAACTACGATATTCTTGAATTACTGCAAAACCAAGCGTGCCATCTTCCTGCACCTCCGACTGCAACCAAACTCGGTACTCCTACTGCTTACTATCAGGCGAACAACAGCGATCATGATCTTAACACCTACCACTCACGCTACAGGAGACACGAAGTCGTAATTACGATATTCTGGAATTACAGAAAATCCATGCGAGCCATCTTCCTGCACCTCTTCCTAAAGTACTGGACCGACTGCAACCAAACTCGGTACACATACTGCTTAATATCAGGCGAACAACCGATGTGATGAATTAAACACCTACCACACACGCTACAGGAGACACGAAGTCGTAAACTACGATATTCTTGAATTACTGCAAAACCATGCGAGCCATCCTCCTGCACCTCCTCCTCCAGTAGTGGACCGACTGCAACCAGACTCGGTACACATACTGCTTACTATCAGGCGAAGAACCGCTGTCATAAATTAAACAACTACCACTCACGCTACAGGAGACACGAAGTCGTAAACTACGATATTCTTGAATTACTGCAAAATTATGCGAGCCATCTTCCTGCACCTCCTCCTCCAGTAGTGGACCGACTGCAACCAAACTCGGTACACATACTGCTTACTATCAGGCGAACAACCGCTGTCATGAATTAAACACCTACCACTCACGCTACAGGAGACACGAAGTCGTAAACTACGACATTCTTAAATTACTGCAAAACCATGAGAGCCATCTTCCTGCACCTCCTCCTAAAGTAGTGGACCGACTGCAACCAAACTCGGTACACATACTACTTACTATCAGGCGACCAACCGCTGTCATGAATTAAACAACTACCACTCACGCTACAGGAGACACGAAGTCGTAAACTACGATATTCTTGAATTACGGCAAAACCAATGCGAGACATCTTCCTGCACCTCCTCCTAAACTAGTGGACCGACTGCAACCAAACTCGGTACATATACTGCTTACTATCAGGCGAACAACCGCTGTTATGAATTAAACACCTACCACTCACGCTACAGGAGACACGAAGTTTTAAACTAACGATATTCTTGAATTACTGCAAAAGCATGCGAGCCATGTTCCTGCACCTCTTCCTCCAGTAGTGGACCGACTGCAACCAAACTCGGTACACATACTGCTTACTATCAGGCGAACACCCGCTGTCATGAATTAAACACCTACCACTCACGCTACAGGAGACACGAATTCGTAAACTACGATATTCTTTAATTACTGCAAAAGGATTCGAGCCATTTTCCTGCACCTCCTCCTCCAGTAGTGTACCGAGTGGAACCAACCTCGGTACACATACTGCTTACTATCAGACGAAACACCGCTGTCATGAATTGAACACCTACCACTCACGCCACAGGAGACACGAAGTCGTAAACTACGATATTCTTGAATAACTTCAAAAACCATGAGAGCCACCTTCCTGCACCTCGTCCTAAAGTAGTGGACCGACTGCAACCAAACTCGGTACACATACTGCTTACTATCAGGCGACCAACCGCTGTTATGAATTAAACACCTACCACTCACGCTACAGGAGACACGAAGTCGTAATTACGATATTTTTGAATTACTGAAAGTCCATGCGAGCCATCTTCCTGCACCTCTTCCTAAAGTACTGGACCGACTGCAACCAAACTCGGTGCACATACTGCTTACCTGCTTACTATCAGGCGAACAACCGCTGTGATGAATTAAACACCTACCACACACGCTACAGGAGACACGAAGTCGTAAACTACGATATTCTTGAATTACTGCAAAACCATGCGAGCCATCCTCCTGCACCTCCTCCTCCAGTAGTGGACCGACTGCAACCAAACTCGGTACACATACTGCTTACTATCAGGCGAAGAACCGATGTCATAAATTAAACACCTAACACTCACGCTACAGGAGACACGAAGTCGTAATCTACGATATTCTTGAATTACTGCAAAACCATGAGAGCCATCTTCCTGCACCTCCTCCTAAAGTAGTGGACCGACTGCAACCAAACTCGGTACACATACTGCTTACTATCAGGCGACCAACCGCTGTCATGATATAAACAACTACCACTCACGCTACAGGAGACACGAAGTCGTAAACTACGATATTCTTGAATTACGGCAAAACCAATGCATGCCATCTTCCTGCACCTCCTCCTAAAGTAGTGGACCGACTGCAACCAAACTGGGTACATATACTGCTTATTATCAGGCGAACAACCGCTGTCATGAATTAAACACCTACCACTCACGCTACAGGAGGCACGAAGTCGTAAACTACGATATTCTTTCATTACTGCAAAACCATGCGAGCCTTCTTCCTGCACCTCCTCTTAAAGTATTGGATCGACTGCAAACAAATCGGTACACATACTGCTTACTATCAGGCGAACAACCGCTGTCATGAATTAAACACCTACCACTCACGCTACAGGAGACAAGAATTCGTAAACTACGATATTCTTGAATTACTGCAAAACCATGCGAGCCATCTTCCTGCACCTCCTCCTCCAGTAGTGGACCGACTGCAACCAAACTCGGTACACATACTGCTTACTATCAGGCGAACAACCGCTGTCATGAATTGAACACCTACCACTCACGTCACAGGAGACACGATATCGTAAACTACGATATTCTTGAATTACTTCAAAACCATGAGAGCCACCTTCCTGCACCTCGTCCTAAAGTAGTGGACCGACTGCAACCAAACTCGGTACACATACTGCTTACTATCAGGCGACCAATCGCTGTTATGAATTAAACACCTACCACTCACGCTACAGGAGACACGAAGTCGTAAACTACGATATTCTTGAATTACTGTAAAACCAAGCGTGCCATCTTCCTGCACCTCCGACTGCAACCAAACTCGGTACTCCTACTGCTTACTATCAGGCGAACAACAGCGATCATGATCTTAACACCTACCACTCACGCTACAGGAGACACGAAGTCGTAAACTACGATATTCTTGAATTACTGCAAAACTATGCGAGCCATCTTCCTGCACCTCCTCCTCCAGTAGTGGACCGACTGCAACCAAACTCGGTACACATACTGCTTACAATCAGGCGAACAACCGCTGTCATAAATTAAACACCTACCACTCACGCTACAGGAGACACGAAGTCGTAAACTACGATATTCTTAAATTACTGCAAAACCATGAGAGACATCTTCCTGCACCTCCTCCTAAAGTAGTGGACCGACTGCAACCTAACTCGGTACACATACTGCTTACTATCAGGCGACCAACCGCTGTCATGAATTAAACAACTACCACTCACGCTACAGGAGACACGAAGTCGTAAACTACGATAATCTTGAATTACTGCAAAACCATGCCAGCCATCCTCCTGCACCTCCTCCTCCAGTAGTGGACCGACTGCAACCAAACTCGGTACACATACTGCTTACTATCAGGCGAAGAACCGCTGTCATAAATTAAACACCTACCACTCACGCTACAGGAGACACGAAGTCGTAAACTACGATATTCTTAAATTACTGCAAAACCATGAGAGCCATCTTCCTGCACCTCCTCCTAATGTAGTGGACCGACTGCAACCAAACTCGGTACACATACTACTTACTATCAGGCGACCAACCGCTGTCATGAATTAAACAACTACCACTCACGCTACAGGAGACACGAAGTCGTAAACTACGATATTCTTGAATTACGGCAAAACCAATGCGAGACATCTTCCTGCACCTCCTCCTAAAGTAGTGGACCGACTGCAACCAAACTCGGTACATATACTGCTTACTATCACTCGAACAACCGCTGTTATGAATTAAACACCTACCACTCACGCTACAGGAGACACGAAGTTGTAAACTAACGATATTCTTGAATTACTGCAAAAGCATGCGAGCCATGCTCCTGCACCTCTTCCTCCAGTAGTGGACCGACTGCAACCAAACTCGGTACACATACTACTTACTATCAGGCGAACACCCGCTGTCATGAATTAAACACCTACCTTTCACGCTACAGGAGACACGAATTCGTAAACTTCGATATTCTTTAATTACTGCAAAAGGATTCGAGCCATTTTCCTGCACCTCCTCCTCCAGTAGTGTACCGAGTGGAACCAACCTCGGTACACATACTGCTTACTATCAGACGAAACACCGCTGTCATGAATTTAACACCTACCACTCACGCCACAAGAGACACGAAGTCGTAAACTACGATATTCTTGAATAAGTTCAAAACCATGAGAGCCACCTTCCTGCACCCCGTCCTAAAGTAGTGGACCGACTGCAACCAAACTCGGTACACATACTGCTTACTATCAGGCGACCAACCGCTGTTATGAATTAAACACCTACCACTCATGCTACAGGAGACACGAAGTCGTAAACTACGATATTCTTGAATTACGACAAAACCAATGCGAGCCACCTTCCTGCACCTCCTCCTAAAGTAGTGGACCGACTGCAACCAAACTCGGTACACATACTGCTTACTATCAGGCGAAGAACCGCTGTCAAAAATTAAACACCTACCACTCACGCTACAGGAGACACGAAGTCGTAAACTACGATATTTTTGAATTACTGCAAAACTATGCCAGCCATCTTCCTGCACCTCCTCCTCCAGTAGTGGACCGACTGCAACCAAACTCGGTACACATACTGCTTACTATCAGGCGAACAACCGCTGTCATAAATTAAACACCTACCACTCACGCTACAGGAGACACGAAGTCGTAAACTACGATATTCTTAAATTACTGCAAAACCATGAGAGATATCTTCCTGCACCTCCTCCTAAAGTAGTGGACCGACTGCAACCTAACTCGGTACACATACTGCTTACTATCAGGCGATCAACCGCTGTCATGAATTAAACAACTACCACTCACGCTACAGGAGACACGAAGTCGTAAACTACGATATTCTTGAATTACGGCAAAACCAATGCGAGCCATCTTCCTGCACCTCCTCCTAAAGTAGTGGACCGACTGCAACCAAACTCGGTACATATACTGCTTACAATCAGGCAAACAACCGCTGTTATGAATTAAACACCTACCACTCACGCTACAGAAGACACGAAGACGTATACTACGATATTCTTGAATTACTGCAAAACCATGCGAGCCATCATCCTGCACCTCTTCCTAAAGTAGTGGAAAGACTGCAACCAAACTCGGTACACATACTGCATACTATCAGTCGAACCACCGCAGTCATGAATTAAACACCTACCACTCACGCTACAGGAGGCACGAAGTCGTAAACTACGATATCCTTTAATTACTGCAAAACCATGCGAGCCATCTTCCTGCACCTCCTCTTAAAGTATTGGATCGACTGCAAACAATTCGGTACACATACTGCTTACTATCAGGCGAACAACCGCTGTCATGAATTAAACACCTACCACTCACGCTACAGGAGACACGAAGTCGTAAACTACGATATTCTTGAATTACGGCAAAACCATGCGAGCCGTCTTCCGGCACCTACTCCTAAAGTAGTAGACCGACTGCAACAAACTCTGTACACATACTGCTTACTATCAGGCGAACCACCGCTGTCATGAATTAAACACCTACTACTCACGCTACAGGAGACAAGAATTCGTAAACTATGATATTCTTGAATTACTGCAAAACTATGCAAGCCATCTTCCTGCACCTCCTCCTCCAGTAGTGGACCGACTGCAACCAAACTCGGTACACATACTGCTTACTATCAGGCGAACAACCGCTGTCATGAATTTAACACCTACCACTCACGCTACAGGAGACACGAAGTCGTAAACTACGATATTCTTGAATTACTGCAAAACCATGCGAGCCATCTTCCTGCACCTCCTCCTAAAGTAGTGGACCGACTGCCACCAAACTCGGTACACATACTGCTTACTATCAGGCGAAAACCCGCTGTCATGAATTAAACACCTACCACTCACGCTACAAGAGACACGAAGTCGTAAACTACGATATTCCTGAATTACTGCTAAACCATGCGACCTATCTTCCTGCACCTCCTCCTAAAGTAGTGGACCGACTGCAACCAAACTCGGTACACATACTGCTTACTATCAGGCGAACAACCGCTGTCATGAATTTAACACCTACCACTCACGCTACAGGAGACACGAAGTCGTAAACTACGATATTCTTAAATTACTGCAAAACCATGAGAGCAATCTTCCTGCACCTCCTCCTAAAGTAGTGGACCGACTGCAAACCAAACTCGGTACACATACTGCTTACTATCAGGCGAACAACCGCTGTTATGAATTAAACACCTACCACTCACGCTACAGGAGACACGAAGTTGTAAACTAACGATATTCTTGAATTACTGCAAAAGCATGCGAGCCATGTTCCTGCACCGTTTCCTCCAGTAGTGGACCGACTGCAACCAAACTCGGTACACATACAGCTTACTATCAGGCAAACAACCGCTGTCTTGTATTTAACACCTACCACTCACGCTACAGCAGACACGAAGCCGTAAACTACGATATTCTTGAATTACTGCAAAACCATGCGAGACATCATCCTGCACCTCCTCCTAAAGTAGTGGAAAGACTGCAACCAAACTCGGTACACATACTGCTTACTATCAGGCGAACAACCGCTGTCATGAATTAAACACCTACTACTCACGCTACAGGAGACAAGAATTCGTAAACTACGATATTCTTGAATTACTGCAAAACCATGCGAGCTATCTTCCTGCACCTCCTCCTCCAGTAGTGGACCGACTGCAACCAAACTCGGTACACATACTGTTTACTATCAGGCGAACAACCGCTGTCATGAATTTAACACCTACCACTCACGCTACAGGAGACACGAAGTCGTAAACTACGATATTCTTGAATTACTACAAAACCATGCGAGCCATCTTCCTGCATCTCCTCCACCAGTAGTGGGCCGACTGCAACCAAACTCGGTACATATACTGCTTACTATCAGGCGAACAACCGCTGTGATGAATTAAACACCTACCACACACGCTACAGGAGACACGAAGTCGTAAACTACGATATTCTTGAATTACTGCAAAACCATGCGAGCCATCTTCCTGCACCTCCTCCTAAAGTAGTGGACCGACTGCAGCCAAACTCGGTACACATACTGCTTACTATCAGGCGAACAACGGCTGTCATGAAATAAAAACCTACCACTCACGCTACAGAAGATACGATGTCGTAAACTACGATAATCTTGAATTACTGCAAAACCATGCGAGCCATGTTCCTGCACCTCCTCCTCCAGTAGTGGACCGACTGCAACAAAACTCGGTACACGTACTGCTTACTAACAGGCGAACACCCGCTGTCATGAATTAAACACCTACCTTTCACGCTACAGGAGACACGAATTCGTAAACTACGATATTCTTTAATTACTGCAAAAGCATTCGAGCCATCTTCCTGCACCTCCTCCTCCAGTAGTGTACCGAGTGGAACCAACCTCGGTACACATACTGCTTACTATCAGACGAAACACCGCTGTCATGAATTTAACACCTACCACTCACGCCACAGGAGACACGAAGTCGTAAACTACGATATTCTTGAATAAGTTCAAAACCATGAGAGCCACCTTCCTGCACCTCGTCCTAAAGTAGTGGACCGACTGCAACTAAACTCGGTACACATACTGCTTACTATCAGGCGACCAACCGCTGTTATGAATTAAACACCTACCACTCATGCTACAGGAGACACGAAGTCGTAAACTACGATATTCTTGAATTACGACAAAACCAATGCGAGCCACCTTCCTGCACCTCCTCCTAAAGTAGTGGACCGACTGCAACCAAACTCGGTACACATACTGCTTACTATCAGGCGAAGAACCGCTGTCAAAAATTAAACACCTACCACTCACGCTACAGGAGACACGAAGTCGTAAACTACGATATTTTTGAATTACTGCAAAACTATGCGAGCCATCTTCCTGCACCTCCTCCTCCAGTAGTGGACCGACTGCAACCAAACTCGGTACACATACTGCTTACTATCAGGCGAACAACCGCTGTCATAAATTAAACACCTACCACTCACGCTACAGGAGACACGAAGTCGTAAACTACGATATTCTTAAATTACTGCAAAACCATGAGAGATATCTTCCTGCACCTCCTCCTAAAGTAGTGGACCGACTGCAACCTAACTCGGTACACATACTGCTTACTATCAGGCGATCAACCGCTGTCATGAATTAAACAACTACCACTCACGCTACAGGAGACACGAAGTCGTAAACTACGATATTCTTGAATTACGGCAAAACCAATGCGAGCCATCTTCCTGCACCTCCTCCTAAAGTAGTGGACCGACTGCAACCAAACTCGGTACATATACTGCTTACAATCAGGCAAACAACCGCTGTTATGAATTAAACACCTACCACTCACGCTACAGCAGACACGAAGACGTAAACTACGATATTCTTGAATTACTGCAAAACCATGCGAGCCATCATCCTGCACCTCTTCCTAAAGTAGTGGAAAGACTGCAACCAAACTCGGTACACATACTGCATACTATCAGCCGAACCACCGCAGTCATGAATTAAACACCTACCACTCACGCTACAGGAGGCACGAAGTCGTAAACTACGATATCCTTTAATTACTGCAAAACCATGCGAGCCATCTTCCTGCACCTCCTCTTAAAGTATTGGATCGACTGCAAACAAATCGGTACACATACTGCTTACTATCAGGCGAACAACCGCTGTCATGAATTAAACACCTACCACTCACGCTACAGGAGACACGAAGTCGTAAACTACGATATTCTTGAATTACGGCAAAACCATGCGAGCCGTCTTCCGGCACCTACTCCTAAAGTAGTAGACCGACTGCAACAAACTCTGTACACATACTGCTTACTATCAGGCGAACCACCGCTGTCATGAATTAAACACCTACTACTCACGCTACAGGAGACAAGAATTCGTAAACTACGATATTCTTGAATTACTGCAAAACTATGCAAGCCATCTTCCTGCACCTCCTCCTCCAGTAGTGGACCGACTGCAACCAAACTCGGTACACATACTGCTTACTATCAGGCGAACAACCGCTGTCATGAATTTAACACCTACCACTCACGCTACAGGAGACACGAAGTCGTAAACTACGATATTCTTGAATTACTGCAAAACCATGCGAGCCATCTTCCTGCACCTCCTCCTAAAGTAGTGGACCGACTGCCACCAAACTCGGTACACATACTGCTTACTATCAGGCGAAAACCCGCTGTCATGAATTAAACACCTACCACTCACGCTACAAGAGACACGAAGTCGTAAACTACGATATTCCTGAATTACTGCAAAACCATGCGACCTATCTTCCTGCACCTCCTCCTAAAGTAGTGGACCGACTGCAACCAAACTCGGTACACATACTGCTTACTATCAGGCGAACAACCGCTGTCATGAATTTAACACCTACCACTCACGCTACAGGAGACACGAAGTCGTAAACTACGATATTCTTGAATTACTGCAAAACCATGCGAGCCATCTTCCTGCACCTCCTCCTAAAGTAGTGGACCGACTGCCACCAAACTCGGTACACATACTGCTTACTATCAGGCGAAAACCCGCTGTCATGAATTAAACACCTACCACTCACGCTACAAGAGACACGAAGTCGTAAACTACGATATTCCTGAATTACTGCAAAACCATGCGACCTATCTTCCTGCACCTCCTCCTAAAGTAGTGGACCGACTGCAACCAAACTCGGTACACATACTGCTTACTATCAGGCGAACAACCGCTGTCATGAATTTAACACCTACCACTCACGCTACAGGAGACACGAAGTCGTAAACTACGATATTCTTAAATTACTGCAAAACCATGAGAGCAATCTTCCTGCACCTCCTCCTAAAGTAGTGGACCGACTGCAAACCAAACTGGGTACACATACTGCTTATTATCAGGCGACCAACCGCTGTCATGAATTAAACAACTACCACTCACGCTACAGGAGACACGAAGTCGTAAACTACGATATTCTTGAATTACGACAAAACCAATGCGTGCCACCTTCCTGCACCTCCTCCTAAAGTAGTGGACCGACTGCAACCAAACTCGGTACATATACTGCTTACTATCAGGCGAACAACCGCTGTTATGAATTAAACACCTACCACTCACGCTACAGGAGACACGAAGTTGTAAACTAACGATATTCTTGAATTACTGCAAAAGCATGCGAGCCATGTTCCTGCACCTTTTCCTCCAGTAGTGGACCGACTGCAACCAAACTCGGTACACATACAGCTTTCTATCAGGCAAACAACCGCTGTCTTGTATTTAACACCTACCACTCACGCTACAGCAGACACGAAGCCGTAAACTACGATATTCTTGAATTACTGCAAAACCATGCGAGACATCATCCTGCACCTCCTCCTAAAGCAGTGGAAAGACTGCAACCAAACTCGGTACACATACTGCTTACTATCAGGCGAACAACCGCTGTCATGAATTAAACACCTACTACTCACGCTACAGGAGACAAGAATTCGTAAACTACGATATTCTTGAATTACTGCAAAACCATGCGAGCTATCTTCCTGCACCTCCTCCTCCAGTAGTGGACCGACTGCAACCAAACTCGGTACACATACTGTTTACTATCAGGCGAACAACCGCTGTCATGAATTTAACACCTACCACTCACGCTACAGGAGACACGAAGTCGTAAACTACGATATTCTTGAATTACTACAAAACCATGCGAGCCATCTTCCTGCATCTCCTCCACCAGTAGTGGGCCGACTGCAACCAAACTCGGTACATATACTGCTTACTATCAGGCGAACAACCGCTGTGATGAATTAAACACCTACCACACACGCTACAGGAGACACGAAGTCGTAAACTACGATATTCTTGAATTACTGCAAAACCATGCGAGCCATCTTCCTGCACCTCCTCCTAAAGTAGTGGACCGACTGCAGCCAAACTCGGTACACATACTGCTTACTATCAGGCGAACAACGGCTGTCATGAAATAAAAACCTACCACTCACGCTACAGAAGACACGAAGTCGTAAACTACGATAATCTTGAATTACTGCAAAACCATGCGAGCCATGTTCCTGCACCTCCTCCTCCAGTAGTGGACCGACTGCAACCAAACTCGGTACACGTACTGCTTACTAACAGGCGAACACCCGCTGTCATGAATTAAACACCTACCTTTCACGCTACAGGAGACACGAATTCGTAATCTACGATATTCTTTAATTACTGCAAAAGCATTCGAGCCATCTTCCTGCACCTCCTCCTCCAGTAGTGTACCGAGTGGAACCAACCTCGGTACACATACTGCTTACTATCAGACGAAACACCGCTGTCATGAATTTAACACCTACCACTCACGCCACAGGAGACACGAAGTCGTAAACTACGATATTCTTGAATTACGACAAAACCAATGCGAGCCACCTTCCTGCACCTCCTCCTAAAGTAGTGGACCGACTGCAACCAAACTCGGTACACATACTGCTTACTATCAGGCGAAGAACCGCTGTCAAAAATTAAACACCTACCACTCACGCTACAGGAGACACGAAGTCGTAAACTACGATATTTTTGAATTACTGCAAAACTATGCGAGCCATCTTCCTGCACCTCCTCCTCCAGTAGTGGACCGACTGCAACCAAACTCGGTACACATACTGCTTACTATCAGGCGAACAACCGCTGTCATAAATTAAACACCTACCACTCACGCTACAGGAGACACGAAGTCGTAAACTACGATATTCTTAAATTACTGCAAAACCATTAGAGATATCTTCCTGCACCTCCTCCTAAAGTAGTGGACCGACTGCAACCTAACTCGGTACACATACTGCTTACTATCAGGCGATCAACCGCTGTCATGAATTAAACAACTACCACTCACGCTACAGGAGACACGAAGTCGTAAACTACGATATTCTTGAATTACGGCAAAACCAATGCGAGCCATCTTCCTGCACCTCCTCCTAAAGTAGTGGACCGACTGCAACCAAACTCGGTACATATACTGCTTACAATCAGGCAAACAACCGCTGTTATGAATTAAACACCTACCACTCACGCTACAGCAGACACGAAGACGTAAACTACGATATTTTTGAATTACTGCAAAACCATGCGAGCCATCATCCTGCACCTCTTCCTAAAGTAGTGGAAAGACTGCAACCAAACTCGGTACACATACTGCATACTATCAGCCGAACCACCGCAGTCATGAATTAAACACCTACCACTCACGCTACAGGAGGCACGAAGTCGTAAACTACGATATCCTTTAATTACTGCAAAACCATGCGAGCCATCTTCCTGCACCTCCTCTTAAAGTATTGGATCGACTGCAAACAAATCAGTACACATACTGCTTACTATCAGGCGAACAACCGCTGTCATGAATTAAACACCTACCACTCACGCTACAGGAGACACGAAGTCGTAAACTACGATATTCTTGAATTACGGCAAAACCATGCGAGCCGTCTTCCGGCACCTACTCCTAAAGTAGTAGACCGACTGCAACAAACTCTGTACACATACTGCATACTATCAGGCGAACCACCGCTGTCATGAATTAAACACCTACTACTCACGCTACAGGAGACAAGAATTCGTAAACTACGATATTCTTGAATTACTGCAAAACTATGCAAGCCATCTTCCTGCACCTCCTCCTCCAGTAGTGGACCGACTGCAACCAAACTCGGTACACATACTGCTTACTATCAGGCGAACAACCGCTGTCATGAATTTAACACCTACCACTCACGCTACAGGAGACACGAAGTCGTAAACTACGATATTCTTGAATTACTGCAAAACCATGCGAGCCATCTTCCTGCACCTCCTCCTAAAGTAGTGGACCGACTGCTACCAAACTCGGTACACATACTGCTTACTATCAGGCGAAAACCCGCTGTCATGAATTAAACACCTACCACTCACGCTACAAGAGACACGAAGTCGTAAACTACGATATTCCTGAATTACTGCAAAACCATGCGACCTATCTTCCTGCACCTCCTCCTAAAGTAGTGGACCGACTGCAACCAAACTCGGTACACATACTGCTTACTATCAGGCGAACAACCGCTGTCATGAATTTAACACCTACCACTCACGCTACAGGAGACACGAAGTCGTAAACTACGATATTCTTAAATTACTGCAAAACCATGAGAGCAATCTTCCTGCACCTCCTCCTAAAGTAGTGGACCGACTGCAAACCAAACTGGATACACATACTGCTTATTATCAGGCGACCAACCGCTGTCATGAATTAAACAACTACCACTCACGCTACAGGAGACACGAAGTCGTAAACTACGATATTCTTGAATTACGACAAAACCAATGCGAGCCACCTTCCTGCACCTCCTCCTAAAGTAGTGGACTGACTGCAACCAAACTCGGTACATATACTGCTTACTATCAGGCGAACAACCGCTGTTATGAATTAAACACCTACCACTCACGCTACAGGAGACACGAAGTTGTAAACTAACGATATTCTTGAATTACTGCAAAAGCATGCGAGCCATGTTCCTGCACCTTTTCCTCCAGTAGTGGACCGACTGCAACCAAACTCGGTACACATACAGCTTACTATCAGGCAAACAACCGCTGTCATGTATTTAACACCTACCACTCACGCTACAGCAGACACGAAGCCGTAAACTACGATATTCTTGAATTACTGCAAAACCATGCGAGACAACATCCTGCACCTCCTCCTAAAGTAGTGGAAAGACTGCAACCAAACTCGGTACACATACTGCTTACTATCAGGCGAACAACCGCTGTCATGAATTAAACACCTACTACTCACGCTACAGGAGACAAGAATTCGTAAACTACGATATTCTTGAATTACTGCAAAACCATGCGAGCTATCTTCCTGCACCTACTCCTCCAGTAGTGGACCGACTGCAACCAAACTCGGTACACATACTGTTTACTATCAGGCGAACAACCGCTGTCATGAATTTAACACCTACCACTCACGCTACAGGAGACACGAAGTCGTAAACTACGATATTCTTGAATTACTACAAAACCATGCGAGCCATCTTCCTGCACCTCCTCCACCAGTAGTGGGCCGACTGCAACCAAACTCGGTACATATACTGCTTACTATCAGGCGAACAACCGCTGTGATGAATTAAACACCTACCACACACGCTACAGGAGACACGAAGTCGTAAACTACGATATTCTTGAATTACTGCAAAACCATGCGAGCCATCTTCCTGCACCTCCTCCTAAAGTAGTGGACCGACTGCAGCCAAACTCGGTACACATACTGCTTACTATCAGGCGAACAACGGCTGTCATGAAATAAAAACCTACCACTCACGCTACAGAAGACACGAAGTCGTAAACTACGATAATCTTGAATTACTGCAAAACCATGCGAGCCATGTTCCTGCACCTCCTCCTCCAGTAGTGGACCGACTGCAACCAAACTCGGTACACATACTGCTTACTATCAGGCGAACACCCGCTGTCATGAATTAAACACCTACCTTTCACGCTACAGGAGACACGAATTCGTAAACTACGATATTCTTTAATTACTGCAAAAGCATTCGAGCCATCTTCCTGCACCTCCTCCTCCAGTAGTGTAACGAGTGTAACCAACCTCGGTACACATACTGCTTACTATCAGACGAAACACCGCTGTCATGAATTGAACACCTACTACTCACGCCACAGGAGACACGAAGTCGTAAACTACGATATTCATGAATTACTTCAAAACCATGAGAGCCACCTTCCTGCACCTCGTCCTAAAGTAGTGGACCGACTGCAACCAAACTCGGTACACATACTGCTTACTATCAGGCGACCAACCGATGTTATGAATTAAACACCTACCACTCACGCTACAGGAGACACGAAGTCGTAAACTACGATATTCTTGAATAACTGCAAAACCAAGCGAGCCATCTTCCTGCACCTCCGACTGCAACCAATCTCGGTACTCCTACTGCTTACTATCAGGCGAACAACAGCGATCATGATCTTAACACCTACCACTCAAGCTACAGGAGACACGAAGTCGTAATTACGATATTCTTGAATTACTGAAAATCCGTGCGCGCCATCTTCCTGCACCTCTTCCTAAAGTAGTGGACCGACTGCAACCAAACTCGGTACACATACTGCTTACTATCAGGCGAACAACCGCTGTGATGAATTAAACACCTACCACACACGCTACAGGAGACACGAAGTCGTAAACTACGATATTCTTGAATTACTGCAAAACCATGCGAGCCATGTTCCTGCTCCTCCTCCTAAAGTAGTGGACCGACTGCAACCAAACTAGGTACACATACTGCTTACTATCAGGCGAACAACCGCTTTCATGAATTAAACACCTACCACTCACGCTACAAGAGACACGAAGTCGTAAACTACGATATTCCTGAATTACTGCAAAACCATGCGACCTATCTTCCTGCACCTCCTCCTAAAGTAGTAGACCGACTGCAACCAAACTCGGTACACATACTGCTTACTATCAGGCGAACAACCGCTGTCATGAATTAAACAACAACCACTCACGCTACAGGAGACACGAAGTCGTAAACTACGATATTCTTGAATTACGGCAAAACCAATGCGAGCCACCTTCCGGCACCTCCTCCTAAAGGAGTGGACCGACTGCAACCAAACTCGGTACATATACTGCTTACTATCAGGCGAACAACCGCTGTTATGAATTAAACACCTACCACTCACGCTACAGGAGACACGAAGTTGTAAACTAACGATATTCTTGAATTACTGCAAAAGCATGCGAGCCATGTTCCTGCACCTCTTCCTCCAGTAGTGGACCGACTGCAACCTAACTTGGTACACATACTGCTTACTATCAGGCGACCAACCGCTGTCATGAATTAAACAACT
Source organism: Locusta migratoria (assembly GCA_026315105.1). Classification (NCBI taxonomy): domain Eukaryota; kingdom Metazoa; phylum Arthropoda; class Insecta; order Orthoptera; family Acrididae; genus Locusta; species Locusta migratoria. The sequence goes on along the minus strand of CM048753.1, from coordinate 16,771,091 downwards.
ACCACTCACGCTACAGGAGACACGAAGTCGTAAAATACGATATTCTCGAATTACGGCAAAACCAATGCGAGCCATCTTCCTGCACCTCCTCCTAAAGTAGTGGACCGACTGCAACCAAACTCGGTACATATACTGCTTGCAATCAGGCAAACAACCGCTATTATGAATTAAACACCTACCACACACGCTACAGCAGACACGAAGACGTAAACTACGATATTCTTGAATTACTGCAAAACCATGCGAGCCATCATCCTGCACCTCTTCCTAAAGTAGTGGAAAGACTGCAACCAAACTCGGTACACATACTGCAAACTATCAGTCGAACCACTGCAGTCATGAATTAAACACCTACCACTCACGCTACAGGAGGCACGAAGTCGTAAACTACGATATTCTTTAATTACTGCAAAACCATGCGAGCCATCTTCCTGCACCTCCTCTTAAAGTATTGGATCGACTGCAAACAAATCGGTACACATACTGCTTACTATCAGGCGAACAACCCCTGTCATGAATTAAACACCTACCACTCACGCTACAGGAGACACGAAGTCGTAAACTACGATATTCTTGAATTACTGCAAAACCATGCGAGCCATCTTCCTGCACCTCCTCCTAAAGTAGTGGACCGACTGCCACCAAACTCGGTACACATACTGCTTACTATCAGGCGAAAAACCGCTGTCATGAATTAAACACCTACCACTCACGCTACAAGAGACACGAAATCGTAAACTACGATATTCCTGAATTACTGCAAAACCATGCGACCTATCTTCCTGCACCTCCTCCTAAAGTAGTGGACCGACTGCAACCAAACTCGGTACACATACTGCTTACTATCAGGCGAACAACCGCTGTCATGAATTTAACACCTACCACTCACGCTACAGGAGACACGAAGTCGTAAACTACGATATTCTTAAATTACTGCAAAACCATGAGAGCAATCTTCCTGCACCTCCTCCTAAAGTAGTGGACCGACTGCAAACCAAACTGGGTACACATACTTCTTATTATCAGGCGACCAACCGCTGTCATGAATTAAACAACTACCACTCACGCTACAGGAGACACGAAGTCGTAAACTACGATATTCTTGAATTACGACAAAACCAATGCGAGCCACCTTCCTGCACCTCCTCCTAAAGTAGTGGACCGACTGCAACCAAACTCGGTACATATACTGCTTACTATCAGGCGAACAACCGCTGTTATGAATTAAACACCTACCACTCACGCTACAGGAGACACGAAGTTGTAAACTAACGATATTCTTGAATTACTGCAAAAGCATGCGAGCGATGTTCCTGCACCTCTTCCTCCAGTAGTGGACCGACTGCAACCAAACTCGGTACACATACTGCTTACTATCAGGCGACCAACCGATGTTATGAATTAAACACCTACCACTCACGCTACAGGAGACACGAAGTCGTAAACTACGATATTCTTGAATAACTGCAAAACCAAGCGAGCCATCTTCCTGCACCTCCGACTGCAACCAAACTCAGTACTCCTACTGCTTACTATCAGGCGAACAACAGCGATCATGATCTTAACACCTACCACTCAAGCTACAGGAGACACGAAGTCGTAAACTACGATATTCCTGAATTACTGCAAAACCATGCGACCTATATTCCTGCACCTCCTCCTCCAGTAGTGGACCGACTGCAACCAAACTCGGTACACATACTGCTTACTATCAGGCGAACAACCGCTGTCATGAATTTAACACCTACCACTCACGCTACAGGAGACACGAAGTCGTAAACTACGATATTCTTGAATTACTGCAAAACCATGCGACCCATCTTCCTGCACCTCCTCCACCAGTAGTGGGCCGACTGCAACCAAACTCGGTACACATACTGGTTACTATCAGGCGAATAACCGCTGTCAGGAATTAAACACCTACCACTCACGCTACAGGAGACACGAAGTCGTAAACTATTATATTCTTGAATTACTGCAAAACCATGCGAGCCATCTTCCTGCGCCTCTTCCTAAAGTAGTGGACCGACTGCAACCAAACTCGGTACATATACTGCTTACTATCAGGCGAACAACCGCTGTGATGAATTAAACACCTACCACACACGCTACAGGAGACACGAAGTCGTAAACTACGATATTCTTGAATTACTGCAAAACCATGCGAGCCATCTTCCTGCACCTCCTCCTCCAGTAGTGTAACGAGTGTAACCAACCTCGGTACACATACTGCTTACTATCAGACGAAACACCGCTGTCATGAATTGAACACCTACCACTCACGCCACAGGAGACTCGAAGTCGTAAACTACGATATTCTTGAATTACTTCAAAACCATGAGAGCCACCTTCCTGCACCTCGTCCTAAAGTAGTGGACCGACTGCAACCAAACTCGGTACACATATTGCTTACTATCAGGCGACCAACCGATGTTATGAATTAAACACCTACCACTCACGCTACAGGAGACACGAAGTCGTAAACTACGATATTCTTGAATTACTGCAAAACCAAGCGAGCCATCTTCCTGCACCTCCGACTGCAACCAAACTCGGTACTCCTACTGCTTACTATCAGGCGAACAACAGCGATCACGATCTTAACACCTACCACTCAAGCTACAAGAGACACGAAGTCGTAATTACGATATTCTTGAATTACTGAAAATCCATGCGAGCCATATTCCTGCACCTCTTCCTAAAGTAGTGGACCGACTGCAACCAAACTCGGTACACATACTGCTTACTATCAGTCGAACAACCGCTGTGATGAATTAAACACCTACCACACACGCTACAGGAGACACGAAGTCGTAAACTACGATATTCTTGAATTACTGCAAAACCATGTGAGCCATCTTCCTGCACCTCCTCCTCCAGTAGTGGACCAACTGCAACCAAACTCGGTACACATACTGCTTACTATCAGGCGAAAAACCGCTGTCATAAATTAAACACCTACCACTCACGCTACAGGAGACACGAAGTCGTAAACTACGATATTCTTGAATTACTGCAAAACCATGCGAGCCATCTTCCTGCACTTCCTCCTCCTCCAGTAGTGGACCGACTGCAACCAAACTCGGTACACATACAACTTACTATCAGGCGAACAACCGCTGTCATGAATTAAACACCTACCACTCACGCTACAGGAGACACGAAGTCGTAAACTACGATATTCTTGAATTACTGCAAAACCATGCGACCTATCTTCCTGCACCTCCTCCTAAAGTAGTGGACCGACTGCAACCAAACTCGGTACACATACTGCTTACTATCAGGCGAACAACCACTGTCATGAATATAACACCTATCACTCACGCTACAGGAGACACGAAGTCGTAAACTACGATATTCTTAAATTACTGCAAAACCATGAGAGCCATCTTCCTGCACCTGCTCCTAAAGTTGTGGACCGACTGCAACCAAACTCGGTACACATACTGCTTACTATCAGGCGACCAACCGCTGTCATGAATTAAACATCTACCACTCACGCTACAAGAGACACGAAGTCGTAAACTACGATATTCTTGAATTACGGCAAAACCAATGCGAGGCATCTTCCTTCACCTCCTCCTAAAGTAGTGGACCGACTGAAACCAAACTCGGTACATATACTGCTTACTATCAGGCGAACAACCGCTGTTATGAATTAAACACCTACCACTTACGCTACAGGAGACACGAAGTTGTAAACAAACGATATTCTTGAATTACTGCAAAAGCATGCGAGCAATGTTCCTGCACCTCTTCCTCCAGTAGTGGACCGAATGCAACCAAACTCGGTACACATTAAGCTTACAATCAGGCAAACAGCCGCTGTCATGTATTTAACACCTACCACTCACGCTACAGCAGACACGAAGTCGTAAACTACGATATTCTTGAATTACTGCAAAACCATGCGAGCCATCTTCCTGCACCTCCTCCTACAGTAGTGGACCGACTGCCACCAAACTCGGTACACATACTGCTTACTATCAGGCGAAAAACCGCTGTCATGAATTAAACACCTACCACTCACGCTACAAGAGACACGAAGTCGTAAACTACGATATTCCTGAATTACTGCAAAACCATGCGACCTATCTTCCTGCACCTCCTCCTAAAGTAGTGGACCGACTGCAACCAAACTCGGTACACATACTGGTTACTATCAGGCGAATAACCGCTGTCAGGAATTAAACACGTACCACTCACGCTACAGGAGACACGAAATCGTAAACTATTATATTCTTGAATTACTGCAAAACCATGCGAGCCGTCTTCCTGCGCCTCTTCCTAAAGTAGTGGACCGACTGCAACCAAACTCGGTACATATACTGCTTACTATCAGGCGAACAACCGCTGTGATGAATTAAACACCTACCACACACGCTACAGGAGACACGAAGTCGTAAACTACGATATTCTTGAATTACTGCAAAACCATGCGAGCCATCTTCCTGCACCTCCTCCTAAAGTAGTGGACCGACTGCAGCCAAACTCGGTACACATACTGCTTACTATTAGGCGAACACCCGCTGTCATGAATTAAACACCTACCTTTCACGCTACAGGAGACACGAATTCGTAAACTACGATATTCATTAATTACTGCAAACGCATTCGAGCCATCTTCCTGCACCTCCTCCTCCAGTAGTGTAACGAGTGTAACCAACCTCGGTACACATACTGCTTACTATCAGACGAAACACCGCTGTCATGAATTGAACACCTACCACTCACGCCACAGGAGACTCGAAGTCGTAAACTACGATATTCTTGAATTACTTCAAAACCATGAGAGCCACCTTCCTGCACCTCGTCCTAAAGTAGTGGACCGACTGCAACCAAACTCGGTACATATATTGCTTACTATCAGGCGACCAACCGATGTTATGAATTAAACACCTACCACTCACGCTACAGGAGACACGAAGTCGTAAACTACGATATTCTTGAATTACTGCAAAACCAAGCGAGCCATCTTCCTCCACCTCCGACTGCAACCAAACTCGGTACTCCTACTGCTTACTATCAGGCGAACAACAGCGATCACGATCTTAACACCTACCACTCAAGCTACAAGAGACACGAAGTCGTAATTACGATATTCTTGAATTACTGAAAATCCATGCGAGCCATATTCCTGCACCTCTTCCTAAAGTAGTGGACCGACTGCAACCAAACTCAGTACACATACTGCTTACTATCAGGCGAACAACCGCTGTGATGAATTAAACACCTACCACACACGCTACAGGAGACACGAAGTCGTAAACTACGATATTCTTGAATTACTGCAAAACCATGTGAGCCATCTTCCTGCACCTCCTCCTCCAGTAGTGGACCAACTGCAACCAAACTCGGTACACATACTGCTTACTATCAGGCGAAGAACCGCTGTCATAAATTAAACACCTACCACTCACGCTACAGGAGACACGAAGTCGTAAACTACGATATTCTTGAATTACTGCAAAACCATGCGACCTATCTTCCTGCACCTCCTCCTAAAGTAGTGGACCGACTGCAACCAAACTCGGTACACATACTGCTTACTATCAGGCGAACAACCACTGTCATGAATATAACACCTATCACTCACGCTACAGGAGACACGAAGTCGTAAACTACGATATTCTTAAATTACTGCAAAACCATGAGAGCCATCTTCCTGCACCTGCTCCTAAAGTTGTGGACCGACTGCAACCAAACTCGGTACACATACTGCTTACTATCAGGCGACCAACCGCTGTCATGAATTAAACAACTACCACTCACGCTACAAGAGACACGAAGTCGTAAACTACGATATTCTTGAATTACGCCAAAACCAATGCGAGGCATCTTCCTGCACCTCCTCCTAAAGTAGTGGACCGACTGAAACCAAACTCGGTACATATACTGCTTACTATCAGGCGAACAACCGCTGTTATGAATTAAACACCTACCACTTACGCTACAGGAGACACGAAGTTGTAAACAAACGATATTCTTGAATTACTGCAAAAGCATGCGAGCAATGTTCCTGCACCTCTTCCTCCAGTAGTGGACCGAATGCAACCAAACTCGGTACACATTAAGCTTACAATCAGGCAAACAGCCGCTGTCATGTATTTAACACCTACCACTCACGCTACAGCAGACACGAAGTCGTAAACTACGATATTCTTGAATTACTGCAAAACCATGCGAGCCATCATCCTGCACCTCCTCCTAAAGTAGTGGAAAGACTGAAACCAAACTCGGTACACATACTGCATACTATCAGTCGAACAACCGCTGTCATGAATTAAACACCTACCACTCACGCTACAGGAGACACGAAGTCGTAAACTACGAAATTCTTGAATTACTGCAAAACCATGCGAGCCATCATCCTGCACCTCCTCCTCCAGTAGTGGACCGACTGCAACCAAACTCGGTACACATACTGTTTACTATCAGGAGAACAACCGCTGTCATGAATTTAACACCTACCACTCACGCTACAGGAGACACGAAGTCGTAAACTACGATATTCTTGAATTACTACAAAACCATGCGAGCCATCTTCCTGCACCTCCTCCACCAGTAGTAGGCCGACTGCAACCAAACTCGGTACATATACTGCTTACTATCAGGCGAACAACCGCTGTGATGAATTAAACACCTACCACACACGCTACAGGAGACACGAAGTCGTAAACTACGATATTCTTGAATTACTGCAAAACCATGCGAGCCATCTTCCTGCACCTCCTCCTAAAGTAGTGGACCGACTGCAGCCAAACTCGGTACACATACTGCTTACTATCAGGCGAACAACGGCTGTCATGAAATAAAAACCTACCACTCACGCTACAGAAGACACGAAGTCGTAAACTACGATAATCTTGAATTACTGCAAAACCATGCGAGCCATTTTCCTGCACCTCCTCCTCCAGTAGTGGACCGACTGCAACCAAACACGGTACACATACTGCTTACTATCAGGCGAACTACCGCTGTCATGAATTAAACAACAACCACTCACGCTACAGGAGACACGAAGTCGTAGACTACGATATTCTTGAATTACGGCAAAACCAATGCGAGCCACCTTCCTGCACCTCCTCCTAATGTAGTGGACCGACTGCAACCAAACTCGGTACATATACTGCTTACTATCAGGCGAAAAACCGCTGTTATGAATTAAACACCTACCACTCACGCTACAGGAGACACGAAGTTGTAAACTAACGATATTCTTGAATTACTGCAATAGCATGCGAGCCATGTTCCTGCACCTCTTCCTCCAGTAGTGGACCGACTGCAACCAAACTCGGTACACATACAGCTTACTATCAGGCAAACAACCGCTGTCATGTATTTAACACCTACCACTCACGCTACAGCAGACACGAAGTCGTAAACTACGATATTCTTGAATTACAGCAAAACCATGCGAAACATCATCCTGCACCTCCTCCTAAAGTAGTGGAAAGACTGCAACCAATCTCGGTACACATACTGCTTACTATCAGGCGAACAACCGCTGTCATGAATTAAACACCTACTACTCACGCTACAGGAGACAAGAATTCGTAAACTACGATATTCTTGAATTACTGCAAAACCATGCGAGCCATCTTCCTGCACCTCCTCCTCCAGTAGTGGACCGACTGCAACCAAACTCGGTACACATACTGCTTACTATCAGGCGAATAACCGCTGTCAGGAATTAAACACCTACCACTCACGCTACAGGAGACACTAAGTCGTAAACTATTATATTCTTGAATTACTGCAAAACCATGCGAGCCATCTTCCTGCACCTCTTCCTAAAGTACTGGACCGACTGCAACCAAACTCGGTACATATACTGCTTACTATCAGGCGAACAACCGCTGTGATGAATTAAACACCTACCACACACGCTACAGGAGACACGAAGTCGTAAACTACGATATTCTTGAATTACTGCAAAACCATGCGAGCCATCTTCCTGCACCTCCTCCTAAAGTAGTGGACCGACTGCAGCCAAACTCGGTACACATACTGCTTACTATCAGGCGAACAACGGCTGTCATGAAATAAAAACCTACCACTCACGCTACAGAAGACACGAAGTCGTAAACTACGATATTCTTGAATTACTGCAAAACCATGCGAGCCATGTTCCTGCACCTCCTCCTCCAGTAGTGGACCGACTGCAACCAAACTCGGTACACATACTGCTTACTATCAGGCGAACACCCGCTGTCATGAATTAAACACCTACCTTTCACGCTACAGGAGACACGAATTCGTAAACTACGATATTCTTTAATTACTGCAAACGCATTCGAGCCATCTTCCTGCACCTCCTCCTCCAGTAGTGTAACGAGTGTAACCAACCTCGGTACACATACTGCTTACTATCAGACGAAACACCGCTGTCATGAATTGAACACCTACCACTCACGCCACAGGAGACACGAAGTCGTAAACTACGATATTCTTGAATTACTTCAAAACCATGAGAGCCACCTTCCTGCACCTCGTCCTAAAGTAGTGGACCGACTGCAACCAAACTCGGTACACATACTGCTTACTATCAGGCGACCAACCGATGTTATGAATTAAACACCTACCACTCACGCTACAGGAGACACGAAGTCGTAAACTACGATATTCTTGAATTACTGCAAAACCAAGCGAGCCATCTTCCTGCACCTCCGACTGCAACCAAACTCGGTACTCCTACTGCTTACTATCAGGCGAACAACAGCGATCATGATCTTAACACCTACCACTCAAGCTACAAGAGACACGAAGTCGTAATTACGATATTCTTGAATTACTGAAAATCCATGCGAGCCATCATACTGCACCTCTTCCTAAAGTAGTGGACCGACTGCAACCAAACTCGGTACACATACTGCTTACTATCAGGCGAACAACCGCTGTGATGAATTAAACACCTACCACACACGCTACAGGAGACACGAAGTCGTAAACTACGATGTTCTTGAATTACTGCAAAACCATGTGAGCCATCTTCCTGCACCTCCTCCTCCAGTAGTGGACCAACTGCAACCAAACTCGGTACACATACTGCTTACTATCAGGCGAAGAACCGCTGTCATAAATTAAACACCTACCACTCACGCTACAGGAGACACGAAGTCGTAAACTACGATATTCTTGAATTACTGCAAAAGCATGCGAGCCATCTTCCTGCACTTCCTCCTCCTCCAGTAGTGGACCGACTGCAACCAAACTCGGTACACATACAACTTACTATCAGGCGAACAACCGCAGTCATGAATTAAACACCTACCACTCACGCTACAGGGGACACGAAGTCGTAAACTACGATATTCTTGAATTACTGCAAAACCATGCGACCTATCTTCCTGCACCTCCTCCTAAAGTAGTGGACCGACTGCAACCAAACTCGGTACACATACTGCTTACTATCAGGCGAACAACCACTGTCATGAATATAACACCTATCACTCACGCTACAGGAGACACGAAGTCGTAAACTACGATATTCTTAAATTACTGCAAAACCATGAGAGCCATCTTCCTGCACCTCCTCCTAAAGTAGTGGACCGACTGCTTCCAAACTCGGTACACATACTGCTTACTATCAGGCGACCAACCGCTGTCATGAATTAAACAACTACCACTCACGCTACAAGAGACACGAAGTCGTAAACTACGATATTCTTGAATTACTGCAAAAGCATGCGAGCAATGTTCCTGCACCTCTTCCTCCAGTAGTGGACCGAATGCAACCAAACTCGGTACACATACTGCTTACTATCAGGCAAACAGCCGCTGTCATGTATTTAACACCTACCACTCACGCTACAGCAGACACGAAGTCGTAAACTACGATATTCTTGAATTACTGCAAAACCATGCGAGCCATCATCCTGCACCTCCTCCTAAAGTAGTGGAAAGACTGCAACCAAACTCGGTACACATACTGCATACTATCAGTCGAACAACCGCTGTCATGAATTAAACACCTACCACTCACGCTACATGAGGCACGAAGTCGTAAACTAAGATATTCTTTAATTACTGCAAAACCATGCGAGCCATCTTCCTGCGAGTCCTCTTAAGTATTGGATCGACTGCAAACAAATCGGTACACATACTGCTTACTATCAGGCGAACAACCGCTGTCATGAATTTAACACCTACCACTCACGCTACAGGAGACACGAAGTCGTAAACTACGATATTCTTGAATTACTGCAAAACCATGCGAGACATCTTCCTGCACCTCCTCCTAAAGTAGTGGACCGACTGCAACCAAACTCGGTACACATACTGCTTACTACCAGGCGAACAACCGCTGTCATGAATTTAACACCCACCACTCACGCTACAGGAGACACGAAGTCGTAAACTACGATATTCTTAAATTACTGCAAAACCATGAGAGCAATCTTCCTGCACCTCCTCCTAAAGTAGTGGACCGACTGCAAAACCAAACTGGGTACACATACTGCTTATTATCAGGCGACCAACCGCTGTCATGAATTAAACAACTACCACTCACGCTACAGGAGTCACGAAGTCGTAAACTAGGATATTCTTGAATTACTGCAAAACCATACGAGCGATCTTCCTGCACCTCCTCCTCCAGTAGTGGACCGACTGCAACCAAACTCGGTACACATACTGCTTACTATCAGGCGAACACCCGCTGTCATGAATTAAACACCTACCTTTCACGCTACAGGAGACACGAAGTCGTAAACTACGATATTCTTGAATTACTGCAAAACCATGCGAGCCATCTTCCTGCACCTCCTCCTAAAGTAGTGGACCGACTGCAACCAAACTCGGTACACATACTGGTTACTATCAGGCGAACACCCGCTGTCATGAATTAAACACCTACCACTCACGCTACAAGAGACACGAAGTCGTAAACTACGATATTCTTGAATTACTGCAAAACCATGCGACCTATCTTCCTGCACCTCCTCCTAAAGTAGTGGACCGACTGCAACCAAACTCGGTACACATACTGCTTACTATCAGGCGAACAACCGCTGTCATGAATTAAACAACAACCACTCACGCTACAGGAGACACGAAGTCGTAAACTACGATATTCTTGAATTACGGCAAAACCAATGCGAGCCACCTTCCTGCACCTCCTCCTAAAGTAGTGGACCGACTGCAACCAAACTCGGTACATATACTGCTTACTATCAGGCGAAAAACCGCTGTTATGAATTAAACACCTACCACTCACGCTACAGGAGACACGAAGTTATAAACTAACGATATTCTTGAATTACTGCAATAGCATGCGAGCCATGTTCCTGGACCTCTTCCTCCAGTAGTGGACCGACTGCAACCAAACTCGGTACACATGCAGCTTACTATCAGGCAAACAACCGCTGTCATGTATTTAACACCTACCACTCACGCTACAGCAGACACGAAGTCGTAAACTACGATATTCTTGAATTACAGCAAAACCATGCGAAACATCATCCTGCACCTCCTCCTAAAGTAGTGGAAAGACTGCAACCAATCTCGGTACACATACTGCTTACTATCAGGCGAACAACCGCTGTCATGAATTAAACACCTACTACTCACGCTACAGGAGACAAGAATTCGTAAACTACGATATTCTTGAATTACTGCAAAACCATGCGAGCCATCTTCCTGCACCTCCTCCTCCAGTAGTGGACCGACTGCAACCAAACTCGGTACACATACTGCTTACTATCAGGCGACCAACCGCTGTCAGGAATTAAACACCTACCACTCACGCTACAGGAGACACTAAGTCGTAAACTATTATATTCTTGAATTACTGCAAAACCATGCGAGCCATCTTCCTGCACCTCTTCCTAAAGTAGTGGACCGACTGCAACCAAACTCGGTACATATACTGCTTACTATCAGGCGAACAACCGCTGTGATGAATTAAACACCTACCACACACGCTACAGGAGACCCGAAGTCGTAAACTACGATATTCTTGAATTACTGCAAAACGATGCGAGCCATCTTCCTGCACCTCCTCCTAAAGTAGTGGACCGACTGCAGCCAAACTCGGTACACATACTGCTAACTATCAGGCGAACAACGGCTGTCATGAAATAAAATCCTACCACTCACGCTACAGAAGACACGAAGTCGTAAACTACGATATTCTTGAATTACTGCAAAACCATGCGAGCCATGTTCCTGCACCTCCTCCTCCAGTAGTGGACCAACTGCAACCAAACTCGGTACACATACTGCTTCCTATCAGGCGAACACCCGCTGTCATGAATTAAACACCTACCTTTCACGCTACAGGAGACACGAAGTCGTAAACTACGATATTCTTGAATTACTTCAAAACCATGAGAGCCACCTTCCTGCACCTCGTCCTAAAGTAGTGGACCGACTGCAACCAAACTCGGTACACATACTGCTTACTATCAGGCGACCAACCGATGTTATGAATTAAACACCTACCACTCACGCTACAGGAGACACGAAGTCGTAAACTACGATATTCTTGAATTACAGCAAAACCAAGCGAGCCATCTTCCTGCACCTCCGACTGCAACCAAACTCGGTACTCCTACTGCTTACTATCAGGCGAACAACAGCGATCATGATCTTAACACCTACCACTCAAGCTACAAGAGACACGAAGTCGTAATTACGATATTCTTGAATTACTGAAAATCCATGCGAGCCATCTTCCTGCACCTCTTCCTAACGTAGTGGACCGACTGCAACCAAACTCGGTACACATACTGCTTACTATCAGGCGAACACCCGCTGTCATGAATTAAACACCTACCTTTCACGCTACAGGAGACACGAAGTCGTAAACTACGATATTCTTGAATTACTGCAAAACCATGCGAGCCATCTTCCTGCACCTCCTCCTAAAGTAGTGGACCGACTGCAACCAAACTCGGTACACATACTGGTTACTATCAGGCGAACAACCGCTGTCATGAATTAAACACCTACCACTCACGCTACAAGAGACACGAAGTCGTAAACTACGATATTCTTGAATTACTGCAAAACCATGCGACCTATCTTCCTGCACCTCCTCCTAAAGTAGTGGACCGACTGCAACCAAACTCGGTACACATACTGCTTACTATCAGGCGAACAACCGCTGTCATGAATTAAACAACAACCACTCACGCTACAGGAGACACGAAGTCGTAAACTACGATATTCTTGAATTACGGCAAAACCAATGCGAGCCACCTTCCTGCACCTCCTCCTAAAGTAGTGGACCGACTGCAACCAAACTCGGTACATATACTGCTTACTATCAGGCGAAAAACCGCTGTTATGAATTAAACACCTACCACTCACGCTACAGGAGACACGAAGTTGTAAACTAACGATATTCTTCAATTACTGCAATAGCATGCGAGCCATGTTCCTGCACCTCTTCCTCCAGTAGTGGACCGACTGCAACCAAACTCGGTACACATACAGCTTACTATCAGGCAAACAACCGCTGTCATGTATTTAACACCTACCACTCACGCTACAGCAGACACGAAGTCGTAAACTACGATATTCTTGAATTACAGCAAAACCATGCGAAACATCATCCTGCACCTCCTCCTAAAGTAGTGGAAAGACTGCAACCAATCTCGGTACACATACTGCTTACTATCAGGCGAACAACCGCTGTCATGAATTAAACACCTACTACTCACGCTACAGGAGACAAGAATTCGTAAACTACGATATTCTTGAATTACTGCAAAACCATGCGAGCCATCTTCCTGCACCTCCTCCTCCAGTAGTGGACCGACTGCAACCAAACTCGGTACACATACTGCTTACTATCAGGCGAATAACCGCTGTCAGGAATTAAACACCTACCACTCACGCTACAGGAGACACTAAGTCGTAAACTATTATATTCTTGAATTACTGCAAAACCATGCGAGCCATCTTCCTGCACCTCTTCCTAAAGTAGTGGACCGACTGCAACCAAACTCGGTACATATACTGCTTACTATCAGGCGAACAACCGCTGTGATGAATTAAACACCTACCACACACGCTACAGGAGACACGAAGTCGTAAACTACGATATTCTTGAATTACTGCAAAACCATGCGAGCCATCTTCCTGCACCTCCTCCTAAAGTAGTGGACCGACTGCAGCCAAACTCGGTACACATACTGCTTACTATCAGGCGAACAACGGCTGTCATGAAATAAAAACCTACCACTCACGCTACAGAAGACACGAAGTCGTAAACTACGATATTCTTGAATTACTGCAAAACCATGCGAGCCATGTTCCTGCACCTCCTCCTCCAGTAGTGGACCGACTGCAACCAAACTCGGTACACATACTGCTTACTATCAGGCGAACACCCGTTGTCATGAATTAAACACCTACCTTTCACGCTACAGGAGACACGAATTCGTAAACTACGATATTCTTTAATTACTGCAAACGCATTCGAGCCATCTTTCTGCACCTCCTCCTCCAGTAGTGTAACGAGTGTAACCAACCTCGGTACACATACTGCTTACTATCAGACGAATCACCGCTGTCATGAACTGAACACCTACCACTCACGCCACAGGAGACACGAAGTCGTAAACTACGATATTCTTGAATTACTTCAAAACCATTAAAGCCACCTTCCTGCACCTCGTCCTAAAGTAGTGGACCGACTGCAACCAAACTCGGTACACATACTGCTTACTATCAGGCGACCAACCGATGTTATGAATTAAACACCTACCACTCACGCTACAGGAGACACGAAGTCGTAAACTACGATATTCTTGAATTACTGCAAAACCAAGCGAGCCATCTTCCTGCACCTCCGACTGCAACCAAACTCGGTACTCCTACTGCTTACTATCAGGCGAACAACAGCGATCATGATCTTAACACCTACCACTCAAGCTACAAGAGACACGAAGTCGTAATTACGATATTCTTGAATTACTGAAAATCCATGCGAGCCATCTTCCTGCACCACTTCCTAAAGTAGTGGACCGACTGCAACCAAACTCGGTACACATACTGCTTACTATCAGGCGAACAACCGCTGTGATGAATTAAACACCTACCACACACGCTACAGGAGACACGAAGTCGTAAACTACGATATTCTTGAATTACTGCAAAACCATGTGAGCCATCTTCCTGCACCTCCTCCTCCAGTAGTGGACCAACTGCAACCAAACTCGGTACACATACTGCTTACTATCAGGCGAAGAACCGCTGTCATAAATTAAACACCGACCACTCACGCTACAGGAGACACGAAGTCGTAAACTACGATATTCTTGAATTACTGCAAAACCATGCGAGCCATCTTCCTGCACGTCCTCCTCCTCCAGTAGTGGACCGACTGCAACCAAACTCGGTACACATACTGCTTACTATCAGGCGAACAACCACTGACGTGAATATAACACCTATCACTCACGCTACAGGAGACACGATGTCGTAAACTACGATATTCTTAAATTACTGCAAAACCATGAGAGCCATCTTCCTGCACCTCCTCCTAAAGTAGTGGACCGACTGCAACCAAACTCGGTACACATACTGCTTACTATCAGGCGACCAACCGCTGTCATGAATTAAACAACTACCACTCACGCTACAAGAGACACGAAGTCGTAAACTACGATATTCTTGAATTACGGCAAAACCAATGCGAGGCATCTTCCTGCACCTCCTCCTAAAGTAGTGGACTGACTGAAACCAAACTCGGTACATATACTGCTTACTATCAGACGAACAACCGCTGTTATGAATTAAACACCTACCACTTACGCTACAGGAGACACGAAGTTGTAAACTAACGATATTCTTGAATTACTGCAAAAGCATGCGAGCAATGTTCTTGCACCTCTTCCTCCAGTAGTGGACCGACTGCAACCAAACTCGGTACACATAAAGCTTACAATCAGGCAAACAACCGCTGTCATGTATTTAACACCTACCACTCACGCTACAGCAGACACGAAGTCGTAAACTACGATATTCTTGAATTACTGCAAAACCATGCGAGCCATCATCCTGCACCTCCTCCTAAAGTAGTGGAAAGACTGCAACCAAACTCGGTACACATACTGCATACTATCAGTCGAACAACCGCTGTCATGAATTAAACACCTACCACTCACGCTACAGGAGGCACGAAGTCGTAAACTAAGATATTCTTTAATTACTGCAAAACCATGCGAGCCATCTTCCTGCGAGTCCTCTTAAAGTATTGGATCAACTGCAAACAAATCGGTACACATACTGCTTACTATCAGGCGAACAACCGCTGTTATGAATTAAACACGTACCACTCACGCTACAGGAGACACGAAGTCGTAAACTACGATATTCTTGAATTACGGCAAAACCATGCGAGCTGTTTTCCGGCACCTACTCCTAAAGTAGTAGACCGACTGCAACCAAACTGGGTACACATACTGCTTACTATCAGGCGAACAACCGCTGTCATGAATTTAACACCTACCACTCACGCTACAGGAGACACGAAGTCGTAAACTACGATAATCTTGAATTACTGCAAAACCATGCGAGCCATCTTCCTGCACCTCCTCCTAATGTAGTGGACCGACTGCAACCAAACTCGGTACACATACTGGTTACTACCAGGCGAACAACCGCTGTCATGAATTTAACACCTACCACTCACGCTACAGGAGACACGAAGTCGTAAACTACAATATTCTTAAATTACTGCAAAACCATGAGAGCCATCTTCCTGCACCTCCTCCTAAAGTAGTGGACCGACTGCAACCAAACTCGGTACACATACTGCTTATTATCAGGCGACCAACCGCTGTCATTAATTAAACAACTACCACTCACACTACAGGAGACACGAAGTCGTAAACTACGATATTCTTGAATTACTGCAAATACATGCGAGCCATCTTCCTGCACCTTCTCCTCCAGTAGCGGACCGACTGCAACCAAACTCGGTACACATACTGCTTACTATCAGGCGAACAACCGCTTTCATGAATTTAACACCTACCACACACGCTACAGGAGACACGAAGTCGTAAACTACGATATTCTTGAATTACTGCAAAACCATGCGAGGCATCTTCCTGCACCTCCTCCTAAAGTAGTGGACCGACTGCAACCAAACTCGCTACACATACTGCTTACTATCAGGCGAACAACCGCTGTCATGAATTAAACACCGACCACTCACGCTACAGGAGACACGAAGTCGTAAAGTACGATATTCTTGAATTACTGCAAAACCATGCGAGCCATTTTTCTGCACCTCGTACTAAAGTAGTGGACCGGCTGCAACCAAACTGGGTGCACATACTGCTTACTATCAGGCGCACAATCGATGTCATGAAATAAAAACCTACCACACACGCTACAGGAGACACGAAGTCGTAAACTACGATATTCTTGAATTACTGCAAAATAATGCTAGCCATCTTCCTGCACCTTCTTCTAAAGTATTGGACCGACTGCAACCAAACTCGGTACACATACTGGTTACTATCAGGCGAACAACCGCTGTCAGGAATTAAACACCTACCACTCATGCTACAGGAGACACGAAGTCGTAAACTACTATATACTTGAATTACTGCAAATCCATGCGAGCCATCATCCTGCACCTCCTCCTAAAGTAGTGGACCGACTGCAGCCAAACTCGGTACACAAACTGCTAACTATCAGGCGAAAACCCGCTTTCATGAATTAAACACCTACCTTTCACGCTACAAGAGACACGAAGTCGTAAACTACGATATTCTTTAATTACTGCAAAACCTTGCGAGCCATCTTCCTGCACCTCCTCCTCCAGTAGTGTACCGAGTGGAACCAACCTCGGTACACATACTGCTTACTATCAGACGAAACACCGCTGTCATGAATTGAACACCTACCTCTCACGCCACAGGAGACACGAAGTCGTAAACTACGATATTCTTGAATTACTGCAAAACCATGAGAGCAACCTTCTTGCACCACGTCCTAAAGTAGTGGACCGACTGCAACCAAACTCGGTACACATACTGCTTATAATCAGGCGACCAACCGCTGTTATGAATTAAACACCTACCACTCACGCTACAAGAGACACGAAGTCGTAATTACGATATTCTTGAATTACTGAAAATCCATGCGAGGTATCTTCCTGCACCTCTTCCTAAAGTAGTGGACCGACTGCAACCATACTCGGTACACATACTGCTTACTATCAGGCGAACAACCGCTGTGATGAATTGAACACCTACCACACACGCTAAAGGAGACACGAAGTCGTAAACTACTATATTCTTGAATTACTGCAAAACCATGCGAGGCGTCTTCCTGCACCTCCTCCTCCAGTAGTGGACCGACTGCAACCAAACTCGGTACACATACTGCTTACTATCAGGCGAAGAACCGCTGTCATAAATTAAACACCTACCGCTCACGCTACAGGAGACACGAAGTCGTAAACTACGAAATTCTTGAATTACTGCAAAACCATGAGAGCCATCTTCCTGCACCTCCTCCTCCAGTAGTGGACCAACTGCAACCAAACTCGGTACACATACTGCTTACTATCAGGCGAAGAACCGCTGTCATAAATTAAACACCGACCACTCACGCTACAGGAGACACGAAGTCGTAAACTACGATATTCTTGAATTACTGCAAAACCATGCGAGCCATCTTCCTGCACGTCCTCCTCCTCCAGTAGTGGACCGACTGCAACCAAACTCGGTACACATACTGCTTACTATCAGGCGAACAACCACTGACGTGAATATAACACCTATCACTCACGCTACAGGAGACACGAAGTCGTAAACTACGATATTCTTAAATTACTGCAAAGCCATGAGAGCCATCTTCCTGCATCTCCTCCTAAAGTAGTGGACCGACTGCAACCAAACTCGGTACACATACTGCTTACTATCAGGCGACCAACCGCTGTCATGAATTAAACAACTACCACTCACGCTACAAGAGACACGAAGTCGTAAACTACGATATTCTTGAATTACGGCAAAACCAATGCGAGGCATCTTCCTGCACCTCCTCCTAAAGTAGTGGACTGACTGAAACCAAACTCGGTACATATACTGCTTACTATCAGACGAACAACCGCTGTTATGAATTAAACACCTACCACTTACGCTACAGGAGACACGAAGTTGTAAACTAACGATATTCTTGAATTACTGCAATAGCATGCGAGCAATGTTCTTGCACCTCTTCCTCCAGTAGTGGACCGACTGCAACCAAACTCGGTACACATAAAGCTTACAATCAGGCAAACAACCGCTGTCATGTATTTAACACCTACCACTCACGCTACAGCAGACACGAAGTCGTAAACTACGATATTCTTGAATTACTGCAAAACCATGCGAGCCATCATCCTGCACCTCCTCCTAAAGTAGTGGAAAGACTGCAACCAAACTCGGTACACATACTGCATACTATCAGTCGAACAACCGCTGTCATGAATTAAACACCTACCACTCACGCTACAGGAGGCACGAAGTCGTAAACTAAGATATTCTTTAATTACTGCAAAACCATGCGAGCCATCTTCCTGCGAGTCCTCTTAAAGTATTGGATCAACTGCAAACAAATCGGTACACATACTGCTTACTATCAGGCGAACAACCGCTGTTATGAATTAAACACGTACCACTCACGCTACAGGAGACACGAAGTCGTAAACTACGATATTCTTGAATTACGGCAAAACCATGCGAGCTGTTTTCCGGCACCTACTCCTAAAGTAGTAGACCGACTGCAACCAAACTGGGTACACATACTGCTTACTATCAGGCGAACAACCGCTGACATGAATTAAACACCTAACACTCACGCTACAGGAGGCACGAAGTCGTAAACCACGATATTTTTGAATTACTGCAAAACCATGCGAGCCATCTTCCTGCACCTCCTCCTAAAGTAGTGGACCGACTGCAACCAAACTCGGTACACATACTGCTTACTACCAGGCGAACAACCGCTGTCATGAATTTAACACCTACCACTCACGCTACAGGAGACACGAAGTCGTAAACTACGATATTCTTAAATTACTGCAAAACCATGAGAGCCATCTTCCTGCACCTCCTCCTAAAGTAGTGGACCGACTGCAACCAAACTCGGTACACATACTGCTTATTATCAGGCGACCAACCGCTGTCATTAATTAAACAACTACCACTCACACTACAGGAGACACGAAGTCGTAAACTACGATATTCTTGAATTACTGCAAATACATGCGAGCCATCTTCCTGCACCTTCTCCTCCAGTAGTGGACCGACTGCAACCAAACTCGGTACACATACTGCTTACTATCAGGCGAACAACCGCTTTCATGAATTTAACACCTACCACACACGCTACAGGAGACACGAAGTCGTAAACTACGATATTCTTGAATTACTGCAAAACCATGCGAGCCATCTTCCTGCACCTCCTCCTAAAGTAGTGGACCGACTGCAACCAAACTCGCAACACATACTGCTTAATATCAGGCGAACAACCGCTGTCATGAATTAAACACCGACCACTCACGCTACAGGAGACACGAAGTCGTAAATTACGATATTCTTGAATTACTGCAAAACCATGCGAGCCATTTTTCTGCACCTCGTACTAAAGTAGTGGACCGGCTGCAACCAAACTGGGTGCACATACTGCTTACTATCAGGCGCACAATCGATGTCATGAAATAAAAACCTACCACACACGCTACAGGAGACACGAAGTCGTAAACTACGATATTCTTGAATTACTGCAAAATAATGCTAGCCATCTTCCTGCACCTTCTTCTAAAGTAGTGGACCGACTGCAGCCAAACTCGGTGCACATACTGCTTACTATCAGGCGAACAACAGCTGTCATGAAATAAAAACCTACCACTCACGCTACAGAAGACACGAAGTCGTAAACTACGATATTCTTGAATTACTGCAAAACCATGCGAGCCATGTTCCTGCACCTCCTCCTCCAGTAGTGGACCGACTGCAGCCAAACTCGGTACACAAACTGCTAACTATCAGGCGAAAACCCGCTTTCATGAATTAAACACCTACCTTTCACGCTACAAGAGACACGAAGTCGTAAACTACGATATTCTTTAATTACTGCAAAACCTTGCGAGCCATCTTCCTGCACCTCCTCCTCCAGTAGTGTACCGAGTGGAACCAACCTCGGTACACATACTGCTTACTATCAGACGAAACACCGCTGTCATGAATTGAACACCTACCTCTCACGCCACAGGAGACACGAAGTCGTATACTACGATATTCTTGAATTACTGCAAAACCATGAGAGCAACCTTCCTGCACCACGTCCTAAAGTAGTGGACCGACTGCAACCAAACTCGGTACACATACTGCTTACAATCAGGCGACCAACCGCTGTTATGAATTAAACACCTACCACTCACGCTACAAGAGACACGAAGTCGTAATTACGATATTCTTGAATTACTGAAAATCCATGCGAGCTATCTTCCTGCACCTCTTCCTAAAGTAGTGGACCGACTGCAACCATACTCGGTACACATACTGGTTACTATCAGGCGAACAACCGCTGTCAGGAATTAAACACCTTCCACTCATGCTACAGGAGACACGAAGTCGTAAACTACTATATTCTTGAATTACTGCAAATCCATGCGAGCCATCTTCCTGCATCTCTTCCTAAAGTAGTGCACCGACTGCAGCCAAACTCGGTGCACATACTGCTTACTATCAGGCGAACAACAGCTGTCATGAAATAAAAACCTACCACTCACGCTACAGAAGACACGAAGTCGTAAACTACGATATTCTTGAATTACTGCAAAACCATGCGAGCCATGTTCCTGCACCTCCTCCTCCAGTAGTGGACCGACTGCAGCCAAACTCGGTACACAAACTGCTAACTATCAGGCGAAAACCCGCTTTCATGAATTAAACACCTACCTTTCACGCTACAAGAGACACGAAGTCGTAAACTACGATATTCTTTAATTACTGCAAAACCTTGCGAGCCATCTTCCTGCACCTCCTCCTCCAGTAGTGTACCGAGTGGAACCAACCTCGGTACACATACTGCTTACTATCAGACGAAACACCGCTGTCATGAATTGAACACCTACCTCTCACGCCACAGGAGACACGAAGTCGTATACTACGATATTCTTGAATTACTGCAAAACCATGAGAGCAACCTTCCTGCACCACGTCCTAAAGTAGTGGACCGACTGCAACCAAACTCGGTACACATACTGCTTACAATCAGGCGACCAACCGCTGTTATGAATTAAACACCTACCACTCACGCTACAAGAGACACGAAGTCGTAATTACGATATTCTTGAATTACTGAAAATCCATGCGAGCTATCTTCCTGCACCTCTTCCTAAAGTAGTGGACCGACTGCAACCATACTCGGTACACATACTGCTTACTATCAGGCGAACAACCGCTGTGATGAATTGAACACCTACCACACACGCTAAAGGAGACACGAAGTCGTAAACTACTATATTCTTGAATTACTGCAAAACCATGCGAGGCGTCTTCCTGCACCTCCTCCTCCAGTAGTGGACCGACTGCAACCAAACTCGGTACACATACTGCTTACTATCAGGCGAAGAACCGCTGTCATAAATTAAACACCTACCGCTCACGCTACAGGAGACACGAAGTTGTAAACTACGAAATTCTTGAATTACTGCAAAACCATGAGAGCCATCTTCTTGCACCTCCTCCTCCAGTAGTGGACCGACTGCAACCAAACTCGGTACACATACTGGTTACTATCAGGCAAACAACCGCTGTTATCAATTAAACACCTACCACTCACGCTACAGGATACACGATGTCGTAAACTACGATATTCTTGAATTACTGCAAAACCATGCGACCTATCTTCCTGCACCTCCTCCTAAAGTAGTGGACCGACTGCAACCAAACTCGGTACACATACTGCTTACTATCAGGCGAACAACCGCTGTCATGAATTTTACACCTACCACTTACGCTACAGGAGATACGAAGTCGTAAACTACGATATTTTTGAATTACTGCAAAACCATGCGAGCCATGTTCCTGCACCTCCTCCTCCAGTAGTGGACCGACTGCAACCAAACTCGGTACACATACTGCTTACAATCAGGCGAACAACCGCTGTCATGAATTAAACACCTACCACTCACGCTACAGGAGACACGAAGTCGTAAACTACGATATTCTTGAATTACTGCAAAACCATGCGACCTATCTTCCTGCACCTCCTTCTGAAGTAGTGGACCGACTGCAAACAAACTCGGTACACATACTGCTTACTATCAGGCGAACAACCGCTGTCATGAATTTAACACCTACCACTCACGCTACAGGAGACACGAAGTCGTAAACTACGATATTCTTAAATTACTGCAAATCCATGAGAGCAATCTTCCTGCACCTCCTCCTAAAGTAGTGGACCGACTGCAACCAAACTCCGTACACATACTGCTTATTATCAGGCGACCAACCGCTGTCATGAATTAAACAACTACCACTCACGCTACAGCTGACACGAAGTCGTAAACTACGATATTCTTGAATTACGACAAAACCAATGCGAGCCACCTTCCTGCACCTCCTCCTAAAGTAGTGGACCGACTGCAACCAAACTCGGTACATATACCGCTTACTATCAGGCGAACAACCGCTGTTATGAATTAAACACCTACCACTCACGCTACAGGAGACACGAAGTTGTAAACTACGATATTCTTTAATTACTGCAAAACCTTGCGAGCCATCTTCCTGCACCTCCTCCTCCAGTAGTGTACCGAGTGAAACCAACCTCGGTATACATACTGCTTACTATCAGACGAAACACCGCTGTCATGAATTGAACACCTACCACTCACGCCACAGGAGGCACGAAGTCGTAAACTACGATATTATTCAATTACTGCAAAACCATGAGAGCCACCTTCCTGCACCTCGTCCTAAAGTAGTGGACAGACTGCAACCAAACTCGGTACACATACTGCTTACAATCAGGCGACCAACCGCTGTTATGAATTAAACACCTACCACTCACGCTACAGGAGACACGAAGTCGTAATTACGATATTCTTGAATTACTGAAAATCCATGCGAGCTATCTTCCTGCACCTCTTCCTAAAGTAGTGGACCGACTGCAACCATACTCGGTACACATACTGCTTACTATCAGGCGAACAACCGCTGTGATGAATTGAACACCTACCACACACGCTACAGGAGACACGAAGTCGTAAACTGCGATATTCTTGAATTACTGCAAAACCATGCGAGCCAATCTTCCTGCACCTCCTCCTCCAGTAGTGGACCGACTGCAACCAAACTCGGTACACATACTTCTTACTATCAGGCGAAGAACCGCTGTCATAAATTAAACACCTACCACTCACGCTACAGGAGACACGAAGTCGTAAACTACGAAATTCTTGAATTACTGCAAAACCATGCGAGCCATCTTCCTGCACCTCCTCCTAAAGTAGTGGACCGACTGCAACCAAACTCGGTACACATACTGCTTACTATCAGGCGAACAACCGCTGTCATGAATTTAACCCCTACCACTTACGCTACAGGAGACACGAAGTCGTAAACTACGATATTCTTGAATTACTGCAAAACCAAGCGACCTATCTTCCTGCACCTCCTCCTAAAGTAGTGGACCGACTGCAACCAAACTCGGTACACATACTGCTTACTATCAGGCGAACAACCGCTGTCATGAATTAAACACCTACCACTCACGCTACAGGAGACACGAAGTCGTAAACTACGATATTCTTGAATTACTGCAAAACCATGCGACCTATCTTCCTGCACCTCCTCCTAAAGTAATGGACCGACTGCAAACAAACTCGGTACACATACTGCTTACTATCAGGCGAACAACCGCTGTCATGAATTTAACACCTACCACTCACGCTACAGGAGACACGAAGTCGTAAACTACGATATTCTTACATTACTGCAAAACCATGAGAGCAATCTTCCTGCACCTCCTCCTAAAGTAGTGGACCGACTGCAACCAAACTCGGTACACATACTGTTTATTATCAGGCGACCAACCGCTGTGATGAATTAAACAACTACCACTCACGCTGCAGGAGACACGAAGTTGTAAACTACGATATTCTTGAAATACTGCAAAAACATGCGAGGTGTCTTCCTGCACTTCCTCCTAAAGTAGTGGACAGACTGCATCCAAACTCGGTACTCATACTACTTACTATCAGGCGAACAACCGCTGTCATGAATTTAACACCTACCACTCACGCTACAGGAGACACGAAGTCGTAAAGTACGATATTCTTGAATTACGACAAAACCAATGCGAGCCACCTTCCTGCACCTCCTCCTAAAGTAGTAGACCGACTGCAACCAATCTCGGTACACATACTGGTTACTATCAGGCGAACAACCGCTGTCATGAATTAAACACCTACCACTCACGTTACAGGAGACACGAAGTCGTAAACTACTATATTCTTGAATTACTGCAAAACCATGCGAGCCATCTTCCTGCACCTCCTCCTAAAGTAGTGGACAGACTGCAACAAACCCGGTACACATACAGCTTACTATCAGGCGAACAACCGCTGTAATGAATTAAACACCTACCACTCATGCTACAGGAGACACGAAGTCGTAAACTACTATATTCTTGAATTACTGCAAATCCATGCGAGCCATCTTCCTGCATCTCTTCCTAAAGTAGTGCACCGACTGCAGCCAAACTCGGTGCACATACTGCTTACTATCAGGCGAACAACAGCTGTCATGAAAAAAAAACCTACCACTCACGCTACAGAAGACACGAAGTCGTAAACTACGATATTCTTGAATTACTGCAAAACCATGCGAGCCATGTTCCTGCACCTCCTCCTCCAGTAGTGGACCGACTGCAGCCAAACTCGGTACACAAACTGCTAACTATCAGGCGAAAACCCGCTTTCATGAATTAAACACCTACCTTTCACGCTACAAGAGACACGAAGTCGTAAACTACGATATTCTTTAATTACTGCAAAACCTTGCGAGCCATCTTCCTGCACCTCCTCCTCCAGTAGTGTACCGAGTGGAACCAACCTCGGTACACATACTGCTTACTATCAGACGAAACACCGCTGTCATGAATTGAACACCTACCTCTCACGCCACAGGAGACACGAAGTCGTAAACTACGATATTCTTGAATTACTGCAAAACCATGAGAGCAACCTTCCTGCACCACGTCCTAAAGTAGTGGACCGACTGCAACCAAACTCGGTACACATACTGCTTACAATCAGGCGACCAACCGCTGTTATGAATTAAACACCTACCACTCACGCTACAAGAGACACGAAGTCGTAATTACGATATTCTTGAATTACTGAAAATCCATGCGAGCTATCTTCCTGCACCTCTTCCTAAAGTAGTGGACCGACTGCAACCATACTCGGTACACATACTGCTTACTATCAGGCGAACAACCGCTGTGATGAATTGAACACCTACCACACACGCTAAAGGAGACACGAAGTCGTAAACTACTATATTCTTGAATTACTGCAAAACCATGCGAGGCGTCTTCCTGCACCTCCTCCTCCAGTAGTGGACCGACTGCAACCAAACTCGGTACACATACTGCTTACTATCAGGCGAAGAACCGCTGTCATAAATTAAACACCTACCGCTCACGCTACAGGAGACACGAAGTCGTAAACTACGAAATTCTTGAATTACTGCAAAACCATGAGAGCCATCTTCTTGCACCTCCTCCTCCAGTAGTGGACCGACTGCAACCAAACTCGGACACATACTGGTTACTATCAGGCAAACAACCGCTGTCATCAATTAAACACCTACCACTCACGCTACAGGATACACGATGTCGTAAACTACGATATTCTTGAATTACTGCAAAACCATGCGACCTATCTTCCTGCACCTCCTCCTAAAGTAGTGGACCGACTGCAACCAAACTCGGTACACATACTGCTTACTATCAGGCGAACAACCGCTGTCATGAATTTTACACCTACCACTTACGCTACAGGAGATACGAAGTCGTAAACTACGATATTTTTGAATTACTGCAAAACCATGCGAGCCATGTTCCTGCACCTCCTCCTCCAGTAGTGGACCGACTGCAACCAAACTCGGTACACATACTGCTTACAATCAGGCGAACAACCGCTGTCATGAATTAAACACCTACCACTCACGCTACAGGAGACACGAAGTCGTAAACTACGATATTCTTGAATTACTGCAAAACCATGCGACCTATCTTCCTGCACCTCCTTCTGAAGTAGTGGACCGACTGCAAACAAACTCGGTACACATACTGCTTACTATCAGGCGAACAACCGCTGTCATGAATTTAACACCTACCACTCACGCTACAGGAGACACGAAGTCGTAAACTACGATATTCTTAAATTACTGCAAATCCATGAGAGCAATCTTCCTGCACCTCCTCCTAAAGTAGTGGACCGACTGCAACCAAACTCCGTACACATACTGCTTATTATCAGGCGACCAACCGCTGTCATGAATTAAACAACTACCACTCACGCTACAGCTGACACGAAGTCGTAAACTACGATATTCTTGAATTACGACAAAACCAATGCGAGCCACCTTCCTGCACCTCCTCCTAAAGTAGTGGACCGACTGCAACCAAACTCGGTACATATACCGCTTACTATCAGGCGAACAACCGCTGTTATGAATTAAACACCTACCACTCACGCTACAGGAGACACGAAGTTGTAAACTACGATATTCTTTAATTACTGCAAAACCTTGCGAGCCATCTTCCTGCACCTCCTCCTCCAGTAGTGTACCGAGTGAAACCAACCTCGGTATACATACTGCTTACTATCAGACGAAACACCGCTGTCATGAATTGAACACCTACCACTCACGCCACAGGAGGCACGAAGTCGTAAACTACGATATTCTTCAATTACTGCAAAACCATGAGAGCCACCTTCCTGCACCTCGTCCTAAAGTAGTGGACAGACTGCAACCAAACTCGGTACACATACTGCTTACAATCAGGCGACCAACCGCTGTTATGAATTAAACACCTACCACTCACGCTACAGGAGACACGAAGTCGTAATTACGATATTCTTGAAATACTGAAAATTTATGCGAGCTATCTTCCTGCACCTCTTCATAAAGTAGTGGACCGACTGCAACCATACTCGGTACACATACTGCTTACTATCAGGCGAACAACCGCTGTGATGAATTGAACACCTACCACACACGCTACAGGAGACACGAAGTCGTAAACTGCGATATTCTTGAATTACTGCAAAACCATGCGAGCCAATCTTCCTGCACCTCCTCCTCCAGTAGTGGACCGACTGCAACCAAACTCGGTACACATACTTCTTACTATCAGGCGAAGAACCGCTGTCATAAATTAAACACCTACCACTCACGCTACAGGAGACACGAAGTCGTAAACTACGAAATTCTTGAATTACTGCAAAACCATGCGAGCCATCTTCCTGCACCTCCTCCTCCAGTAGTGGACCGACTGCAACCAAACTCGGTACACATACTGGTTACTATCAGGCGAACAACTGCTGTCATCAATTAAACACCTACCACTCACGCTACAGGATACACGTAGTCGTAAACTACGATATTCTTGAATTACTGCAAAACCATGCGACCTATCTTCCTGCACCTCCTCCTAAAGTAGTGGACCGACTGCAACCAAACTCGGTACACATACTGCTTACTATCAGGCGAACAACCGCTGTCATGAATTTAACCCCTACCACTTACGCTACAGGAGACACGAAGTCGTAAACTACGATATTCTTGAATTACTGCAAAACCAAGCGACCTATCTTCCTGCACCTCCTCCTAAAGTAGTGGACCGACTGCAACCAAACTCGGTACACATACTGCTTACTATCAGGCGAACAACCGCTGTCATGAATTAAACACCTACCACTCACGCTACAGGAGACACGAAGTCGTAAACTACGATATTCTTGAATTACTGCAAAACCATGCGACCTATCTTCCTGCACCTCCTCCTAAAGTAATGGACCGACTGCAAACAAACTCGGTACACATACTGCTTACTATCAGGCGAACAACCGCTGTCATGAATTTAACACCTACCACTCACGCTACAGGAGACACGAAGTCGTAAACTACGATATTCTTACATTACTGCAAAACCATGAGAGCAATCTTCCTGCACCTCCTCCTAAAGTAGTGGACCGACTGCAACCAAACTCGGTACACATACTGCTTATTATCAGGCGACCAACCGCTGTGATGAATTAAACAACTACCACTCACGCTACAGCTGACACGAAGTCGTAAACTACGATATTCTTGAATTACGACAAAACCAATGCGAGCCACCTTCCTGCACCTCCTCCTAAAGTAGTGGACCGACTGCAACCAAACTCGGTACATATACTGCTTACTATCAGGCGAACAACCGCTGTTATGAATTAAACACCTACCACTCACGCTGCAGGAGACACGAAGTTGTAAACTACGATATTCTTGAAATACTGCAAAAACATGCGAGGTGTCTTCCTGCACTTCCTCCTAAAGTAGTGGACAGACTGCATCCAAACTCGGTACTCATACTACTTACTATCAGGCGAACAACCGCTGTCATGAATTTAACACCTACCACTCACGCTACAGGAGACACGAAGTCGTAAAGTACGATATTCTTGAATTACGACAAAACCAATGCGAGCCACCTTCCTGCACCTCCTCCTAAAGTAGTAGACCGACTGCAACCAATCTCGGTACACATACTGGTTACTATCAGGCGAACAACCGCTGTCATGAATTAAACACCTACCACTCACGTTACAGGAGACACGAAGTCGTAAACTACTATATTCTTGAATTACTGCAAAACCATGCGAGCCATCTTCCTGCACCTCCTCCTAAAGTAGTGGACAGACTGCAACAAACCCGGTACACATACAGCTTACTATCAGGCGAACAACCGCTGTCATGAATTAAACACCTACACTCACGCTACAGGAGACACGAAGTTGTAAACTACGATATTCTTGAATTAGTGCAAAACCATGCGAGGCGTCTTCCTGCACCTCCTCCTAAAGCAGTGGAACGACTGCAACCAAACTCGGTACAAATACTGCTTACTATCAGGCGAACAACCGCTGTCATGAAATAAAAACCTACCATGCACGCTAGAGGAGACACGAAGTCGTAAACTACGATATTCGTGAATAACTGCAAAACAATGCTAGCAATCTTCCTGCACCTCCTTCTAAAGTAGTGGACCGACTGCAAACAAACTCGTTACACATACTGCATACAATCAGGCGAACAACCGCTGTCATGAAATAAAAACCTACCACTCACACTACAGGAGACACGAAGTCGTAAACTACGATATTCTTGAATTACTGCAAAACCATGCGAGCCATCTTCCTGCACCTCCTACTACAACAAACTCGGTACTCATACTCCTTACTATCAGGCGAACAACCGCGATCATGATCTCAACACCTACCACTCACGCTACAGGAGACACGAAGTCGTAATTACGATATTCTTGAATTACAGAAAATCCATGCGAGCCATCTTCCTGCACCTCTTCATAAAGTAGTGGACCGACTGCAACCTACCTCGGTACACATACTGCTTACTATCAGGCGAACAACCGCTGTGATGAATTAAACACCTACCACACATGCTACAGGAGACACGAAATCGTAAACTACGATATTCTTGAATTACTGCAAAACCGTGCGAGCCATGTTCCTGCACCTCCTCCTCCAGTAGTGGACCGACTGCAACCAACCTCGGTACTCATACTACTTACTATCAGGCGAACAACCGCTGTCATGAATTTAACACCTACCACTCACACTACAGGAGACACGAAGTCGTAAACTACGATATTCTTGAATTACTGCAAAACCATGCGAGCCATCTTCCTGCACCTCCTCCTAAAGTAGTGGACCAACTGCAACCAATCTCGGTACACATACTGTTTACTATCAGGCGAACAACCGCTGTCATGAATTAAACACCTACCACTCACGCTACAGGAGACACGAAGTCGTAAACTACGATATTCTTGAATTACTGCAAAACCATGCGAGCAATATTCCTGCACCTCCTCCTAAAGTAGTGGACCGACTGCCAACAAACACGGTACACATACTGCTTACTATCATGCGAACAACCGCTGTCATGAAATAAAAACCTACCACTCACGCTACAGGAGATACGAAGTCGTAAACTACGATATTATTGAATTACTGCAAAACCATGCGAGCCATGTTCCTGCACCTCCTCCTCCAGTAGTGGACCGACTGCAACCAAACTCGGTACACATACTGCTTACTATCAGTCGAACAACCGCTGTCATGAATTTAACACCTACTACTCACGCTACAGGAGACAACGATTCGTAAACTACAAAATTCTTTAATTACTGCAAAACCATGCGAGCGGTCTTCCTGCACCTCCTCCTCCAGTAGTGGACCGACTGCAACCAAACTCGGCACACATACTGCTTCCTATCAGGCGAACAACCGCTGTCATGAATTTAACACCTACCACTCACGCTATAGGAGACACGAAGTCGTAAACTACGATATTCTTGAATTACTGCAAAACCATGCGAGCCATCTTCCTGCACCTCCTCCTAAAGTAGTGGACCGACTGCAACCAATCTCGGTACACATACTGCTTACTATCAGGCGAACAACCGCTGTCATGAATTAAACACCTACCACTCACGCTACAGGAGACACGAAGTCGTAAAATACGATATTCTTGAATTACTGCAAAACCATGCGAGATATTTTCCTGCACCTCATCCTAAAGTAGTGGACCGACTGCAACCAAACTGGGTGCACATACTGCTTACTATCAGGCGCACAACCGATGTCATGAAATAAAAACCTACCACTCACGCTACAGGAGACATGAAGTCGTGAACTACGATATTCTTGAATTACTGCAAAATAATGCTTGCTATCATCCAGCACCTCCTTCTAAAGTAGTGGACCGACAGCAACCAAACTCGGTACACATACTGCTTACTATCAGGCGAACAACCGCTGTCATGAATTAAACACCTACCACTCACGCTACAGGAGACACGAAGTCGTAAACTACGATATCCTTGAATTACTGCAAAACCATGCGAGCTATCTTCCTGCACCTCCTCCTAAAGTAGTGGACAGACAGAAACAAACTCGGTACACATACAGCTTACTATCAGGCGAACAACCGCTGTTATAAATTAAACACCTACCACTCACGCTTCAGGAGACACGAAGTCATAAACTACGATATTCTTGAGTTACTGCAAAACCATGCGAGGCGTCTTCCTGCACCTCCTCCTAAAGTAGTGGACCGACTGCAACCAAACTCGGTACAAATACTGCTTACTATCAGGCGAACAACCGCTGTCATGAAATAAAAACCTACCACTCACACTACAGGAGACACGAAGTCGTAAACTACGATATTCTTGAATTACTGCAAAACCATGCGAGACATCTTCCTGCACCTCCTACTACAACAAACTCGGTACTCATACTCCTTACTATCAGGCGAACAACCGCGATCATGATCTAAACACCTACCACTCACGCTACAGGAGACACGAAGTCGTAATTACGATATTCTTGAATTACTGAAAATCCATGCGAGCCATCTTCCTGCACCTCTTTCTAAAGTAGTGGACCGACTGCAACCAACCTCGGTACACATACTGCTTACTATCAGGCGAACAACCGCTGTGATGAATTAAACACCTACCACACACGCTACAGGAGACACGAAGTCGTAAACTACGATATTCTTGAATTACTGCAAAACCGTGCGCGCCATTTTCCTGCACCTCCTCCTCCAGTAGTGGACCGACTGCAACCAAACTCGGTACACATACTGCTTACTATCAGGCGAACACCCGCTTTCATGAATTATACACCTACCATTCACGCTACAGGAGCCACGAAGTTGTAAACTAACGATATTCTTGAATTACTGCAAAAGCATGCGAGACATGTTCCTGCACCTCTTCCTCCAGTAGTGGACCGACTAAACCAAACTTGGTACACATACAGCTTACTATCAGGCAAACAACCGCTGTCATGTATTTAACACCTACCACTCACGCTACAGCAGACACGAAGTCGTAAACTACGATATTCTTGAATTACTGCAAAACCATGCGAGCCATCTTCCTGCACCTCCTCCTAAAGTAGTGGAAAGACTGCAACCAAACTCGGTACACATACTGCTTACTATCAGACGAACAACCGCTGTCATGAATTAAACACATACCACTCACGCTACAGGAGGCACGAAGACGTAAACTACGATATTCTTTAATTACTACAAAACCATGCGAGCCATCTTCCTGCACCTCCTCTTAAAGTATTGGATCGACTGCAAACAAACTCGGTACACATACTGCTTACTATCAGGCGAACAACCGCTGTCATGAATTAAACACCTACCACTCACGCTAGAGGAGACACGAAGTCGTAAACTACGATATTCTTGAAATTCGGCAAAATCATGCGAGCCGTCTTCCGGCACCTCCTCCTAAAGTAGTGGACCGACTGCAACCAAACTCGGTACACATACTGCTTACTATCAGGCGAACAACCGCTGTCATGAATTTAACACCTACTACTCACGCTACAGGAGACAAGAGTTCGTAAACTACGATATTCTTGAATTACTGCAAAACTATGCGTGTCATTTTCCTGCACCTCCTCCTCCAGTAGTGGACCGACTGCAACCAAACTCGGTACTCATACTACTTACTATCAGGCGAACGACCGCTGTCATGAATTTAACACCTACCACTCACGCTACAGGAGACACGAAGTCGTAAACTACGATATTCTTGAATTACTGCAAAACCATGCGAGCCATCTTCCTGCACCTCCTCCTAAAGTAGTGGACCGACTGCAACCAATCTCGGTACACATACTGTTTACTATCAGGCGAACAACCGCTGTCATGAATTAAACACCTACCACTCACGCTACAGGAGACACGAAGTCGTAAAATACGATATACTTGAATTACTGCAAAACCATGCAAGCCATCTTCCTGCACCTCCTCCTAAAGTAGTGGACCGACTGCCAACAAACTCGGTACACATACTGCTTACTATCAGGCGAACAACCGCTGTCATGAAATAAAAACATACCACTCACGCTACAGGAGACACGAAGTCGTAAACCACGATATTCTTGAATTACTGCAAAACCATGCGAGCCATCATTCTGCACCTCCTCCTAAAGTAGTGGAAAGACTGCAACCAAACTCGGTACACATACTGCATACTATCAGTCGAACAACCGCTGTCATGAATTAAACACCTACCACTCACGCTACAGGAGGCACGAAGTCGTAAACTACGATATTCTTTAATTACTGCAAAACCATGGGAGCCATCTTCCTGAACTTCCTCTTAAGTATTGGATCGACTGCAAACAAACTCGGTACACATACTGCTTACTATCAGGCGAACAACCGCTGTCATGAATTAAAAACCTACCACTCACGCTACAGGAGACACGAAGTCGTAAACTACGATGTTCTTGAATTACGGCAAAACAATGCGAGCCGTCCTCCGGCACCTACTCCTAAAGTAGTGGACCGACTGCAACCAAACTCGGTACACATACTGCTTACTATCAGGCGAACACCCGCTGTCATGAATTTAACACCTACTACTCACGCTACAGGAGACAAGAATTCGTAAACTACGATATTCTTGAATTACTGCAAAACCATGCGAGTCATCTTCCTGCACCTCCTCCTCCAGTAGTGGACCGACTGCAACCAACCTCGGTACTCATACTACTTACTATCAAGCGAACAACCGCTGTCATGAATTTAACACCTACCACTCACACTACAGGAGACACGAAGTCGTAAACTACGATATTCTTGAATTACTGCAAAACCATGCGAGCCATCTTCCTGCACCTCCTCCTAAAGTAGTGGACCGACTGCAACCAATCTCGGTACACATACTGTTTACTATCAGGCGAACAACCGCTGTCATGAATTAAACACCTACCACTCACGCTACAGGAGACACGAAGTCGTAAACTACGATATTCTTGAATTACTGCAAAACCATGCGAGCAATCTTCCTGCACCTCCTCCTAAAGTAGTGGACCGACTGCCAACAAACTCGGTAAACATACTGCTTACTATCATGCGAACAACCGCTGTCATGAAATAAAAACCTACCACTCACGCTACAGGAGATACGAAGTCGTAAACTACGATATTTTTGAATTACTGCAAAACCATGCGAGCCATGTTCCTGCACCTCCTCCTCCAGTAGTGGACCGACTGCAACCAAACTCGGTACACATACTGCTTACTATCAGGCGAACAACCGCTGTCATGAATTTAACACCTACCACTCACGCTATAGGAGACACGAAATCGTAAACTACGATATTCTTGAATTACTGCAAAACCATGCGAGCCATCTTCCTGCACCTCCTCCTAAAGTAGTGGACCGACTGCAACCAATCTCGGTACACATACTGCTTACTATCAGGCGAACAACCGCTGTCATGAATTAAACACCTACCACTCACGCTACAGGAGACACGAAGTCGTAAAGTACGATATTCTTGAATTACTGCAAAACCATGCGAGATATTTTCCTGCACCTCATCCTAAAGTAATGGACCGACTGCAACCAAACTGGGTGCACATACAGCTTACTATCAGGCGCACAACCGATGTCATGAAATAAAAACCTACCACTCACGCTACAGGAGACATGAAGTCGTGAACTACGATATTTTTGAATTACTGCAAAATAATGCTTGCGATCATCCTGCACCTCCTTCTAAAGTAGTGGACCGACAGCAACCAAACTCGGTACACATACTGCTTACTATCAGGCGAACAACCGCTGTCATGAATTAAACACCTACCACTCACGCTACAGGAGACACGAAGTCGTAAACTACGATATCCTTGAATTACTGCAAAACCATGCGAGCTATCTTCCTGCACCTCCTCCCAAAGTAGTGGACAGACAGAAACAAACTCGGTACACATACAGCTTACTATCAGCCGAACAACCGCTGTTATAAATTAAACACCTACCACTCACGCTACAGGAGACACGAAGTCATAAACTACGATATTCTTGAATTACTGCAAAACCATGCGAGGCGTCTTCCTGCACCTCCTCCTAAAGTAGTGGACCGACTGCAACCAAACTCGGTACAAATACTGCTTACTATCAGGCGAACAACCGCTGTCATGAAATAAAAACCTACCACTCACACTACAGGATACACGAAGTCGTAAACTACGATATTCTTGAATTACTGCAAAACCATGCGAGGCGTCTTCCTGCACCTCCTCCTAAAGTAGTGGACCGACTGCAACCAACCTCGGTACACATACTGCTTACTATCAGGCGAACAACCGCTGTGATGAATTAAACACCTACCACACACGCTACAGGAGACACGAAGTCGTAAACTACGATATTCTTGAATTACTGCAAAACCGAGCGCGCCATTTTCCTGCACCTCCTCCTCCAGTAGTGGACCGAATGCAACCAAACTCGGTACACATACTGCTTACTATCAGGCGAACACCCGCTTTCATGAATTATACACCTACCTTTCACGCTACAGGAGACACGAAGTTGTAAACTAACGATATTCTTGAATTACTGCAAAAGCATGCGAGACATGTTCCTGCACCTCTTCCTCCAGTAGTGGACCGACTAAACCAAACTCGGTACACATACAGCTTACTATCAGGCAAACAACCGCTGTCATGTATTTAACACCTACCACTCACGCTACAGCAGACACGAAGTCGTAAACTACGATATTCTTGAATTACTGCAAAACCATGCGAGCCATCTTCCTGCACCTCCTCCTAAAGT
Source organism: Locusta migratoria (assembly GCA_026315105.1). Classification (NCBI taxonomy): domain Eukaryota; kingdom Metazoa; phylum Arthropoda; class Insecta; order Orthoptera; family Acrididae; genus Locusta; species Locusta migratoria. Next base: position 16,734,158 of record CM048753.1, on the reverse strand, counting down.
CGTGGAAAGACTGCAACCAAACTCGGTACACATACTGCTTACTATCAGACGAACAACCGCTGTCATGAATTAAACAGATACCACTCACGCTACAGGAGGCACGAAGACGTAAAATACGATATTCTTTAATTACTACAAAACCATGCGAGCCATCTTCCTGCACCTCCTCTTAAAGTATTGGATCGACTGCAAACAAACTCGGTACACATACTGCTTACTATCAGGCGAACAACCGCTGTCATGAATTAAACACCTACCACTGACGCTAGAGGAGACACGAAGTCGTAAACTACGATATTCTTGAAATTCGGCAAAACCATGCGAGCGGTCTTCCGGCACCTCCTTCTAAAGTAGTGGACCGACTGCAACCAAACTCGGTACACATACTGCATACTATCAGGCGAACAACCGCTGTCATGAATTTAACACCTACTACTCACGCTACAGGAGACAAGAATTCGTAAACTACGATATTCTTGAATTACTGCAAAACTATGCGAGTCATTTTCCTGCACCTCCTCCTCCAGTAGTGGACCGACTGCAACCAAACTCGGTACTCATACTACTTACTATCAGGCGAACGACCGCTGTCATGAATTTAACACCTACCACTCACGCTACAGGAGACACGAAGTCGTAAACTACGATATTCTTGAATTACTGCAAAACCATGCGAGCCATCTTCCTGCACCTCCTCCTAAAGTAGTGGACCGACTGCAACCAATCTCGGTACACATACTGTTTACTATCAGGCGAACAACCGCTGTCATGAATTAAACACCTACCAATCACGCTACAGGAGACACGAAGTCGTAAACTACGATATACTTGAATTACTGCAAAACCATGCAAGCCATCTTCCTGCACCTCCTCCTAAAGTAGTGGAAAGACTGCAACCAAACTCGGTACACATACTGCATACTATCAGACGAACAACCGCTGTCATGAATTAAACATCTACCACTCACGCTACAGGAGGCACGAAGTCGTAAACTACGATATTCTTTAATTACTGCAAAACCATGCGAGCCATCTTCCTGCACCTCCTCCTAAAGTAGTGGACCGACTGCAACCAATCTCGGTACACATACTGCTTACTATCAGGCTAACAACCGCTGTCATGAATTAAACACCTACCACTCACGCTACAGGAGACACGAAGTCGTAAACTACGATATTCTAGAATTACTGCAAAACCATGCGAGCTATCTTCCTGCGCCTCCTCCTAAAGTAGTGGACCTACTGCAACCAAACTCGGTACACATACTGCTTACTATCAGGCGAACAACCGCTGTCATGAATTAAACACCTACCACTCACGCTACAGGAGGCACGAAGTCGTAAACTACGATATTCTAGAATTACTGCAAAACCATGCGAGCTATCTTCCTGCACCTCCTCCTAAAGTAGTGGACAGACAGAAACAAACTCGGTACACATACAGCTTACTATCAGGCGAACAACCGCTGTTATGAATTAAACACCTACCACTCACGCTACAGGAGACTCGAAGTCGAAAACTACGATATTCTTGAATTACTGCAAAACCATGCGAGCCATCTTCCTGCACCTCCGACTGCTTCCAAACTCGGTACTCATACTGCTTACTATCAGGCAAACAACCGTGATCATGATCTAAACACCTACCACTCACGCTACAGGAGACACGAAGTCGTAATTACGATATTCTTGAATTACTGAAAATCCATGCGAGCCATCTTCCTGCACCTCTTCCTAAAGTAGTGGACCGACTGCAACCAACCTCGGTACACATACTGCTTACTATCAGGCGAACAACCGCTGTGATGAATTACACACCTACCACACACGCTACAGGAGACACGAAGTCGTAAACTACGATATTCTTGAATTACTGCAAAACCATGCGAGCCATCTTCCTGCACCTCCTCCTAAAGTAGTGGACCGACTGCCAAAAACTCGGTACACATACTGCTTACTATCAGGCGAACAACCGCTGTCATGAAATAAAAACCTACCACCCACGCTACAGGAGATACGATGTCGTAAACTACGATATTCTTGAATTACTGCAAAACCATGCGAGCCATGTTCCTGCACCTCCTACTCCAGTAGTGGACCGACTGAAACCAAACTCGGTACACATACTGATTACTATCAGGCGAACACCCGCTTTCATGAATTAAACACCTACCTTTCACACTACAGGAGACACGAAGTTGTAAACTAACGATATTCTTGAATTACTGCAAAACCATGCGAGCCATATTCCTGCACCTCTTCCTCCAGTAGTGGACCGACTGCAACCAAACGCGGTACACATACAGCTTACTATCAGGCAAACAACCGCTGTCATGTATTTAACACCTACCACTCACGCTACAGGAGGCACGAAGTCGTAAACTACGATATTCTTTAATTACTGCAAAACCGTGCGAGCCATCTTCCTGCACCTCCTCTTAAAATATTGGATCGACTGCAAACAAACTCGGTACACATACTGCTTACTATCAGCCGAACAACCGCTGTCATGAATTAAACACCTACCACTCACGCTACAGGAGACACGAAGTCGTAAACTACGATATTCTTGAATTACGGCAAAACCATGCGAGCCGTCTTCCGGCACCTACTCCTAAAGTAGTGGACCGACTGGAACCAAACTCGGTACACATTCTGCTTACTATCAGTCGAACAACCGCTGTCATGAATTTAACACCTACTACTCACGCTACAGGAGACAAGGATTCGTAAACTACAATATTCTTGAATTACTGCAAAACCATGCGAGCCGTCTTCCTGCACCTCCTCCTCCAGCAGTGGACCGACTGCAACCAAACTCGGTACACATACTGCTGACTATCAGGCGAACAACCGCTGTCATGAATTAAACACCTACCACTCACGCTACAGGAGACACGAAGTCGTAAACTACGATATTCTAGAATTACTGCAAAACCATGCGAGCTATCTTCCTGCGCCTCCTCCTAAAGTAGTGGACCTACTGCAACCAAACTCGGTACACATACTGCTTACTATCAGGCGAACAACCGCTGTCATGAATTAAACACCTACCACTCACGCTACAGGAGACACGAAGTCGTAAACTACGATATTCTAGAATTACTGCAAAACCATGAGAGCCATCTTCCTGCACCTCCTCCTAAAGTAGTGGACAGACAGAAAAAAACTCGGTACACATACAGCTTACTATCAGGCGAACAACCGCTGTTATGAATTAAACACCTACCACTCACGCTACAGGAGACTCGAAGTCGTAAACTACGATATTCTTGAATTACTGCAAAACCATGCGAGCCATCTTCCTGCACCTCCGACTGCTTCCAAACTCGGTACTCATACTGCTTACTATCAGGCAAACAACCGTGATCATGATCTAAACACCTACCACTCACGCTACAGGAGACACGAAGTCGTAATTACGATATTCTTGAATTACTGAATATCCATGCGAGCCATCTTCCTGCACCTCTTCCTAAAGTAGTGGACCGACTGCAACCAACCTCGGTACACATACTGCTTACTATCAGGCGAACAACCGCTGTGATGAATTACACACCTACCACACACGCTACAGGAGACACGAAGTCGTAAACTACGATATTCTTGAATTACTGCAAAACCATGCGAGCCATCTTCCTGCACCTCCTCCTAAAGTAGTGGACCGACTGCCAAAAACTCGGTACACATACTGCTTACTATCAGGCGAACAACCGCTGTCATGAAATAAAAACCTACCACCCACGCTACAGGAGATACGATGTCGTCAACTACGATATTCTTGAATTACTGCAAAACCATGCGAGCCATATTCCTGCACCTCCTACTCCAGTAGTGGACCGACTGCAACCAAACTCGGTACACATACTGATTACTATCAGGCGAACACCCGCTTTCATGAATTAAACACCTACCTTTCACACTACAGGAGACACGAAGTTGTAAACTAACGATATTCTTGAATTACTGCAAAACCATGCGAGCCATATTCCTGCACCTCTTCCTCCAGTAGTGGACCGACTGCAACCAAACGCGGTACACATACAGCTTACTATCAGGCAAACAACCGCTGTCATGTATTTAACACCTACCACTCACGCTACAGGAGGCACGAAGTCGTAAACTACGATATTCTTTAATTACTGCAAAACCGTGCGAGCCATCTTCCTGCACCTCCTCTTAAAATATTGGATCGACTGCAAACAAACTCGGTACACATACTGCTTACTATCAGCCGAACAACCGCTGTCATGAATTAAACACCTACCACTCACGCTACAGGAGACACGAAGTCGTAAACTACGATATTCTTGAATTACGGCAAAACCATGCGAGCCGTCTTCCGGCACCTACTCCTAAAGTAGTGGACCGACTGCAACCAAACTCGGTACACATTCTGCTTACTATCAGTCGAACAACCGCTGTCATGAATTTAACACCTACTACTCACGCTACAGGAGACAAGGATTCGTAAACTACAATATTCTTGAATTACTGCAAAACCATGCGAGCCGTCTTCCTGCACCTCCTCCTCCAGTAGTGGACCGACTGCAACCAAACTCGGTACACATACTGCTTACTATCAGGTGAACAACCGCTGTCATGAATTTAACACCTACCACTCACGCTACAGGAGACACGAAGTCGTAAACTACGATATTCTTGAATTACTGCAAAACCGTGCGTGCCATCTTCCTGCACCTCCTCCTAAAGTAATGGACCGACTGCAACCAATCTCGGTACACATACTGCTTACTATCAGGCGAACAACCGCTGTCATGAATTAAACACCTACCACTCACGCTACAGGAGACACGAAGTCGTAAAGTACGATATTCTTGAATTACTGCAAAACCATGCTAGGCATCTTCCTGCACCTCCTCCTAAAGTAGTGGACCCACTGCAACCAAACTCTGTACACATACTGCTTACTATCAGGCGAACAAACGCTGTCATGAAATAAAAACCTACCATGCACGCTAGAGGAGACACGAAGTCGTAAACTACGACATTCTTGAATTACTGCAAAACCATGCTAGCAATCTTCCTGCACCTCCTTCTAAAGTAGTGGACCTACTGCAACCAAACTCGGTACACATACTGCTTACTATCAGGCGAACAACCGCTGTCATGAATTAAACACCTACCACTCACGCTACAGGAGACACGAAGTCGTAAACTACGATATTCTAGAATTACTGCAAAACCATGCGAGCTATCTTCCTGCACCTCCTCCTAAAGTAGTGGACAGACAGAAACAAACTCGGTACACATACAGCTTACTATCAGGCGAACAACCGCTGTTATGAATTAAACACCTACCACTCACGCTACAGGAGACTCGAAGTCGTAAACTACGATATTCTTGAATTACTGCAAAACCATGCGAGCCATCTTCCTGCACCTCCGACTGCTTCCAAACTCGGTACTCATACTGCTTACTATCAGGCAAACAACCGTGATCATGATCTAAACACATATTACTCACGCTACAGGAGACACGAAGTCGTAATTACGATATTCTTGAATTACTGAAAATCCATGCGAGCCATCTTCCTGCACCTCTTCCTAAAGTAGTGGACCGACTGCAACCAACCTCGGTACACATAATGCTTACTATCAGGCGAACAACCGCTGTGATGAATTACACACCTACCACACACGCTACAGGAGACACGAAGTCGTAAACTACGATATTCTTGAATTACTGCAAAACCATGCGAGCCATCTTCCTGCACCTCCTCCTAAAGTAGTGGACCGACTGCCAAAAACTCGGTACACATACTGCTTACTATCAGGCGAACAACCGCTGTCTTGAAATAAAAACCTACCACTCACGCTACAGGAGATACGAAGTCGTAAACTACGATATTCTTGAATTACTGCAAAACCATGCGAGCCATGTTCCTGCACCTCCTACTCCAGTAGTGGACCGACTACAACCAAACTCGGTACACATACTGATTACTATCAGGCGAACACCCGCTTTCATGAATTAAACACCTACCTTTCACACTACAGGAGACACGAAGTTGTAAACTAACGATATTCTTGAATTACTGCAAAAGCATGCGAGCCATGTTCCTGCACCTCTTCCTCCAGTAGTGGACCGACTGCAACCAAACGCGGTACACATACAGCTTACTATCAGGCAAACAACCGCTGTCATGTATTTAACACCTACCACTCACGCTACAGCAGACACGAAGTCGTAAACTACGATATTCTTGTATTACTGCAAAACCATGCGAGCCATCATCCTGCACCTCCTCCTAAAGTAGTGGAAAGACTGCAACCAAACTCGGTACACATACTGCATACTATCAGACGAACAACCGCTGTCATGAATTAAACACCTACCACTCACGCTACAGGAGGCACGAAGTCGTAAACTACGATATTCTTTAATTACTGCAAAACCGTGCGAGCCATCTTCCTGCACCTCCTCTTAAAGTATTGGATCGACTGCAAACAAACTCGGTACACATACTGCTTACTATCAGCCGAACAACCGCTGTCATGAATTAAACACCTACCACTCACGCTACAGGAGACACGAAGTCGTAAACTACGATATTCTTGAATTACGGCAAAACCAAGCGAGCCGTCTTCCGGCACCTACTCCTAAAGTAGTGGACCGACTGCAACCAAACTCGGTACACATACTGCTTACTATCAGTCGAACAACCGCTGTCATGAATTTAACACCTACTACTCACGCTACAGGAGACAAGGATTCGTAAACTACAATATTCTTGAATTACTGCAAAACCATGCGAGCCGTCTTCCTGCACCTCCTCCTCCAGTATTGGACCGACTGCAACCAAACTCGGTACACATACTGCTTATTATCAGGCGAACAACCGCTGTCATGAATTTAACACCTTCCACTCACGCTACAGGAGACACGAAGTCGTAAACTACGATATTCTTGAATTACTGCAAAACCATGCGTGCCATCTTCCTGCACCTCCTCCTAAAGTAGTGGACCGACTGCAACCAATCTCGGTACACATACTGCTTACTATCAGGCGAACAACCGCTGTCATGAATTAAACACCTACCACTCACGCTACAGGAGACACGAAGTCGTAAAGTACGATATTCTTGAATTACTGCAAAACCATGCGAAATATTTTCCTGCACCTCATCCTAAAGTAGTGGACCGACTGCAACCAAACTGGGTGCACATACTGCTTACTATCAGGCGCACAACCGATGTCATGAAAAAAAAACCTACCACTCACGCTACAGGAGACATGAAGTCGTGAACTACGATATTCTTGAATTACTGCAAAATAATGCTAGCTATCATCCTGCACCTCCTTCTAAAGTAGTGGACCGACTGCAACCAAACTGGGTGCACATACTGCTTACTATCAGGCGCACAACCGATGTCATGAATTAAACACCTACCACTCACGCTACAGGAGACACGAAGTAGTAAACTACGATATTCTTGAATTACTGCAAAACCATGCGAGCCATGTTCCTGCACCTCCTACTCCAGTAGTGGACCGACTGCAACCAAACTCGGTACACATACTGATTACTATCAGGCGAACACCCGCTTTCATGAATTAAACACCTACCTTTCACACTACAGGAGACACGAAGTTGTAAACTAACGATATTCTTGAATTACTGCAAAAGCATGCGAGCCATGTTCCTGCACCTCTTCCTCCAGTAGTGGACCGACTGCAACCAAACGAGGTACACATATAGCTTACTATCAGGCAAACAACCGTTGTCATGTACTTAACACCTACCACTCACGCTACAGCAGACATGAAGTCGTAAACTACGATATTCTTGAATTACTGCAAAAACATGCGAGCCATCATCCTGCACCTCCTCCTAAAGTATTGGAAAGACTGCAACCAAACTCGGTACACATACTGCATACTATCAGACGAACAACCGCTGTCATGAATTAAACACCTACCACTCACGCTACAGGAGGCACGAAGTCGTAAACTACGATATTCTTTAATTACTGCAAAACCGTGCGAGCCATCTTCCTGCACCTCCTCTTAAAGTATTGGATCGACTGCAAACAAACTCGGTACACATACTGCTTACTATCAGCCGAACAACCGCTGTCATGAATTAAACACCTACCACTCACGCTACAGGAGACACGAAGTCGTAAACTACGATATTCTTGAATTACGGCAAAACCATGCGAGCCGTCTTCCGGCACCTACTCCTAAAGTAGTAGACCGACTGCAACCAAACTCGGTACACATTCTACTTACTATCAGTCGAACAACCGCTGTCATGAATTTAACACCTACTACTCACGCTACAGGAGACAAGGATTCGTAAACTACAATATACTTGAATTACTGCAAAACCATCCGAGCCGTCTTCCTGCACCTCCTCCTCCAGTAGTGGACCGACTGCAACCAAACTCGGTACACATACTGCTTACTATCAGGCGAACAACCGCACATGAATTTAAACCTACCACTCACGCTACAGGAGACACGAAGTCGTAAACTACGATATTCTTGAATTACTGCAAAACCATGCGTGCCATCTTCCTGCACCTCCTCCTAAAGTAGTGGAACGACTGCAACCAATCTCGGTACACATACTGCTTACTATCAGGCGAACAACCGCTGTCATGAATTAAACACCTACCACTCACGCTACAGGAGACACGAAGTCGTAAAGTACGATATTCTTGAATTACTGCAAAACCATGCGAGATATTTTCCTGCACCTCATCCTAAAGTAGTGGACCGACTGCAACCAAACTGGGTGCACATACTGCTTACTATCAGGCGCACAACCGATGTCATGAAATAAAAACCTACCACTCACGCTACAGGAGCCATGAAGTCGTGAACTACGATATTCTTGAATTACTGCAAAATAATGCTAGCTATCATCCTGCACCACCTTCTAAAGTAGTGGACCGACTGCAACCAAACTCGGTACACATACTGCTTACTATCAGGCGAACAACCGCTGTCATGAATTAAACACCTACCACTCACGCTACAGGAGACACGAAGTCGTAAACTACGATATTCTTGAATTACTGCAAAACCATGCGAGCCATCTTCCTGCACCTCCTCCTAAAGTAGTGGACCGACTGCCAACAAACTCGGTACACATACCGCTTACTATCAGGCGAACAACCGCTGTCATGAAATAAAAACCTACCACTCACGCTACAGGAGACACGAAGTCGTAAACTACGATATTCTTGAATTACTGCAAAACCATGCGAGCAATGTTCCTGCACCTCCTCTTCCAGTAGTGGACCGACTGCAACCAAACTCGGTACACATACTGCTTACTATCAGGCGAACACCCGCTTTCATGAATTAAACACCTACATTTCACGCTACAGGAGACACGAAATTGTAAACTAACGATATTCTTGAATTACTGCAAAAGCATGCGAGCCATGTTCCTGCACCCCTTCCTCCAGTAGTGGACCGACTGCAACCAAACTCAGTACACATACAGCTTACTATCAGGCAAACAACCGCTGTCATGTATTTAACACCTACCACTCACGCTACAGCAGACACGAAGTCGTAAACTAAGATATTCTTGAATTACTGCAAAACCATGCGAGCCATCTTCCTGCACCACCTCCTAAAGTAGTGGACCGACTGCAACTAAACTTGGTACACATACTGATTACTATCAGGCGAACAACCGCTGTGATGAATTAAACACCTACCACTCACGCTACAGGAGACACGAAGTCGTGAACTACGATATTCTTGAATTACTGCAAAATAATGCTAGCCATCTTCCTGCACCTCATTCTAAAGTAGTGGACCGACTGCAACCAAACTCGGTACACATACTGGTTACGATCAGGTGAACAACCGCTGTCAGAAATTAAACACCTACCACTCACGCTACAGGAGACACGAAGTCGTAAACTACTATATTCTTGAATTACTGCAAAACCATGCGAGCCATCGTCCTGCACCTCCACCTAAAGTAGTGAACAGACTGCAACTAACTCGGTACACATACAGCTTACTATCAGGCGAACAACCGCTGTCATGAATTAAACACCTACCACTCACGCTACAGGAGACACGAAGTCGTAAACTACGATATTCTTGAATTACTGCAAAACCATGCGAGCAATCTTCCTGCACCTATTCCTAAAGTAGTGGACCGTCTGCAACCAAACTCGGTACACATACTACTTACTATCAGGCGAACAACCGCTGTGATGAATTAAACACCTACCACACACGCTACAGGAGACACGAATTCGTAAACTACGATATTCTAGAATTACTGCAAAACCATGCGAGCTATCTTCCTGCACCTCCTCCTAAAGTAGTGGACAGACAGAAACAAACTCGGTACACATACAGCTTACTATCAGGCAAACAACCGCTTTTATGAATTAAACACCTACCACTCACGCTACAGGAGACTCGAAGTCGTAAACTACGGTATTCTTGAATTACTGCAAAACCATGCGAGCCATCTTCCTGCACCTCCAACTGCTTCCAGACTCGGTACTCATACTGCTTACTATCAGGCAAACAACCGTGATCATTATCTAAACACCTACCACTCACGCTACAGGAGACACGAAGTCGTAATTACGATATTCTTGAATTACTGAAAATCCATGCGAGCCATCTTCCTGCACCTCTTCCTAAAGTAATGGACCGACTGCAACAAAACTCGGTACACATACTGCTTACTATCAGGCGAACAACCGCTGTGATGAATTAAACACCTACCACACACGCTACAGGAGACACGAAGTCGTAAACTACGATATTCTTAAATTACGGCAAAACCATGCGAGGCATCTTCCTGCACCTCCTCCTAAAGTAGTGGACAGACTGCAACCAAACTCGGTACGCATACTGATTACTATCAGGCGAATAACCGCTGGCATGAAATAAAAACCTACCACTCACGCTACAGGAGACACGAAGTCGTAAAGTACGATATTCTTGAATTACTGCAAAATCATGCGAGCCATGTTTCTGCACCTCCTCCTCCAGTAGTGGACCGACTGCAACCAAACTCGGTACACATACTGCTTACTATCAGCCGAACACCCGCTTTCATGAATTAAACACCTACCTTTCACGCTACAGGAGACACGAAGTCGTAAACTACGATATTCTTTAATTACTGCAAAACCATGCGAGCCATCTTCCTGCACCTCCTCCTCCAGTAGTGGACCGAGTGGAACTAACCTCGGTACACATACTGCTTACTATCGGACGAAACACCGCTGTCATGAATTGAACACCTACCACTTACGCCACAGGAGACACGAAGTCGTAAACTACGATATTCTTGAATTACTGCAAAACCATGCGAGGCATCTTCCTGCACCTCCTCCTAAAGTAGTGGACCGACTGCAACCAAACTTGGTACACATACTGCTTACTATCAGGCGAACAACCGCTGTGATGAATTAAACACCTACCACTCACGCTACAGGAGACACGAAGTCGTAAACTACGATATTCTTGAATTACTGCAAAACCATGCGAGCCATCTTCCTGCACCTCCGACTACAACCAAACTCGGTACTCATACTCCTTACTATCAGGCGAACAACCGCGATCATGATCAAAACACCTACCACTCACGCTACAGGAGACACGAAGTCGTAATTACGATATTCTTGAATTACTGAAAATCCATGCGAGCCATCATCCTGCCCCTCTTCCTAAAGTAGTGGACCGACTGCAACCAATCTCGGTACTCATACTGCTTACTATCAGGCGAACAACCGCTGTGATGAATTAAACACCTACCACACACGCTACAGGAGACACGAAGTCGTAAACTACGATATTCATGAATTACTGCAAAACCATCCGAGCCATCATCCTGCACCTCCTCCTAAAGTAGTGGAAGGACTGCCAACAAACTCGGTACACATACTGCTTACTATCAGGCGAACAACCGCTGTCATGAAATAAAAACCTACCACTCACGCTACAGGAGACACGAAGTCGTAAACTACGATATTCTTGAATTACTGCAAAACCATGCGAGCCATGTTCCTGCACCTCCTCCTCCAGTAGAGGACCGACTGCAACCAAACTCGGTACACATACTGCTTACTATCAGGCGAACACCCGCTTTCATGAATTAAACACCTACCTTTCACGCTACAGGAGACACGAAGGTGTAAACTAACGATATTCTTGAATTACTGCAAAAGCATGCGAGCCATGTTCCTGCACCTTTTCCTCCAGTAGTGGACCGACTGCAACCAAACTCGGTACACATACAGCTTACTATCAGGCAAAAAACCGCTGTCATGTATTTAACACCTACCACTCACGCTACAGCAGACACGAAGTCGTAAACTACGATATTCTTGAATTACTGCAAAACCATGCGAGCCATCATCCTGCACCTCCTCCTAAAGTAGGGGAAAGACTGCAACCCAACTCGGTACACATACTGCTTACTATCAGACGAAACACCGCTGTCATGAATTGAACACCTACCACTTACGCCACAGGGGGCACGAAGTCGTAAACTACGATATTCTTTAATTACTGCAAAACCATGCGAGCCATCTTCCTGCACCTCCTCTTAAAGTATTGGATCGACTGCAACAAACTTGGTACACATACTGCTTACTATCAGGCGAACAACCGCTGTCATGTATTAAACACCTACCACTCACGCTACAGGAGACACGAAGTCGTAAACTACGATATTCTTGAATTACGGCAAAATCATGCGAGCCGTCTTCCGGCACCTCCTCCTAAAGTAGTGGACCGACTGCAACCAAACTCGGTACACATACTGCTTACTATCAGGCGAACGACAGCTGTCATGAATTAAACACTTACTACTCACGCTACAGGAGACAAGAATTCGTAAACTACGATATTGTTGAATTACTGCAAAACCATGCGAGCCATCTCCCTGTACCTCCTTCTCCAGTAGTGGACCGACTGCAACCAAACTCGGTACACATACTGCTTACTATCAGGCGAACAACCGCTGTCATGAATATAACACCTACCACTCACGCTACAGGAGACACGAAGTCGTAAACTACGATATTCTTGAATTACTGCAAAACCATGCGAGATATTTTCCAGCACCTCATCCTAAAGTAGTGGACCGACTGCAACCAAACTGGGTGCACATACTGCTTACTATCAGGCGCACAACCGATGTCATGAAATAAAAACCTACCACTCACGCTACAGGAGACACCAAGTCGTGAACTACGATATTCTTGAATTACTGCAAAATAATGCTAGCAATCTTCCTGCACCTCCTTCTAATATCGTGGACCGACTGCAACAAAACTCGGTACACATACTGGTTACGATCAGGTGAACTACCGCTGTCAGGATTTAAACACCTACCACTCACGCTACAGGAGATACGAAGTCGTAAACTACGATATTCTTGAATTACTGCAAAACCATGCGAGCCATCTTTCTGAACCTTCTCCTAAAGTAGTGGGCCGACTGCAACCAATCTCGGTACACATACTGCTTACTATCAGGCGAACAACCGTTGTCATGAATTAAACACCTACCACTCACGCTACAGGAGACACGAAGTCGTAAAGTACGATATTCTTGAATTACTGCAAAACCATGCGAGATATTTTCCTGCACCACATCCTAAAGTATTGGACCGACTGCAACCAAACTGGGTGCACATACTGCTTACTATCAGGCGCACAACCGATGTCATGAAATAAAAACCTACCACTTACGCTACAGGAGACACGAAGTCGTGAACTACGATATTCTTGAATTACTGCAAAATAATGCTAGCCATCTTCCTGCACCTCCTTCTAATATCGTGGACTGACTGCAACAAAACTCGGTACACATACTGGTTACGATCAGGTGAACTACCGCTGTCAGGAATTAAACACCTACCACTCTACGCTACAGGAGACACGAAGTCGTAAACTACTATATTCTTGAATTACTGCAAAACCATGCGAGCCATCTTCCTGCACCTCCACCTAAAGTAGTGGACAGACTGCAACAAACTCGGTACACATACAGCTTACTATCAGGCGAACAACCGCTGTCATTAATTAAACACCTACCACTCACGCTACAGGAGACATAAAGTCGTAAACTACGATAATCTTGAATTACTGCCAAATCATGCGAGGCATCTTCCTGCACCTCCTCCTAAAGTAGTGGACCCACTGCAACCAAACTCGGTACAAATACTGCTTACTATCAGGCGAACAACCGCTGTCATGAAATAAAAACCTACCATGCACGCTAGAGGAGACACGAAGTCGTAAACTACGATATTCTTGAATTACTGCAAAAGCATGCTAGCAATCTTCCTGCACCTCCTTCTAAAGTAGTGGACCTACTGCAACCAAACTCGGTACACATACTGCTTACTATCAGGCGAACAACCGCTGTCATGAATTAAACACCTACCACTCACGCTACAGGAGACACGAAGACGTAAACTACGATATTCTTGTATTACTGCAAAACCATGCGAGCTATCTTTCTGCACCTCCTCCTGAAGTAGTGGACAGACAGAAACAAACTCAGTACACATACAGCTTACTATCAGGCGAACAACCGCTGTTATGAATTAAACACCTACCACTCACGCTACAGGAGACACGAAGTCGTAAACTACGATATACTTGAATTACTGCAAAACCATGCGAGCCATCTTCCTGCACCTCCGACTGCAACCAAACTCGGTACTCATACTGCTTACTATCAGGCAAACAACCGTAATCATGATCTAAACACCTACCACTCACGCTACAGGAGATACGAAGTCGTAATTACGATATTCTTGAATTACTGAAAATCCATGCGAGACATTTTCTGCACCTCTTCCTAAAGTAGTGGACCGACTGCATCCAAACTCGGTACACATACTGCTTACTATCAGGCGAACAACTGCTGTGATGAATTAAACACCTACCACACACGCTACAGGAGACACGATGTCGTAAACTACGATACTCTTGAATTACTGCAAAACCATGCGAGCCATCTTCCAGCACCTCCTCCTAAAGTAGTGGACCGACTGCAACCAAACTCGGTACGCATACTGCTAACTATCAGGCGAATAACCGCTGTCATGAAATAAAAACCTACCACTCACGCTACATGAGACACGAAGTCGTAAACTACGATATTCTTGAATTACTGCAAAACCATGCGAGCCATGTTTCTGCACCTCCTCCTCCAGTAATGGACCGACTGCAACCAAACTCGGTACACATACTGCTTACTATCAGCCGAACACCCGCTTTCATGAATTAAACACCTACCTTTCACGCTACAGGAGACACGAAGTCGTAAACTACGATATTCTTTAATTACTGCAAAACCATGCGAACAATCTTCCTGCACCTCCTCCTCCAGTAGTGGACCGAGTGGAACCAACCTCGGTACACATACTGCTTACTATCAGACGAAACACCGCTGTCATGAATTGAACACCTACCACTCACGCCACAGGAGACACGACGTCGTAAACTACGATATTCTTGAATTACTGCAAAACCATGAGAGACACCTTCCTGCACCTCGTCCTAAGGTAGTGGACCGACTGCAACCAAACTCGGTACACATACTGCTTACTATCAGGCGACCAACCACTGTCATGAATTAAACACCTACCACACACGCTACAGGAGACACGAAGTCGTAAACTACGATATTCTTGAATTACTGCAAAACCATGCGAGCCATCTTTCTGAACCTCCTCCTAAAGTAGTGGACCGACTGCAACCAATCTCGGTACACATACTGCTTACTATCAGGCGAACAACCGTTGTCATGAATTAAACACCTACCACTCACGCTACAGGAGACACGAAGTCGTAAAGTACGATATTCTTGAATTACTGCAAAACCATGCGAGATATTTTCCTGCACCACATCCTAAAGTAGTGGACCGACTGCAACCAAACTGGGTGCACATACTGCTTACTATCAGGCGCACAACCGATGTCATGAAATAAAAACCTACCACTTACGCTACAGGAGACACGAAGTCGTGAACTACGATATTCTTGAATTACTGCAAAATAATGCTAGCCATCTTCCTGCACCTCCTTCTAATATCGTGGACTGACTGCAACAAAACTCGGTACACATACTGGTTACGATCAGGTGAACTACCGCTGTCAGGAATTAAACACCTACCACTCTACGCTACAGGAGACACGAAGTCGTAAACTACTATATTCTTGAATTACTGCAAAACCATGCGAGCCATCTTCCTGCACCTCCACCTAAAGTAGTGGACAGACTGCAACAAACTCGGTACACATACAGCTTACTATCAGGCGAACAACCGCTGTCATTAATTTAACACCTACCACTCACGCTACAGGAGACATAAAGTCGTAAACTACGATATTCTTGAATTACTGCCAAATCATGCGAGGCATCTTCCTGCACCTCCTCCTAAAGTAGTGGACCCACTGCAACCAAACTCGGTACAAATACTGCTTACTATCAGGCGAACAACCGCTGTCATGAAATAAAAACCTACCATGCACGCTAGAGGAGACAGGAAGTCGTAAACTACGATATTCTTGAATTACTGCAAAAGCATGCTAGCAATCTTCCTGCACCTCCTCCTAAAGTAGTGGACCTACTGCAACCAAACTCGGTACACATACTGCTTACTATCAGGCGAACAACCGCTGTCATGAATTAAACACCTACCACTCACGCTACAGGAGACACGAAGACGTAAACTACGATATTCTTGTATTACTGCAAAACCATGCGAGCTATCTTTCTGCACCTCCTCCTGAAGTAGTGGACAGACAGAAACAAACTCAGTACACATACAGCTTACTATCAGGCGAACAACCGCTGTTATGAATTAAACACCTACCACTCACGCTACAGGAGACACGAAGTCGTAAACTACGATATACTTGAATTACTGCAAAACCATGCGAGCCATCTTCCTGCACCTCCGACTGCAACCAAACTCGGTACTCATACTGCTTACTATCAGGCAAACAACCGTAATCATGATCTAAACACCTACCACTCACGCTACAGGAGATACGAAGTCGTAATTACGATATTCTTGAATTACTGAAAATCCATGCGAGACATTTTCTGCACCTCTTCCTAAAGTAGTGGACCGACTGCATCCAAACTCGGTACACATACTGCTTACTATCAGGCGAACAACTGCTGTGATGAATTAAACACCTACCACACACGCTACAGGAGACACGATGTCGTAAACTACGATACTCTTGAATTACTGCAAAACCATGCGAGCCATCTTCCAGCACCTCCTCCTAAAGTAGTGGACCGACTGCAACCAAACTCGGTACGCATACTGCTAACTATCAGGCGAATAACCGCTGTCATGAAATAAAAACCTACCACTCACGCTACATGAGACACGAAGTCGTAAACTACGATATTCTTGAATTACTGCAAAACCATGCGAGCCATGTTTCTGCACCTCCTCCTCCAGTAATGGACCGACTGCAACCAAACTCGGTACACATACTGCTTACTATCAGCCGAACACCCGCTTTCATGAATTAAACACCTACCTTTCACGCTACAGGAGACACGAAGTCGTAAACTACGATATTCTTTAATTACTGCAAAACCATGCGAACCATCTTCCTGCACCTCCTCCTCCAGTAGTGGACCGAGTGGAACCAACCTCGGTACACATACTGCTTACTATCAGACGAAACACCGCTGTCATGAATTGAACACCTACCACTCACGCCACAGGAGACACGACGTCGTAAACTACGATATTCTTGAATTACTGCAAAACCATGAGAGACACCTTCCTGCACCTCGTCCTAAGGTAGTGGACCGACTGCAACCAAACTCGGTACACATACTGCTTACTATCAGGCGACCAACCACTGTCATGAATTAAACACCTACCACACACGCTACAGGAGACACGAAGTCGTAAACTACGATATTCTTGAATTACTGCAAAACCATGCGAGCCATCTTCCTGCACCTCCTCCTAAAGTAGTGGGCCGACTGCAACCAAACTCGGTACTCATACTGCTTTCTATCAGGCGAACAACCGCTGTGATGAATTAAACACCTACCACACACGGTACAGGAGACACGAAGTCGTAAACTACGATATTATTGAATTACTGCAAAACCATGCGAGCCATCTTCCTGCACCTTCTCCTCCAGTAGTGGACCGACTGCAACCAAACTCGGTTACAATCCTGCTTACTATCAGGCGAACATCCGCTGTCATGAATTAAACACGTAACACTCACGCTACAGGAGACACGAAATCGTAAACTGCGATATTCTTGAATTACTTCAAAACCATGCGAGCCATCTTCCTGCACCTCCTCCTCCAGTAGTGGACCGACTGCAACCAAACTCGGTACCCATACTACTTACTATCAGGCGAACAACCGCTGTCATGAATTAAACACCTACCACTCACGCTACAGGAGACACGAAGTCGTAAACTACGATATTCTTGAATTGCTGCAAAACCATGCGACATATCTTCCTGCACCTCCTCCTAAAGTAGTGGACCGACTGCAACCAATCTCAGTACACGTACTGCTTACTATCAGGCAACAACCGCTGTCATGAATTTAACACCTACCACTCACGCTACAGGAGACACGAAGTCGGAAACTACGATATTCTTGAATTACTGCAAAACCATGTGAGCCATTTTCCTGCACCTCGTCCTAAAGTAGTGGACCGACTGCAACCAAACTGGGTGCACATACTGCTTACTATCAGGCGCACAACCGATGTCATGAAATAAAAATCTACCACCCACGCTACAGGAGACACGAAGTCGTAAACTACGATATTCTTGAATTACTGCAAAATAATGCTAGCCATCTTCCTGCACCTCCTTCTAAAGTAGTGGACCGACAGCAACCAATCTCGGTACACATACTGGTTACTATCAGGCGAACAACCGCTGTCAGGAATTAAACACCTACCACTCACGCTACAGGAGACACGAAGTCGTAAACTACTATATTCTTGAATTACTGCAAAACCATGCGAGCCATCTTCCTGCACCTCCTCCTAAAGTAGTGGACAGACTGCAACAAACTCGGTACACATACAGCTTACTATCAGGCGAACAACCGCTGTTATGAATTAAACACCTACCACTCACGCTACAGGAGACACGAAGACGTAAACTACGATATTCTTGAATTACTGCAAAACCATGCTAGCCCTCTTCCTGCACCTCCGACTGCAACCAAACTCGGTACTCAGACTGCTTTCTATCAGGCGAACAACCGCTGTGATGAATTAAACACCTACCACACACGCTACAGGAGACACGAAGTCGTAAACTACGATATTCTTAAATTACTGCAAAACCATGCGAGACATCTTCCTGCACCTCCTCCTAAAGTAGTGGACCGACTGCAACCAAACTCGATACACATACTGCTTACTATCAGGAGAACAACCGCTGTCATGAAATAAACACCTACAACTCACGCTACAGGGGACACGAAGTCGTAAACTATGATATTCTTGAATTACTGCAAAACCATGCGAGCTACCTTCCTGCACCTTCTCCTCCAGTAGTGGACCGACTGCAACCAAACTCGGTTCCAAACCTGCTTACTATCAGGCGAACAACCGCTGTCATGAATTAAACACGTACCACTCACGCTACAGGTGACACGAAGTCGTAAACTACGATATTCTTGAATTACTGCAAAATCATGCGAGGCATCTTCCTGCACCTCCTCCTAGAGTAGTGGACCCACTGCAATCAAACTCGGTACAAATACTGCTTACTATCAGGCGAACAACCGCTGTCATGAAATAAAAACCTACCATGCACGCTAGAGGAGACACGAATTCGTAAACTACGATATTCTTGAATTACTGCAAAAGCATGCTAGCAATCTTCCTGTACCTCCTTCTAAAGTAGTGGACCTACTGCAACCAAACTCGGTACACATACTGCTTACTATCAGGCGAACAACCGCTGTCATGAATTAAACACCTACCACTCACGCTACAGGAGACACGAAGACGTAAACTACGATATTCTTGTATTACTGCAAAACCATGCGAGCTATCTTCCTGCACCTCCTCCTAAAGTAGTGGACAGACAGAAACGAACTCGGTAAACATACAGCTTACTATCAGGCGAACAACCGCTGTTATGAATTAAACACCTACCACTCACGCTACAGGAGACACGAAGTCGTAAACTACGATATTCTTGAATTACAGCAAAACCATGCGAGCCATCTTCCTGCACCTCCGACTGCAACCAAACTCGGTACTCATACTGCTTACTATCAGGCAAACAACCGTGATCATGATCTAAACACCTACCACTCACGCTACTGGAGACACGAAGTCGTAATTACGATATTCTTGAATTACTGAAAATCCATGCGGGCCATTTCCTGCACCTCTTCCTTAAGTATTGGACCGACTGCAACCAAACTCGGTACACATACTGCTTACTATCAGGCGAACAACCGCTGTGATGAATTAAACACCTACCACACACGCTACAGGAGACACGAAGTCGTAAACTACGATATTCTTGAATTGCTACAAAACCATGCGACCTATCTTCCTGCACCTCCTCCTAATTTAGTGGACCGACTGCAACCAAACTCGGTACACATACTGCTTACTATCAGGCGAATAACCGCTTTCATGAATTAAACACCTACAACTCATGCTACAGGAGACAGGAAGTCGTAAACTACGATATTTTTGAATTACTGCAAAACCATGCGAGCCATCTTCCTGCACCTCCTCCTCAAGTAAAGGACCGACTGCAACCAAACTCGGTACACATACTGCTTACTATCAGCCGAACAACCGCTGTCATGAATGAAACACCTACCACCCACGCTACAGGAGACACGAAATCGTAAACTACGATATTCTTGAATTACTGCAAAACCATGCGAGCCATCTTCCTGCACCTCCTCCTAAAGTAATAGACCGACTGCAACCAAAGTCGGTGCACATACTGCTTAATATAAAGCGAACAACCGCTGTCATGAATTAAACAACTACCACTCACGCTACAGGAGACAGGAAGTCGTAAACTACGATATGCTTGAATTACTGCAAAAACATGCGAGCCAACGTCCTGCACCTCCACCTGCAGTAGTGGACCGACTGCAACCAAACTCGGTACACATACTGCTTACTATCAGGCGAACAACCTCCGTCATGAATTAAACACCTACCACTCACGCTACAGGAGACACGAAGTCGTTAACTACGATATTCTTGAATTACTGCAAAACCATGCGAGTCACCATCCTGCACCTCCTCCTAAAGTAGTGGACCGACTGCAACAATCTCGGTACACATACTGCTTACTATCAGGCGAACAACCGCTGTCATGAATTAAACACCTACCACCCACGCTACAGGAGACACGAAGTCGTAAACTACTATATTCTTGAATTACTGCAAAACCATGCGAACCATCTTCTCGCACCTCCTCCTCCAGTAGTGGACCGACTGCAACCAAACTCGGTACACATACTGCTTACTATCAGGCGAACAACCGCTGTCATGAATTAAAAACCTACCACTCACGCTACAGGACACACGAAGTCGTAAACTACGATATTCTTGAATTATTGCAAAACCATGCGAGCAATCTTCCTGCACCTCCTCCTAAACTAGTAGACCGACTGCAACCAAACTCGGTACACATACTGCTTACTATCAGGCGAACAAACGCTGTCATGATTTAAACACCCACAACTCATGCTACAGGAGACCAGATGTCGTAAACTACGATATTCTTGAATTACTGCAAAACCATGCGAGCCGTCTTCCTGCACCTCCTCCTCCAGTAAAGGACCGACTGCAACCAAACTCGGTACACATACTGCTTACTATCAGCCGAACAACCGCTGTCATGAATTAAACACCTACTACTCACGCTACAGGAGACAGGAAGTCGTAAACTACGATATTCTTGAATTACTGCAAAACCATGCGAGCCATCTTCCTGTACCTCCTCATAAAGTTGTGGACTGACTGCAACCAATATCGGTACACATACTGCTTACTATCAGGGGAACAACCGCTGTCATGAGTTAAACACCTACCACTCACGCTACAGGAGACACGAAGTCGTAAACTACGATATTCTTGAATTACTGCAAAACCATGCTAGCCCTCTTCCTGCACCTCCGACTGCAACCAAACTCGGTACTCAGACTGCTTACTATCAGGCGAAAAACCGCGATCATGATCTAAACACCTACCACACATGCTACAGGAGACACGAAGTCGTAATTTCGATATTCTTGAATTACTGAAATTCCATGCGAGCCATTTCCTGCACCTCTTCCTAAAGTAGTGGACCGACTGCAACCAAACTCGGTACACATACTTCTTACTATCAGGCGAACAACCGCTGTGATGAATTAAACACCTACCACACACGCTACAGGAGACACGAAGTCGTAAACTACGATATTCTTGAATTACTGCAAAACCATGCGAGCTACCTTCCTGCACCTTCTCCTCCAGTAGTGGACCGACTGCAACCAAACTCGGTTCCAATCCTGCATACTATCAGGCGAACAACCGCTGTCATGAATTAAACACGTACCACTCACGCTACAGGTGACACGAAGTCGTAAACTACGATATTCTTGAATTACTGCAAAATCATTCGAGGCATCTTCCTACACCTCCTCCTAAAGTCGTGGACCCACTGCAACCAAACTCGGTACAAATACTGCTTACTATCAGGCGAACAACCGCTGTCATGAAATAAAAACCTACCATGCACGCTAGAGGAGACACGAATTCGTAAACTACGATATTCTTGAATTATTGCAATAGCATGCTAGCAATCTTCCTGCACCTCCTTCTAAAGTAGTGGACCTACTGCAACCAAACTCGGTACACATACTGCTTACTATCAGGCGAACAACCGCTGTCATGAATTAAACACCTACCACTCACGCTATAGGAGACACGAAGACGTAAACTACGATATTCTTGTATTACTGCAAAAACATGCGAGCTATCTTCCTGCACCTCCTCCTAAAGTAGTGGACAGACAAAAACAAAATCGGTACACATACAGCTTACTATCAGGCGAACAACCGCTGTTATGAATTAAACACCTACCACTCACGCTACAGGAGACGCGAAGTCGTAAACTACGATATTCTTGAATTACTGCAAAACCATGCGAGCCATCTTCCCGCACCTCCGACTGCAACCAAACTCGGTACTGATACTGCTTACTATCAGGCAAACAACCGTGATCATGATCTACACACCTACTACTCACGCTACTGGAGACACGAAGTCGTAATTACGATATTCTTGAATTACTGAAAATCCATGCGAGCCATTTTCTGCACCTCTTCCTAAAGTAGTGGGCCGACTGCAACCAAACTCGGTACACATACTGCTTACTATCAGGCGAACAACCGCTGTGATGAATTAAACACCTACCACACACGCTACAGGAGACACGAAGTCGTAAACTACGATATTCTTGAATTACTGCAAAACCTTGCGAGCCATCTTCCAGCACCTCCTCCTAAAGTAGTGGACCGACTGCAACCAAACTCGGTACGCATACTGCTTACTATCAGGCAAATAACCGCTGTCATGAAATAAAAACCTACCACTCACGCTACAGGAGACACGAAGTCGTAAACTACGATATTCTTTAATTACTGCAAAACCATGCGAACTATCTTCCTGCACCTCCTCCTCCAGTATTGGACCGAGTGGAACCAACCTCGGTACACATACTGCTTACTATCAGACGAAACACCGCTGTCATGAATTGAACACCTACCACTCACGCCACAGGAGACACGAAGTCGTAAACTACGATATTCTTGAATTACTGCAAAACCATGAGAGACACCTTCCTGCACCTCGTCCTAAGGTAGTGGACCGACTGCAACCAAACTTGGTACACATACTGCTTACTATCAGGCGACCAACCGCTGTCATGATTTAAACACCTACCACACACGCTACAGGAGACACGAAGTCGTAAACTACGATATTCTTGAATTACTGCAAAACCATGCGAGCAATCTTCCTGCACCTCCTCCTAAAGTAGTGGGCCGACTGCAACCAAACTCGGTACTCATACTGATTACTATCGGGCGAACAACCGCTGTGATGAATTAAACACCTACCACACACGCTACAGGAGACACGAAGTCGTAAACTACGATATTCTTGAATTACTGAAAACCATGCGAACCATCTTCCTGCACCTCCTCCTCCACTAGAGGACCGACTGCAACCAAACTCGATACTCATACTACTTACTATCAGGCGAACAACCGCTGTCATGAATAAAACACCTACCACTCACACTACAGGAGACACGAAGTAGTAAACTATGATATTCTTGAATTGCTGCAAAACCATGCGACCTATCTTCCTGCACCTCCTCCTAAAGTAGTGGACCGACTGCAACCAATCTCGGTACACGTACTGCTTACTATCAGGCGAACAACCGCTGTCATGGATTTAACACCTACCACTCACGCTACAGGAGACACGAAGTCGTAAACTACGATATTCTTAAATTACTGCAAAACCATGAGAGCCATCTTCCTGCACCTCCTCCTAAAGTAGTGGACCGACTGCAACCAAAATCGGTACACATACTGCATACTATCAGGCGACCAACCGCTGTCATGTATTTAACACCTACCACTCACGCTACAGCAGACACGAAGTCGTAAACTACGATATTCTTGAATTACTGCAAAACCATGCTAGCCCTCTTCCTGCACCTCCGACTGCAACCAAACTCGGTACTCATTCTGCTTACTATCAGGCGAAAAACCGCGATCATGATCTAATCACCTACCACACATGCTACAGGAGACACGAAGTCGTAATTTCGATATTCTTGAATTACTGAAAATCCATGCGAGACATCTTCCTGCACCTCTTCCTAAAGTAATGGACCGACTGCAACCAAACTCGGTACACATACTGCCTATTATCAGGCGAACAACCGCTGTGATGAATTAAACACCTACCACACACGCTACAGGAGACACGAAGTCGTAAACTACGATATTCTTGAATTACTGCAAAACCATGCGAGCCATCTTCCTGCACCTCCTCCTAAAGTAGTGGACCGACTGCAACCAAACTCGATACACATACTGCTTACTATCAGGCGAACAACCGCTGTCATGAAATAAAAACCTACCACTCACGCTACAGGAGACACGAAGTCGTAAACTACGATATTCTTGAATTACTGCAAAACCATGCGAGCTACCTTCCTGCACCTTCTCCTCCAGTAGTGGACCGACTGCAACCAAACTCGGTTCCAATCCTGCTTACTATCAGGCGAACAACCGCTGTCATGAATTAAACACGTACCACTCACGCTACAGGTGACACGAAGTCGTAAACTACGATATTCTTGAATTACTGCAAAATCATGCGAGGCATCTTCCTACACCTCCTCCTAAAGTAGTGGACCAACTGCAACCAAACTCGGTACAAATACTGCTTACTATCAGGCGAACAACCGCTGTCATGAAATAAAAACCTACCATGCACGCTAGAGGAGACACGAATTCGTAAACTACGATACTCTTGAATTACTGCAATAGCATGCTAGCAATCTTCCTGCACCTCCTTCTAAAGTAGTGGACCTACTGCAACCAAACTCGGTACACATACTGCTTACTATCCGGCGAACAACCGCTGTTATGAATTAAACACCTACCACTCACGCTACAGGAGACACGAAGTCGTAAAATACGATATTCTTTAATTACTGCAAAACCATGCGAACCATCTTCCTGCACCTCCTCCTCCAGTAGTGGACCGAGTGGAACCAACCTCGGTACACATACTGCTTACTATCAGACGAAACACCGCTGTCATGAATTGAACACCTACCACTCACGCCACAGGAGACACGAAGTCGTAAACTACGATATTCTTGAATTACTGCAAAACCATGAGAGACACCTTCCTGCACCTCGTCCTAAGGTAGTGGACCGACTGCAACCAAACTTGGTACACATACTGCTTACTATCAGGCGACAAACCGCTGTCATGAATTAAACACCTACCACACACGCTACAGGAGACACGAAGTCGTAAACTACGATATTCTTGAATTACTGCAAAACCATGCGAGCCATCTTCCTGCACCTCCTCCTAAAGTAGTGGGCCGACTGCAACCAAACTCGGTACTCATACTGCTTACTATCGGGCGAACAACCGCTGTGATGAATTAAACACCTACCACACACGCTACAGGAGACACGAAGTCGTAAACTACGATATTCTTGAATTACTGCAAAACCATGCGAGCCATCTTCCTGCACCTCCTCCTCCAGTAGTGGACCGACTGCAACCAAACTCGGTACTCATACTACTTACTATCAGGCGAACAACCGCTGTCATGAATTAAACACCTACCACTCACACTACAGGAGACACGAAGTCGTAAACTACGATATTCTTGAATTGCTGCAAAACCATGCGACCTATCTTCCTGCACCTCCTCCTAAAGTAGTGGACTGACTGCAACCAATCTCGGTACACGTACTGCTTACTATCAGGCGAACAACCGCTGTCATGAATTTAACACCTACCACTCACGCTACAGGCGACACGAAGTCGTAAACTACGATATTCTTAAATTACTGCAAAACCATGAGAGCCATCTTCCTGCACCTCCTCCTAAAGTAGTGGGCCGACTGCAACCAAACTCGGTACTCATACTGCTTACTATCGGGCGAACAACCGCTGTGATGAATTAAACACCTACCACACACGCTACAGGAGACACGAAGTCGTAAACTACGATATTCTTGAATTACTGCAAAACCATGCGAGCCATCTTCCTGCACCTCCTCCTAAAGTAGTGGACCAACTGCAACCAAACTCGATACACATACTGCTTACTATCAGGCGAACAACCGCTGTCATGAAATAAAAACCTACCACTCACGCTGCAGGAGACACGAAGTCGTAAACTACGATATTCTTGAATTACTGCAAAACCATGCGAGCCATCTTCCTGCACCTCCGACTGCAACCAAACTCGATACTCACACTGCTTACTATCAGGCGAACAACCGCGATCATGATCTAAACACCTACCACTCACCGTACAGGAGACACGAAGTCGTAATTACGATATTCTTGAATTACTGAAAATCCATGCGTGCCATCTTCCTGCAACTCTTCCTAAAGTAGTGGACCGGCTTCCACCAAACTCGGTACACATACTGCTTACTATCAGGCGAACAACCGCTGTGATGAATTAAACACCTGCCACACACGCTACAGGAGACACTAAGTCGTAAACTACGATATTCTTGAATTACTGCAAAACCATGCGAGCAATCTTCCTGCACCTCCTCCTAAAGTAGTGGTCCAACTGCAACCAAACTCGATACACATACTGCTTACTATCAGGCGAACAACCGCTGTCATGAAATAAAAACCTACCACTCACGCTGCAGGAGACACGAAGTCGTAAACTACGATATTCTTGAATTACTGCAAAACCATGCGAGCTATCTTCCTGCACCTTCTCCTCCAGTAGTGGACCGACTGCAACCAAACTCGGTTCAAATCCTGCTTACTATCATGCGAACAACCGCTGTCATGAATTAAACACGTACCACTCACGCTACAGGAGACACGAAGTCATAAACTACGATATTCTTGAATTACTGCAAAACCTTGCGAGCCATCTTCCAGCACCTCCTCCTAAAGTAGTGGACCGACTGCAACCAAACTGGGTACGCATACTCCTTACTATCAGGCGAATAACCGCTGTCATGAAATAAAAACCTACCACTCACGCTACAGGAGACACGAAGTCGTAAACTACGATATTCTTTATTTACTGCAAAACCATGCGAACCATCTTCCTGCACCTCCTCCTCCAGTAGTGACCGAGTGGAACCAACCTCGGTACACATACTGCTTACTATCAGACGAAACACCGCTGTCATGAATTGAACACCTACCACTCACGCCACAGAAGACACGAAGTCGTAAACTACGATATTCTTGAATTACTGCAAAACCATGAGAGACACCTTCCCGCACCTCGTCCTAAGGTAGTGGACGGACTGCAACCAAACTTGGTACAAATACTGCTTACTATCAGGCGACAAACCGCTGTCATGAATTAAACACCTACCACACACGCTACAGGAGACACGAAGTCGTAAACTACGATATTCTTGAATTACTGCAAAACCATGCGAGCCATCTTCCTGCACCTCCTCCTAAAGTAGTGGGCCGACTGCAACCAAACTCGGTACTCATACTGCTTACTATCGGGCGAACAACCGCTGTGATGAATTAAACACCTACCACACACGCTACAGGAGACACGAAGTCGTAAACTACGATATTCTTGAATTACTGCAAAACCATGCGAGCCATCTTCCTGCACCTTCTTCTCCAGTAGTGGACCGACTGCAACCAAACTCGGTACTCATACTACTTACTATCAGGCGAACAACCGCCGTCATGAATTAAACACCTACCACTCACACTACAGGAGGCACGAAGTCGTAAACTACGATATTCTTGAATTGCTGCAAAACCATGCGACCTATCTTCCTGCACCTCCTCCTAAAAAAGTGGACCGACTGCAACCAATCTCGGTACACGTACTGCTTACTATCAGGCGAACAACCGCTGTCATGAATTTAACACCTACCACTCACGCTACAGGCGACACGAAGTCGTAAACTACGATATTCTTAAATTACTGCAAAACCATGAGAGCCATCTTCCTGCACCTCCTCCTAAAGTAGTGGACCGACTGCAACCAAAATCGGTACACATACTGCATACTATCAGGCGACCAACCGCTGTCATGTATTTAACACCTACCACTCACGCTACAGCAGACGCGAAGTCTCTAAACTACGATATTCTTGAATTACTGCAAAACCATGCGAGCCATCATCCTGCACCTCCTCCTAAAGTAGTGGAAAGACTGCAACCAAACTCGGTACACATACTGTATACTATCAGTCGAACAACCGCTGTCATGAATTAAACACCTACCACTCACGCTACAGGAGGCACGAAGTCGTAAACTACGATATTCTTGAATTACTGCAAAACCATGTGAGCCATTTTCCTGCACCTCGTCCTAAAGTAGTGGACCGACTGCAACCAAACTGGGTGCACATACTGCTTACTATCAGGCGCACAACCGATGTCATAAAATAAAAATCAACCACTCACGCTACAGGAGACACGAAGTCGTAAACTACGATATTCTTGAATTACTGCAAAATAATGCTAGCCATCTTCCAGCACCCTTTTCTAAAGTAGTGGACCGACTGCAACCAAACTCGGTACACATACTGGTTACTATCAGGCGATAACCGCTGTTATGAATTAAACTCCTACCACTCACGCTACAGGAGACCCGAAGACGTAAACTACGATATTCTTGAATTACTGCAAATCATGCGAGCCCTCTTCCTGCACCTCCGACTGCAACCAAACTCGGTACTCATACTGCTTACTATCAGGCGAAAAACCGCGATCATGATCTAAACACCTACTACTCATGCTACAGGAGACACGAAGTCGTAATTTCGATATTCTTGAATTACTGAAAATCCATGCGAGCCATCTTCCTGCACCTCTTCCTAAAGTAGTGGACCGACTGCAACCAAACTTGGTACACATACTGCTTACTATCAGGCGAACAACCGCTGTGATGAATTAAACACCTACCACACACGCTACAGGAGACACGAAGTCGTAAACTACGATATTCTTGAATTACTGCAAAACCATGCGAGCCATCTTCCTGCACCTCCTCCTAAAGTAGTGGACCAACTGCAACCAAACTCGATACACATACTGCTTACTATCAGCCGAACAACCGCTGTCATGAAATAAAAACCTACCACTCACGCTGCAGGAGACACGAAGTCGTAAACTACGATATTCTTGAATTACTGCAAAACCATGCGAGCTATCTTCCTGCACCTTCTCCTCCAGTAGTGGACCGACTGCAACCAAACTCGGTTCAAATCCTGCTTACTATCATGCGAACAACCGCTGTCATGAATTAAACACGTACCACTCACGCTACAGGAGACACGAAGTCGTAAACTACGATATTCTTGAATTACTGCAAAACCTTGCGAGCCATCTTCCAGCACCTCCTCCTAAAGTAGTTGAAGGACTGCAACCAAACTGGGTACGCATACTGCTTACTATCAGGCGAATAACCGCTGTCATGAAATAAAAACCTACCACTCACGCTACAGGAGACACGAAGTCGTAAACTACGATATTCTTTAATTACTGCAAAACCATGCGAACCATCTTCCTGCACCTCCTCCTCCAGTAGTGGACCGACTGCAACCAAACTCGGTACCCATACTACTTACTATCAGGCGAACAACCGCTGTCATGAATTAAACACCTACCACTCACGCTACAGGAGACACGAAGTCGTAAACTACGATATTCTTGAATTGCTGCAAAACCATGCGACCTATCTTCCTGCCCCTCCTCCTAAAGTAGTGGACCGACTGCAACCAATCTCGGTACACGTACTGCTTACTATCAGGCGAACAACCGCTGTCATGAATTTAACACCTACCACTCACGCTACAGGAGACACGAAGTCGTAAACTACGATATTCTTAAATTACTGCAAAACCATGAGAGCCATCTTCCTGCACCTCCTCCTAAAGTAGTGGACCGACTGCAACCAAAATCGGTACACATACTGCATACTATCAGGCGACCAACCCCTGTCATGTATTTAACACCTACCACTCACGCTACAGCAGACACGAAGTCGTAAACTACGATATTCTTGAATTACTGCAAAACCATGCGAGCCATCATCCTGCACCTCCTCCTAAAGTAGTGGAAAGACTGCAACCAAACTCGGTACACATACTGCATACTATCAGTCGAACAACCGCTGTCATGAATTAAACACCTACCACTCACGCTACAGGAGGCACGAAGTCGTAAATTACGATATTCTTGAATTACTGCAAAACCATGTGAGCCATTTTCCTGCACCTCGTCCTAAAGTAGTGGACCGACTGCAACCAAACTGGGTGTACATACTGCTTACTATCAGGCGCACAACCGATGTCATGAAATAAAAATCTACCACTCACGCTACAGGAGACACGAAGTCGTAAACTACGATATTCTTGAATTACTGCAAAATAATGCTAGCCATCTTCCTGCACCTCCTTCTAAAGTAGTGGACCGACTGCAACCAAACTCGGTACACATACTGGTTACTATCAGGCGAACAACCGCTGTCAGGAATTAAACACCTACCACTCACGCTACAGGAGACACGAAGTCGTAAACTACTATATTCTTGAATTACGGCAAAACCATGCGAGCCATCTTCCTGCACCTCCTCCTAAAGTAGTGGACAGACTGCAACAAACTCGGTACAAATACTGCTTACTATCAGGCGAACAACCGCTGTTATGAATTAAACACCTACCACTCACGCTACAGGAGACACGAAGACGTAAACTACGATATTCTTGAATTACTGCAAATCATGCAAGCCCTCTTCCTGCACCACCGACTGCAACCAAACTCGGTACTCATACTGCTTACTATCAGGCGAAAAACCGCGATCATGATCTAAACACCTACTACTCATGCTACAGGAGACACGAAGTCGTAATTTCGATATTCTTGAATTACTGAAAATCCATGCGAGCCATCTTCCTGCACCTCTTCCTAAAGTAGTGGACCGACTGCAACCAAACTCGGTACACATACTGCTTACTATCAGGCGAACAACCGCTGTGATGAATTAAACACCTACCACACACGCTACAGGAGACACGAATTCGTAAACTACGATGTTCTTGAATTACTGCAAAACCATGCGAGCCATCATCCTGCACCTCCTCCTAAAGTAGTGGACCAACTGCAACCAAACTCGATACACATACTGCTTACTATCAGGCGAACAACCGCTGTCATGAAATAAAAACCTACCACAAACGCTGCAGGAGGCACGAAGTCGTAAACTACGATATTCTTGAATTACTGCAAAACCATGCGAGCTATCTTCCTGCACCTTCTCCTCCAGTAGTGGACCGACTGCAACCAAACTCGGTTCCAATCCTGCTTACTATTAGGCGAACAACCGCTGTCATGAATTAAACACGTACCACTCACGCTACAGGAGACATGAAGTCGTAAACTACGATATTCTTGAATTACTGCAAAATCATGCGAGCCATCTTCCTGCACCTCCGACTGCAACCAAACTCGGTACTCATACTGCTTACTATCAGGCGAACAACCGCGATCATGATCTAAACACCTACCACTCACCGTACAGGAGACACGAAGTCGTAATTACGATATTCTTGAATTACTGAAAATCCATGCGTGCCATCTTCCTGCACCTCTTCCTAAAGTAGTGGACGGACTGCAACCAAACACGGTACACATACTGCTTACTATCAGGCGAACAACCGCTGTGATGAATTAAACACCTACCACACACGCTACAGGAGACACGAAGTCGAAAACTACGATTTTCTTGAACTACTGCAAAACCATGCGAGCCATCTTCCTGCACCTTCTCCTCCAGTAGTGGACCGACTGCAACCAAACTCGGTTCAAATCCTGCTTACTATCATGCGAACAACCGCTGTCATGAATTAAACACGTACCACTCACGCTACAGGAAACACGAAGTCGTAAACTACGATATTCTTGAATAACTACAAAACCATGCGAGCCATCTTCCTGCACCTCCTCCTAAAGTAGTGGACCGACTGCAACCAAACTCGGTACACATACTGCTTACTATCAGGCGAACAACCGCTGTCATGAATTTAACACCTACCACTCACGCTACAGGTGACACGAAGTCGTAAACTACGATATTCTTAAATTACTGCAAAACCATGCGAGCCATCTTCCTGCAATTCCTCCTAAAGTAGTGGACAGACTGCAACAAACTCGGTACACATACAGCTTACTATTAGGCGAACAACCGCTGTCATGAGTTAAACACCTTCCACTCACGCTACAGGAGACACAAAGTCGTAAACTACGATATTCTTGAATTACTGCAAAACCATGCGAGCTATCTTCCTGCACCTCCTCTTAAAGTAGTGGACAGACAGCAACAAACTCGGTACAAATACTGCTTACTATCAGGCGAACAACCGCTGTTATGAATGAAACACCTACCACTCACGCTATAGGAGACACGAAGTCGTAAACTACGATATTCTTGAATTACTGCAAAACCATGCGAGCCATCTTCCTGCACCTCCGACTGCAACCAAACTCGTACTCATACTACTTACTATCAGGCGAACAACCGCTGTCATGAATTAAACACCTACCACTCACACTACAGGAGACACGAAGTCGTAAACTACGATATTCTTGAATTGCTGCAAAACCATGCGACCTATCTTCCTGCACCTCCTCCTAAAGTAGTGGACCGACTGCAACCAATCTCGGTACACGTACTGCTTACTATCAGGCGAACAACCGCTGTCATGAATTTAACACCTACCACTCACGCTACAGGCGACACGAAGTCGTAAACTACGATATTCTTAAATTACTGCAAAACCATGAGAGCCATCTTCCTGCACCTCCTCCTAAAGTAGTATACCGACTGCAACCAAAATCGGTACACATACTGCATACTATCAGGCGACCAACCGCTGTCATGTATTTAACACCTACCACTCACGCTACAGCAGACGCGAAGTCTCTAAACTACGATATTCTTGAATTACTGCAAAACCATGCGAGCCATCATCCTGCACCTCCTCCTAAAGTAGTGGAAAGACTGCAACCAAACTCGGTACACATACTGTATACTATCAGTCGAACAACCGCTGTCATGAATTAAACACCTACCACTCACGCTACAGGAGGCACGAAGTCGTAAAGTACGATATTCTTGAATTACTGCAAAACCATGTGAGCCATTTTCCTGCACCTCGTCCTAAAGTAGTGGACCGACTGCAACCAAACTGGGTGCACATACTGCTTACTATCAGGCGCACAACCGATGTCATAAAATAAAAATCTACCACTCACGCTACAGGAGACACGAAGTCGTAAACTACGATATTCTTGAATTACTGCAAAATAATGCTAGCCATCTTCCTGCACCTCTTTCTAAAGTAGTGGACCGACTGCAACCAAACTCGGTACACATACTGGTTACTATCAGGCGAACAACCGCTGTTATGAATTAAACACCTACCACTCACACTACAGGAGACACGAAGACGTAAACTACGATATTCTTGAATTACTGCAAATCATGCGAGCCCTCTTCCTGCACCTCCGACTGCAACCAAACTCTGTACTCATACTGCTTACTATCAGGCGAAAAACCGCGATCATGATCTAAACACCTACTACTCATGCTACAGGAGACACGAAGTCGTAATTTCGATATTCTTGAATTACTGAAAATCCATGCGAGCCATCTTCCTGCACCTCCTCCTAAAGTAGTGGACCGACTGCAACCAAACTCGGTACACATACTGCTTACTATCAGGCGAACAACCGCTGTGATGAATTAAACACCTACCACACACGCTACAGGAGACACGAAGTCGTAAACTACGATATTCTTGAATTACTGCAAAACCATGCGAGCCATCTTCCTGCACCTCCTCCTAAAGTAGTGGACCAACTGCAACCAAACTCGATACACATACTGCTTACTATCAGGCGAACAACCGCTGTCATGAAATAAAAACCTACCACTCACGCTGCAGGAGACACGAAGTCGTAAACTACGATATTCTTGAATTACTGAAAAAACCATGCGAGCTATCTTCCTGCACCTTCTCCTCCAATAGTGGACCGACTGCAACCAAACTCGGTTCCAATCCTGCATACTATTAGGCGAACAACCGCTGTCATGAATTAAACACGTACCACTCACGCTACAGGAGACACGAAGTCGTAAACTACGATATTCTTGAATTACTGCAAAACCTTGCGAGCCATCTTCCAGCACCTCCTCCTAAAGTAGTTGAAGGACTGCAACCAAACTGGGTACGCATACTGCTTACTATCAGGCGAATAACCGCTGTCATGAAATAAAAACCTACCACTCACGCTACAGGAGATACGAAGTCGTAAACTACGATATTCTTTAATTACTGCAAAACCATGCGAACCATCTTCCTGCACCTCCTCCTCCAGTAGTGGACCGAGTGGTACCAACCTCGGTACACATACTGCTTACGATCAGACGAAACACCGCTGTCATGAATTGAACACCTACCACTCAAGCCACAGGAGACACGAAGTCGTAAACTACGATATTCTTGAATTACTGCAAAACCATGAGAGACACCTTCCTGCACCTCGTCCTAAGGTAGTGGACCGACTGCAACCAAATTTGGTACACATACTGCTTACTATCAGGCGACCAACCGCTGTCATGAATTAAACACCTACCACACACGCTACAGGAGACACGAAGTCGTAAACTACGATATTCTTGAATTACTGCAAAACCATGTGAGCCATTTTCGTGCACCTCGTCCTAAAGTAGTGGACCGACTGCAACCAAACTGGGTGTACATACTGCTTACTATTAGGCGCACAACCGATGTCATGAAATAAAAATCTACCACTCACGCTACAGGAGACACGAAGTCGTAAACTACGATATTCTTGAATTACTGCAAAATAATGCTAGCCATCTTCCTGCACCTCCTTCTAAAGTAGTGGACCGACTGCAACCAAACTCGGTACACATACTGGTTACTATCAGGCGAACAACCGCTGTCAGGAATTAAACACCTACCACTCACGCTACAGGAGACACGAAGTCGTAAACTACTATATTCTTGAATTACGGCAAAACCATGCGAGCCATCTTCCTGCACCTCCTCCTAAAGTAGTGGACAGACTGCAACAAACTCGGTACAAATACTGCTTACTATCAGGCGAACAACCGCTGTTATGAATTAAACACCTACCACTCACGCTACAGGAGACACGAAGACGTAAACTACGATATTCTTGAATTACTGCAAATCATGCAAGCCCTCTTCCTGCACCTCCGACTGCAACCAAACTCGGTACTCATACTGCTTACTATCAGGCGAAAAACCGCGATCATGATCTAAACACCTACTACTCATGCTACAGGAGACACGAAGTCGTAATTTCGATATTCTTGAATTACTGAAAATCCATGCGAGCCATCTTCCTGCACCTCTTCCTAAAGTAGTGGACGGACTGCAACCAAACTCGGTACACATACTGCTTACTATCAGGCGAACAACCGCTGTGATGAATTAAACACCTACCACACACGCTACAGGAGACACGAAGTCGAAAACTACGATTTTCTTGAACTACTGCAAAACCATGCGAGCCATCTTCCTGCACCTTCTCCTCCAGTAGTGGACCGACTGCAACCAAACTCGGTTCAAATCCTGCTTACTATCATGCGAACAACCGCTGTCATGAATTAAACACGTACCACTCACGCTACAGGAAACACGAAGTCGTAAACTACGATATTCTTGAATAACTACAAAACCATGCGAGCCATCTTCCTGCACCTCCTCCTAAAGTAGTGGACCGACTGCAACCAAACTCGGTACACATACTGCTTACTATCAGGCGAACAACCGCTGTCATGAATTTAACACCTACCATTCACGCTACAGGTGACACGAAGTCGTAAACTACGATATTCTTAAATTACTGCAAAACCATGCGAGCCATCTTCCTGCAATTCCTCCTAAAGTAGTGGACAGACTGCAACAAACTCGGTACACATACAGCTTACTATTAGGCGAACAACCGCTGTCATGAGTTAAACACCTTCCACTCACGCTACAGGAGACACAAAGTCGTAAACTACGATATTCTTGAATTACTGCAAAACCATGCGAGCTATCTTCCTGCACCTCCTCTTAAAGTAGTGGACAGAAAGCAGCAAACTCGGTACAAATACTGCTTACTATCAGGCGAACAACCGCTGTTATGAATGAAACACCTACAACTCACGCTATAGGAGACACGAAGTCGTAAACTACGATATTCTTGAATTACTGCAAAACCATGCGAGCCATCTTCCTGCACCTCCGACTGCAACCAAACTCGTACTCATACTGCTTACTATCAGGCGAAAAACCGCTATCATGGTCTAAACACCTACCACTCATGCTACAGGAGACACGAAGTCGTAATTACGATATTCTTGAATTACTGAAAATCCATGTGAGCCATCTTCCTGCAACCCTTCCTAAAGTAGTGGACCGACTGCAACCTTACTCGGTACACATACTGCTTACTATCAGGCGAACAACCGTTGTGATGAAGTAAACACCTACCACACACGCTACAGGAGACACGAAGTCGTAAACTACGATATTCTTGAATTACAGCAAAATGTGCGAGCCATGTTCCTGCACCTCCTCCTCCAGTAGTGGACCGACTGCTACCAAACTCGGTACACATACTGCTTACTAGCAGGCGAACACCCGCTGTCATGAATTAAACACCTACCTTTCAC
Organism: Locusta migratoria; assembly: GCA_026315105.1. Lineage (NCBI taxonomy): Eukaryota > Metazoa > Arthropoda > Insecta > Orthoptera > Acrididae > Locusta > Locusta migratoria. The sequence goes on along the minus strand of CM048753.1, from coordinate 16,696,619 downwards.
GCTACAGGAGACACGAAGTCGTAAACTACGATATTCATTAATTACTGCAAAACCATGCGAGCCATCTTCCTGCACCTCCTCCTCCAGTAGTGGACCGAGTGGAACCAACCTCGGTACACATACTGCTTACTATCAGGCGAAACACCGCTGTCATGAATTGAACACCTACCACTCACGCTACAGGCGACACGAAGTCGTAAACTACGATATTCTTCAATTACTGCAGAACCATGCGAGCCATCTTCCTGCACCTCCTCCTAAAGTAGTGGAAAGACTGCAACCAAACTCGGTACACATACTGCATACTATCAGTCGAACAACCGCTGTCATGAATTAAACACCTACCACTAACGCCACAGGAGGCACGAAGTTGTAAACTAACGATATTCTTGAATTACTGGAAAAGCATGCGAGCCATGTTCCTGCACCTCTTCCTCCAGTAGTGGACCGACTGCAACCAAATTCGGTACACATACAGCTTACTATCAGGCAAACAACCGCTGTCATGTATTTAACACCTACCACACACGCTACAGGAGACACGAAGTCGTAAACTACGATATTCTTGAATTACTGCAAAACCATGCGAGCCATCATCCTGCACCTCCTCCTAAAGTAGTGGAAAGACTGCAACCAAACTCGGTACACATACTGCATACTATCAGACGAACAACCGCTGTCATGAATTAAACACCTACCACTCACGCTACAGGAGGCACGAAATCGTAAACTACGATATTCTTTAATAACTGCAAAACCATGCGAGCCATCTTCCTGCACCTCCTCTTAAATTATTGGATCGACTGCAAACAAACTCGGTACACATACTGCATACTATTAGGCGAACAACCGCTGTCATGAATTAAGCACCTACCACTCACGCTACAGGAGACACGAAGTCGTAAACTACGATATTCTTGAATTACGGCAAAACCATGCGAGCCGTCTTCCGGCACCTCTTCCTAAAGTAGTGGACCAACTGCAACCAAACTCGGTACACATACTGCTTACTATCAGGTGAACAACCGCTGTCATGAATTAAACTCCTACTACTCACGCTACAGTAGCCAAGAATTCGTAAACTACCATATTCTTGAATTACTGCAAAACCATGCGAGCTATCTTCCTGCACCTCCTCCCCCAGTAGTGGACCGACTGCTGACAAACTCGGTACACATACTGGTTACTATCAGGCGAACAACCGCTGTCAGGCATCAAACACCTACCACTCACGCTACAGGAGACTCGAAGTCGTAAACTACTATATTCTTGAATTACTGCAAAACCATGCGAGCCATCTTCCTGCACCTCCTCCTAAAGTAGTGGACAGACTGCAACAAACTCGGTACACATACAGCTTCCTATCAGGCGAACAACCGCTGTCATGATTTCAACACCTACCACTCACGCTACAGGAGACACGAAGTCGTATACTATGATATTCTTGAATTACTGCGAAACCTTGCGAGCTATCTTCCTGCACCTCCTCCTAAAGTAGTGGACAGACAGCAACAAACTCGGTACACATACAGCTTACTATCAGGCGAACAACCGCTGTTATGAATTAAACACCTACCACTCACGCTACAGGAGACAAGAATTCGTAAACTACGATATTCTAGAATTACTGCAAAACCATGCGAGCCATCTTCCTGCACCTCCTCCTCCAGTAGTGGACCGACTGCAACCAAACTCGGTACCTATAGTGCTTACTATGAGGCGAACACCCGCTGTCATGAATTAAACACCTACCTTTACGCTACAGGAGACACGAAGTCGTAAACTACGATATTCTTTAATTACTGCAAATCCATGCGAGCCATCTTCCTGCACCTCCTCCTCCAGTAGTGGACCGAGTGGAACCAACCTCGGTACACATACTGCTTACTATCAGGCGAACACCCGCTGTCATGAATTAAACACCTACCTTTCACGCTACAGGAGACACGAAGTCGTAAACTACGATATTCTTGAATTACTGAAAATCTATGCGAGACATCTTCCTGCACCTCCTCCTAAAGTAGTGGACCGACTGCAACCAAACTCGGTACCTATAGTGCTTACTATGAGCCGAACACCCGCTGTCATGAATTAAACACCTACCTTTACGCTACAGGAGACACGAAGTCGTAAACTACGATATTCTTTAATTACTGCAAAATCATGCGAGCCATCTTCCTGCACCTCCTCTTAAAGTATTGGATCGACTGCAAACAAACTCGGTACACATACTGCATACTATCAGGCGAACAACCGATGTCATGAATTAAACACCTACTACTCACGCTACAGTAGACAAGAATTCGTAAACTACGATATTCTTGAATTACTGCAAAACCATGCGAGCCATCTTCTTGCACCTCCTCCTCCAGTAGTGGACCGACTGCAACCAAACTCGGTACACATACTGGTTACTATCAGGCGAACAACCGCTGTCTGGCATTAAACACCTACCACTCACGCTACAGGAGACACGAAGTCGTAAACTACTATATTCTTGAATTACTGCAAAACCATGCGAGCCATCTTCCTGCACCTACTCCTAAAGTCGTGGACAGACTGCAACAAACTCGGTACACATACAGCTTCCTATCAGGCGAACAAACGCTGTCAGGAATTGAACACCTACCTCTCATGCTACAGGAGACACGAAGTCGTAAACTACGATATTCTTGAATTACTGCAAAACCATGCGAGCCATCTTCCTGCACCTCCTCCTCCAGTAGTGGACCGAGTGGAAGCAACCTCGGTACACATACTGCTTACTATAAGCGAAACACCGCTGTCATGAATTGAACACCTACCAGTCACGCTACAGGAGACACGAAGTCGTAAACTACGATAATCTTGAATTTCTGCAAAACCATGAGAGCCACCTCCCTCACTTTGTCCTAAAGTAGTGGACCGACTGCAACCAAACTCGGTACACATACTGCTTACTATCAGGCGACCTCCCGCTGTCACAATTTAAACACCTACCACTCACGCTACAGGAGACACGAAGTCGTAAACTACGATATTCTTGAATTACTGCAAAACCATGCCACATATCTTCCTGCACCTCCTCCTAAAGTAGTGGACCGACTGCATCAAACTCGGTACACATACTGCTTACTATCAGGCGAACAACCGCTGTCATGTATTTAACACCTACCACTCACGCTACAGGAGACACGAAGTCGTAAACTACGATATTCGTAATTACCGCAAAACCATGCGAGCCATCTTCCTGCACCTCCTCTTAAAGTATTGGATAGACTGCACACAAACTCGGTACACATACTGCTTACTATCAGGGGAACAACCGCTGTCATGAATTAAACACCTACCACTCACGCTACATGAGGAACGAAGTCGTAAACTACGAAATTCTTTAATTACTGCAAAACCATGCGAGCCATCTTCCTGCACCTCCTCTTAATGTATTGGATCGACTGCAAACAAACTCGGTACACATACTGCTTACTATCAGGCGAACAACCGCTGTCATGAATTAAACACCTACCACTCACTCTACAGGAGACACGAAGCCGTAAACTACGATATTCTTGAATTACGGCAAAACCATGCGAACCGTCTTCCAGCACCTCCTCCTAAAGTAGTGGACCGACTGCAATCAAACTCGGTACGCATACTGCGTACTATCAGGCGAACAACTGCTGTCATGAATTAAACACCTACTACTCACGCTACAGTAGACAAGAATTCGTAAACTACGATATTCTTGAATTACTGCAAAACCATGCGAGCCATCTTCCTGCACCTCCTCCTCCAGTACTGGACCGACTGCAACCAAACTCGGTACACATACTGCTTACTATCAGGCGAACAACCGCTGTCATGAATTTAACACCTACTACTCACGCTACAGGAGACACGAAGTCGTAAACTACGATATTCTTGAATTACTGCAAAACCATGCTAGCCCTCTTCCTGCACCTCCGACTGCAACCAAACTCGGTACTCAGACTGCTTACTATCAGGCGAAAAACCGCGATCATGATCTAAACACCTACCACACATGCTACAGGAGACACGAAGTCGTAATTTCGATATTCTTGAATTACTGAAAATCCATGCGAGCCATCTTCCTGCACCTCTTCCTAAAGTAATGGACCGACTGCAACCAAACTGGGTGCACAAACTGCTTACTATCAGGCGAAAAAACCGCTGTCATGAATTAAACACTTACTACTCACGCTACAGGAGACAAGAATTCGTAAACTACGATATTCTTGAATTACTGCAATAGCATGCGAGCCATTTTCTTGCACCTCCTCCTCCAGTAGTGGACCGACTGCAACCAAACTCGGTACACATACTGCTTACTATCAGGCGAACAACCGCACTCATGAATTTAACACCTACCACTCACGCTACAGGAGACACGAAGTCGTAAACTACGATATTCTTGAATCACTGCAAAACCATGCGAGCCATCTTCCTGCACCTCGTCCTAAAGTAATGGACCGACTGCAACCAAACTGGGTGCACATACTGCTTACTATCAGGCGCACAACCGAAGTCATGAAATAAAAACCTACCACTCACGCTACAGGAGACACGAAGTCGTAAACTACGATATTCTTGAATTACTGTAAAATAATGCTAGCAATCTTCCTGCACCTCCTTCTAAAGTAGTGGACCGACTGCAACCAAACTCGGTACACATACTGGTTACTATCAGGCGAACAACCGCTGTCAGGAATTAAACAGCTACCACTCACGCTACAGAAGACACGAAGTCGTAAACTACTATATTCTTGAATTACTGCAAAACCATGCGGGCCATCTTCCTGCACCTCCTCCTAAAGTAGTGGACAGACTGCAACAAACTCGGTACACATACTGCTTACTATTAGGCGAACAACCACTGTCATGAATTAAACACCTAACACTCACGTTACAGCAGACTCGAAGTCGTAAACTACGATATTCTTGAATTACTGCAAAATAATGCTAGCCATCTTCCTGCACCTCCTCCTAAAGTATTGGACCGACTGCAACCAAACTCGGTACACATTCTGCTTACTGTCAGGCGAACAACAGCTGTCATGAATTAAACACCTACCACTCACGCTACAGGAGACACGAAGCCGTAAACTACGATATTCTTAAATTACTGCAAAACCATGAGAGCCATCTTCCTGCACCTCCTCCTAAAATAGTGGACCGACTGCAAACAAACTCGGTACATATACTGCTTACTATCAGGCGAACAACCGCTGTTATGAATTAAACACCTACCACTCACGCTACAGGAGACAGGAAGTTGTAAACTAACGATATTCTTGAATTACTGCAAAAGCATGCGAGCCATTTTTCTGCACCTCTAGCTCCAGTAGTGGACCGACTGCAACCAAACTCGGTACACATTCAGCGTACTATCAGGCAAACAACCGCTGTCATGTATTTAACACCTACCACTAACGCTACAGCAGACACGAAGTCGTAAACTACGATATACTTGAATTACTGCAAAACCATGCGACCTATCTTCCTGCACTTCCTCCTAAAGTAGTGGACCGACTGCAACCAAACTCGGTACACATACTGCTTACTATCAGGCGAACAACCGCTGTCATAAATTAAACACCTACCACTCACGCTACAGGAGACACGAAGTCGTAAAGTACGATATTCTTGAATTACTGCAAAACCATGCGAGCCATTTTCCTGCACCTCGTCCTAAAGTAGTGGACCGACTGCAACCAAACTGGGTGCACATACTGCTTACTATCAGGCGCACAACCGATGTCATGAAATAAAAACCTACCACTCACGCTACAGGAGACACGAAGTCGTAAACTGCGATATTCTTGAATTACTGCAAAATAATGCTAGCCATCTTCCTGCACCTCCTTCTAAAGTAGTGGACCGACTGCAACCAAACTCGGTACACATACTGGTTACTATCAGGCGAACAACCGCTGTCAGGAATTAAACACCTACCACTCACGCTACAGCAGACACGAAGTCGTAAACTACGATATTCTTAAATTATTGCAAAATAATGCTAGCCATCTTCCTGCACCTCCCCCTAAAGTATTGGACCGACTGCAACCAAACTCGGTACACATTCTGCTTACTGTCAGGCGAACAACCGCTGTCATGATTTAAACACCTACCACTCACGCTACAAGAGACCCGAAGTCGTAAACTACGATATTCTTGAATTACTGCAAAACCATGCGACCTATCATCCTGCACCTCCTCCTAAAGTAGTGGACCGATCCAACCAAACTCGGTACACAACCTGCTTACTATCAGGCGAACAACCGCTGTCATGAATTTAACACCTACCACTCACGCTACAGGAGACACGAAGTCGTAAACTACGATATTCTTAAATTACTGCAAAACCATGAGAGCCATCTTCCTGCACCTCCTCCTAAAGTAGTGGACCGACTGCAACTAAACTCGGTTCACATACTGCTTACTATCAGGCGACCAACCGCTGTCATGAATTAAACAACTACCACTCACGCTACAGAAGACGCGATGTCGTAAACTACGATATTCTTGAATTACGGCAAAACCAATGCGAGCCATCCTCCTGCACCTCCTCCTAAAGTAGTGGACCGACTGCAACCAAACTCGGTACATATACTGCTTATTATCAGGCGAACAACCGCTGTTATGAATTAAACACCTACCACTCACGCTACAGGAGACACGAAGTTGTAAACTAACGATATTCTTGAATTACTTCAAAAGCATGCGAGCCATGTTTCTGCACCTCTTCCTCCAGTAGTGGACCGACTGCAACCAAACTCGGTACACATACAGCATACTATCAGGCAAACAACCGCTGTCATGAATTTAACACCTACCACTCACGCTACAGCAGACACGAAGTCGTAAACTACGATATTCTTGAATTACTGCAAAACCATGCGAGCGATCATCCTGCACCTCCTCCTAAAGTAGTGGAAAGACTGCAACCAAACTCGGTACACATACTGCATACTATCAGTCGAACAACCGCTGTCATGAATTAAACACCTACCACTCACGCTACAGGAGACACGAAGTCGTAAACTATGATATTCTTGAATTACTGAAAAACCTTGCGAGCTATCTTCCTGCACCTCCTCCTAAAGTAGTGGACAGACAGCAACAAACTCTGTACACATACAGCTTACTATCAGGCGAACAACCGCTGTTATGAATTATACTCCTACCACTCACGCTACAGGAGACACGAAGTCGTAAACTACGATATTCTTGAATTACTGCAAAACCAAGCGAGCCATCTTCCTGCCCCCCGACTGCAAGCAAACTCTGTACTCATACTGCTTACTATCAGGAGAACAACCGCGATCATGATCTAAACACCTACCACTCATGCTACAGGAGACACGAAGTCGTAATTACGATATTCTTGAATTACTGAAAATCCATGCGAGTCATCTTCCTGCACCTCCTCCTAAAGTAGTGGGCCGACTGCATCCAAACTCGGTACACATACTGCTTACTATCAGGCGACCAACCGCTGTCATGAATTAAACACCTACCACTCACGCTACATGAGGCACGAAGTCGTAAACTACGATATTCTTTAATTACTGCAAAACCATGCGAGCCATTTTCCTGCACCTCCTCTTAAAGTATTGGATCGACTGCAAACAAACTCGGTACACATACTGCTTACTATCAGGCTAACAACCGCTGTCATGTATTTAACACCTACCACTCACGCTACAGCAGACACGAAGTCGTAAACTACGATATTCTTGAATTATTGCAAAATAATGCTAGCCATCTTCCTGCACCTCCTCCTAAAGTACTGGACCGACTGCAACCAAAATCGGTACACATTCTGCTTACTGTCAGGCGAACAACCGCTGTCATGAATTAAACACCTACCACTCACGCTACAGGAGACACGATGTCGTAAAACTACGATATTCTTAAATTACTGCAAAACCATGAGAGCCATTTTCCTGCACCTCCTCCTAAAGTAGTGGACCGACTGCAACCAAACTCGGTTCACATACTGCTTACTATCAGGCGACCACCCGCTGTCATGAATTAAACAACTACCACTCACGCTACAGAAGACACGAAGTCGTAAACTACGATATTCTTGAATTACGGCAAAACCAATGCGAGCAATCTTCCTGCACCTCCTCCTAAAGTAGTGGACCGACTGCAACCAAACTCGGTACATATATTGCTTACTATCAGGCGAACAACCGCTGTTATGAATTAAACACCTACCACTCACGCTACAGGAGACACGAGGTTGTAAACTAACGATATTCTTGAATTACTGCAAAAGCATGCGAGCCATGTTTCTGCACCTCTTCCTCCAGTAGTGGACGGACTGCAACCAAACTCGGTACACATACTGCTTACTATCAGGCAAACAACCGCTGTCATGTATTTAACACCTACCACTCACGCTACAGCAGACACGAAGTCGTAAACTACGATATTCTTGAATTACTGCAAAACGATGCGAGCCATCATCCTGCACCTCCTCCTAAAGTAGTGGAAAGACTGCAACCAAACTCGGTACACATACTGCATACCATCAGTCGAACAACCGCTGTCATGAATTAAACACCTTCCACTCACGCTACAGAAGACACGAAGTCGTAAACTATGATATTCTTGAATTACTACAAAACATTGCGAGCTATCTTCCTGCACCTCCTCCTAAAGTAGTGGACAGACAGCAACAAACTCGGTACACATACAGCTTACTATCAGGCGAACAACCACTGTTATGAATTAAACACTTACCACTCACGCTACAGGAGACACGAAGTCGTAAACTACGATATCCTTGAATTACTGCAAAACCATGCGAGCCATCTTCCTGCACCCCGACTGCAACCAAACTCTGTACTCATACTTCTTACTATCTGGCGAACAACCGCGATCATGATCTAAACACTTACCACTCATGCTACAGGAGACACGAAGTCGTAATTACGATATTCTTGAATTACTGAAAATCCATGCGAGCCATCTTCCTGCACCTCCTCCTAAAGAAGTGGACCGACTGCAACCAAACTCGGTACACATAGTGCTTACTATCAGACGAACACCCGCTGTCATGAAGTAAACACCTACCTTTCAAGCTACAGGAGACACGAAGTCGTAAACTACGATATTCTTTAATTACTGCAAAACCATGCGAGCCATCTTCCTGCACCTCCTCCTCCAGTAGTGGACCGAGTGGAACCAACCTCGGTACACATACTGCTTACTATCAGGCGAAACACCGTTGTCATGAATAGAACACCTACCTTTCACGCTACAGGAGACACGAAGTCGTAAACTACGATATTCTTGAATTACTGCAAAACCATGAGAGCCACCTTCCTGCACCTCGTACTAAAGTAGTGGACCGACTGCAACCAAACTAGGTACACATACTGCTTAGTATCAGGCGACCAACCGCTGTCATAAATTAAACACCTACCACTCACGCTACAGGAGACACGAAGGCGTAAACTACGATATTCTTGAATTACTGCAAAACCATGCGAGGCATCTACCTGCACCTCCTCCTCCGGTAGTGGACCGACTGCAACCAAACTCGGTACACATACTGCTTTCTATCAGGCGAACAACCGCTGTCATGCATTAAACACCTACCACTCACGCTACAGGAGACACGAAGTCGTAAACTACGGTATTCTTGAATTACTGCAAAACCATGCGACCTATCTTCCTGCACCTCCTCCTAAAGTAGTGGACCGACTGCATCAAACTCGGTGCACATACTGCTTACTATCAGGCGCACAACCGATGTCAGGAATAGAACACCTACCACTCACGCTACAGGAGACACGAAGTCGTAAACTACGATATTCTTGAATTACTGCAAAACCATGAGAGCCACCTTCCTGCACCTCGTCCTAAAGTAGTTGACCGACTGCAACCAAACTCGGTACACATACTGCTTACTATCAGGCGAACAACCGCTGTCATGAATTAAACACCTACCACTCACGCTACAGGAGACACGAAGTCGTAAACTACGTTATTCTTGAATTACTGCAAAACCATGCGACCTATCTTCCTGCACTTCCTCCTAAAGTAGTGGACCGACTGCATCAAACTCGGTACACATACTACTTACTATCAGGCGAACAACCGCTGTTATGAATTAAACACCTACCACTCACGCTAAAGGAGGCACGAAGTCGTAAACTACAATATTCTTTAATTACTGCAAAACCATGCAAGCCATCTTCCTGCACCTCCTCTTAAAGTATTGGATCGACTGCAAACAAACTCGGTACACATACTGCTTACTATCAGGCGAACAATCGTTGTCATGAATTAAACACCTACCACTCACGCTACAGGAGGCACGAAGTCGTAAACTACGATATTCTTTAATTACTGCAAAACCATGCGAGCCATCTTCCTGCACCTCCTCTTAAAGTATTGGATCGACTGCAAACAAACTCGGTACACATACTGCTCACTATCAGGCGAACAACCGCTGTCATGAATTAAACACCTACCACTCACGCTACAGGAGACACGAAGCCGTAAACTACGATATTCTTGAATTACGGCAAAACCATGCGAACCGTCTTCCGGCACCTCCTCCTAAAGTAGTGGACCGACTGCAACCAAACTCGGTACGCATACTGCTTACTATCAGGCGAAAAACCGCTGTCATGAATTAAACACTTACTACTCACGCTACAGGAGACAAGAATTCGTAAACTACGATATTCTTGAATTACTGCAATAGCATGCGAGCCATTTTCTTGCACCTCCTCCTCCAGTAGTGGACTGACTGCAACGAAACTCGGTACACATACTGCTTACTATCAGGCGAACAACCGCACTCATGAATTTAACACCTACCACTCACGCTACAGGAGACACGAAGTCGTTAACTACGATCTTCTTGAATCACTGCAAAACCATGCGAGCCATCTTCCTGCACCTCGTCCTAAAGTAATGGACCGACTGCAACCAAACTGGGTGCACATACTGCTTACTATCAGGCGCACAACCGAAGTCATGAAATAAAAACCTACCACTCACGCTACAGGAGACACGAAGTCGTAAACTACGATATTCTTGAATTACTGTAAAATAATGCTAGCAATCTTCCTGCACCTCCTTCTAAAGTAGTGGACCGACTGCAACCAAACTCGGTACACATACTGGTTACTATCAGGCGAACAACCGCTGTCAGGAATTAAACAGCTACCACTCACGCTACAGAAGACACGAAGTCGTAAACTACTATATTCTTGAATTACTGCAAAACCATGCGGGCCATCTTCCTGCACCTCCTCCTAAAGTAGTGGACAGACTGCAACAAACTCGGTACACATACTGCTTACTATCAGGCGAACAACCACTGTCATGAATTAAACACCTAACACTCACGATACAGCAGTCTCGAAGTCGTAAACTACGATATTCTTGAATTACTGCAAAATAATGCTAGCCATCTTCCTGCACCTCCTCCTAAAGTATTGGACCGACTGCAACCAAACTCGGTACACATTCTGCTTACTGTCAGGCGAACAACAGCTGTCATGAATTAAACACCTACCACTCACGCTACAGGAGACACGAAGCCGTAAACTACGATATTCTTAAATTACTGCAAAACCATGAGAGCCATCTTCCTGCACCTCCTCCTAAAATAGTGGACCGACTGCAACCAAACTCGGTACATATACTGCTTACTATCAGGCGAACAACCGCTGTTATGAATTAAACACCTACCACTCACGCTACAGGAGACAGGAAGTTGTAAACTAACGATATTCTTGAATTACTGCAAAAGCATGCGAGCCATTTTTCTGCGCCTCTAGCTCCAGTAGTGGACCGACTGCAACCAAACTCGGTACACATTCAGCGTACTATCAGGCAAACAACCGCTGTCATGTATTTAACACCTACCACTAACGCTACAGCAGACACGAAGTCGTAAACTACGATATACTTGAATTACTGCAAAACCATGCGAGCCATCATCCTGCACCTCCTCCTAAAGTAGTGGAAAGACTGCAACCAAACTCGGTACACATACGGCATACTATCAGTCGAACAACCGCTGTCATGAATTAAACACCTACCACTCACGCTACAGGAGGCACGAAGTCGTAAACTACGATATTCTTTAATTACTGCAAAACCATGCGAGCCATCTTCCTGCACCTCCTCTTAAAGTATTGGATCGACTGCAAACAAACTCGGTACACATACTGCTTACTATCAGGCGAACAACCGCTGTCATGAATTTAACACCTACCACTCACGCTACAGGAGACACGAAGTCGTAAACTACGATATTCTTGAATTACTGCAAAACCATGCGAGCAACCTTCCTGCACCTCCTCCTCCAGTAGTGGACCGACTGCAACCAAACTCGGTACACATACTACTTACTTTCAGGCGAACAACCGCTGTCATGAATTTAACACCTACCACTCACGCTACAGGAGACACGAAGTCGTAAACTACGATATTCTTGAATTACTGCAAAACCATGCAAGCCATTTTCCTGCACCTCGTCCTAAAGTAGTGGACCGACTGCAACCAAACTGGGTGCACATACTGCTTACTATCAGGCGCACAACCGATGTCATGAAATAAAAACCTACCACTCACGCTACAGGAGACACGAAGTCGTAAACTACGAAATTCTTGAATTACTGCAAAATAATGCTTGCCATCTTCCTGCACCTCGTTCTAAAGTATTTGACCGACTGAAACCAAACTCGGTACACATACTGGTTACTATCAGGCGAACAACCGCTGTCAGGAATTAAACACCTACCACTCACGGTACAGGAGACACGAAGTCGTAAACTACTATATTCTTTCATTACTGCAAAACCATGCGAACCATCATTCTGCACCTCCTCCTAAAGTAGTGGAAAGACTGCACCCAAACTCGGTACACATACTGCATACTATCAGTCGAACAACAGCTGTCATGAATTAAACACCTACCACTCACGCTACGGGAGACACGAAGTCGTAAACTACGATATTTTTGAATTACTGCAAAACCATGCGAGCCATCTTCCTGCACGTCCTCCTTCAGTAGTGGACCGACTGCAACCAAACTGGGTACACATACTGCTTACTATCAGGTGAACAACCGCTGTCATGAATTTAACACCTACCAATCCCGCTACAGGGGACACGAAGTCGTAAACTACGATATTCTTGAATTACTGCAAAAACATGCCACCCATCTTCCTGCACCTCCTCCTAAAGTAGTGGACCGACTGCAACCAAACTCGGTACACATACTGCTTACTTTCAGGCGAACAACCGCTGTCATGAATTAAACAACTACCACTCACGCTACAGGAGACACGAAGTCGTGAACTACGATTCTCTTGAATTACGGCAAAACCATGCGAGCGATTTTCCTGCACCTCCTCCTAAAGTAGTGTACCGACTGCACGAAACTCGGTACAAATACAGCTTACTATCAGGCGAACAACCGCTGTCATGAAATAAAAACCTACCACGCACGCTATAGGAGACACGAAGTCGTAAACTACGATATTCTTGAATTACTGCAAAACTATGCGAGCCATCTTCTTGCACCTCCTCCTAAAGTAGTGGACCGACTGCAACCAAACTCGGTACACATACTGCTTACTATCAGGCGAACAACCGCTGTCATGAATTAAACACCTATCACTCACGCTACAGGAGACACGAATTCGTAAACTACGATATTCTTAAATTACTGCAAAACCATGCGAGCCATCTTCCTGCACCTCCTCCTAAAGTAGTGGACCGACTGCAACCAAACTCGGTACAAATACAGCTTACTATCAGGCGAACAACCGCTGTCATGAAATAAAAACCTACCACGCACGCTATAGGAGACACGAAGTCGTAAACTACGATATTCTTGAATTACTGCAAAACCATGCTAGCCATCTTCCTGCACCTCCTTCTAAAGTAGTGGACCGACTGCAACCAAACTCGGTACACGTACTGCTTACTATCAGGCGAACAACCGCTGTCATGAATTAAACACCTACCACTCACGCTACAGGAGACAAGAAGTCGTAAACTAAGATATTCTATAATTACTGCAAAACCATGCGAGCTATTTTCCTGCACCTCCTCCTAAAGTAGTGGACAGACTGCAACAAACTCGGTACACATACAGCTTACTATCAGGCGAACAACCGCTGTCATGAATTAAACACCTACCACTCACGCTACAGGAGACACGAAGTCGTAAACTAAGATTTCCTTGAATTACTGCAAAACCATGCGAGCCATTTTCCTGCACATCCGACTGCAACCAAACTCGGTACTCATACTGCTTGCTATCAGGCGAACAAACGCTGTCATGAATAAAAATCATACCACACACGCTACAGGAGACACGAAGTCGTAAACTACGATATTCTTGAATTACTGCAAAACCTTGTGAACAATCTTCCTGCACCTCCTCCTCCAGTAGTGGACCGACTGCAAACAAACTCGGTACACATACTGCTTACTATCAGGCGAACAACCGCTGTCATGAATTAAACACCACCACTCACACTACAGCAGACACGAAGTCGTAAACTACAATATTCTTGAATTACTGCAAAACCATGCGAGACATCTTCCTGCACTTCCTCCTAAAGTAGTGGACAGACTGCAACAAACTCGGTACACATACAGCTTACTATCAGGCGAACAACCGCTGTCATGAATTAAACACCTACCACTCACGCTACAGGAGACACGAAGTCGTAAACTACGATTTCCTTGAATTACTGCAAAACCATGCGAGCCATCTTCCTGCACTTCCGACTGCAACCAAACTCGGTACTCATACTGCTTACTATCAGGCGAACAACCGCGATCATGATCTAAACACCTACCACTCACACTACAGGAGACACAAAGTCGTAAATTACGATATCCTTGAATTACTAAAAAACCATGCGGGACATCTTCCTGCACCTCTTCCTAAAGTAGTAGACCGACTGCAACCAAACTCGGTACACATACTGCTTACTATCAGGCGAACAACCGCTGTCATGAATTAAACACCTACCACACACGCTACAGGAGACACGAAGTCGCAAACTACGATATTCTTGAATTACTGCAATACCATGCTAGCCATCTTAATGCACCTCTTTCTAAAGTATTGGACCGACTGCAACCAAACTCGGTACACATACTGCTTACTATCAGGCGAACAAACGCTGTCATGAATATAAATCTTACCACACACGCTACAGGAGACACGAAGTCGTAAACTACGATATTCTTGAATTACTGCAAAACCTTGCGAGCCATCTTCCTGCACCTCCTCCACCAGTAGTGGACCGACTGCAACCAAACTCGGTACACATACTGCTTACTATCAGGCGAACAACCGCTGTCATGAATTAAACACCACCACTCACGCTACAGGAGACACGAAGTCGTAAACTACTACATTCTTAAATTACTGCAAAACCATGCGAGACATCTTCCTGCACCTCCTCTTAAAGTAGTGGACAGACTGCAACAAACTAGGTACACATACAGCTTACTATCAGGCGAACAACCGCTCTCATGAATTAAACACCTACCACTCACGCTACAGGAGACAAGAAGTCGTAAACTACGATATTCTTGAATTAATGCAAAACCATGCGAGCAATCTTCCTGCACCTCGTCCAAAAGTAGTCGACCAACTGCAACCAAACTAGGTACACATACTGCTTACTATCAGGCGAACAACCGCTGTCATGAAATAAAAACCTACCACTCACGCTACAGGAGAGACGAAGTCGTAAACTACGATTTTCTTGAATTACTGCAAAACCATGAGAGCCATCTTCCTGCACCTCCTCCTAAAGTAGTAGACAGACTGCAACCAAACAAGTTACACATACAGCTTACTATCAGGCGAACAACCGTTCCCATGGATTAAACACCTACCACTCACGCTACAGGAGACACGAAGTCGTAAACTACAATATTCTTGAATTACTGCAACACCATGCGATCCATCTTCCTGCACCTCCTCCTAAAGTAGTGGATCGACGTCATCCAAACTCGGTACACATACTGCTAACTATCAGGCGAACAACCGCGATCATGATCTAAACACCTACCACTCACGCTACAGGAGACACGAAGTCGTAAATTACGATACTCTTGAATTACTGAAAAACAATGCGAGCCATCTTCCTGCTCCTCTTCCTAAAGTAGTGGACCGACTGCAACCAAACTCGGTAAACATAATGCTTACTATCAGGCGAACAAACGCTGTCATGAATAAAAATCTTACCACACACGCTACAGGAGACACGAAATCGTAAACTACGATATTCGTGAATTACTGCAAAACCTTGCGAGCCATCTTCCTGCACCTCCTCCTCCAGTAGTGGACCGACTGCAACCAAACTCGGTACACATACTGCTTACTATCAGGGAACAACCGCTGTCATGAATTAAACACCTACCACTCACGCTACAGGGGACACGAAGTCGTTAACTACGATATTCTTGAATTACTGCAAAACCATGCGAGCCATCTTCCTGCACCTCCTCCTAATGTGTTGGACCGACTGCAACCAAACTCGGCACACAAACTGCTTACTTTCAGGCGAACAACCGCTGTCATGAATTAAACAACTACCACTCACGCTACAGGAGACACGAAGTCGTAAACTATGATATTCTTGAATGACGGCAAGACCACGCGAGCGATTTTCCTGCACCTCCTCCTAAAGTAGTGTACCGACGGCAACGAAACTCGGTACACATACTGCTTACTATCAGGCGAACAACCGCTGTCATGAAATAAAAAAATACCACGCACGCTATAGGAGACACGAAGTCGTAAACAACGATATTCTTGAATTACTGCAAAACCATGCTAGACATCTTCCTGCACCTCCTTCTAAAGTAGTGGACAGACTGCAACCAAACTCGGTACACATACTGCTTACTATCAGGCGAACAACCGCTGTCATGAATTAAACACCTACCACTAGACGCTACAGGAGACAAGAAGTCATGAACTACGATATTCTTGAATTACTGCAAACCCATACGAGCCATCCTCCTGCACTTCCTCCTAAAGTAGTGGAGCGACTGCAACCAATCTCGGTACACATACTGCTTACTATCAGGAGAACGCCCGCTGTCATGAAATAAAAACCTACCACGCACGCTATAGGAGACACGAAGTCATAAACTACGATATTCTTGAATTACTGCAAAACCATGCTAGCCATCTTCCTGCACCTCTTTCTAAAGGAGTGGACCGACTGCAACCAAACTCGGTACACATACTGCTTACTATCAGGCGAACAACCGCTGTCATGAATTAAACACCACCACTCTCGCTACAGGAGACACGAAGTCGTAAACTACTACATTCTTAAATTACTGAAAAACCATGCGAGACATCTTCCTGCACCTGTTCCTAAAGTAGTGGACAGACTGCAACAAACTCGGTACACATACTGCTTACTATCAGGCGAACAACCGCTGTGATGAATTAAACACCTACCACTCACGCTACAGGAGACAAGAAGTCGTAAACTACGATATTCTTGAATTAATGCAAAACCATGCGAGCAATCATCCTGCACCTCGTCCAAAAGTAGTCGACCGACTGCAACCAAACTAGGTACACATACTGCTTACTATCAGGCGAACAACCGCTGTCACGAAATAAAAACCTACCACTCACGCTACAGGAGAGACGAAGTCGTAAACTACGATATTCTTGAATTACTGCAAATTCATGCTAGCCATCTTCCTGCATCTCCTTCTAAAGTAGTAGACCGACTGCAACCAAACTCGGTACACATACAGCTTACTATCAGGCGAACAACCGCTCTCATGGATTAAACACCTACCACTCACGCTACAGGAGACACGAAGTCGTAAACTACGATATTCTTGGATTACTGCAACACCATTCGATCCATCTTCTTGCACCTCCTCCTAAAGTAGTGGACCGACTTCATCCAAACTCGGTACACAGACTGCTTACTATCAGGCGAACAACCGCGATCATGATGTAAACACCTACCACTCACGCTACAGGAGACACGAAGTCGTAAATTACGATACTCTTGAATTACTGAAAAACAATGCGAGCCATCTTCCTGCACCTCTTCCTAAAGTAGTGGACCGACTGCAACCAAACTCGGTACACATACTGCTTACTATCAGGCGAACAACCGCTGTTATGAATTAAACACCTACCACTCACACTACAGGAGACAAGAAGTCGTAAACTACGATATTCTTGAATTACTGCAAAACCATGCTAGCCATCTTCCTGCACCTCCTTCTAAAGTAGTTGACAGACTGCAACCAAACTCGGTACACATACTGCTTACAAACAGCCGAACAACCGCTGTCATTAATTAAACACCTACCACTCACGCTACAGGAGACAAGAAGTCGTAAACTACGATATTCTTGAATTACTGCAAAACCATGCGAGCTATCTTCCTGCACCTCCTCCTAAAGTAGTGGACAGACTGCAACAAACTCGGTAAACATACAGCTTACTATCAGGCGAACAACCGCTGTCATGAATTAAACACCTACCACTCACGCTACAGGAGACACGAAGTCGTAAACTACGATTTCCTTGAATTACTGCAAAACCATGCGAGCTTTCTTCCTGCACATCCGACTGCAACAAACTCGGTACACATACAGCTTACTATCAGGCGAACAACCGCTGTCATGAATGAAACACCTACCACACACGCTACAGGAGACACGAAGCCGTAAACTACGATATTCTTGAATTACTGCAAAACCATGCTAGCCATCTTAATGCACCTCCTTCTAAAGTAGTGGACCGACTGCAACCAAACTCGGTACACATACTGCTTACTATCAGGCGAACAAACGCTGTCATGAATAAAAATCTTACCACACACGCTACAGGAGACACGAAATCGTAAACTACGATATTCTTGAATTACTGCAAAACCTTGCGAGCCATCTTCCTGCACCTCCTCCTCCAGTAGTGGACCGACTGCAACCAAACTCCGTATACATACTGCTTACTATCAGGCGAACAACCGCTGTCAGGAATTAAACACCTACCACGCACGCTATAGGA
Source organism: Locusta migratoria (assembly GCA_026315105.1). Lineage (NCBI taxonomy): Eukaryota > Metazoa > Arthropoda > Insecta > Orthoptera > Acrididae > Locusta > Locusta migratoria. The sequence continues at coordinate 16,677,550 of CM048753.1, read as the reverse complement.
GACACGAAGTCGTAAACTACGGTATTCTTGAATTACTGCAAATCCATGCTAGCAATCTTCCTGCACCTCCTTCTAAAGTAGTGGACAGACTGCAACCAAACTCGGTACACATACTGCTTACTATCAGGCGAACAAACGCTGTCATGAATAAAAATCTTACCACACACGCTACAGGAGACACGAAATCGTAAACTACGATATTCTTGAATTACTGCAAAACCTTGCGAGCCATCTTCCTGCACCTCCTCCTCCAGTAGTGGACCGACTGCAACCAAACTCGGTACACATACTGCTTACTATCAGGCGAACAACCGCTGTCAGGAATTAAACACCTACCACGCACGCTATAGGAGACACGATGTCGTAAACTACGGTATTCTTGAATTACTGCAAATCCATGCTAGCAATCTTCCTGCACCTCCTTCTAAAGTAGTGGACAGACTGCAACCAAACTCGGAACACATACTGCTTACTATCACGCGAACAACCGCTGTCATGAATTAAACACCTACCACGCACGCTATAGGAGACACGAAGTCGTAAACTACGATATTCTTGAATTACTGCAAAACCATGCTAGCCATCTTCCTGCACCTCCTTCTAAAGTAGTGGACCGACTGCAACCAAACTCGGTACACATACTGCTTACTATCAGGCGAACAAACGCTGTCATGAATATAAATCTTACCACACACGCTACAGGAGACACGAAGTCGTAAACTACGATATTCTTGAATTACTGCAAAACCTTGCGAGCCATCTACCTGCACCTCCTCCTCCAGTAGTGGACCGACTGCAACCAAACTCGGTACACATACTACTTACTATCAGGCGAACAACCGCTGTCATGAATTAAACACCACCACTCTCGCTACAGGAGACACGAAGTCGTAAACTACTACATTCTTAAATTACTGAAAAACCATGCGAGACATCTTCCTGCACCTCCTTCTAAAGTAGTGGACCGACTGCAACCAAACTCGGTACACATACAGCTTACTATCAGGCGCACAACCGCTCTCATGGATTAAACACCTACCACTCACGCTACAGGAGACACGAAGTCGTAAACTACGATATTCTTGAATTACTGCAACACCATGCGATCCATCTTCTTGCACCTCCTCCTAAAGTAGTAGACCGACTTCATCCAAACTCGGTACACATACTGCTTACTATCAGGCGAACAACCGCGATCATGACCTAAACACCTACCACTCACTCTACAGGAGAGACGAAGTCGTAAATTACGATACTCTTGAATTACTGAAAAACCATGCGAGCCATCTTCCTGCACCTCTTCCTAAAGTAGTGGACCGACTGCAACCAAACTCGGTACACATACCGCTTGCTATCAGGCGAACAACCGCTGTCATGAATTAAACACCTACCACTCACACTACAGGAGACAAGAAGTCGTAAACTACGATATTCTTGAATTACTGCAAAACCATGCGAGCTATCTTCCTGCACCTTCTCCTAAAGTAGTGGACAGACTGCAACAAACTCGGTACACATACAGCTTACTATCAGGCGAACAACCGCTGTCATCAATTAAACACCTACCACTCACGCTACAGGAGACATGAAGTCGTAAACTACGATTTCCTTGAATTACTGCAAAACCATGCAAGCCATCTTCCTGCACATCCGACTGCAACCAAACTCGGTACTCATACTGCTTACTATCAGGCGAACAACCGCGATCATGATCTAAACACCTACCACTCACACTACAGGAGACACGAAGTCGTAAATTACGACATTCTTGAATTACTGCAAAACCATGCTAGCCATCTTAATGCACCTCCTTCTAAAGTATTGGACCGACTGCAACCAAACTCGGTACACATACTGCTTACTATCAGGCGAACAAACGCTGTCATGAATAAAAATCTTACCACACACGCTACAGGAGACACGAAGTCGTAAACTACTACATTCTTAAATTACTGCAAAACCATGCGAGACATCTTCCTGCACCTCGTCCAAAAGTAGTCGACCGACTGCAACCAAACTCGGTACACATACTGCTTACTATCAGGCGAACAACCGCTCTCATGGATTAAACACCTACCACTCACGCTACAGGGGACACAAGTCGTAAACTACGATATTCTTGAATTACTGCAAAACCATGCGAGCAATCTTCCTGCACCTCCTCCTAAAGTAGTCGACCGACTTCATCCAAACTCGGTACACATACTGCTTACTAAGAGGCGAACAACCGCTGTCATGAATTTAATACCTACCACTCACGCTACAGGAGACACGAAGTCGTAAACTACGATTTTCTTGAATTACTGCAAAACCATAAGAGCCATCTTCCTGCACCTCGTCCAAAAGTAGTCGACCGACTGCAACCAAACTCGGTACACATACTGCTTACTATCAGGCGAACAACCGCTGTCATGAAATAAAAACCTACCACTCACGCTACAGGAGAGGCGAAGTCGTAAACTACGATATTCTTAAATTACTGCAAAACCATGCTAGCCATCTTCCTGCACCTCCTTCCAAAGTAGTGGACCGACTGCAACCAAACTCGGTACACATACTGCTTACTATCAGGAGAACAACCGCTGTCATGAATTAAACACCTACCACTCACGCTACAGGGGACACGAAGTCGTAAACTACGATTTTCTTGAATTACTGCAAAACCATGAGAGCCATCTTCCTGCACCTCCTCCTAAAGTAGTAGACAGACTGCAACAAACTCGATACACATACAGCTTACTATCAGGCGAACAACCGCTCTCATGGATTAAACACCTACCACTCAGGCTACAGGAGACACGAAGTCGTAAACTACGATATAATTGAATTACTATAAACCATGCGAGCAATCTTCCTGCACCTCCTCCTAAAGTAGTCGATCGACTTCATCCAAACTCGGTACACATACTGCTTACTATCAGGCGAACAACCGCTGTCATGAATTTAATACCTACCACTCACGCTACAGGAGACACGAAGTCGTAAACTACGATATTCTTGAATTACTGCAAAACCATGCGAGCCATCTTCCTGCACCTCCTCCTAAAGTAGTGGACCGACTGCAACCATACTTGGTACACATAGTGCTTACTATCAGGTGAACAACCGCTATCATGAATTTAACACCTACCAATCCTGCTACAGGAGACACGAAGTCAAAAACTACGATATTCTTGAATTACTGCAAAAACATGCGAGCCATCTTCCTGCACCTCCTCCTAAAGAAGTGGACCGACTGTAACCAAACTCGGTACACATACTGCTTACTATCACGGGAATAACCGCTGTCATGAATTAAACACCTACCCCTCACGCTACAGGAGACACGAAGTCGTAAACTATGATATTCTTTAATTACTGCAAAACCATGCGAGCCATCTTTCTGCACCCCCTCTTAAAGTAGTGGACCGACTGCAACAAAACTCGGTACACATACCGCTTACTATCAGTCGAACAACCGCTGTCATGAATTAAACACCTACCACTGACGCTACAGGAGACATGAAGTCGTGAACTACGATATTCTTGAATTACTGCAAAGAAATGCAAGCTATCTTCATGCACCTCCTCCTAAAGTAGATTACCGACAGCAACCATACTCGGTACACATACTGCTTACAATCAGGCGAACAACCGCTGTCATGAATGAAACACCTACCACTCACGCTACAGGGACACGAAGTCGTAAACTACGATATTCTTTAATTACTGCAAAACCATGCGAGCCATCTTCCTGCACCTCCTCCTAAAGTAGTGAACCGACTGCAACCATACTCGGTACACATACTGCTTACTAACAGGCGAACAACCGCTGTCATGAATTAAACACCTACCTCTCACGCAACAGGAGACACGAAGTCGTAAACTACGATATTCTTGAGTTACGGCAAAACCATGCGGGCGATTTTCCTGCACCTCCTCCTAAAGTAGTGGACCGACTGCAACCAAACTCGGTACACATACTGCTTACTATCAGGCGAACAACCGCTGTCATGAATTAAACACCTACCACTCACGCTACAGGAGACAAGAAGTCGTTAACTACGATATTCTTGAATTACTGCAAAACCATGCGAGCAATCTTCCAGCTCCTCCTCCTAAAGTAGTGGACCGACTGCAAACAAACTAGGTACACATACTGCTTACTATCAGGTGAAAAACCGCTGTCACGAATTAAACACCTACCACTCACGCTACAGGAGACACGAAGTCGTAGACTACGATATTCTTGAATTACTGCAAAACCATACGAGCCATCTTTCTGCACCTTCTCCTAAAGTAGTGGAGCGACTGCAACCAAACTCGGTACACATACTGCTTACTATCAGGCGAACAACCGCGGTCATGAATTAAACTACTACCACTCACGCTACAGGAGACACGAAGTCGTAAACTACGATATTCTTGAATTACTGCAAAACCATGCGAGCTATCTTCCTGCACCTCCTCCTAAAGTAGTGGACCTACTGCAACCAAACTCGGTACAAATACTGCTTACTACAAGGCGAACAACCGCTGTCATGAAATAAAAACCTACCACGCACGCTAGAGGAGACACGAAGTCGTAAACTACGAAATTCTTGAATTACTGCAAAACCATGCTAGCAATCTTCCTGCACCTCCTTCTAAAGTAGTAAACCGACTGCAACCAAACTCGGTACACATACTGCATACTATCAGGCGAACAACCGCTGTCATGAATTAAACACCTACCACTCACGCTACAGGAGTCACGAAGTCGTAAACTACGATATTCTTGAATTACTGCAAAACCATGCGAGCTATCTTCCTGCACCTCCTCCTAAAGTAGGGGAGAGACTGCAACAAACTCGGTACACATACAGCTTACTTTTAGGCGAACAACCGCTCTCAGGAATTAAGCACCTAGCACTCACGCTGCAGGAGACAAGAAGTCGTAAACTACGATATTCTTGAATTACTGCAAAACCATGCGAGCAATCTTCCAGCTCCTCCTCCTAAAGTAGTGGACCGACTGCAACCAAACTTGGTACACATACTGCTTACTGTCAGGCGAACAACCGCGATCATGATCTAAACACCTACCACTCACGCTACAGAAGACACGATGTCGTAAATTACGATATTCTTGAATTACTGAAAATCCATGAGAGCCATCTTCCTGCACCTCTTCCTAAAGTAGTGGACCGACTGCAACCAAACTCGTTACACATACTGCCTACTATTAATCGAACAACCGCTGTCATGAATTAAACACCTACCACACACGCTACAGGAGACACGACGTCGTAAACTACGTTAATCTTGAATTACTCCAAAACCATGCGAGCCACCTTCCTGCACCTCCTCCTCCAGTAGTGGACCGACTGCAACCAAACTGGGTACACATACTGCTTACTATCAGGTGAACAACCGCTGTCATGAATTTAACAGCTACCACTCCCGCTACAGGATACACGAAGTCGTAAACTACGATTTGCTTGAATTACTGCAAAAACATGCGAGCCATCTTCCTGCACCTCCTCCTAAAGTAGTGAACCGACTGTAACAAAACTCGGTACACATACTGCTTACTATCAGGCGAACAACCGCTGTCATGAATTTAACAGCTACCACTCCCGCTACAGGATACACGAAGTCGTAAATTACGATATTCTTGAATTACTGAGAAACCATGCGAGCCATCTTCCTGCACCTCTTCCTAAAGTAGTGGACCGACTGCAACCAAACTCGGTACACATACTGCTTACCATCACGCGAACAACCGCTGTCATGAATTAAACACCTACCACACACGCTACAGGAGACACGAAGTCGTAAACTAAGATATTCTTGAATTACTGCAAAACAATGCGAGCCATCTTCCTGCACCTCCTCCTCCAGTAGTGGACCCACTGCAACCAAACTGGGTACACATACTGCTTACTATGAGGTGAAGAACCGCTGTCATGAATTTAACAGCTACCACCCCAGCTACAGGAGACTCGAAATCGTAAACTACGATTTTCTTGAATTTCTGCAAAAACATGCGAGCCATTTTTTCTCTCCTCCTCCTAAAGTATTGAACCGACTGTAACCAAACTCGGTACACATACTGCTTACTATCAGGCGAACAACCGCTGTCATGAATTAAACACCTACCACTCACGCTACAGGAGACACGAGGTCGTAAACTACTATATTCTTTCATTACTGTAAAACCATGCGAGCCATCTTCCTGCACCCCCTCTTAAAGCAGGGGACCGACTGCAACCAAACTCGGTACACATACCGCTTACTATCAGGCGAAGAACCGCTGTCATGAATTAAACACCTACCACTCACGCTACGAGAGACACGAATTCGTAAACTACGATATTCTTGAATTACTGCAAAACCATGCGAGCCATCTTCCTGTTCCTCCTACTAAAGTAGTGGACCGACTGCAACCAAACTCGGTACACATACTGCTTACTATCAGATGAACAAACCCCTGTAATGAATTGAACACCTACCACTCACGCTACAGGAGACACGAAGTCATAAACTACGATATTCTTGAATTACTACAAAACCATCCGAGCCACCTTCCTTCACCTCCTCCACCAGTAGTGGACCGACTGCAACCAAACTCGGTACACATACTTCTTGCTATCAGGCGAACAACCGCTGTCATGAATTAAAAACCTACCACTCACGCTACAGAAGACACGAATTCGTAAACTACGATATACTTGAATTACTGCAAAACCATGCGAGCCATCTTCCTGCACCTCCTCCTAAAGTAATGGACCGACTGCAACCAAACGCGGTAGACATACTGCTTACTATCAGGCGAACAACCGCTGTCATGAATTAAAAACCTACCACTCACGCTACAGGAGACACGAATTCGTAAACTACGATATACTTGAATTACTGCAAAACCATGCGAGCCATCTTCCAGCACCTCCTCCTAAAGTAATGGACCGACTGCAACCAAACGCGGTAGACATACTGCTTAGTATCAGGCGAACAACCGCTGTCATGAAATAAAAACCTACCACTTACGCTAGAGGAGACACGAAGTCGTAAACTACGATATTCTTGAATTACAGAAAACCATTCTAGCCATCTTCCTGCACCTCCTTCTAAAGTAGTGGACCGACTGCAAACAAACTCAGTACACATACTGGTTACTATCAGGCGAACAACCGCTGCCATGAATTAAACACCTACCACTCACGCTACAGGCGACACGAAGTCGTAAACTACGATATTCTTGAATTGCTGCAAAACCATGCGAGCCATATTCCTGCACCTCCTCCTCCAGTAGTGGACCGACTGCAACCAAACTCGGTACACATACTGCTTACTATCAGGTGAACAACCGCTGTCATGAATTTAACACCTACCACTCACGCTACAGGAGACACGAAGTCGTAAACTACGATATTCTTTAATTACGGCAAAACCATGCGAGACATCTTCCTGCACCACCTCCTAAAGTAGTGGAACGACTGCAACCAAACTCGGTACACGTACTGCTTACTATCAGGCGAACAACCGCGATCATGATCTAAACACCAACCGCTCACGCTACAGGAGACACGAAGTCGTAAATTACGATATTCTTGTGTTACTGAAAACCATGCTAGCCATCTTCCTGCATCTCTTTCTAAAGTAGTGGACCGACTGAAACCAAACTCGGTACACATACTGCTTACTATCAGGCGAACAACCGCTGTCATGAATTAAACACCTACCACTCACGCTACAGGAGACACGAAGTCGTAAACTACGATATTCTTGAATTACTGCAAAACCATGCGAGACATCTTCCTGCTCCTCCTACTAAAGCAGTGGACAGACTGCAACAAACTCGGTACACATACAGCTTACTATCAGGCGAACAACCACTCTCATGAATTACACCCCTACCACTCACGCTACTGGAGACACGATGTGTTAAACTACGATATTCTTGAATTACTGCTAAACCATGCGAGCCATCTTCCTGCACCTCCTCCTAAGGTAGTGGACCGACCTCAACCAATGTCGGTACTCATACTGCTTACAATCAGGTGAACCACTGCGATCGTGATCTAAACAGCTACCACTCACGCTACAGGAGACACGAAGTCATAAACTACGATATTCTTGAATTACTACAAAACCATCCGAGCCATCTTCCTTCACCTCCTCCACCAGTAGTGGACCGACTGCAACCAAACTCGGTACACATACTGCTTGCTATCAGGCGAACAACCGCTGTCATGAATTAAAAACCTACCACTCACGATACAGGAGACACGAATTCGTAAACTACGATATACTTGAATTACTGCAAAACCATGCGAGCCATCTTCCTGCACCTCCTCCTAAAGTAATGGACCGACTGCAACCAAACGCGGTAGACATACTGCTTACTATCAGGCGAACAACCGCTGTCATGAATTAAACACCTAGCACTCACGCTGCAGGAGACACGAAGTCGTAAACTACGATATTCTTGAATTACTGCAAAACCATGCGAGCCATCTTCCAGCACCTCCTCCTAAAGTAGTGGACAGACTGCAACAAATTCGGTACACATACAGCTTACTATCAGGCGAACAACAGCTCTCAGGAATTAAAAACCTACCACTCACGCTACAGGAGACACGAAGTCGTAAACTACGATATTCTTGAATTACTGCAAAACCATGCGAGCCATCTTCCTGCACCTCCTCCTAAAGTAGTGGACCGACTGCAACCAAACTCGGTACACATACTGCTTCCTATCAGGCGAACAATCGCTGTTATGAATTAAACAACTACCACTCACGCTACAGGAGACACGAAGTCGAAATCTACGATATTCTTGAATTACTGCAAAACCATGGGAGCCATCTTCCTGCACCTCCTCCACCAGTAATGGACCGACTGCAACCAAACTCGGTACACATACTGCTTACTATCAGGCGAACAACCGCTGTCATGTATTAAACACCTACCGCTCACGCTACAGGAGACACGAAGTCGTAAACTACGATATTCTTGAATTACTGCAAAACCATGCGAGCAATCTTCCTGCACCTCCTCCTAAAGTAGTGGACTGACTGCAACTAAACTCGGAACACATACTGCTTACTATCAGGCGAACAACCGCTGCCATGAATTAAACACCTACCACTCACGCTACAGGCGACACGAAGTCGTAAACTACGATATTCTTGAATTGCTGCAAAACCATGCGAGCCATATTCATGCACCTCCTCCTCCAGTAGTGGACCGACTGCAACCAAACTCGGTACACATACTGCTTACTATCAGGTGAACAACCGCTGTCATGAATTTAACACCTACCACTCACGCTACAGGAGACACGAAGTCGTAAACTACGATATTCTTGAATTACGGCAAAACCATGCGAGACATCTTCCTGCTCCTCCTACTAAAGCAGTGGACAGACTGCAACAAACTCGGTACACATACAGCTTCCTATCAGGCGAACAACCACTCTCATGAATTACACCCCTACCACTCACGCTACTGGAGACACGATGTGTTAAACTACGATATTCTTGAATTACTGCTAAACCATGCGAGCCATCTTCCTGCACCTCCTCCTAAGGTAGTGGACCGACCTCAACCAATCTCGGTACTCATACTGCATACAAACAGGCGAACCACTGCGATCGTGATCTAAACAGCTACCACTCACGCTACAGGAGACACGAAGTCGTAAATTACGATATTCTTGAATTACTGAAAAGTCATGCGAGACATCTTCCTCCACCTCTTCCTAAAGTATTGGACCGCCTGCACCCAAACTCGGTCACATACTGCTTACTATCAGGCGAACAACCGCTGTCATGAATTAAACACCTACCACTCATGCTACAGGAGAAACGATGTCGTAAACTAAGATTATCTTTAATTACTGCAAAACCATGCGAGCAATCGTCCTGCACCTCCTTCTAAAGTAGTGGACCGATTGCAACCAAACTCGGTTCTCTAACTGCTTACTATCAGGCAAACGACCACGATCATGATCTAAACACCAACCACTCACGCTACAGGAGACACGAGGTCGAAAACTACGATATTCATGAATAACTGCAAAAACATGCGAGCCATCTTCCTGCACCTCCTCCAAAAGTATTGGACCGACTGCAACCAAACTCGGTACACATACTGCTTACTATCAGGTGAACAACCGCGATCTTGATCTAAACACCAACCGCTCACGCTACAGGAGACACGATGTCGTAAATTACGATATTCTTGAATTACTGAAAAACCATGCGAGCCATCTTCCTGCACCTCTTCCTAAAGTAGTGGACCGACTGCAACCAAACTCGGTACACATACTGCTTACTATCAGGCAAAAAACCGCTGTCATGAATAAAACACCTACCACACACGCTACAGGAGACAGGAAGTCGTAAACTACGATATTCTTGAATTACAGCAAAATCATGCGAGCCATCTTCCTGCACCTCATCCTAAAAAAGTGGACCGACTGCAACCAAACTCGGTACACATACTGCATACAATCAGGCGAACAACCGCTGTCATGAAATAAAAACCTACCACTCACACTACAGGAGACACGAAGTCGTAAACTACGATACTCTTGAATTACGGCAAAACCAAGCGAGCCATCTTCCTGCACCTCCTCCTAAAGTTATGGACCGACTGCAACCAAACTCGGTACACATACTGCTTGCTATCAGGCGAACAACCGCTGTCATGAATTAAACACTAACCACTCACGCTACAGGAGACACGAAGTCGTAAACTACGATATTCTTGAATTACTGAAAAACCATGCGAGCATTCTTCATGCACCTCGTCCTAAAATAGTGGACCGACTGCAACCAAACTCGGTACACATACTGATTACTATCAGGCGAACAACCGCTGTCATGAATTAAACACCTACCACTCACGGTACAGGAGACATGAAGTCGTAAACTAAGATATCCTTGAATTACTGCAAAACAATGCGAGCCATCTTCCTGCACCTCCTCCACCAGTAATGGACCGACTGCAACCAAACTCGTTACTCATACTGCTCACTATCAGGCGAACAACCGCGATCATGATCTAAACACCAACCGCTCACGCTACAGGAGACACGAAGTCGTAAATTACGATATCCTTGAATTACTGAAAAACAATGTGAGATATCTTCCTGCACCTCTTCCTAAAGTAGTGGACCGACTGCAACCAAACTCGGTACACATACTGCTTACTATCAGGCAAAAAACCGCAGTCATGAATTAAACACCTACCACACACGCTACAGGAGACACGAAGTCGTAAACTACGATATTCTTGAATTACAGCAAAACCATGCGAACAATCTCCCTGCACCTCCTCCTAAAAAAGTGGACCGACTGCAACCAAACTCGGTTCACATACTGCATACAATCAGGCGAACAACCGCTGTCATGAAATAAAAACCTACCACTCACACTACAGGAGACACGAAGTCGTAAACTACGATATTCTTGAATTACTGCAAAACCATGCTTGCCATCTTCCTGCATCTCTTTCTAAAGTAGTGGACCGACTGCAGCCAACTCGGTACACATACTGCTTACTATCAGGCGAACAACCGCTGTCATGAATTAAACACCTACCACACACGCTACAGGAGACACGAAGTCGTAAACTACGATATTCTTGAATTACTGCAAAACCATGCGAGCCATCTTCCTGCACCTCCTCCTAAAGTATTTGACCGACCTCAACCAAACTCGGTACTCATACTGCTTTGTTATCAGGCGAATAACTGCGATTGTGATCTAAACACCTACCACTCACGGTGCAGGAGACACGAAGTCGTAAACTACAATATTCTTGAATTACTGCAAAACCATGCGAGACATCTTCCTGCACCTCCTCCTAAGGTAGTGGACCGACCTCAACCAAACTCGGTACTCATACTGCGTACTATCAGGCGAACCACTGCGATCGTGATCTAAACACCTACCACTCACGCTACAGGAGACACGAAATCGTAAATTACGATATTCTTGAATTACTGAAAAACCATGCGAGCCATGTTCCTGCACCTCTTCCTAAAGTAGTGGACCGACTGCAACCAAACTCAGTACACGTACTGCTTACTATCAGGCAAAAAACCGCTGTCTTGAATTAAACACCTACCACACACGCTACAAGAGACACGAAGTCGTAAACTACGATATTCTTGAATTACGGCAAAACCATGCGAGTCATCTTCCTGCACCTCCTCCTAAAGTTGTGGACCGACTGCAACCAAACTCGGTACACATACTGCGTAGTATCAGGCGAACAACCGCTGTCATGAATAAAACACCAACCACTCACGCTACAGGAGACACGAAGTCGTAAACTGCGATTTTCATGAATTACTGAAAAACCATACGAGCGATCTTCCTGCACCTCATCCTCCAGTAGTGGACCGACTGCAACCAAACTCGGTATACATACTGCTTAATATCAGGCGAACAACCGCTGTCATGAATTTAACACCTACCACTCACGCTACAGGAGACACGAAGTCGTAAACTACGATATTGTTGAATTACTGCAAAATCATGCGAGACATCTTCCTGCACCTCCACCTAAAGTATTGGACCGACTGCAACCAAACTCGGTACACATACTGAGTACTATCACGCGAACAACCGCTGTCATGAATTAAACACTTACCACTCACGCTACAGGAGACACGAAGTCGTAAACTACAATATTCTTGAATTACTGCAAAACCATGCGAGCAATCTTCCCGCACCTCCTTCTAAAGTAGTGGACCGATTGCAACCAAACTCGGTTCTCTAACTGCTTACTATCAGGCGAACGACCGCGATCATGATCTAAACACCAACCACTCACGCTACAGGAGACACGAGGTCGAAAACTACGATATTCATGAATAACTGCAAAAACATGCGAGCCATCTTCCTGCACCTCCTCCAAAAGTATTGGACCGACTGCAACCAAACTCGGTACACATACTGCTTACTATCAGGCGAACAACCGCGATCTTGATCTAAACACCAACCGCTCACGCTACAGGAGACACGATGTCGTAAATTACGATATTCTTGAATTACTGAAAAACAATGCGAGCCATCTTCCTGCACCTCTTCCTAAAGTAGTGGACCGACTGCAACCAAACTCGGTACACATACTGCTTACTATCAGGCAAAAAACCGCTGTCATGAATAAAACACCTACCACACACGCTACAGGAGACAGGAAGTCGTAAACTACGATATTCTTGAATTACAGCAAATTCATGCGAGCCATCTTCCTGCACCTCATCCTAAAAAAGTGGACCGACTGCAACCAAACTCGGTACACATACTGCATACAATCAGGCGAACAACCGCTGTCATGAAATAAAAACCTACCACTCACACTACAGGAGACACGAAGTCGTAAACTACGATATTCTTGAATTACTGCAAAACCATGCTAGCCATCGTCCTGCATCTCTTTCTAAAGTAGTGGACCGACTGCAGCCAACTCGGTACACATACTGCTTACTATCAGGCGAACAACCGCTGTCATGAATTAAACACCTACCACACACGCTACAGGAGACACGAAGTCGTAAACTACGATATTCTTGAATTACTGCAAAACCATGCGAGCCATCTTCCTGCACCTCCTCCTAAAGTATTGGACCGACCTCAACCAAACTCGGTACTCATACTGCTTTGTTATCAGGCGAATAACTGCGATTGTGATCTAAACACCTACCACTCACGGTGCAGGAGACACGAAGTCGTAAACTACAATATTCTTGAATTACTGCAAAACCATGCGAGCCATCTTCCTGCACCTCCTCCTAAGGTAGTGGACCGACCTCAACCAAACTCGGTACTCATACTGCGTACTATCAGGCGAACCACTGCGATCGTGATCTAAACACCTACCACTCACGCTACAGGAGACACGAAGTCGTAAATTACGATATTCTTGAATTATTGAAAAACCATGCGAGCCATGTTCCTGCACCTCTTCCTAAAGTAGTGGACCGACTGCAACCAAACTCGGTACACGTACTGCTTACTATCAGGCAAAAAACCGCTGTCTTGAATTAAACACCTACCACACACGCTACAAGAGACACGAAGTCGTAAACTACGATATTCTTGAATTACGGCAAAACCATGCGAGTCATCTTCCTGCACCTCCTCCTAAAGTTGTGGACCGACTGCAACCAAACTCGGTACACATACTGCTTACTATCAGGCGAACAACCGCTGTCATGAATTAAACACCTACCACTCACGCTACAGGAGACACGAAGTCGTAAACTACGATATACTTGAATTACTGAAAAACCATGCGAGCCATCTTCATGCACCTCCTTCTAAAGTAGTGGACCGACTGCAACCAAACTCGGTACACATAATGACTACTATCAGGCGAACAACCGCTGTCATGACTTAAACACCTACCACTCACGGTACAGGAGACACGAAGTCGTAAACTAAGATATTCGTGAATTACTGCAAAACCATGCGAGCCATCTTCCTGCACCTCCTCCACCAGTAATAGACCGACTGCAACCAAACTCGTTACTCATACTGCTCACTATCAGGCGAACAACCGCGATCATGATCTAAACACCAACCGCTCACGCTACAGGAGACACGAAGTCGTAAATTACGATATTCTTGAATTACTGAAAAAACATGCGAGCCAACTTCCTGCACCTCTTCCTAAAGTAGTGGACCGACTGCAACCAAACTCGGTACACATACTACTTACTATCAGGCGAACAACCGCTGTCATGAATTAAACACCTACCACACACGCTACAGGAGACTCGAAGTCGTAAACTACGATATTCTTGAATTACTGCAAAACAATGCGAGCCATCTTCCTGCACCTCCTCCTAAAGTATTTGACCGACTGCAACCAAACTCGAAACACATACTGCTTACAATCAGGCGAACAACCGCTGTCATGAAATAAAAACCTACAACTCACGCTACAGGAGGCACGAAGTCGTAAACTACGATATTCTTGAATTACTGCCAAACCATGCTAGCCATCTTCCTGCATCTCTTTCTAAAGTAGTGGACCGACTGCAGCCAACTCGGTACACATACTGCTTACTATCAGGCGAACAACCGCTGTCATGAATTAAACACCTACCACACACGCTACAGGAGACACGAAGTCGTAAACTACGATATACTTGAATTACTGCAAAACCATGCGAGCCATCTTCCTGCACCTCCTCCTAAGGTATTGGACCGACCTCAACCAAACTCGGTACCCATACTGCTTTGTTATCAGGCGAATAACTGCGATCGTGATCGAAACACCTACCACTCACGCTACAGGAGACACGATTTCGTAAATTACGATATTCTTGAATTACTGAAAAATCATGTGAGCCATCTTCCTCCACCTCTTCCTAAAGTAGTGGACCGACTGCAACCAAACTCGGTACACATACTGCTTACTATCAGGCGAACAACCGCTGTCAGGAATTAAACACCACCACTCACGGTACAGGAGACACGAAGTCGTAAAATACGATATTCTTGAATTACTGCAAGTCCATGCGAGCCATCTTCCTGCACCTCCTCCTAAAGTAGTGGACCGCCTGCAACCAAACTCGGTACACATACTGCGTACTATTACGTGAACAACCGCTGTCATGAATTAAACACCTACCACTCACGCTACGGGAGACACGAAGTCGTAAGCTACAATATTCTTGAATTACTGCAAACCCATGCGAGCCATTTTCCTGCACCTCCTTCTAAAGTTGTGGACCGACTGCAACCAAACTCGTTTCTCATACTGCTTACTATCAGGCGAACAACCGCGATCATGATCTAAACACCAACCACTCACGCTACAGGAAACACGAAGTCGTAAATTACAATATTCTTGAATTACTGAAAAACCATGCGAGCAATCTTCCTGCGCCTCCTCCTAAAGTAGTGGACCGACTGCAACCAAACTGGGTACACATACTGCTTGCTATCAGGCGAACAACCGCTGTCATGAATTAAACACCTACCACACACGCTACAGGAGACACGAAGTCGTAATCTAAGATATTCTTGAATTACTGCAAAACAATGCGAGCCATCTTCCTGCACCTCCTCCTAAAGTATTGGACCGACTGCAACCGAACTCGGTACACATACGGCTTACTATCAGGCGAACAACCGCTGTCATGAATTGAACACCTACCACTCACGCTACAGGACACACGAAGTCGTAAACTACGATATTCTTGAATAACTGCAAAAACATGCGAGCCATCTTCCTGCACCACCTCCTAAAGTATTGGACCGACTGCAACCAAAATCGGTACACATACTGCTTACTATCAGGCGAACAACCGCGATCATGATCTAAACACCAACCGCTCACGCTACAGGAGAAACCAAGACGTAAATTACGATATTCTTGAATTACTGAAAGACCATTTGAGCCATCTTCCTGCACCTCTTTCTAAAGTAGTGGACCGACTGCAGCCAACTCGGTACACATACTGCTTACTATTAGGCGAACAACCGCTGTCATGAATTAAACACCTACCACACACGCTACAGGAGACACGAAGTCGTAAACTACGATATTCTTGAATTACTGCAAAACCATGCGAGCCATCTTCCTGCACCTCCTCCTAAAGTATTGGACCGACCTCAACCAAACTCGGTACTCATACTGCTTTGTTATCAGGCGAATAACTGCGATCGTGATCTAAACACCTACCACTCACGCTACAGGAGACACGAAGTCGTAAATTACGATATTCTTGAATTAGTGAAAACCATGCTAGCCATCTTCCTGCATCTCATTCTAAAGTAGTGGACCGACTGCAACCAAACTCGGAACACATACTGCTTACTATCAGGCGAACAACCGCTGTCATGAATTAAACACCTACCACTCACGCTGCAGGAGACACGAAGTCGTAAACTACGATATTCTTGAATTACTGCAAAACCATGCGGGACATCTTCCTGCTCCTCCTACTAAAGCAGTGGACATACTGCAACAAACTCGGTACACATACAGCTTACTATCAGGCGAACAACCACTCTCATGAATTACACCCCTACCACTCACGCTACAGGAGACACGATGTGTTAAACTACGATATTCTTGAATTACTGCTAAACCATGCGAGCCATCTTCCTGCACCTCCTCCTAAGGTAGTGGACCGACCTCAACCAAACTCGGTACTCATACTGCTTACAATCAGGCGAACCACTGCGATCGTGATCTAAACAGCTACCACTCACGCTACAGGAGACACGAAGTCGTAAATTACGATATTCTTGAATTACTGAAAAGTCATGCGAGCCATCTTCCTCCACCTCTTCCTAAAGTATTGGACCGACTGCAACCAAACTCAGTACACATACTGCTTACTATCAGGCGAACAACCGCTGTCCTGAATTAAACATCACCACTCACGCCACAGGAGACACGAAGTCGTAAACTACGATATTCTTTAATTGCTGCAAGACCATGCGAAACACCTTCCTGCACCTCCTCCTAAAGTAGTGGACCGCCTGCACCCAAACTCGGTCACATACTGCTTACTATCAGGCGAACAACCGCTGTCATGAATTAAACACCTACCACTCACGCTACTGGAGAAACGATGTCATAAACTAAGATAATCTTTAATTACTGCAAAACCATGCGAGCAATCTTCCTGCACCTCCTCTTAAAGTAGTGGACCGACTGCAACCTAACTCGGTACACATACTGCGTAGTATCAGGCGAAAAACCGCTGTCATGAATAAAACACCAACCACTCACGCTACAGGAGACACGAAGTCGTAAACTGCGATTTTCATGAATTACTGAAAAACCATACGAGCGATCTTCCTGCACCTCCTCCTCCAGTAGTGGACCGACTGCAACCAAACTCGGTATACATACTGCATAATATCAGGCGAACAACCGCTGTCATGAATTTAACACCTACCACTCACGCTACAGGAGACACGAAGTCGTAAACTACGATATTGTTTAATTACTGCAAAATCATGCGAGCCATCTTCCTGCACCTCCACCTAAAGTATTGGACCGACTGCAACCAAACTCGGTACACATACTGCGTACTATCACGCGAACAACCGCTGTCATGAATTAAACACTTACCACTCACGCTACAGGAGACACGAAGTCGTAAACTACAATATTCTTGAATTACTGCAAACCCATGCGAGCAATCTTCCCGCACCTCCTTCTAAAGTAGTGGACCGATTGCAACAAAACTCGGTTCTCTAACTGCTTACTATCAGGCGAACGACCGCGATCATGATCTAAACACCAACCACTCACGCTACAGGAGACACGAGGTCGAAAACTACGATATTCATGAATAACTGCAAAAACATGCGAGCCATCTTCCTGCACCTCCTCCAAAAGTATTGGACCGACTGCAACCAAACTCGGTACACATACTGCTTACTATCAGGCGAACAACCGCGATCAAGATCTAAACACCAACCGCTCACGCCACAGGAGACACGAAGTCGTAAATTACGATATTCTTGAATTACTGAAAAACAATGCGAGATATCTTCCTGCACCTCTTCCTAAAGTAGTGGACCGACTGCAACCACACTCGGTACACATACTGCTTACTATCAGGCAAAAAACCGCAGTCATGAAGTAAACACCTACCACACACGCTACAGGAGACACGAAGTCGTAAACTACGATATTCTTGAATTACAGCAAAACCATGCGAACCATCTTCCTGCACCTCCTCCTAAAAAAGTGGACCGACTGCAACCAAACTCTGTACACATACTGCATACAATCAGGCGAACAACCGCTGTCATGAAATAAAAACCTACCGCTCACACTACAGGAGACACGAAGTCGTAAACTACGATATTCTTGAATTACTGCAAAACCATGCTAGCCATCTTCCTGCATCTCTTTCTAAAGTAGTGGACCGACTGCAGCCAACTCGGTACACATACTGCTTACTATC
The DNA here is from genome assembly GCA_026315105.1 of Locusta migratoria. Classification (NCBI taxonomy): domain Eukaryota; kingdom Metazoa; phylum Arthropoda; class Insecta; order Orthoptera; family Acrididae; genus Locusta; species Locusta migratoria. The sequence continues at coordinate 16,658,628 of CM048753.1, read as the reverse complement.
AGGCGAACAACCGCTGTCATGAATTAAACACCTACCACACACGCTACAGGAGACACGAAGTCGTAAACTACGATATTCTTGAATTACTGCAAAACCATGCGAGCCATCTTCCTGCACCTCCTCCTAAAGTATTGGACCGACCTCAACCAAACTCGGTACTCATACTGCTTTGTTATTAGGCGAATAACTGCGATCGTGATCTAAACACCTACCACTCACGGTGCAGGAGACACGAAGTCGTAAACTACGATATTCTTGAATTACTGCAAAACAATGCGAGCCATCTTCCTGCACCTCCTCCTAAAGTATTTGACCGACTGCAACCAAACTCGGTACACATACTGCTTACAATCAGGCGAGCAACCGCTGTCATGAAATAAAAACCTACCACTCACGCTACAGGAGGCACGAAGTCGTAAACTACGATATTCTTGAATTACTGCAAAACCATGCGAGCCATCTTCCTGCACCTCCTCCTAAGGTATTGGACCGACCTCAACCAAACTCGGTACCCATACTGCTTTGTTATCAGGCGAATAACTGCGATCGTGATCTAAACACCTACCACTCACGCTACAGGAGACACGAATTCGTAAATTACGATATACTTGAATTACTGAAAAATCATGTGAGCCATCTTCCTCCACCTCTTCCTAAAGTAGTGGACCGACTGCAACCAAACTCGGTACACATACTGCTTACTATCAGGCGAACAACCGCTGTCAGGAATTAAACACCACCACTCACGGTACAGGAGACACGAAGTCGTAAACTACGATATTCTTGAATTACTGCAAGACCATGCGAGCCATCTTCCTGCACCTCCTCCTAAAGTAGTGGACCGCCTGCAACCAAACTCGGTACACATACTGCGTACTATCACGTGAACAACCGCTGTCATGAATTAAACACCTACCACTCACGCTACGGGAGACACGAAGTCGTAAGCTACAATATTCTTGAATTACTGCAAACCCATGAGAGCCATCTTCCTGCACCTCCTTCTAAAGTTGTGGACCGACTGCAACCAAACTCGTTTCTCATACTGCTTACTATCAGGCGAACAACCGCGATCATGATCTAAACACCAACCACTCACGCTACAGGAAACACGAAGTCGTAAATTACAATATTCTTGAATTACTGAAAAATCATGCGAGCCATCTTCCTTCGCCTCCTCCTAAAGTAGTGGACCGACTGCAACCAAACTGGGTACACATACTGCTTGCTATCAGGCGAACAACCGCTGTCATGAATTAAACACCTACCACACACGCTACAGGAGACACGAAGTCGTAAACTAAGATATTCTTGAATTACTGCAAAACCATGCGAGCCATCTTCCTGCACTTCCTCCTAAAGTATTGGACCGACTGCAACCGAACTCGGTACACATACTGCTTACTATCAGGCGAACAACCGCTGTCATGAATTGAACACCTACCACTCACGCTACAGGACACACGAAGTCGTAAACTACGATATTCTTGAATAACTGCAAAAACATGCGAGCCATCTTCCTGCACCACCTCCTAAAGTATTGGACCGACTGCAACCAAAATCGGTACACATACTGCTTACTATCAGGCGAACAACCGCGATCATGATCTAAACACCAAACGCTCACGCTACAGGAGACACCAAGACGTAAATTACGAGATTCTTGAATTACTGAAAGACCATGCGAGCCATCTTCCTGCACCTCTTTCTAAAGTAGTGGACCGACTGCAGCCAACTCGGTACACATACTGCTTACTATCAGGCGAACAACCGCTGTCATGAATTAAACACCTACCACACACGCTACAGGAGACACGAAGTCGTAAACTACGATATTCTTGAATTACTGCAAAACCATGCGAGCCATCTTCATGCACGTCCTCCTACAGTATTGGACCGACCTCAACCAAACTCGGTACTCATACTGCTTTGTTATCAGGCGAATAACTGCGATCGTGATCTAAACACCTACCACTCACGCTACAGGAGTCACGAAGTCGTAAATTACGATATTCTTGAATTACTGAAAAATCATGTGAGCCATCTTCCTCCACCTCTTCCTAAAGTAGTGGACCGACTGCAACCAAAATCGGTACACATACTGCTTACTATCAGGAGAACAACCGCTGTCATGAATTAAACACCTACCACACACGCTACAGGAGACACGAAGTCGTAAACTACGATATTCTCGAATTACTGCAAAACCATGCGAGCTATCTTCCTGCACCTCCTCCTAAAGTATTGGACCGACTGCAACCGAACTCGGTACACATACTGCTTACTATCAGGCGAACAACCGCTGTCATGAAATAAAAACCTACCACTCACGCTACAGGCGACATCAAGTCGTAAACTACGATATTCTTGAATTACTGCAAAACCAGGCTAGGAATCTTCCTGCATCTACTTCTAAAGTAGTGGACCGACTGCAACCAAACTCGGTACACATACTGCTTACTACCAGGCGAACAACCGCTGTCATGAATTGAACACCTACCACTCACGCTACAGGACACACGAAGTCGTAAACTACGATATTCTTGAATAACTGCAAAAACATGCGAGCCATCTTCCTGCACCTCCTCCTAAAGTATTGGACCGACTGCAACCAAAATCGGTACGTATACTGCTTACTATCAGGCGAACAACCGCGATCATGATCTAAACACCAACCGCTCACGCTACAGGAGACACCAAGACGTAAATTACGATATTCTTGAATTACTGAAAGACCATGCGAGCCATCTTCCTGCATCTCTTTCTAAAGTAGTGGACCGACTGCAGCCAACTCGGTACACATACTGCTTACTATCAGGCGAACAACCGCTGTCATGAATTAAACACCTACCACACACGCTACAGGAGACACGAAGTCGTAAACTACGATATTCTTGAATTACTGCAAAACCATGCGAGCCATCTTCCTGCACCTCCTCCTAAGGTATTGGACCGACCTCAACCAAACTCGGTACCCATACTGCTTTGTTATCAGGCGAATAACTGCGATCGTGATCTAAACACCTACCACTCACGCTACAGGAGACACGAATTCGTAAATTACGATATTCTTGAATTACTGAAAAATCATGTGAGCCATCTTCCGCCACCTCTTCCTAAAGTAGTGGACCGACTGCAACCAAACTCGGTACACATACTGCTTACTATCAGGCGAACAACCGCTGTCAGGAATTAAACACCACCACTCACGGTACAGGAGACACGAAGTCGTAAACTACGATATTCTTGAATTACTGCAAGACCATGCGAGCCATCTTCCTGCACCTCCTCCTAAAGTAGTGGACCGCCTGCAACCAAACTCGGTACACACACTTCGTACTATCACGTGAACAACCGCTGTCATGAATTAAACACCTACCACTCACGCTACGGGAGACACGAAGTCGTAAGCTACAATATTCTTGAATTGCTGCAAACCCATGCGAGCCATCTTCCTGCACCTCCTCCTAAGGTATTGGACCGACCTCAACCAAACTCGGTACCCATACTGCTTTGTTATCAGGCGAATAACTGCGATCGTGATCTAAACACCTACCACTCACGCTACAGGAGACACGATGTCGTAAATTACGATATTCTTGAATTACTGAAAAATCATGTGAGCCATCTTCCTCCACCTCTTCCTAAAGTAGTGGACCGACTGCAACCAAAATCGGTACACATACTGCCTACTATCAGGAGAACAACCGCTGACATGAATTAAACACCACCACTCACGCTACAGGAGACACGAAGTCGTAAGCTACAATATTCTTGAATTACTGCAAACCCATGCGAGCCATCTTCCTGCACCTCCTTCTAAAGTAGTGGACCGACTGCAACCAAACTCGTTTCTCATACTGCTTACTATCAGGCGAACAACCGCGATCATGATCTAAACTCCAACCACTCACGCTACGGGAAACACGAAGTCGTAAATTACGATATTCTTGAATTACTGAAAAACCATGCGAGCCATCTTCCTGCGAATCCTCCTAAAGTAGTGGATCGACTGCAACCAAACTGGGTACACATACTGCTTGCTATCAGGCGAACAACCGCTGTCATGAATTAAACACCTACCACACACGCTACAGGAGACACGAAGTCGTAAACTACGATATTCTTGAATTACTGCAAAACCATGCGAGCTATCTTCCTGCACCTCCTCCTAAAGTATTGGACCGACTGCAACCGAACTCGGTACACATACTGCTTACTATCAGGCCAACAACCGCTGTCATGAAATAAAAACCTACCACTCACGCTACAGACGACATCAAGTCGTAAACTACGATATTCTTGAATTACTGCAAAACCATGCTAGGAATCTTCCTGCATCTACTTCTAAAGTAGTGGACCGACTGCAACCAAACTCGGTACACATACTGCTTACTATCAGGCGAACAACCGCTGTCATGAATTGAACACCTACCACTCACGCTACAGGACACACGAAGTCGTAAACTACGATATTCTTGAATAACTGCAAAAACATGCGAGCCATCTTCCTGCACCTCCTCCTAAAGTATTGGACCGACTGCAACCAAAATCGGTACGTATACTGCTTACTATCAGGCGAACAACCGCGATCATGATCTAAACACCAACCGCTCACGCTACAGGAGACACCATGACGTAAATTACGATATTCTTGAATTACTGAAAGACCATGCGAGCCATCTTCCTGCACCTCTTTCTAAAGTAGTGGACCGACTGCAGCCAACTCGGTACACATACTGCTTACTATCAGGCGAACAACCGCTGTCATGAATTAAACACCTACCACACACGCTACAGGAGACACGAAGTCGTAAACTACGATATTCTTGAATTACTGCAAAACCATGCGAGCCATCTTCCTGCACCTCCTCCTAAAGTATTGGACCGACCTCAACCAAACTCGGTACTCATACTGCTTTGTTATCAGGCGAATAACTGCGATCGTGATCTAAACACCTACCACTCACGCTACAGGAGACACGAATTCGTAAATTACGATATTCTTGAATTACTGAAAAATCATGTGAGCCATCTTCCTCCACCTCTTCCTAAAGTAGTGGACCGACTGCAACCAAACTCGGTACACATACTGCTTACTATCAGGAGAACAACCGCTGTCATGAATTAAACACCACCACTCACGCTACAGGAGACACGAAGTCGTAAGCTACAATATTCTTGAATTACTGCAAACCCATGCGAGCCATCTTCCTGCACCTCCTTCTACAGTAGTGGACCGACTGCAACCAAACTCGTTTCTCATACTGCTTACTATCTGGCGAACAACCGCGATCATGATCTAAACACCAACCACTCACGCTACAGGAAACACGAAGTCGTAAATTACGATATTCTTGAATTACTGAAAAACCATGCGAGCCATCTTCCTGCGCCTCCTCCTAAAGTAGTGGACCGACTGCAACCAAACTGGGTACACATACTGCTTGCTATCAGGCGAACAACCGCTGTCATGAATTAAACACCTACCACACACGCTACAGGAGACACGAAGTCGTAAACTACGATATTCTTGAATTACTGCAAAACCATGCGAGCTATCTTCCTGCACCTCCTCCTAAAGTAGTGGACCGACTGCAACCAAACTCGGTACACATGCTGCATACAATCAGGCGAACAACCGCTGTCATGAAATAAAAACCTACCACTCACGCTACAGGAGACACGAAGTCGTAAACTACGATATTCTTGAATTACGGAAAAACCATGCGAGCCATCTTCCTGCACCTCCTCCTAAAGTTGTAGACTGACTGCAACCAAACTCGGTACACATACTGCTTACTATCAGGCGAAAAACCGCTGTCATGAATTAAACACCTACCACTCACGTTTATTTTATTTTTTTTATTTTTTTATTTTTTTTTTTTTTTGTGTCACGTGGTGCCGCAAGACTGACTCCCTTTGGGAGTTTTTTCTTGGTGTGTGAAAGGTAAGCATAGGAATGCCGCTTTATTTATTATTTAGTTGCACTTTGAGAGGAAACTGGGGCGCACTTTGGGTCCTTAGTTCCTCAATGGGGATGATTTATTGCATTTCTCATGTGGTGGCTTGTAGGCTTTATGTGACATATTGTTAGTTCATTGTGTTTCGGAGACCGATGGTGTGTTGTTTAAAGCGTATATTGTCAAGGTGGGTGCCAGCGTTCTAGTGAACGGGGTACCTTATATTTATGCCAACGTTGCGGGCGTATTGTTCCCACCAGGCGGAGTTGTTGTACTTCATCCCGAAGTAAGTCGACCTTAGCAAATACTTTGGTGGCATAGTCTTCAATCTTATCCTTCAGATAGTGCTCTTGTAGAGTAGCATTAATTTCTCTTGTCCTCGTCCATCTGGGCGCTCCTAATGTCCATCGGAGGCATCTATTTTGTATCGGTTGGAGAGACTTGATATTTGTATCGCAAGTGACACCCCATGCTGCACAGCCGTAGAGGAGCTTTGGTTGTACCGTCGACCGATACAGCTGGTATTTCGTCTTCGCGTTGAGGTTTTTACTCGTGAAGAACGGGATTAGCGCGTTCACCATCTTCAGCGTGTCCTTTTTGCGTTGTTGGGCGTGCAAGGTGAAGGTCAAGGACTTGTCTAACGTTATACCCAAATATTTTGTAGATGTCGACCACGGGATCGGCTGCCCCATGACCCTCAATGGGAAGCGGAGAATCGGCAGTCTCTGTTTGGTGAAGAACACGGCTGCAGTCTTCATTGGGTTGATGGAGATCTTGTTAAATAGTGCCCATTCTTCCATGGCATCTATCTGCTGTTGTGCTCTGGCGAGTACCTGATCAGTGTTGCGGCCAGATGTGATAAAAGCTGTGTCGTCCGCATACAGGCTGCAGGTAACCAATGGGATCGTCGGTAGGTCATTTATGTACAGGTTGAACAGCAGGGGCGATATTACCGACCCTTGTGGAATTCCTGCCTCTGGAGTCTTCACCGATGATCGTTTCCCGTCCACTGTTACATAGAAGTTCCTACCCTGTAGGAAACTATCCACGATTTTTATATATGAATCCGGGAGTGGGGTCTGATAATAGAGCTTAGCGATCAGATTATCTCGCCACACTTTGTCATACGCCTTTTCAATATCAAAAAAGACGCCGACTGTAGATTGGCGTCGGTTGAAGCGGTGGCGGATATGCTCTGTGATCCTGATAAGTTGTAATTCGGCAGACATCTTCTGCTGAAAACCGAATTGCTCTGGACGAATTACGCCATGTTCACGGAGGCAGCTTGTCATCCTGTGTAGTAGCACTCGTTCCAAGATTTTTCCCAGAGTCGGGAGCAAAGTGATGGGCCTATGGTTGCTCGGTATCGCCAAATCTCGTCCAGGCTTGGGGATGGGGATGACCTTCCCTGTTTTCCAAGCTGTCGGAAAGTACGCCTGCAGCAAGCAGCCATTAATGATGCGGGTTAGCAGCACGACCGCCTTCCGTGGTAGGTGGCGAAGCCCGGTATTGGTGATTTTGTCGGTCCCCGGCGCTGAGTTTGTGGTATTCCTAATGATTTTAGCAACCTCCCTCGGCGTTGTGAGAGCTGGTTGCTCCCGTATAGGTGTTCGTCTGAACCGTTCAGCGAATTCTCGGATGACATCTTCATCTACCCGAAGTCGCTCACGGATGTCCTGTTGGTCAAGATCTGGAGTTGCCATCTGCTGTACATAGGAGTCCGCAAAGAGTTCTGCTTGTTGGAGCGCATCGTATATGAGGCCATTCGGTCCAATGATGGCTCGTTTTGCAGGTGTTTGGTTTCGCAGCCTCCTCACTAGCTTCCATTCGTCCCGAGTTTGGAGCACAAACTGGTTCATTGTGGTCTCCCACGTGTCCTGACGCCATTCGACCACACGTTTGCGTAATTCGTGCGTGAGTCGGACCATTTCGCGTCTGTCTGCTGGATCCCTATACAGCATCCACCTTTTACGCGCCCTGTTCCTTTCGGTCTTCAATTCTTGGAGATGACGTGGGAATGCATCAAACTGTGGGTCCGGCAGCACTGTGACGGTCGCAGCTCTTCGATGGGCTTGTTGGATCTTCGCAGTCAACATCTCTACTGCTGCGTCAATGTCTGCTGTTGAGTTGATCGGCAATGTTGGCCGAATATTGTTATTCAGGTATGTCGTGAAATGGTCCCAGTCAACATCTGTGCGACTTATTGGTGGGAGTAACAGTCCTCCTCGGCTTATGATTCCCACCACTGGGAGGTGGTCGGACGATAGATCGTGAATTGTGCGTACTTGCACATTGGGATCAATTCCTTTGGTAAGTGCTATGTCTAGGACATCATCCGTCTATCCACGGAAGTAGCTGATCCTTGTAGGATGCAGTGGTCCATGAACGATACAGTTGAGGTCTTCTTGCAGGTCAAAAAGGACGAGACCCTTTTGGTTATTTTTCCTCGAATTCCAGGACGAGTGTTTTGCGTTGAGGTCACCCGCTAGTAAAATCTTTGGATATCTGTCAAAGATAGTCAGCAGATCTTCTCTAATTAATGGGCGATCGGGGCTGATGTATGCTGCCACCAGAGTTACAGTTCCCACCGCCGTGTAGATCGTTATGGCTGTAGCCTCCATGGTTCGTAGTGGCGGCAAGGTTTCCAAATTATGTCGAATATTGTTACGAACAAAGATTGCTGTTCCCCCGCCGGATCTGTCCAATCTGTCCGTTCTGTATGTTTGCATGTTTCGCAGACGAAAGGAGATCTTGTCCGTTAGTTTAGTTTCTGTAACCATCGCCACGTCGATCCTGAATCTAGAAATAAAATCGTTCAGTTCCGTCTTTTTTCGCCGGATTCCGTTTGCGTTCCAATTCAGGAAACGGAGGTGTCGTGTCGGAGGCCGTTGGTCCATTTACGGCGCCACAAACGCTTTGATTATGCCTTCCACAAGGCTGAGGAAGGAGGTGATTTTTTGCTGCAGGGATGTGAGTAATGTTGCAATATCAGTAAGTGCTTGTGAGAATGGCTGCATGATATTCTGTGATGTCAAGTGGCTGGCAGCAGCTCGCGGGCTTGTAGACGTCTCGTCACGATTATGTAAGGCATCTGCGTACGACCGTGCTGTTCGGCGCGTTCTCGGAGGTTGCGGCGTAGAGCTGAAGTCAGTGATCGATTGTGGTGTTGCTTGTGGTTGAGCTTGATCCTCTGTGTGGGGAGCAGTATTTGGTTGAGCAAACACTAGCTTCGGTTGGCTTTGTGGCTGCGTTGGTCGTCGTGATTTTGGCCTTCTGCTTCGGTTTTTTCGCAGCAGCTCTTGATATTTTTCGCAGCCGCGCCACGAGGCCGGGTGATCGCCGTCACAGTTTGCACATTTTGCTTTTCCTGTGCGAGGGTGCGTGCAGTCTTTGGACGCGTGGAATCCTGCGCAGCGCACACATCGTGATGGTAGCGAGCAGTAGTTTGCAGTATGTTCGAACTTTTGACAGCGTTTGCATTGCAACGGTCCCTCGCGGCTTCTGTAAGATTCTATCCGCACCCGAGTGTACAATAGGTATTGGATTCCGTAGATCCTGTCGTTATCTTTAGATTTCGGCAGATTAACGACGAACACTGGCTTCGGTATCAACTCGTTCGTCTCTTCGTTTCGTCCTTTGTATTGATGAACTTTTGCTTGTGTGAAGCCCTTCTCGTGGAGTGCTCGTGTCACTTCGACTACTGGAACTGATGCAGGAAGTCGCTTAATCACCACTTTCAACTCTCGTGCTTCTGGTGCCTGGTGAGTGAAGAGCGGAATTTGATACTGCTGAAAAAATTTGATCGCTCTCTGATGATCTTCGTGAGACTCCAAATGGTATTTGATTCGATCACCTTGATATATCGCCTTCATCGATCCCTGAAGGTGCTCTTTCAGTGTGTTGTTAAGGTGGACGTAGTTTTCAGTATAGTAGATGGTGATTGGCGGCACTTTCCGCTGAGCTGCAGCTGGTGCAGTATTTTCTTGTTGCGCAGTGGGAGCTGTCACCTCTTCCGCTGCTGCATCTCCTTGCGCCGATGTAGACGTGTCAATCGGCGTGTAGCGGTTGTGCGTCTCGACCTCCGCCTTCCTTTTCCGTGGATTTTCCTCCGCCGGGGGAAGTTTTGGGTGACGGCGTTTATATTGCACTGTCACAAAGTCTCCTTCAGTCGTGGTGTCTTCGTGTCCCGTTTCCTCCATCTCCTCCTCACTTTGAGAAGATAGGGAGATATCGTCAGTTTCGTGGTGTTCCATTACAACGTCTTCGGTGTGTCGGTTATCCGCCAAGTCGTCGGGTTGCGGAGGAGAAGTGGTTAGCGCGGTCAGTAACTGCGCCAAGTGCTGTACTGCAGCGCTCAGGCACTGCTGTAGTTGAATGTTGTCGACGTTTGCGCCGTCCCGCACGCCGCGGCGCGCCGTTGGTGCTGTCCGCTCGTTGTCCGGTGTCGGTGCCAGAGTCGTCGTCCTCGTGGGTCCTTCCTGCATAGCCGTGGTCGTCGTAAACGGAGGGGCCGGTGGGGCCGGCGGCGGGGCACGCCCCGTCGGCCGGCGACCGGCCCCATCCTGCGCGGCCGAGCCAGCTGTCCCGGCCGCGCTAGCTGCGCGTTCTGCACTCTCCGACATCGCGCACTCAACTGACCACTCACGCTACAGGAGACACGATGTCGTAAACAACGATATTCTTGAATTACTGCAAAACCTTGCGAGCCATCTTCCTGCACATCCTCCTAAAGTAATGGACCGACCTCAACCAAAATCGGTACCCACACTGCTTACTATCAGGCGAAACCGCGATCATGATCTAAACACCTACCACTCACGCTACAGGAGACACGAAGTCGTAAATTACGATATTCTTCAATTACTGAAAAACCATGCGAAACATCTTCCTCCACCTCTTCCTAAAGTAGTGGACCGACTGCAACCAAACTCGGTACACATACTGCTTACTATCAGGCGAACAACCGCTGTCGTGAATTAAAAACCTACCACACACGCTACAGGAGACACGAAGTCGTAAACTACGATATTCTTGAATTACTGCAAAACCATGCGAACCATCTTCCTGCACCTCCTCCTCCAGTACTGGACTGACTGCAACCAACCACGTTACACATACTGCTTACTATCAGTCGAACAACCGCTGTCATGAATTAAACAACTACCACTTAAGCTACAGGAGACACGAAGTCGTAAACTACGATATTCTTGAATTACTGAAAAAACATGCGAGCCATCTTCCTGCACCTCTTCCTAAAGTAGTAGACCGACTGCAACCAAACTCGGTACACATACTGCTTACTATCAGGCGAACAACCGCTGTCATGAATTAAACACCTACCACACACGCTACAGGAGACACGAAGTCGTAAACTACGATATTCTTGAATTACTGCAAAACCATGCGAGCATTCTTCCTGCACCTTCTCCTAAAGTAGTTGACCGACTGCAACCAAACTCGGTACACATACTGCTTACTATCAGGCGAACAACCGCTGTCATGAAATAAAAACCTACCACTCACGCTACAGGAGACACGAAGTCGTAAACTACGATATTCTTGAATTACTGCAAAACCATGCTAGCAATCTTTCTGCATCTCTTTCTAAAGTAGTGGACCGACTGCAACCAAACTAGATACACATACTGCTTACTATCAGGCGAACAACCGTTGTCATGAATTAAACACCTACCACTCACGCTACAGGAGACACGAAGTCGTAAACTACGATATTCTTGAATTACTGCAAAACCATGCGAGCCATCTTCCTGCTCCTCCTATTAAAGTAGTGGACAGACTGCAACAAACTCGGTACACATACAGCTTACTATCAGGCGAACAACCGCTCCCATGAATTACAACCCTACCACTCACGCTACAGGAGACACGAAGTGTTAAACTAGGATATTCTCTAATAACTGCAAAACCATGCGAGCCATGTTCCTGCACCTCCTCCTAAAGTAGTGGACCGACCTCAACCAAACTCGGTACTCATTCTGATTACTATCAGACGAACAACTGCGATCGTGATCTAAACACCTACCACTCACGCTACAGGAGACACGAAGTCGTAAATTACGATATTCTTGAATTACTGAAAAATCATGCGAGCCATTTTCCTCCACCTCTTCCTAAAGTAGTGGACCGACTGCAACCAAACTCGGTACACATACTGCTTACTATAAGGGGAACAACCGCTGTCATGAATTAAACACCACCACTCACGCTACAGGAGACACGAAGTCGTAAAATACGATATTCTTGAAGTACTGCAAGACCATGCGAGCCATCTTCCTGCACCTCCTCCTAAAGTAGTGGACCGACTGCAACCACACTCGGTACACATACTGCTTACTATCAGGCGAACAACCGCTGTCGTGAATTAAACACCTACCACACACGCTACAGGAGACACGAAGTCGTAAACTTCGATATTCTTGAATTACTGCAAACCCATGCGAGCCATCTTCCTGCACCTCCTCCTAAAGTAGTGGACCCACTGCAACCAATCTCGGTACACATACTGTTTACTATCAGGCGAACAACCGCTGTCATGAAAAAAACACCTACCACTCACGCTCCAGGAGACACGAAGTCGTAAACTACGATATTCTTGAATTACTGCAAAACCATGCGAGCTATCTTCCTGCACCTCCTCCTAAAGTAGTGGACCGACTGCAACCAAACTCGGTACACATGCTGCATACAATCAGGCGAACAACCGCTGTCATGAAATAAAAACCTACCACTCACGCTACAGGAGACACGAAGTCGTAAACTACGATATTCTTGAATTACGGCAAAACCAAGCGAGCCATCTTCCTGCACCTCCTCCTGAAGTTGTAGACTGACTGCAACCAAACTCGGTACACATACTGCTTACTATCAGGCGAACAACCGCTGTCGTGAATTAAACACCTACCACTCACGCTACAGGAGACACGATGTCGTAAACAAAGATATTCTTGAATTACTGCAAAACCATGCGAGCCATCTTCCTGCACATCCTCCTAAAGTAATGGACCGACCTCAACCAAACTCGGTACTCATACTGCTTACTATCAGGCGAAACCGCGATCATGATCTAAACACCTACCACTCACGCTACAGGAGACACGAAGTCGTAAATTACGATATTCTTCAATTACTGAAAGACCATGCGAACCATCTTCCTGCACCTCTTCCTAAAGTAGTGGACCGACTGCAACCAAACTCGGTACACATACTGCTTTCTATCAGGCGAACAACCGCTGTCATGAATTAAACACCGACCACTCATGCTACAGGAGACACGAGGTCGTTAACTACGATATTCTTGAATTACTGCAAAACCATGCGAGCCATCTTCCTGCACCTCCTCCTAAAGTAGTGAACCGACTGCAACCAAACTTGTTACACATACTGCTTACTATCAGGCGAACAATCGCTGTCATGAATTAAACATCTACCACATAAGCTACAGGAGACACGAAATCGTAAACTACGATATTCTTGAATTACTGCAAAACCATGCGAGCCATCTTCCTGCACCTCCTCGTCCAGTAGTGGACCGACTGCAACCAAACTCGGTACACATACTGCTTACTATCAGGCGAACAACCGCTGTCATGAATTAAACACCTACCACTCACGCTACAGGAGACACGAAGTCGTAAACTACGATATTCTTGAATTACTGCAAAACCATGCGAGCCATCTTCCTGCACATCCTCGTCCAGTAGTGGACCGACTGCAACCAAACTCGGTACACATACTGCTTACTATCAGGCGAACAACCGCTGTCATGAATTAAACACCGACCACTCATGCTACAGGAGACACGAGGTCGTTAACTACGATATTCTTGAATTACTGCAAAACCATGCGAGCCATCTTCCTGCACCTCCTCCTAAAGTATTGAACCGACTGCAATCAAACTTGGTACACATACTGCTTACTATCAGGCGAACAATCGCTGTCATGAATTAAACAACTACCACTTAAGCTACAGGAGACACGAAGTCGTAAACTACGATATTCTTGAATTACTGAAAAAACATGCGAGCCATCTTCCTGCACCTTCTCCTAAAGTAGTTGACCGACTGCAACCAAACTCGGTACACATACTGCTTACTATCAGGGGAACAACCGCTGTCATGAAATAAAAACCTACCACTCACGCTACAGGAGACACGAAGTCGTAAACTACGATATTCTTGAATTACTGCAAGACCATGCGAGCAATCTTCCTGCACCTCCTCCTAAAGTAGTGGACCGCCTGCAACCAAACTCGGTACACATACTGCGTACTATCACGTGAACAACCGCTGTCATGAATTAAACACCTACCACTCACTCTACGGGAGACACGAAGTCGTAAGCTACAATATTCTTGAATTACTGCAAACCCATGCGAGCCATCTTCCTGCACCTCCTTCTAAAGTTGTGGACCGACTGCAACCAAACTCGTTTCTCATACTGCTTACTATCAGGCGAACAACCGCGATCATGATCTAAACACCAACCACTCACGCTACAGGAAACACGAAGTCGTAAATTACGATATTCTTGAATTACTGAAAAACCATGCGAGCCATCTTCCTGCGCCTCCTCCTAAAGTAGTGGACCGACTGCAACCAAACTGGGTACACATACTGCTTGCTATCAGGCGAACAACCGCTGTCATGAATTAAACACCTACCACACACGCTACAGGAGACACGAAGTCGTAAACTAAGATATTCTTGAATTACTGCAAAACCATGCGAGCCATCTTCCTGCACCTCTTCTTAAAGTATTGGACCGACTGCAACCGAACTCGGTACACATACTGCTTACTATCAGGCGAACAACCGCTGTCATGAAATAAAAACCTACCACTCACGCTACAGGCGACATCAAGTCGTAAACTACGATAATCTTGAATTACTGCAAAACCATGCTAGGAATCTTCCTGCATCTACTTCTAAAGTAGTTGACCGACTGCAACCAACTTTGGTACACATACTGCTTACTATCAGGCGAACAACCGCTGTCATGAATTGAACACCTACCACTCACGCTACAGGACACACGAAGTCGTAAACTACGATATTCTTGAATAACTGCAAAAACATGCGAGCCATCTTCCAGCACCACCTCCTAAAGTATTGGACCGACTGCAACCAAAATCGGTACACATACTGCTTACTATCAGGCGAACAACCGCGATCATGATCTAAACACCAACCGCTCACGCTACAGGAGACACCAAGACGTAAATTACGATATTCTTGAATTACTGAAAGACCATGCGAGCCATCTTCCTGCACCTCTTTCTAAAGTAGTGGACCGACTGCAGCCAACTCGGTACACATACTGCTTACTATCAGGCGAACAACCGCTGTCATGAATTAAACACCTACCACACACGCTACAGGAGACACGAAGTCGTAAACTACGATATTCTTGAATTACTGCAAAACCATGCGAGCCATCTTCCTGCACCTCCTCCTAAAGTATTGGACCGACCTCAACCAAACTCGGTACTCATACTGCTTTGTTATCAGGCGAATAACTGCGATCGTGATCTAAACACCTACCACTCACGCCACAGGAGACACGAAGTCTTAAATTACGATATTCCTGAATTACTGAAAAATAATGTGAGCCATCTTCCTCCACCTCTTCCTAAAGTAGTGGACCGACTGCAACCAAAATCGGTACACATACTGCTTACTATCAGGAGAACAACCGCTGTCATGAATTGAACACCACCACTCACGCTACAGGAGACACGAAGTCGTAAGCTACAATATTCTTGAATTACTGCAAACCCATGCGAGCCATCTTCCTGCACCTCCTTCTAAAGTAGTGGACCGACTGTAACCAAACTCGTTTCTCATACTGCTTACTATCAGGCGAACAACCGCGATCACGATCTAAACACCAACCACTCACGCTACGGGAAACACGAAGTCGTAAATTACGATATTCTTGAATTACTGAAAAACCATGCGAGCCATCTTCCTGCGCCTCCTCCTAAAATAGTGGACCGACTGCAACCAAACTGGGTACACATACTGCTTGCTATCAGGCGAACAACCGCTGTCATGAATTAAACACCTACCACACACGCTACAGGAGACACGACGTAGGAAACTACGATATTCTTGAATTACTGCAAAACCATGCGAGCTATCTTCCTGCACCTCCTCCTAAAGTATTGGACCGACTGCAACCGAACTCGGTACACATACTGCTTACTATCAGGCGAACAACCGCTGTCATGAAATAAAAACCTACCACTCACGCTACAGGCGACATCAAGTCGTAAACTACGATATTCTTGAATTACTGCAAAACCATGCTAGGAATCTTCCTGCATCTACTTCTAAAGTAGTGGACCGACTGCAACCAAACTCGGTACACATACTGCTTACTATCAGGCGAACAACCTCTGTCATGAATTGAACACCTACCACTCACGCTACAGGACACACGAAGTCGTAAACTACGATATTCTTGAATAACTGCAAAAACATGCGAGCCATCTTCCTGCACCTCCTCCTAAAGTATTGGACCGACTGCAACCAAAATCGGTACACATACTGCTTACTATCAGGCGAACAACCGCGATCATGATCTAAACACCAACCGCTCACGCTGCAGGAGACACCAAGACGTAAATTACGATATTCTTGAATTACCGAAAGACCATGCGAGCCATCTTCCTGCACCTCTTTCTAAAGTAGTGGACCGACTGCAACCAACTCGGTACACATACTGCTTACTATCAGGCGAACAACCGCTGTCATGAATTAAACACCTACCAATCACTCTACAGGAGACACGATGTCGTAAACCACGATATTCTTGAATTACTGCAAAACCTTGCGAGCCATCTTCCTGCACATCCTCCTAAAGTAATGGACCGACCTCAACCAAACTCGGTACCCATACTGCTTACTATCAGGCGAAACTGCGATCATGATCTAAACACCTACCACTCACGCTACAGGAGACACGAAGTCGTAAATTACGATATTCTTCAATTACTGAAAAACTATGCGAACCGTCTTCCTCCACCTCTTCCTAAAGTAGTGGACCGACTGCAACCAAACTCGGTACACATACTGCTTACTATCAGGCGAACAACCGCTGTCGTGAATTAAACACCGACCACTCATGCTACAGGAGACACGAGGTCGTTAACTACGATATTCTTGAATTACTGCAAAACCATGCGAGCCATCTTCCTGCACCTCCTCCTAAAGTAGTGAACCGACTGCAACCAAACTTGTTACACATACTGCTTACTATCAGGCGAACAATCGCTGTCATGAATTAAACATCTACCACATAAGCTACAGGAGACACGAAATCGTAAACTACGATATTCTTGAATTACTGCAAAACCATGCGAGCCATCTTCCTGCACCTCCTCGTCCAGTAGTGGACCGACTGCAACCAAACTCGGTACACATACTGCTTACTATCAGGCGAACAACCGCTGTCATGAATTAAACACCTACCACTCACGCTACAGGAGACACGAAGTCGTAAACTACGATATTCTTGAATTACTGCAAAACCATGCGAGCCATCTTCCTGCACATCCTCGTCCAGTAGTGGACCGACTGCAACCAAACTCGGTACACATACTGCTTACTATCAGGCGAACAACCGCTGTCATGAATTAAACACCGACCACTCATGCTACAGGAGACACGAGGTCGTTAACTACGATATTCTTGAATTACTGCAAAACCATGCGAGCCATCTTCCTGCACCTCCTCCTAAAGTATTGAACCGACTGCAATCAAACTTGGTACACATACTGCTTACTATCAGGCGAACAATCGCTGTCATGAATTAAACAACTACCACTTAAGCTACAGGAGACACGAAGTCGTAAACTACGATATTCTTGAATTACTGAAAAAACATGCGAGCCATCTTCCTGCACCTTCTCCTAAAGTAGTTGACCGACTGCAACCAAACTCGGTACACATACTGCTTACTATCAGGGGAACAACCGCTGTCATGAAATAAAAACCTACCACTCACGCTACAGGAGACACGAAGTCGTAAACTACGATATTCTTGAATTACTGCAAGACCATGCGAGCAATCTTCCTGCACCTCCTCCTAAAGTAGTGGACCGCCTGCAACCAAACTCGGTACACATACTGCGTACTATCACGTGAACAACCGCTGTCATGAATTAAACACCTACCACTCACTCTACGGGAGACACGAAGTCGTAAGCTACAATATTCTTGAATTACTGCAAACCCATGCGAGCCATCTTCCTGCACCTCCTTCTAAAGTTGTGGACCGACTGCAACCAAACTCGTTTCTCATACTGCTTACTATCAGGCGAACAACCGCGATCATGATCTAAACACCAACCACTCACGCTACAGGAAACACGAAGTCGTAAATTACGATATTCTTGAATTACTGAAAAACCATGCGAGCCATCTTCCTGCGCCTCCTCCTAAAGTAGTGGACCGACTGCAACCAAACTGGGTACACATACTGCTTGCTATCAGGCGAACAACCGCTGTCATGAATTAAACACCTACCACACACGCTACAGGAGACACGAAGTCGTAAACTAAGATATTCTTGAATTACTGCAAAACCATGCGAGCCATCTTCCTGCACCTCTTCTTAAAGTATTGGACCGACTGCAACCGAACTCGGTACACATACTGCTTACTATCAGGCGAACAACCGCTGTCATGAAATAAAAACCTACCACTCACGCTACAGGCGACATCAAGTCGTAAACTACGATAATCTTGAATTACTGCAAAACCATGCTAGGAATCTTCCTGCATCTACTTCTAAAGTAGTTGACCGACTGCAACCAACTTTGGTACACATACTGCTTACTATCAGGCGAACAACCGCTGTCATGAATTGAACACCTACCACTCACGCTACAGGACACACGAAGTCGTAAACTACGATATTCTTGAATAACTGCAAAAACATGCGAGCCATCTTCCAGCACCACCTCCTAAAGTATTGGACCGACTGCAACCAAAATCGGTACACATACTGCTTACTATCAGGCGAACAACCGCGATCATGATCTAAACACCAACCGCTCACGCTACAGGAGACACCAAGACGTAAATTACGATATTCTTGAATTACTGAAAGACCATGCGAGCCATCTTCCTGCACCTCTTTCTAAAGTAGTGGACCGACTGCAGCCAACTCGGTACACATACTGCTTACTATCAGGCGAACAACCGCTGTCATGAATTAAACACCTACCACA
Source organism: Locusta migratoria (assembly GCA_026315105.1). NCBI lineage: Eukaryota > Metazoa > Arthropoda > Insecta > Orthoptera > Acrididae > Locusta > Locusta migratoria. The sequence continues at coordinate 16,639,410 of CM048753.1, read as the reverse complement.
CACGCTACAGGAGACACGAAGTCGTAAACTACGATATTCTTGAATTACTGCAAAACCATGCGAGCCATCTTCCTGCACCTCCTCCTAAAGTATTGGACCGACCTCAACCAAACTCGGTACTCATACTGCTTTGTTATCAGGCGAATAACTGCGATCGTGATCTAAACACCTACCACTCACGCCACAGGAGACACGAAGTCTTAAATTACGATATTCCTGAATTACTGAAAAATAATGTGAGCCATCTTCCTCCACCTCTTCCTAAAGTAGTGGACCGACTGCAACCAAAATCGGTACACATACTGCTTACTATCAGGAGAACAACCGCTGTCATGAATTGAACACCACCACTCACGCTACAGGAGACACGAAGTCGTAAGCTACAATATTCTTGAATTACTGCAAACCCATGCGAGCCATCTTCCTGCACCTCCTTCTAAAGTAGTGGACCGACTGTAACCAAACTCGTTTCTCATACTGCTTACTATCAGGCGAACAACCGCGATCACGATCTAAACACCAACCACTCACGCTACGGGAAACACGAAGTCGTAAATTACGATATTCTTGAATTACTGAAAAACCATGCGAGCCATCTTCCTGCGCCTCCTCCTAAAATAGTGGACCGACTGCAACCAAACTGGGTACACATACTGCTTGCTATCAGGCGAACAACCGCTGTCATGAATTAAACACCTACCACACACGCTACAGGAGACACGACGTAGGAAACTACGATATTCTTGAATTACTGCAAAACCATGCGAGCTATCTTCCTGCACCTCCTCCTAAAGTATTGGACCGACTGCAACCGAACTCGGTACACATACTGCTTACTATCAGGCGAACAACCGCTGTCATGAAATAAAAACCTACCACTCACGCTACAGGCGACATCAAGTCGTAAACTACGATATTCTTGAATTACTGCAAAACCATGCTAGGAATCTTCCTGCATCTACTTCTAAAGTAGTGGACCGACTGCAACCAAACTCGGTACACATACTGCTTACTATCAGGCGAACAACCTCTGTCATGAATTGAACACCTACCACTCACGCTACAGGACACACGAAGTCGTAAACTACGATATTCTTGAATAACTGCAAAAACATGCGAGCCATCTTCCTGCACCTCCTCCTAAAGTATTGGACCGACTGCAACCAAAATCGGTACACATACTGCTTACTATCAGGCGAACAACCGCGATCATGATCTAAACACCAACCGCTCACGCTGCAGGAGACACCAAGACGTAAATTACGATATTCTTGAATTACCGAAAGACCATGCGAGCCATCTTCCTGCACCTCTTTCTAAAGTAGTGGACCGACTGCAACCAACTCGGTACACATACTGCTTACTATCAGGCGAACAACCGCTGTCATGAATTAAACACCTACCAATCACTCTACAGGAGACACGATGTCGTAAACCACGATATTCTTGAATTACTGCAAAACCTTGCGAGCCATCTTCCTGCACATCCTCCTAAAGTAATGGACCGACCTCAACCAAACTCGGTACCCATACTGCTTACTATCAGGCGAAACTGCGATCATGATCTAAACACCTACCACTCACGCTACAGGAGACACGAAGTCGTAAATTACGATATTCTTCAATTACTGAAAAACTATGCGAACCGTCTTCCTCCACCTCTTCCTAAAGTAGTGGACCGACTGCAACCTAACTCGGTACACATACTGCTTACTATCAGGCGAACAACCGCTGTCGTGAATTAAAAACCTACCACACACGCTACAGGAGACACGAAGTCGTAAACTACGATATTCTTGAATTACTGCAAAACCATGCGAACCATCTTCCTGCACCTCCTCCTCCAGTACTGGACTGACTGCAACCAACCACGTTACACATACTGCTTACTATCAGTCGAACAACCGCTGTCATGAATTAAACACCGACCACTCATGCTACAGGAGACACGAGGTCGTTAACTACGATATTCTTGAATTACTGCAAAACCATGCAAGCCATCTTCCTGCACCTCCTCCTAAAGTATTGAACCGACTGCAACCAAACTTGGTACACATACTGCTTACTATCAGGCGAACAATCGCTGTCATGAATTAAACAACTACCACTTAAGCTACAAGAGACACGAAGTCGTAAACTACGATATTCTTGAATTACTGAAAAAACATGCGAGCCATCTTCCTGCACCTCTTCCTTAAGTAGTGGACCGACTGCAACCAAACTCGGTACACATACTGCTTACTATCAGGCGAACAACCGCTGTCATGATTTAAACACCTACCACACACGCTACAGGAGACACGAAATCGTAAACTACGATATTCTTGAATTACTGCAAAACCATGCGAGCATTCTTCCTGCACCTTCTCCTAAAGTAGTTGACCGACTGCAACCAAACTCGGTACACATACTGCTTACTATCAGGGGAACAACCGCTGTCATGAAATAAAAACCTACCACTCACGCTACAGGAGACACGAAGTCGTAAACTACGATATTCTTGAATTACTGCAAAACCATGCTAGCAATCTTTCTGCATCTCTTTCTAAAGTAGTGGACCGACTGCAACCAAACTAGATACACATACTGCTTACTATCAGGCGAACAACCGTTGTCATGAATTAAACACCTACCACTCACGCTACAGGAGACACGAAGTCGTAAACTACGATATTCTTGAATTACTGCAAAACCATGCGAGCCATCTTCCTGCTCCTCCTATTAAAGTAGTGGACAGACTGCAACAAACTCGGTACACATACAGCTTACTATCAGGCGAACAACCGCTCCCATGAATTACAACCCTACCACTCACGCTACAGGAGACACGAAGTGTTAAACTAGGATATTCTCTAATAACTGCAAAACCATGCGAGCCATGTTCCTGCACCTCCACCTAAAGTAGTGGACCGACCTCAACCAAACTCGGTACTCATACTGATTACTATCAGACGAACAACTGCGATCGTGATCTAAACACCTACCACTCACGCTACAGGAGACACGAAGTCGTAAATTACGATATTCTTGAATTACTGAAAAATCATGCGAGCCATTTTCCTCCACCTCTTCCTAAAGTAGTGGACCGACTGCAACCAAACTCGGTACACATACTGCTTACTATAAGGGGAACAACCGCTGTCATGAATTAAACACCACCACTCACGCTACAGGAGACACGAAGTCGTAAAATACGATATTCTTGAAGTACTGCAAGACCATGCGAGCCATCTTCCTGCACCTCCTCCTAAAGTAGTGGACCGACTGCAACTACATTTGGTACACATACTGCTTACTATAAGGCGAACAACCGCTGTCGTGAATTAAACACCTACCACACACGCTACAGGAGACACGAAGTCGTAAACTTCGATATTCTTGAATTACTGCAAACCCATGCGAGCAATCTTCCTGCACCTCCTCCTAAAGTAGTGGACCCACTGCAACCAATCTCGGTACACATACTGTTTACTATCAGGCGAACAACCGCTGTCATGAAAAAAACACCTACCACTCACGCTACAGGAGACACTAAGTCGTAAACTACGATATTCTTGAATTACTGCAAAACCATGCGAGCCATCTTCCTGCACATCCTCCTAAAGTAATGGACCGACCTCAACCAAACTCGGTACTCATACTGCTTACTATCAGGCGAAACCGCGATCATGATCTAAACACCTACCACTCACTCTACAGGAGACACGAAGTCGTAAATTACGATATTCTTCAATTACTGAAAGACCATGCGAACCATCTTCCTGCACCTCTTCCTAAAGTAGTGGACCGACTGCAACCAAACTCGGTATTCATACTGCTTACTATCAGGCGAACAACCGCTGTCGTGAGTTAAACACCTACCACACACGCTACAGGAGACACGAAGTTCTAAACTACGATATTCTTGAATTACTGCAAAACCATGCGAACAATCTTCCTGCACCTCCTCCTCCAGTACTGGACTGACTGCAACCAACCACGTTACACATACTGCTTACTATCAGTCGAACAACCGCTGTCATGAATTAAACACCGACCACTCATGCTACAGGAGACACGAGGTCGTTAACTACGATATTCTTGAATTACTGCAAAACCATGCGAGCCAACTTCCTGCACCTCCTCCTAAAGTAGTGAACCGACTGCAACCAAACTTGGTACACATACTGCTTACTATCAGGCGAACAATCGCGGTCATGAATTAAACATCTACCACTTAAGCTACAGGAGACACGAAATCGTAAACTACGATATTCTTGAATTACTGCAAAAACATGCGAGCAATCTTCCTGCACCTCCTCCTAAAGTAGTGAACCGACTGCAACCAAACTCGGTACACATACTGCTTACTATCAGGCGAACAACCGCTGTCATGAATTAAACACCTACCACTCACGCTACAGGAGACACGAAGTCGTAAACTACGATATTCTTGAATTACTGAAAAACCATGCGAGCCATCTTCCTGCTCCTCCTATTAAAGTAGTGGACAGACTGCAACAAACTCGGTATACATACAGCTTACTATCAGGCGAACAACCGCTCCCATGAATTACAACCCTACCACTCACGCTACAGGAGACACGAAGTGTTAAACTAGGATATTCTCTAATAACTGCAAAACCATGCGAGCCATGTTCCTGCACCTCCACCTAAAGTAGTGGACCGACCTCAACCAAACTCGGTACTCATACTGATTACTATCAGACGAACAACTGCGATCGTGATCTAAACACCTACCACTCACGCTACAGGAGACACGAAGTCGTAAATTACGATATTCTTGAATTACTGAAAAATCATGCGAGCCATTTTCCTCCACCTCTTCCTAAAGTAGTGGACCGACTGCAACCAAACTCGGTACACATACTGCTTACTATAAGGGGAACAACCGCTGTCATGAATTAAACACCACCACTCACGCTACAGGAGACACGAAGTCGTAAAATACGATATTCTTGAAGTACTGCAAGACCATGCGAGCCATCTTCCTGCACCTCCTCCTAAAGTAGTGGACCGACTGCAACTACATTTGGTACACATACTGCTTACTATAAGGCGAACAACCGCTGTCGTGAATTAAACACCTACCACACACGCTACAGGAGACACGAAGTCGTAAACTTCGATATTCTTGAATTACTGCAAACCCATGCGAGCAATCTTCCTGCACCTCCTCCTAAAGTAGTGGACCCACTGCAACCAATCTCGGTACACATACTGTTTACTATCAGGCGAACAACCGCTGTCATGAAAAAAACACCTACCACTCACGCTACAGGAGACACTAAGTCGTAAACTACGATATTCTTGAATTACTGCAAAACCATGCGAGCCATCTTCCTGCACATCCTCCTAAAGTAATGGACCGACCTCAACCAAACTCGGTACTCATACTGCTTACTATCAGGCGAAACCGCGATCATGATCTAAACACCTACCACTCACTCTACAGGAGACACGAAGTCGTAAATTACGATATTCTTCAATTACTGAAAGACCATGCGAACCATCTTCCTGCACCTCTTCCTAAAGTAGTGGACCGACTGCAACCAAACTCGGTACACATACTGCTTACTATCAGGCGAACAACCGCTGTCGTGAGTTAAACACCTACCACACACGCTACAGGAGACACGAAGTTCTAAACTACGATATTCTTGAATTACTGCAAAACCATGCGAACAATCTTCCTGCACCTCCTCCTCCAGTACTGGACTGACTGCAACCAACCACGTTACACATACTGCTTACTATCAGTCGAACAACCGCTGTCATGAATTAAACACCGACCACTCATGCTACAGGAGACACGAGGTCGTTAACTACGATATTCTTGAATTACTGCAAAACCATGCGAGCCAACTTCCTGCACCTCCTCCTAAAGTAGTGAACCGACTGCAACCAAACTTGGTACACATACTGCTTACTATCAGGCGAACAATCGCGGTCATGAATTAAACATCTACCACTTAAGCTACAGGAGACACGAAATCGTAAACTACGATATTCTTGAATTACTGCAAAAACATGCGAGCAATCTTCCTGCACCTCCTCCTAAAGTAGTGAACCGACTGCAACCAAACTCGGTACACATACTGCTTACTATCAGGCGAACAACCGCTGTCATGAATTAAACACCTACCACTCACGCTACAGGAGACACGAAGTCGTAAACTACGATATTCTTGAATTACTGAAAAACCATGCGAGCCATCTTCCTGGACCTCTTCCTAAAGTAGTGGACCGACTGCAACCAAACTCGGTACACATACTGCTTTCTATCAGGCGAACAACCGCTGTCATGCATTAAACACCTACCACTCACGCTACAGGAGACACGAAGTCGTAAACTACGATATTCTTGAATTACTGCAAAACCATGCGACCTATCTTCCTACACCTCCTCCTAAAGTAGTGAACCGACTGCAACCAAACTCGGTACACATACTGCTTACTATCAGGCGAACAACCGCTGTCATGAATTAAACACCTACCACACACGCTACAGGAGACACGAAGTCGTAAACTACGATATTCTTGAATTACTGCAAAACCATGCGAGCAATCTTCCTGCACCTTCTCCTAAAGTAGTTGACCGACTGCAACCAAACTCGGTACACCTACTGCTTACTATCAGGCGAACAACCGCTGTCATGAATTAAACACCGACCACTCATGCTACAGGAGACACGAGGTCGTTAAGTACGATATTCTTGAATTACTGCAAAACCATGCGAGCCATCTTCCTGCACCTCCTCCTAAAGTATTGAACCGACTGCAACCAAACTTGGTACACATACTGCTTACTATCAGGCGAACAATCGCTGTCATGAATTAAACAACTACCACTTAAGCTACAGGAGACACGAAGTCGTAAACTACGATATTCTTGAATTACTGAAAAAACATGCGAGCCATCTTCCTGCACCTCCTCCTCCAGTAAAGGACCGACTGCAACCAAACTCGGTACACATACTGCTTTCTATCAGGCGAACAACCGCTGTCATGCATTAAACACCTACCACTCACGCTACAGGAGACACGAAGTCGTAAGCTACAATATTCTTGAATTACTGCAAACCCATGCGAGCCATCTTCCTGCACCTCCTTCTAAAGTTGTGGACCGACTGCAACCAAACTCGTTTCTCATACTGCATACTATCAGGCGAACAACCGCGATCATGATCTAAACAACAACCGCTCACGCTACAGGAAACACGATGTCGTAAATTACGATATTCTTGAATTACGGAAAAACCATGCGAGCCATCTTCCTGCGCCTCCTCCTAAAGTAGTGGACCGACTGCAACCAAACTGGGTACACATACTGCTTGCTATCAGGCGAACAACCGCTGTCATGAATTAAACACCTACCACACACGCTACAGGAGACACGAAGTCGTAAACTACGATATTCTTGAATTACTGCAAAACCATGCGAGCTATCTTCCTGCACCTCCTCCTAAAGTAGTGGACCGACTGCAACCAAACTCGGTACACATGCTGCATACAATCAGGCGAACAACCGCTGTCATGAAATAAAAACCTACCACTCACGCTACTGGAGACACCAAGTCGTAAACTACGATATTCTTGAATTACGGCAAAACCATGCGAGCCATCTTCCTGCACCTCCTCCTAAAGTTGTAGACTGACTGCAACCAAACTCGGTACACATACTGCTTACTATCAGGCGAACAACCGCTGTCATGAATTAAACACCTACCACTCACGCTACAGGAGACACGAAGTGTTAAACTACGATATTCTCTAATTACTGCAAAACCATGCGAGCCATCTTACTGCTCCTCCTATTAAAGTATTGAACCGACTGCAACCAAACTTGGTACACATACTGCTTACTATCAGGCGAACAATCGCTGTCATGAATTAAACAACTACCACTTAAGCTACAAGAGACACGAAGTCGTAAACTACGATATTCTTGAATTACTGAAAAAACATGCGAGCCATCTTCCTGCACCTCTTCCTAAAGTAGTGGACCGACTGCAACCAAACTCGGTACACATACTGCTTACTATCAGGCGAACAACCGCTGTCATGAATTAAACACCTACCACACACGCTACAGGAGACACGAAGTCGTAAACTACGATATTCTTGAATTACTGCAAAACCATGCGAGCATTCTTCCTGCACCTTCTCCTAAAGTAATTGACCGACTGCAACCAAACTCGGTACACAAACTGCTTACTATCAGGCGAACAACCGCTGTCATGAAATAAAAACCTACCACTCACGCTACAGGAGACACGAAGTCGTAAACTACGATATTCTTGAAATACTGCAAAACAATGCTAGCAATCTTTCTGCATCTCTTTCTAAAGTAGTTGACCGACTGCAACCAAACTCGGTACACATACTGCTTACTATCAGGCGAACAACCGTTGTCATGAATTAAACACCTACCACTCACGCTACAGGAGACACGGAGTCGTAAACTACGATATTCTTGAATTACTGCAAAACCATGCGAGCCATCTTCCTGCTCCTCCTATTAAAGTAGTGGACAGACTGCAACAAACTCGGTACACATACAGCTTACTATCAGGCGAACAACCGCTCCCATGAATTACAACCCTACCACTCACGCTACAGGAGACACGAAGTGTTAAACTAGGAAATTCTCTAATAACTGCAAAACCATGCGAGCCATGTTCCTGCACCTCCTCCTAAAGTAATGGACCGACCTCAACCAAACTCGGTACTCATACTGCTTACTATCAGGCGAAACCGCGATCATGATCTAAACACCTACCACTCCCGCTACAGGAGACACGAAGTCGTAAATTACGATATTCTTCAATTACTGAAAGACCATGCGAACAATCTTCCTGCACCTCTTCCTAAAGTAGTGGACCGACTGCAACCAAACTCGGTACACATACTGCTTACTATCAGGCGAACAACCGCTGTCGTGAGTTAAACACCTACCACATACGCTACAGGAGACACGAAGTCGTAAACTACGATATTCTTGAATTACTGAAAAGCATGCGAGCCATCTTCCTGCACCTCTTCCTAAAGTGGTGGACCGACTGCAACCAAACTCGGTACACATACTGCTTTCTATCAGCCGAACAACCGCTGTCATGCATTAAACACCTACCACTCACGCTACAGGAGACACGAAGTCGTAAACTACGATATTCTTGAATTACTGCAAAACCATGCGACCTATCTTCCTGCACCTCCTCCTAAAGTATTGAACCGACTGCAACCAAACTCGGTACACATACTGCTTACTATCAGGCGAACAACCGCTGTCATGAATTAAACACCTACCACACACGCTACAGGAGACACGAAGTCGTAAACTACGATATTCTTGAATTACTGCAAAACCATGCGAGCAATCTTCCTGCACCTTCTCCTAAAGTAGTTGACCGACTGCAACCAAACTCGGTACACATACTGCTTACTATCAGGCGAACAACCGCTGTCATGAAATAAAAACCTACCACTCACGCTACAGGAGACACGAAGTCGTAAACTACGATATTGTTGAATTACTGCAAAACCATGCTAGCAATCTTCCTGCAACTCTTTCTAAAGTAGTGGACCGACTGCAACCAAACTCGGTACACATACTGCTTACTATCAGGCGAACAACCGTTGTCATGAATTAAACACCTACCACTCACGCTACAGGAGACACGAAGTCGTAAACTACGATATTCTTGAATTACTGCAAAACCATGCGAGCCATCTTACTGCACTTCCTCCTAAAGTAGTGGACCGACTGCAACCAATCTCGGTACACATACTGTTTACTAACAGGCGAACAACCGCTGTCATGAAAAAAACACCTACCACTCACGCTACAGGAGACACGAAGTCGTAAACTACGATATTCTTGAATTACTGCAAAACCATGCGAGCCATCTTCCTGCATCTCCTCCTCAAGTACTGGACTGACTGCAACCAACCACGTTACACATACTGCTTACTATCAGTCGAACAACCGCTGTCATGAATTAAACACCGACCACTCATGCTACAGGAGACACGAAGTCGTAAATTTCGATAATCTTGAATCACTGCAAAACCATGCGAGCCATCTTCCTGCACCTCCTCCTAAAGAGGTGGACCGACCGCAACCGAACTCGGTACACTTACTACTTACTATCAGGCGAACAACCGCAGTCATGAAATAAATACCTACCACTCACGCTACAGGAGACACGAAGACGCAAACTACGATATTCTTGAATTACTGTAAATCTATGCTAGACATCTTCGCACATCTCTTTCTAAAGTAGTGGATCGATTGCAACCAAACTCGGTACACATTCAGCTTACTATCAGGCGAACAACCGCTGTCATGATTTGAACACCTACCACTCACGCTACAGGAGACACGAAGTCGTAAACTACGATATTCTTTAATTACTCCAAAACCATGCGAGACATCTTCCTGCACCACGTCCTAAAGTAGTGGACAGACTGCAACAAACCCGGTACACATACAGCTTACTATCAGGCGAACGACCGCTCCTATGAATTACAACCCTACCACTCACGCTACAGGAGACACGAAGTGTTAAACTACGATATTCTCTAATTACTGCAAAACCATGCGAGCCATGTTCCTGCACCTCCTCCTAAAGTAGTGGACCGACCTCAACCAAACTCGGTACTCATTCTGATTTCTATCAGACGAACAACTGCGATCTCTGATCTAAACACCTACCACTCACGCTACAGGAGACACTAAGTCGTAAATTACGATATTCTTGAATTACTGAAAAATCATGCGAGCCATTTTCCTCCCCCTCTTCCTAAAGTAGTGGACCGACTGCAACCAAACTCGGTACACATACTGCTTACTATCAGTGGAACAACCGCTGTCATGAATTAAACACCACCACTCACGCTACAGGAGACACGAAGTCGTAAACTACGATATTCTTGAAGTACTGCAAGACCATGCGAGCAATCTTCCTGCACCTCCTCCTAAAGTAGTGGACCGACTGCAACCACACTCGGTACACATACTGCTTACTATCAGGCGAAACACCGCTGTCGTGAATTAAACACCTACCACACACGCTACAGGAGACACGAAGTCGTAAACTTCGACCTTCTTGAATTACTGCAAACCCATGCGAGCCATCTTACTGCACCTCCTCCTAAAGTAGTGGACCCACTGCAACCAATCTCGGTACACATACTGTTTACTATCAGGCGAATAACCGCTGTCATGAAAAAAACACCTACCACTCACGCTACAGGACACACGAAGTCGTAAACTACGATATTCTTGAATTACTGCAAAACCATGCGAGCCATCTTCCTGCACCTCCTCCTCCAGTACTGGACTGACTGCAACCAACCACGTTACACATACTGCTTACTATCAGTCGAACAACCGCTGTCATGGATTAAACACCACCACTCACGCCACAGGAGACACGAGGTCGTAAACTACGATAGTCTTGAATTACTGAAAAACCATGCGAGCCATCTTCCTGCGCCTCCTCCTAAAGTAGTGGACCGACTGCAACCAAACTGGGTACACATACCGCTTGCTATCAGGCGAACAACCGCTGTCATGAATTAAACACCTACCACTCACGCTACAGGAGACACGATGTCGTAAACAACGATATTCTTGAATTACTGAAAAACCATGCGAGCCATCTTCCTGCACCTCTTCCTAAAGTAGTGGACCGACTGCAACCAAACTCGGTACACATACTGGTTACAATCAGTCGAAAAACCGCTGTCATGAATTAAACACCTACCACACACGCTACAGGAGACACGAAGTCGTAAACTACGATATTCTTGAATTACTGCAAAACCATGCGAGCTATCTTCCTGCACCTCCTCCTAAAGTAGTGGACCGACTGCAACCAAACTCGGTACACATGCTGCATACAATCAGGCGAACAACCGCTGTCATGAAATAAAAACCTACCACTCACGCTACAGAAGACTCGAAGTCGTAAACTACGATATTCTTGAATTACGGCAAAACCAAGCGAGCCATCTTCCTGCACCTCCTCCTAAAGTTGTAGACTGACTGCAACCAAACTCGGTACACATACTGCTTACTATCAGGCGAACAACCGCTGTCATGAATTAAACACCTACCACTCACGCTGCAGGAGACACGAGGTCGTAAACAAAGATATTCTTGAATTACTGCAAAACCATGCGAGCCATCTTCCTGCTCATCCTCCTAAAGTAATACACCGACCTCAACCAAACTCGGTACTCATACTGCTTACTATCAGGCGAAACCGCGATCATGATCTAAACACCTACCACTCACGCTACAGGAGACACGAAGTCGTAAATTACGATATTCTTCAATTACTGAAAAACCATGCGAACCATCTTCCTGCACCTCCTCCTCCAGTACTGGACTGACTGCAACCAACCACGTTACACATACTGCTTACTATCAGTCGAACAACCGCTGTCATGAATTAAACACCGACCACTCATGCTACAGGAGACACGAGGTCGTTAACTACGATATTCTTGAATTACTGCAAGACCATGCGAGCCATCTTCCTGCACCTCCTCCTAAAGTAGTGAACCGACTGCAACCAAACTTGGTACATATACTGCTTACTATCAGGCGAACAATCGCTGTCATGAATTAAACAACTACCACTTAAGCTACAGGAGACACGAAATCGTAAACTACGATATTCTTGAATTACTGCAAAAACATGCGAGCCATCTTCCTGCACCATCTCCTAAAGTAGTTGACCGACTGCAACCAAACTCGGTACACATACTGCGTACTATCAGGCGAACAACCGCTGTCATGAAATAAAAACCTACCACTCACGCTACACGAGACACGAAGTCGTAAACTACGATATTGTTGAATTACTGCAAAACCATGCTAGCAATCTTACTGCTCCTCCTATTAAAGTAGTGGACAGACTGCAACAAACTCGGTACACAGACAGCTTACTATCAGGTGAACAACCGCTCCCATGAATTACAACCCTACCACTCACGCTACAGGAGACACGAAGTGTTAAACTACGATATTCTCTAATTACTGCAAAACCATGCGAGCCATTTTCCTGCACCTCCTCCTAAAGTAGTGGACCGACCTCAACCAAACTCGGTACTCATACTGCTTACTATCAGGTGAACAACCGCTGTCATGAATTAAACACCACCACTCACGCTACAGGAGACACGAAGTCGTAAACTACGATATTCTTGAAGTACTGCAAGACCATGCGAGCTTTCTTTCTGCACCTCCTCCTAAAGTAGTGGACCGACTGCAACCACACTCGGTACACATTCTGCTTACTATCAGGCGAACAACCGCTGTCGTGAATTAAACACCTACCACACACGCTACAGGAGACACGAAGTCGTATACTACGATATTCTTGAATTACTGCAAACCCATGCGAGCCATCTTCCTGCACCTCCTCCTAAAGTAGTGGACCGACTGCAACCAATCTCGGTACTCATACTATTTACTATCAGGCGAACAACCGCTGTCATGAAAAAAACACCTACCACTCACGCTACAGGAGACACGAAGACGCAAACTACGATATTCTTGAATTACTGTAAATCTATGCTAGCCATCTTCGCACATCTCTTTCTAAAGTAGTGGACCGATAGCAACCAAACTCGGTACACATACTGCTTACTATCAGGTGAACAACCGCTGTCATGAATTAAACACCACCACTCACGCTACAGGAGACACGAAGTCGTAAACTACGATATTCTTGAATTACTGCAAAACCATGCGAGCCATCTTCCTGCACCTCCTCCTCCAGTACTGGACTGACTGCAACCAACCACGTTTCACATACTGCTTACTATCAGTCGAACAACCGCTGTCATGAATTAAACACCGACCACTCATGCTACAGGAGACACGAAGTCGTAAATTTCGATATTCTTGAATCACTGCAAAACCATGCGAGCTATCTTCCTGCACCTCCTCCTCCAGTAGTGGACCTACTGCAACCAAACTCGGTACACAAACTGCTTACTATCAGGCGAACAACCGCTGTCATGAATTAAAAACATACCACTCACGCTACAGCAGACACGAAGACGCAAACTACGATATTCTTGAATTACTGTAAATCTATGCTAGCCATCTTCGCACATCTCTTTCTAAAGTAGTGGACCGATTGCAACCAAACTCGGTACACATACTGCTTACTATCAGGCGAACAACCGCTGTCATGAATTGAACACCTACAACTCACGCTACAGGAGACACGAAGTCGTAAACTACGATATCCTTTAATTACTCAAAAACCATGCGAGACATCTTCCTGCACCACGTCCTAAAGTAGTGGACAGACTGCAACAAACTCGGTACACATACAGATTACTATCAGGCGAAGAACCGCTCTCATGAATTACACACCTACCACTCACGCTACAGGAGACACGAAGTCGTAAACTATGATATTCTCGAATTACTGCAAAACCATGCCAGCCATCTACCTGCACCTCCTCATAAAGTAGTGGACCGACCTCAACCAAACTCGGTACTCATACTGCTTACTATCAGGCGAACAACCGCGATCGTGATCTAAACAGGAGACACGAAGTCGTAAATTACGATAATCTTGAATTACTGCAAAACCATGCGAGCAATCTTCCTGCACCTTCTCCTAAAGTATTTGACCGACTGCAACCAAACTCGGTACACATACTGCTTACTATCAGGCGAACAACCGCTGTCATGAAATAAAAACCTACCACTCACGCTACAGGAGACACGAAGTCGTAAACTACGATATTGTTGAATTACTGCAATACCATGCTAGCAATCTTCCTGCATCTCTTTCTAAAGTAGTGGACCGACTGCAACCAAACTCGGTACACATACTGCTTACTATCAGGCGAACAACCGCTGTCATGAAATAAAAACCTACCACTCACGCTACAGGAGACACGAAGTCGTAAACTACGATATTGTTGAATTACTGCAAAACCATGCTAGCAATCTTCCTGCATCTCTTTCTAAAGTAGTGGACCGACTGCAACCAAACTCGGTACACATACTGCTTACTATCAGGCGAACAACCGTTGTCATGAATTAAACACCTACCACTCACGCTACAGGAGACACGAAGTCGTAAACTACGATATTCTTGAATTACTGCAAAACCATGCGAGCCATCTTACTGCACCTCCTCCTAAAGTAGTGGACCGACTGCAACCAATCTCGGTACACATACTGTTTACTAACAGGCGAACAACCGCTGTCATGAAAAAAACACCTACCACTCACGCTACAGGAGACACGAAGTCGTAAACTACGACATTCTTGAATTACTGCAAAACCATGCGAGCCATCTTCCTGCATCTCCTCCTCAAGTACTGGACTGACTGCAACCAACCACGTTACACATACTGCTTACTATCAGTCGAACAACCGCTGTCATGAATTAAACACCGACCACTCATGCTACAGGAGACACGAAGTCGTAAATTTCGATAATCTTGAATCACTGCAAAACCATGCGAGCCATCTTCCTGCACCTCCTCCTAAAGAGGTGGACCGACCGCAACCGAACTCGGTACACTTACTACTTACTATCAGGCGAACAACCGCTGTCATGAAATAAATACCTACCACTCACGCTACAGGAAACACGAAGACGCAAACTACGATATTCTTGAATTACTGTAAATCTATGCTAGCCATCTTCGCACATCTCTTTCTAAAGTAGTGGACCGATTGCAACCAAACTCGGTACACATTCTGCTTACTATCAGGCGAACAACCGCTGTCATGATTTGAACACCTACCACTCACGCTACAGGAGACACGAAGTCGTAAACTACGATATTCTTTAATTACTCCAAAACCATGCGAGACATCTACCTGCACCACGTCCTAAAGTAGTGGACAGACTGCAACAAACCCGGTACACATACAGCTTACTATCAGGCGAACAACCGCTCCTATGAATTACAACCCTACCACTCACGCTACAGGAGACACGAAGTGTTAAACTACGATATTCTCTAATTACTGCAAAACCATGCGAGCCATGTTCCTGCACCTCCTCCTAAAGTAGTGGACCGACCTCAACCAAACTCGGTACTCATACTGATTTCTATCAGACGAACAACTGCGATCGTGATCTAAACACCTATCACTCACGCTACAGGAGACACTAAGTCGTAAATTACGATATTCTTGAATTACTGAAAAATCATGCGAGCCATTTTCCTCCCCCTCTTCCTAAAGTAGTGGACCGACTGCAACCAAACTCGGTACACATACTGCTTACTATCAGTGGAACAACCGCTGTCATGAATTAAACACCACCACTCACGCTACAGGAGACACGAAGTCGTAAACTACGATATTCTTGAAGTACTGCAAGACCATGCGAGCAATCTTCCTGCACCTCCTCCTAAAGTAGTGGACCGACTGCAACCACACTCGGTACACATACTGCTTACTATCAGGCGAAACACCGCTGTCGTGAATTAAACACCTACCACACACGCTAAAGGAGACACGAAGTCGTAAACTTCGACCTTCTTGAATTACTGCAAACCCATGCGAGCCATCTTACTGCACCTCCTCCTAAAGTAGTGGACCCACTGCAACCAATCTCGGTACACATACTGTTTACTATCAGGCGAACAACCGCTGTCATGAAAAAAACACCTACCACTCACGCTACAGGACACACGAAGTCGTAAACTACGATATTCTTGAATTACTGCAAAACCATGCGAGCCATCTTCCTGCACCTCCTCCTCCAGTACTGGACTGACTGCAACCAACCACGTTACACATACTGCTTACTATCAGTCGAACAACCGCTGTCATGGATTAAACACCACCACTCACGCCACAGGAGACACGAGGTCGTAAACTACGATAGTCTTGAATTACTGAAAAACCATGCGAGCCATCTTCCTGCGCCTCCTCCTAAAGTAGTGGACCGACTGCAACCAAACTGGGTACACATACCGCTTGCTATCAGGCGAACAACCGCTGTCATGAATTAAACACCTACCACTCACGCTACAGGAGACACGATGTCGTAAACAACGATATTCTTGAATTACTGAAAAACCATGCGAGCCATCTTCCTGCACCTCTTCCTAAAGTAGTGGACCGACTGCAACCAAACTCGGTACACATACTGGTTACAATCAGTCGAAAAACCGCTGTCATGAATTAAACACCTACCACACACGCTACAGGAGACACGAAGTCGTAAACTACGATATTCTTGAATTACTGCAAAACCATGCGAGCTATCTTCCTGCACCTCCTCCTAAAGTAGTGGACCGACTGCAACCAAACTCGGTACACATACTGCTTACTATCAGGCGAACAATCGCTGTCATGAATTAAACAACTACCACTTAAGCTACAGGAGACACGAAATCGTAAACTACGATATTCTTGAATTACTGCAAAAACATGCGAGCCATCTTCCTGCACCTCCGCCTAAAGTAGTGAACCGACTGCAACCAAACTCGGTACACATACTGCTTACTATCAGGCGAACAACCGCTGTCATGAATTAAACACCTACCACTCACGCTACAGGAGACCAGAAGTCGTAAACTACGATATTCTTGAATTACTGAAGAACCATGCGAGCCATCTTCCTGCAGCTCTTCCTAAAGTAGTGGACCGACTGCAACCAAACTCGGTACACATACTGCTTACTATCAGGCGAACAACCGCTGTCATGAATTAAACACCTGCCACACACGCTACAGGAGACACGAAGTCGTAAACTACGATATTCTTGAATTACTGCAAAACCATGCGAGCAATCTTCCTGCACCTTCTCCTAAAGTAGTTGACCGACTGCAACCAAACTCGGTACACATACTGCGTACTATCAGGCGAACAACCGCTGTCATGAAATAAAAACCTACCACTCACGCTACAGGAGACACGAAGTCGTAAACTACGATATTGTTGAATTACTGCAAAACCATGCTAGCAATCTTACTGCTCCTCCTATTAAAGTAGTGGACAGACTGCAACAAACTCGGTACACAGACAGCTTACTATCAGGTGAACAACCGCTCCCATGAATTACAACCCTACCACTCACGCTACAGGAGACACGAAGTGTTAAACTACGATATTCTCTAATTACTGCAAAACCATGCGAGCCATTTTCCTGCACCTCCTCCTAAAGTAGTGGACCGACCTCAACCAAACTCGGTACTCATACTGCTTTCTATCAGGTGAACAACCGCTGTCATGAATTAAACACCACCACTCACGCTACAGGAGACACGAAGTCGTAAACTACGATATTCTTGAAGTACTGCAAGACCATGCGAGCTTTCTTTCTGCACCTCCTCCTAAAGTAGTGGACCGACTGCAACCACACTCGGTACACATTCTGCTTACTATCAGGCGAACAACCGCTGTCGTGAATTAAACACGTACCACACACGCTACAGGAGACACGAAGTCGTATACTACGATATTCTTGAATTACTGCAAACCCATGCGAGCCATCTTCCTGCACCTCCTCCTAAAGTAGTGGACCGACTGCAACCAATCTCGGTACTCATACTATTTACTATCAGGCGAACAACCGCTGTCATGAAAAAAACACCTACCACTCACGCTACAGGAGACACGAAGTCGTAAACTACGATATTCTTGAATTACTGCAAAACCATGCGAGCCATCTTCCTGCACCTCCTCCTCCAGTACTGGACTGACTGCAACCAACCACGTTTCACATACTGCTTACTATCAGTCGAACAACCGCTGTCATGAATTAAACACCGACCACTCATGCTACAGGAGACACGAAGTCGTAAATTTCGATATTCTTGAATCACTGCAAAACCATGCGAGCCATCTTCCTGCACCTCCTCCTCCAGTAGTGGACCTACTGCAACCAAACTCGGTACACAAACTGCTTACTATCAGGCGAACAACCGCTGTCATGAATTAAAAACATACCACTCACGCTACAGCAGACACGAAGACGCAAACTACGATAATCTTGAATTACTGTAAATCTATGCTAGCCATCTTCGCACATCTCTTTCTAAAGTAGTGGACCGATTGCAACCAAACTCGGTACACATACTGCTTACTATCAGGCGAACAACCGCTGTCATGAATTGAACACCTACAACTCACGCTACAGAAGACACGAAGTCGTAAACTGCGATATCCTTTAATTACTCCAAAACCATGCGAGACATCTTCCTGCACCACGTCCTAAAGTAGTGGACAGACTGCAACAAACTCGGTACACATACAGATTACTATCAGGCGAAGAACCGCTCTCATGAATTACACACCTACCACTCACGCTACAGGAGACACGAAGTCGTAAACTATGATATTCTCGAATTACTGCAAAACCATGCCAGCCATCTACCTGCACCTCCTCCTAAAGTAGTGGACCGACCTCAACCAAACTCGGTACTCATACTGCTTACTATCAGGCGAACAACCGCGATCGTGATCTAAACAGGAGACACGAAGTCGTAAATTACGATATTCTTGAATTACTGAAAAACCATGCGAGCCATCTTCCTTCACCTCTTCCTAAAGTAGTGGACCGACTGCAACCAAACTCGGTACACAAACTGCTTACTATCAGGCGAACAACCGCTATCATGATCTAAACACGAACCACTCACGCTACAGGAGACACGAAGTCGTAAATGACGATATTCTTGAATTACTGAAAAACCATGCGAGCCATCTTCCTGCACCTCCTCCTAAATTAGTGGACTGACTGCAAGCAAACTCGGTACACATACTGCTTACTAACAGGCGAACAACCGCTGTCATGAATTGAACACCTACCACTCACGCTACAGGAGTCACGAAGTCGTAAACTACGATACTCTTGAATTACTGCAAAACCATACGAGCCATCTTCCTGCACCTGCTCCTAAAGTAGTGGACAGACTGCAACAAACTCGGTACACATACAGCTTACTATCAGGCGAACAACCGCTCTCATGAATTAAACACCTACCACTCACGCTACAGGAGACACGAAGTCGTAAACTACGATATTCTTGAATTACTGCAAAACCATGAGAGCCATCTTCCTGCACCTCTACCTCCAGTAGTGGACCGACTGCAACCAAACTCGGTACACATACTGCTTACTATCATGCGAACAACCGCTGTCATGAATTAAACACCTACCACCCACGGTACAGGAGACACAAAGTCGTAAACTACAATATTCTTGAATTACTGCAAATCTATGCGAGCCATCTTCCTGCACCTCCTCTTAAAGTAGTGGACTGAATGCAACCAAACTCGGTACACATACGGCTTACTATAAGACGAACAACCGCTGTCATGAATTAAAAACCTACCACTCACGCTACAGGAGACACGAAGTCGTAAACTACGATAATCTTGAATTACTGCAAAACTATACGAGCCATCTTCCTGCACCTCCTCTTAAAGTAGTGGACCGACTGCAACCAAACTCGGTACACATACTGCATACTATCAGGCGAACAGCCGCTGTCATGAATTAAACACCTACCACTCACGCTACGGGAGACACGAAGTCGTAAACTGCGATAATCTTAAATTACTGCAAAACCATGCAAGCCATCTTCCTGCACCTCCTCCTAAAGTAGTTAACCCACTGCAACCAAACTCGGTACACATACTGCTTACAATCAGGCGAACAACCGCTGTCATGAATTAAACATCTACCACTCACGCTACGGGAGACACGAAGTCGTAAACTACGATATTCTTGAATTACTGAAAAAACCATGCGAGCCATTTTCCTGTAACTCCTCCTAAAGTAGTGGACCGACTGCAACCAAACTCTGTACACATACTGCTTACTATCAGGCGAACAACTGCTGTCATGAATTAAACACCTACCACTCACGCTACGGGAGACACGAAGTCGTAAACTACGATATTCTTGAATTACTGCAAAACAATGCGAGATATCTTCCTGCACCTCCTCCTAAAATAGTGAACCGACTACAACCAAACTCGGTACACATACTGCTTTCTATCAGGCGAACAACCGCTGTCATGAATTAAACAACTACCACTCACGGTACGGGAGACACGAAGTCGTAAAATACGATATTCTTGAATAACTGCAAAATAATGCGAGCAATCTTCCTGCACCTCCTCCTAAAGTAGTGGACCGACTGCAACCAAACTCGGTACACATACTGCTTACAATCAGGCGAAAAACCGCTGTCATAAATTATACGCCTACCACTCACGCTACAGGAGACACGAAGTCGTAAACTACGATATCCTTGAATTACTGCAAAACCATGCGAGCAATCTTGCTGCACCTCCTCCTAAAGTAGTGGACCGACTGCAACCAAACTCGGTACACATACTGACCACTATCTGGCGAACAACCGCTGTCATGAATTAAACACCAACCACTCACACTACAGGAGACGCGAAGTCGTAAACTACGATATTCTTGAATTACTGCAAAATCATGCGAGCCATCTTCCTGCACCTCCTCCTAATGTAGTGGACGGACTGCAACCAAACATGGTACACATACTGCTTACTATCAGGCGAACAACCGCTGTCATGAATAAAACACCTACCACTCACGCTACAGGAGACACGAAGTCGTAAACTACGATATACTTGAATTAGTGCAAACCCATGCGATCCATCCTCCTGCACCTCCTCATAATGTATTGGACCGACCGCAACCAAACTCGGTACACATTCTGCGTACTATCAGGCGAACAACCGCTGTCGTTAATTATACAGCTACCACTCACGCTACAGGAGACACGAAGTCGTAAACTACGATATTCTTGAATTACTGCAAAACCATGCGAGAAATCTTCCTTCACCTCCTTCTCCAGTAATGGACCAACTGCAATCAAACTCGGTACACATACTGCTTATTATCAGGCGAACAACCGCTGTCAAGAATTAAACCCCTACCACTCACGCTACAGGAGGCACGAGGTCGTAAACTACGATATTCTTAAATTACTGCAAAATCACTCGAGTCATCTTCCTGCACCTCCTCATATAATAGTGGACCGACTGCAACCAAACTCGGTACACATACTGCTTACTATATGGCGAACAACCACTGTCATGAATTAAACACCAACCACTCGCGCTACAGGAGACACGAAGTCGTAAACTACGATATTCTTGAATTACTGCAAATCCATGCGAGCAATCTTCCTGCACCTCCTCCTAAAGTAGTGGACCGACTGCAACCAAACTCGGTACATATTCTGCTTACTATCAGGCGAACAACCGCTGTCATGAATTAAACACCTACCACTCACGGTACAGGAGACACGAAGTCGTAAACTACGATATTCGTGAGTAACTGCAAAATCATGCGAGTCATCTTACTGCACCTCCTCATATAATAGTGGACCGACTGCAACCAAACTCGGTACACATACTGCTTACTATCAGGCGAACAACCGCTGTCAAGAATTAAACCCCTACCACTCACGCTACAGGAGGCACGAGGTCGTAAACTACGATATTCTTGAATTAGTGCAAACCCATGCGAGCCATCTTCCTGCACCTCCTCCTAATGTAGTGGACCGACTGCAACCAAACTCGGTACACATACTGCTTACTATCAGACGAACAACCGCTGTCATGAATTAAACACCAACCACTCACGCTACAGGAGACACGAATTCGTAAACTACGATATTCTTGAATTACTGCAAAACCATGCTCGACATCTTCCTGCACCTCTCCTAAAGTATTGGACCGACTGCAACCAAACTCGGTACACATACTGCTTACTATCAGGCGAAGAACCGCTGTCAAGAATTAAACCCCTACCACTCACGCTATAGGAGACACGAGGTCGTAAACTACGAAATTCTTGAATTAGTGCAAACCCATGCGAGCCATCTTCCTGCACCTCCTCCTTAAGTAGTGGGCCGACTGCAACCAAACTCGGTACACATACTGCTTACTATCAGTCGAATAACCGCTGTCATGAATTAAACACCTACCACTCACGCTACAGGAGACACGAAGTCGTAAACTACGATATTCTTGAATTACTGTGAAGCATGCGAGCCATCTTCCTGCTCCTCCGCCTAAAGTAGTGGACCGACTGCAACCAAACTCGGTACACATACTGCATACTATCAGGCGAACAGCTGCTGTCATGAATTAAACACCTACCACTCACGCTACGGGAGACACGAAGTCGTAAACTGCGATATTCTTGAGTTACTGCAAAACCATGCAAGCAATCTTTCTGCACCTCCTCCTAAAGTAGTGAACCGACTGCAACCTAACTCGGTACACATACTGCTTACAATCAGGCGAACAACCGCTGTCATGAATTAAACAACTACCACTCACGGTACGGGAGGCACGAAGTCGTAAACTACGATATTCTTGAATTACTGAAAAAACCATGCGAGCCATCTTCCTGCACCTCCTCCTAAAGTAGTGGACCGACTGCAACCAAACTCTGTACACATACTGCTTACTACCAGGCGAACAACTGCTGTCATGAATTAAACACCTACCACTCACACTACGGGAGACACGAAGTCGCAAACTACGATATTCTTGAATTACTGCAAAACCATGCGAGACATCTTCCTGCACCTCCTCCTAAAGTAGTAAACCGACTACAACCAAATTCGGTACACATACTGCTTACTATCAGGCGAACAACCGCTGTCATGAATTAAACAACTACCACTCACGGTACGGGAGACACGAAGTCGTAAACTACGCTATTCTTGAATTACAGCAAAATTATGCGAGCAATCTTCCTGCACCTCCTCCTAAAGTAATGGACCGACTGCAACCAAACTCGGTACACATACTGCTTACTATCAGGCGAACAACCGCTGTCATGAATTAAACACCTACCACTCACGCTACAGGAGACACGAAGTCGTTAACTACGATATTCTTCAATTACTGCAAAACTATGCAAGCAATATCCTGCACCTCCTCTTAAAGTAATGGACCGACTGCAACCAATCTCGGTACACATACTGCTTACTATCAGGCGAACAACCGCTGTTATGAATTAAACACCTACCACTCACGGTACAGGAGACACGATGTCGTAAACTACGATATTCGTGAGTAACTGCAAAATCATGCGAGTCATCTTCCATGACCTCCTCATATAATAGTGGACCGAATTCAACCAAACTCGGTACACATACTGCTTACTATCAGGCGAACAACCGCTGTCAAGAATTAAAACCCTACCACTCACGCTACAGGAGACACGAAGTCGTAAACTACGATATCCTTGAATTACTGCAAAACCATGCGAGCCATCTTCCTGCACCTCCTCCTAAAGTAGTGGACCGACTGCAACCAAACTCGGTACACATACCGCTACTATCAGGCGAACAACCGCTGTCATAATTTAAGCACCTACCACTCACGCTACAGGAGATACGAAGTCGTAAACTACGATATTCTTGAATTACTGCAAAACCATGCGAGCCATCTTCCTGCACCTCCTCCTAATGTAGTGGACGGACTGCAACCAAACTCGGTACAAATACTGCTTACTATCAGGCGAACAACCGCTGTCATTAATTATACAGCTACCACTCACGCTACAGGAGACACGACGTCGTAAACTACGATATTCTTGAATTACTGCAAAACCATGCGAGAAATTTTCCTGCACCTCCTTCTCCAGTAATGGACCTACTGCAATCAAACTCGGTACACATACTGCTTACTATCAGGCGAACAAACGCTGTCATGAATTAAACACAAACCCCGCACGCTACAGGAGACATGAAGTCGTAAACTACGATATTCTTGAATTACTGCAAAACATGCGAGCAATTTTTCTGCACCTCCTCCTAAAGTAGTGGACCGACTGCAACCAAACTTGGTACACATACTGCTTACTATCAGGCGAACAACCGCAGTCATTAATTAAACAGCTACCACTCACGCTACAGGAGACACGAAGTCGTAAACTACGATATTCTTGAATTACTGCAAAACCATGCTAGAAATCTTCCTGCACCTCCTCATATAATAGTGGACCGACTGCAACCAAACTCGGTACACATACTGCTAACTATCAGACGAACAACCGCTGTCATGAATTAAACACCAACCACTCACGCTACAGGAGACACGAATTCGTAAACTACGATATTCTTGAATTACTGCAAAACCATGCTCGACATCTTCCTGCACCTCTCCTAAAGTAGTGGACCGACTGCAACCAAACTCGGTACACATACTGCTTACTATCAGGTGAACAACCGCTGTCAAGAATTAAACCCCTACCACTCACGCTACAGGAGACACGAGGTCGTAAACTACGAAATTCTTGAATTAGTGCAAACCCATGCGAGCCATCTTCCTGCACCTCCTCCTAAAGTAGTGGACCGACTGCAACCAAACTCGGTACACATACTGCTTACTATCAGGCGAATAACCGCTGTCATGAATTAAACACCTACCACTCACGCTACAGGAGACACGAAGTCGTAAACTACGATATTCTTGAATTACTGTGAAGCATGCGAGCCATCTTCCTGCTCCTCCGCCTAAAGTATTGGACCGACTGCAACCAAACTCAGAACACATACTGCATACTATCAGGCGAACAGCCGCTGTCATGAATTAAACACCTACCACTCACGCTACGGGAGACACGAAGTCGTAAACTGCGATATTCTTGAATTACTGCAAAACCATGCAAGCTATCTTTCTGCACCTCCTCTTAAAGTAGTGAACCGACTGCAACCTAACGCGGTACACATACTGCTTACAATCAGGCGAACAACCGCTGTCATGAATTAAACACCTACCACTCACCCTACGGGAGACACGAAGTCGTAAACTTCGATATTCTTGAATTACTGAAAAAACCATGCGAGCCATCTTCCTGCACCTCCTCCTAAAGTAGTGGACCGACTGCAACCAAACTCTGTACACATACTGCTTACTACCAGGCGAACATCTGCTGTCATGAATTAAACACCTACCACTCACACTACGGGAGACACGAAGTCGCAAACTACGATATTCTTGAATTACTGCAAAACCATGCGAGACATCTTCCTGCACCTCCTCCTAAAGTAGAAATCGACAACAACCAAATTCGGTACACATACTGCGTACTATCAGGCGAACAACCGCTGTCATGAATTAAACAACTACCACTCACGGTACGGGAGACACGAAGTCGTAAACTAAGCTATTCTTGAATTACAGCAAAATTATGCGAGCAATCTTCCTGCACCTCCTCCTAAAGTAGTGGACCGACTGCAACCAAACTCGGTACACATACTGCTTACTATCAGGCGAACAACCGCTGTCATGAATTAAACACCTACCACTCACGCTACAGGAGACCCGAAGTCGTTAACTACGATATTCTTCAATTACTGCAAAACTATGCAAGCAATATCCTGCACCTCCTCTTAAAGTAATGGACCGACTGCAACCAATCTCGGTACACATACTGCTTACTATCAGGCGAACAACCGCTGTCATGAATTAAACACCTACCACTCACGGTACAGGAGACACGATGTCGTAAACTACGATATTCGTGAGTAACTGCAAATTCATGCGAGTCATCTTCCTGCACCTCCTCCTAAAGTAATTGACCGAATTAAACCAAACTCGGTACACATACTGCTTACTATCAGGCGAACAACCGCTGTCAAGAATTAAACCCCTACCACTCAAGCTACTGGAGGCACGAGGTCGTAAACTACGATATTCTTGAATTAGTGCAAACCCATGCGAGCCGTCTTCCTGCACCTCCTCCTAATGTAGTGGACCGACTGCAACCAAACTCGGTACACATTCTGCTTACTATCAGACGAACAACCGCTGTCATGAATTAAACACCAACCACTCACGCTACAGGAGACAGGAAGTCGTAAACTACGATATTCTTGAATTACTGCAAAACCATGCTAGACATCTTCCTGCACCTCTCCTAAAGTAGTGGACCGACTGCAACCAAACTCGGTACACATACTGCTTACTATCAGGCGAACAACCGCTGTCAAGAATTAAACCCCTACCACTCACGCTACAGGAGACACGAGGTCGTAAACTACGAAATTCTTGAATTAGTGCAAACCCATGCGAGCCATCTTCCTGCACCTCCTCCTAAAGTAGTGGACCGACTGCAACCAAACTCGGTACACATACTGCTTACTATCAGGCGAATAACCGCTGTCATGAATTAAACACCTACCACTCACGCTACAGGAGACACGAAGTCGTAAACTACGATATTCTTGAATTACTGTGAAGCATGCGAGCCATCTTCCTGCTCCTCCGCCTAAAGTAGTGGACTGACTGCAACCAAACTCGGTACACATACTGCATACTATCAGGCGAACAGCCGCTGTCATGAATTAAACACCTACCACTCACGCTACGGGAGACACGAAGTCGTAAACTGCGATATTCTTGAATTACTGCAAAACCATGCAAGCTATCTTTCTGCACCTCCTCCTAAAGTAGTGAACCGACTGCAACCTAACTCGGTACACATACTGCTTACAATCAGGCGAACAACCGCTGTCATGAATTAAACACCTACCACTCACCCTACGGGAGACACGAAGTCGTAAACTACGATATTCTTGAATTACTGCAAAACCATGCGAGACATCTTCCTGCACCTATTCCTAAAGTATTAAACCGACTACAACCAAATTCGGTACACATACTGCGTACTATCAGGCGAACAACCGCTGTCATGAATTAAACAACTACCACTCACGGTACGGGAGACACGAAGTCGTAAACTACGCTATTCTTGAATTACAGCAAAATTATGCGAGCAATCTTCCTGCACCTCCTCCTAAAGTAGTGGACCGACTGCAACCAAACTCGGTACACATACTGCTTACTATCAGGCGAACCACCGCTGTCATGAATTAACACCTACCACTCACGCTACAGGAGACCCGAAGTCGTAAACTACGATACTCTTGAATTACTGCAAAACCATGCGAGAAATCTTCCTGCACCTCCTTCTCCAGTAATGGACCTACTGCAATCAAACTCGGTACACATACTGCTTACTATCAGGCGAACAAAAGCTGTCATGAATTAAACACAAACCCCTCACGCTACAGGAGACATGAAGTCGTAAACTACGATATTCTTGAATTACTGCAAAACATGCGAGCAATTTTCCTGCACCTCCTCCTAAAGTAGTGGACCGACTGCAACCAAACTTGGTACACATACTGCTTACTATCAGGCGAACAACCGCTGTCATGAATAAAACACCTACCACTCACGCTACAGGAGACACGAAGTCGTAAACTACGATATACTTGAATTAGTGCAATTCCATGCTATCCATCCTCCTGCACCTCCTCCTAATGTATTGGACCGACCGCAACCAAACTCCGTACACATTCTGCGTACTATCAGGCGAACAACCGCTGTCATAAATTATACACCTACCACTCACGCTGCAGGAGACACGAAGTCGTAAACTACGATAATCTTGAATTACTGCAAAACTATGCGAGCCATCTTCCTGCACCTCCTCTTAAAGTAGTGGACTGACTGCAACCAAACTCAGTACACATACTGCTTACTATCAGGCGAACAACCGCAGTCATTAATTATACAGCTACCACTCACGCTACAGGAGACACGAAGTCGTAAACTACGATATTCTTGAATTACTGCAAAACCATGCTAGAAATCTTCCTGCACCTCCTCATATAATAGTGGACCGACTGCAACCAAACTCCGTACACATACTGCTTACTATCAGACGAACAACCGCTGTCATGAATTAAACACCAACCACTCACGCTACAGGAGACACGAATTCGTAAACTACGATATTCTTGAATTACTGCAAAACCATGCTCGACATCTTCCTGCACCTCTCCTAAAGTAGTGGACCGACTGCAATTAAACTCGGTACACATACTGCTTACTATCAGGCGAACAACCGCTGTCAAGAATTAAACCCCTACCACTCACGCTACAGGAGACACGAGGTCTTAAACTACGAAATTCTTGAATTAGTGCAAACCCATGCGAGCCATCTTCCTGCACCTCCTCCTAAAGTAGTGGACCGACTGCAACCAAACTCGGTACACATACTGCTTACTATCAGGCGAATAACCGCTGTCATGAATTAAACACCTACCACTCACGCTACGGGAGACACGAAGTCGTAAACTGCGATATTCTTGAATTACTGCAAAACCATGCAAGCTATCTTTCTGCACCTCCTCCTAAAGTAGTGAACCGACTGCAACCTAACTCGGTACACATACTGCTTACAATCAGGCGAACAACCGCTGTCATGAATTAAACACCTACCACTCACCCTACGGGAGACACGAAGTCGTAAACTTCGATATTCTTGAATTACTGAAAAAACCATGCGAGCCATCTTCCTGCACCTCCTCCTAAAGTAGTGGATCGACTGCAACCAAACTCTGTACACATACTGCTTACTACCAGGCGAACATCTGCTGTCATGAATTAAACACCTACCACTCACACTACGGGAGACACGAAGTCGCAAACTAGGATATTCTTGAATTACTGCAAAACCATGCGAGACATCTTCCTGCACCTCCTCCTAAAGTAGAAATCGACAACAACCAAATTCGGTACACATACTGGGTACTATCAGGCGAACAACCGCTGTCATGAATTAAACAACTACCACTCACGGTACGGGAGACACGAAGTCGTAAACTACGCTATTCTTGAATTACAGCAAAATTATGCGAGCAATCTTCCTGCACCTCCTCCTAAAGTAGTGGACCGACTGCAACCAAACTCGGTACACATACTGCTTACTATCAGGCGAACAACCGCTGTCATGAATTAAACACCTACCACTCACGCTACAGGAGACCCCAAGTCGTTAACTACGATATTCTTCAATTACTGCAAAACTATGCAAGCAATATCCTGCACCTCCTCTTAAAGTAATGGACCGACTGCAACCAATCTCGGTACACATACTGCTTACTATCAGGCGAACAACCGCTGTCATGAATTAAACACCTACCACTCACGGTACAGGAGACACGATGTCGTAAACTACGATATTCGTGAGTAACTGCAAAATCATGCGAGTCATCTTCCTGCACCTCCTCCTAAAGTAGTTGACCGAATTAAACCAAACTCGGTACACATACTGCTTACTATCAGGCGAACAACCGCTGTCAAGAATTAAACCCCTACCACTCAAGCTACGGGAGGCACGAGGTCGTAAACTACGATATTCTTGAATTAGTGCAAACCCATGCGAGCCATCTTCCTGCACCTCCTCCTAATGTAGTGGACCGACTGCAACCAAACTCGGTACACATTCTGCTTACTATCAGACGAACAACCGCTGTCATGAATTAAACACCAACCACTCACGCTACAGGAGACACGAAGTCGTAAACTACGATATTCTTGAATTACTGCAAAACCATGCTAGACATCTTCCTGCACCTCTCCTAAAGTAGTGGACCGACTGCAACCAAACTCGGTACACATACTGCTTACTATCAGGCGAACAACCGCTGTCAAGAATTAAACCCCTACCACTCACGCTACAGGAGACACGAGGTCGTAAACTACGAAATTCTTGAATTAGTGCAAACCCATGCGAGCCATCTTCCTGCACCTCCTCCTAATGTAGTGGACCGACTGCAACCAAACTCGGTACACATACTGCTTACTATCAGGCGAATAACCGCTGTCATGAATTAAACACCTACCACTCACGCTACAGGAGACACGAAGTCGTAAACTACGATATTCTTGAATTACTGTGAAGCATGCGAGCCATCTTCCTGCTCCTCCGCCTAAAGTAGTGGACTGACTGCAACCAAACTCGGTACACATACTGCATACTATCAGGCGAACAGCCGCTGTCATGAATTAAACACCTACCACTCACGCTACGGGAGACACGAAGTCGTAAACTGCGATATTCTTGAATTACTGCAAAACCATGCAAGCTATCTTTCTGCACCTCCTCCTAAAGTAGTGAACCGACTGCAATCTAACTCGGTACACATACTGCTTACAATCAGGCGAACAACCGCTGTCATGAATTAAAAACCTACCACTCACCCTACGGGAGACACGAAGTCGTAAACTACGATATTCTTGAATTACTGCAAAACCATGCGAGACATCATCCTGCACCTCCTCCTAAAGTATTAAACCGACTACAACCAAATTCGGTACACATACTGCGTACTATCAGGCGAACAACCGCTGTCATGAATTAAACAACTACCACTCACGGTACGGGAGTCACGAAGTCGTAAACTACGCTATTCTTGAATTACAGCAAAATTATGCGAGCAATCTTCCTGCACCTCCTCCTAAAGTAGTGGACCGACTGCAACCAAACTCGGTACACATACTGCTTACTATCAGGCGAACAACCGCTGTAATGAATTAAACACCTACCACTCACGCTACAGGAGACCCGAAGTCGTTAACTACGATATTCTTCAATTACTGCAAAACTATGCAAGCAATATCCTGCACCTCCTCTTAAAGTAATGGACCGACTGCAACCAATCTCGGTACACATACTGCTTACTATCAGGCGAACAACCGCTGTCATGAATTAAGCACCTACCACTCACGGTACAGGAGACACGATGTCGTAAACTACGATATTCGTGAGTAACTGCAAAATCATGCGAGTCATCTTCCTGCACCTCCTCCTAAAGTAGTTGACCGAATTCAACCAAACTCGGTACACATACTGCTTACTATCAGGCGAACAACCGCTGTCAAGAATTAAACCCCTACCTCTCACGCTACAGGAGGCACGAGGTCGTAAACTACGATATTCTTGAATTAGTGCAAACCCATGCGAGCCATCTTCCTGCACCTCCTCCTAATGTAGTGGACCGACTGCAACCAAACTCGGTACACATACTGCTTACTATCAGACGAACAACCGCTGTCATGAATTAAACACCAACCACTCACGCTACAGGAGACACGAAGTCGTAAACTACGATATTCTTGAATTACTGCAAAACCATACTAGACATCTTCCTGCACCTCTCCTAAAGTAGTGGACCGACTGCAACCAAACTCGGTACACATACTGCTTACTGTCAGGCGAACAACCGCTTTCAAGAATTAAACCCCTACCACTCACGCTACAGGAGACACGAGGTCGTAAACTACGAAATTCTTGAATTAGTGCAAACCCATGCGAGCCATCTTCCTGCACCTCCTTCTAAAGTAGTGGACCGACTGCAACCAAACTCGGTACACATACTGCTTACTATCAGGTGAAAAACCGATGTCATGAATTAAACACCTACCACTCACGGTACAGGAGACACGAAGTCGTAAACTACGATATTCTTGAATTACTGCAAAACCATGCTAGAAATCTTCCTGCACCTCCTCATATAATAGTGGACCGACTGCAACCAAACTCCGTACACATACTGCTTACTATCAGACGAACAACCGCTGTCATGAATTAAACACCAACCACTCACGCTACAGGAGACACGAATTCGTAAACTACGATATTCTTGAATTACTGCAAAACCATGCTCGACATCTTCCTGCACCTCTCCTAAAGTAGTGGACCGACTGCAATTAAACTCGGTACACATACTGCTTACTATCAGGCGAACAACCGCTGTCAAGAATTAAACCCCTACCACTCACGCTACAGGAGACACGAGGTCGTAAACTACGAAATTCTTGAATTAGTGCAAACCCATGCGAGCCATCTTCCTGCACCTCCTCCTAAAGTAATGGACCGACTGCAACCAAACTCGGTACACATACTGCTTACTATCAGGCGAATAACCGCTGTCATGAATTAAACACCTACCACTCACGCTACAGGAGACACGAAGTCGTAAACTACGATATTCTTGAATTACTGTGAAGCATGCGAGCCATCTTCCTGCTCCTCCGCCTAAAGTATTGGACCGACTGCAACCAAACTCAGTACACATACTGCATATTATCAGGCGAACAGCCGCTGTCATGAATTAAACACCTACCACTCACGCTACGGGAGACACGAAGTCGTAAACTGCGATATTCTTGAATTACTGCAAAACCATGCAAGCTATCTTTCTGCACCTCCTCCTAAAGTAGTGAACCGACTGCAACCTAACTCGGTACACATACTGCTTACAATCAGGCGAACAACCGCTGTCATGAATTAAACACCTACCACTCACCCTACGGGAGACACGAAGTCGTAAACTTCGATATTCTTGAATTACTGAAAAAACCATGCGAGCCATCTTCCTGCACCTCCTCCTAAAGTAGTGGACCGACTGCAACCAAACTCTGTACACATACTGCTTACTACCAGGCGAACATCTGCTGTCATGAATTAAACACCTACCACTCACACTACGGGAGACACGAAGTCGCAAACTACGATATTCTTGAATTACTGCAAAACCATGCGAGACATCTTCCTGCACCTCCTCCTAAAGTAGAAATCGACAACAACCAAATTCGGTACACATACTGCGTACTATCAGGCGAACAACCGCTGTCATGAATTAAACAACTACCACTCACGGTACGGGAGACACGAAGTCGTAAACTACGCTATTCTTGAATTACAGCAAAATTATGCGAGCAATCTTCCTGCACCTCCTCCTAAAGTAGTGGACCGACTGCAACCAAACTCGGTACACATACTGCTTACTATCAGGCGAACAACCGCTGTCATGAATTAAACACCTACCACTCACGCTACAGGAGACCCGAAGTCGTTAACTACGATATTCTTCAATTACTGCAAAACTATGCAAGCAATATCCTGCACCTCCTCTTAAAGTAATGGACCGACTGCAACCAATCTCGGTACACATACTGCTTACTATCAGGCGAACAACCGCTGTCATGAATTAAACACCTACCACTCACGGTACAGGAGACACGATGTCGTAAACTACGATATTCGTGAGTAACTGCAAAATCATGCGAGTCATCTTCCTGCACCTCCTATTAAAGTAGTTGACCGAATTAAACCAAACTCGGTACACATACTGCTTACTATCAGGCGAACAACCGCTGTCAAGAATTAAACCCCTACCACTCAAGCTACGGGAGGCACGAGGTCGTAAACTACGATATTCTTGAATTAGTGCAAACCCATGCGAGCCATCTTCCTGCACCTCCTCCTAATGTAGTGGACCGACTGCAACCAAACTCGGTACACATTCTGCTTACTATCAGACGAACAACCGCTGTCATGAATTAAACACCAACCACTCACGCTACAGGAGACACGAAGTCGTAAACTACGATATTCTTGAATTACTGCAAAACCATGCTAGACATCTTCCTGCACCTCTCCTAAAGTAGTGGACCGACTGCAACCAAACTCGGTACACATACTGCTTACAATCAGGCGAACAACCGCTGTCAAGAATTAAACCCCTACCACTCACGCTACAGGAGACACGAGGTCGTAAACTACGAAATTCTTGAATTAGTGCAAACCCATGCGAGCCATCTTCCTGCACCTCCTCCTAAAGTAGTGGACCGACTGCAACCAAACTCGGTACACATACTGCTTACTATCAGGCGAATAACCGCTGTCATGAATTAAACACCTACCACTCACGCTACAGGAGACACGAAGTCGTAAACTACGATATTCTTGAATTACTGTGAAGCATGCGAGCCATCTTCCTGCTCCTCCGCCTAAAGTATTGGACCGACTGCAACCAAACTCAGTACACATACTGCATATTATCAGGCGAACAGCCGCTGTCATGAATTAAACACCTACCACTCACGCTACGGGAGACACGAAGTCGTAAACTGCGATATTCTTGAATTACTGCAAAACCATGCAAGCTATCTTTCTGCACCTCCTCCTAAAGTAGTGAACCGACTGCAACCTAACTCGGTACACATACTGCTTACAATCAGGCGAACAACCGCTGTCATGAATTAAACACCTACCACTCACCCTACGGGAGACACGAAGTCGTAAACTTCGATATTCATGAATTACTGAAAAAACCATGCGAGCCATCTTCCTGCACCTCCTCCTAAAGTAGTGGACCGACTGCAACCAAACTCGGTACACATACTGCTTACTATCAGGCGAACAACCGCTGTCATGAATTAAACACCTACCACTCACGCTACAGGAGACCCGAAGTCGTTAACTACGATATTCTTCAATTACTGCAAAACTATGCAAGCAATATCCTGCACCTCCTCTTAAAGTAATGGACCGACTGCAACCAATCTCGGTACACATACTGCTTACTATCAGGCGAACAACCGCTGTCATGAATTAAACACCTACCACTCACGGTACAGGAGACACGATGTCGTAAACTACGATATTCGTGAGTAACTGCAAAATCATGCGAGTAATCTTCCTGCACCTCCTCCTAAAGTAGTTGACCGAATTAAACCAAACTCGGTACACATACTGCTTACTATCAGGCGAACAACCGCTGTCAAGAATTAAACCCCTACCACTCAAGCTACGGGAGGCACGAGGTCGTAAACTACGATATTCTTGAATTAGTGCAAACCCATGCGAGCCATCTTCCTGCACCTCCTCCTAATGTAGTGGACCGACTGCAACCAAACTCGGTACACATTCTGCTTACTATCAGACGAACAACCGCTGTCATGAATTAAACACCAACCACTCACGCTACAGGAGACACGAAGTCGTAAACTACGATATTCTTGAATTACTGCAAAACCATGCTAGACATCTTCCTGCACCTCTCCTAAAGTAGTGGACCGACTGCAACCAAACTCGGTACACATACTGCTTACTATCAGGCGAACAACCGCTGTCAAGAATTAAACCCCTACCACTCACGCTACAGGAGACACGAGGTCGTAAACTACGAAATTCTTGAATTAGTGCAAACCCATGCGAGCCATCTTCCTGCACCTCCTCCTAAAGTAGTGGACCGACTGCAACCAAACTCGGTACACATACTGCTTACTATCAGGCGAATAACCGCTGTCATGAATTAAACACCTACCACTCACGCTACAGGAGACACGAAGTCGTAAACTACGATATTCTTGAATTACTGTGAAGCATGCGAGCCATCTTCCTGCTCCTCCGCCTAAAGTAGTGGACTGACTGCAACCAAACTCGGTACACATACTGCATACTATCAGGCGAACAGCCGCTGTCATGAATTAAACACCTACCACTCACGCTACGGGAGACACGAAGTCGTAAACTGCGATATTCTTGAATTACTGCAAAACCATGCAAGCTATCTTTCTGCACCTCCTCCTAAAGTAGTGAACCGACTGCAATCTAACTCGGTACACATACTGCTTACAATCAGGCGAACAACCGCTGTCATGAATTAAAAACCTACCACTCACCCTACGGGAGACACGAAGTCGTAAACTACGATATTCTTGAATTACTGCAAAACCATGCGAGACATCATCCTGCACCTCCTCCTAAAGTATTAAACCGACTACAACCAAATTCGGTACACATACTGCGTACTATCAGGCGAACAACCGCTGTCATGAATTAAACAACTACCACTCACGGTACGGGAGTCACGAAGTCGTAAACTACGCTATTCTTGAATTACAGCAAAATTATGCGAGCAATCTTCCTGCACCTCCTCCTAAAGTAGTGGACCGACTGCAACCAAACTCGGTACACATACTGCTTACTATCAGGCGAACAACCGCTGTAATGAATTAAACACCTACCACTCACGCTACAGGAGACCCGAAGTCGTTAACTACTATATTCTTCAATTACTGCAAAACTATGCAAGCAATATCCTGCACCTCCTCTTAAAGTAATGGACCGACTGCAACCAATCTCGGTACACATACTGCTTACTATCAGGCGAACAACCGCTGTCATGAATTAAGCACCTACCACTCACGGTACAGGAGACACGATGTCGTAAACTACGATATTCGTGAGTAACTGCAAAATCATGCGAGTCATCTTCCTGCACCTCCTCCTAAAGTAGTTGACCGAATTCAACCAAACTCGGTACACATACTGCTTACTATCAGGCGAACAACCGCTGTCAAGAATTAAACCCCTACCTCTCACGCTACAGGAGGCACGAGGTCGTAAACTACGATATTCTTGAATTAGTGCAAACCCATGCGAGCCATCTTCCTGCACCTCCTCCTAATGTAGTGGACCGACTGCAACCAAACTCGGTACACATACTGCTTACTATCAGACGAACAACCGCTGTCATGAATTAAACACCAACCACTCACGCTACAGGAGACACGAAGTCGTAAACTACGATATTCTTGAATTACTGCAAAACCATACTAGACATCTTCCTGCACCTCTCCTAAAGTAGTGGACCGACTGCAACCAAACTCGGTACACATACTGCTTACTGTCAGGCGAACAACCGCTTTCAAGAATTAAACCCCTACCACTCACGCTACAGGAGACACGAGGTCGTAAACTACGAAATTCTTGAATTAGTGCAAACCCATGCGAGCCATCTTCCTGCACCTCCTTCTAAAGTAGTGGACCGACTGCAACCAAACTCGGTACACATACTGCTTACTATCAGGTGAAAAACCGATGTCATGAATTAAACACCTACCACTCACGGAACAGGAGACACGAAGTCGTAAACTACGATATTCTTGAATTACTGCAAAACCATGCTAGAAATCTTCCTGCACCTCCTCATATAATAGTGGACCGACTGCAACCAAACTCCGTACACATACTGCTTACTATCAGACGAACAACCGCTGTCATGAATTAAACACCAACCACTCACGCTACAGGAGACACGAATTCGTAAACTACGATATTCTTGAATTACTGCAAAACCATGCTCGACATCTTCCTGCACCTCTCCTAAAGTAGTGGACCGACTGCAATTAAACTCGGTACACATACTGCTTACTATCAGGCGAACAACCGCTGTCAAGAATTAAACCCCTACCACTCACGCTACAGGAGACACGAGGTCGTAAACTACGAAATTCTTGAATTAGTGCAAACCCATGCGAGCCATCTTCCTGCACCTCCTCCTAAAGTAATGGACCGACTGCAACCAAACTCGGTACACATACTGCTTACTATCAGGCGAATAACCGCTGTCATGAATTAAACACCTACCACTCACGCTACAGGAGACACGAAGTCGTAAACTACGATATTCTTGAATTACTGTGAAGCATGCGAGCCATCTTCCTGCTCCTCCGCCTAAAGTATTGGACCGACTGCAACCAAACTCAGTACACATACTGCATATTATCAGGCGAACAGCCGCTGTCATGAATTAAACACCTACCACTCACGCTACGGGAGACACGAAGTCGTAAACTGCGATATTCTTGAATTACTGCAAAACCATGCAAGCTATCTTTCTGCACCTCCTCCTAAAGTAGTGAACCGACTGCAACCTAACTCGGTACACATACTGCTTACAATCAGGCGAACAACCGCTGTCATGAATTAAACACCTACCACTCACCCTACGGGAGACACGAAGTCGTAAACTTCGATATTCTTGAATTACTGAAAAAACCATGCGAGCCATCTTCCTGCACCTCCTCCTAAAGTAGTGGACCGACTGCAACCAAACTCTGTACACATACTGCTTACTACCAGGCGAACATCTGCTGTCATGAATTAAACACCTACCACTCACACTACGGGAGACACGAAGTCGCAAAGTACGATATTCTTGAATTACTGCAAAACCATGCGAGACATCTTCCTGCACCTCCTCCTAAAGTAGAAATCGACAACAACCAAATTCGGTACACATACTGCGTACTATCAGGCGAACAACCGCTGTCATGAATTAAACAACTACCACTCACGGTACGGGAGACACGAAGTCGTAAACTACGCTATTCTTGAATTACAGCAAAATTATGCGAGCAATCTTCCTGCACCTCCTCCTAAAGTAGTGGACCGACTGCAACCAAACTCGGTACACATACTGCTTACTATCAGGCGAACAACCGCTGTCATGAATTAAACACCTACCACTCACGCTACAGGAGACCCGAAGTCGTTAACTACGATATTCTTCAATTACTGCAAAACTATGCAAGCAATATCCTGCACCTCCTCTTAAAGTAATGGACCGACTGCAACCAATCTCGGTACACATACTGCTTACTATCAGGCGAACAACCGCTGTCATGAATTAAACACCTACCACTCACGGTACAGGAGACACGATGTCGTAAACTACGATATTCGTGAGTAACTGCAAAATCATGCGAGTCATCTTCCTGCACCTCCTATTAAAGTAGTTGACCGAATTAAACCAAACTCGGTACACATACTGCTTACTATCAGGCGAACAACCGCTGTCAAGAATTAAACCCCTACCACTCAAGCTACGGGAGGCACGAGGTCGTAAACTACGATATTCTTGAATTAGTGCAAACCCATGCGAGCCATCTTCCTGCACCTCCTCCTAATGTAGTGGACCGACTGCAACCAAACTCGGTACACATTCTGCTTACTATCAGACGAACAACCGCTGTCATGAATTAAACACCAACCACTCACGCTACAGGAGACACGAAGTCGTAAACTACGATATTCTTGAATTACTGCAAAACCATGCTAGACATCTTCCTGCACCTCTCCTAAAGTAGTGGACCGACTGCAACCAAACTCGGTACACATACTGCTTACAATCAGGCGAACAACCGCTGTCAAGAATTAAACCCCTACCACTCACGCTACAGGAGACACGAGGTCGTAAACTACGAAATTCTTGAATTAGTGCAAACCCATGCGAGCCATCTTCCTGCACCTCCTCCTAAAGTAGTGGACCGACTGCAACCAAACTCGGTACACATACTGCTTACTATCAGGCGAATAACCGCTGTCATGAATTAAACACCTACCACTCACGCTACGGGAGACACGAAGTCGTAAACTGCGATATTCTTGAATTACTGCAAAACCATGCAAGCTATCTTTCTGCACCTCCTCCTAAAGTAGTGAACCGACTGCAATCTAACTCGGTACACATACTGCTTACAATCAGGCGAACAACCGCTGTCATGAATTAAAAACCTACCACTCACCCTACGGGAGACACGAAGTCGTAAACTACGATATTCTTGAATTACTGCAAAACCATGCGAGACATCATCCTGCACCTCCTCCTAAAGTATTAAACCGACTACAACCAAATTCGGTACACATACTGCGTACTATCAGGCGAACAACCGCTGTCATGAATTAAACAACTACCACTCACGGTACGGGAGTCACGAAGTCGTAAACTACGCTATTCTTGAATTACAGCAAAATTATGCGAGCAATCTTCCTGCACCTCCTCCTAAAGTAGTGGACCGACTGCAACCAAACTCGGTACACATACTGCTTACTATCAGGCGAACAACCGCTGTCATGAATTAAACACCTACCACTCACGCTACAGGAGACCCGAAGTCGTTAACTACGATATTCTTCAATTACTGCAAAACTATGCAAGCAATATCCTGCACCTCCTCTTAAAGTAATGGACCGACTGCAACCAATCTCGGTACACATACTGCTTACTATCAGGCGAACAACCGCTGTCATGAATTAAGCACCTACCACTCACGGTACAGGAGACACGATGTCGTAAACTACGATATTCGTGAGTAACTGCAAAATCATGCGAGTAATCTTCCTGCACCTCCTCCTAAAGTAGTTGACCGAATTCAACCAAACTCGGTACACATACTGCTTACTATCAGGCGAACAACCGCTGTCAAGAATTAAACCCCTACCTCTCACGCAACAGGAGGCACGAGGTCGTAAACTACGATATTCTTGAATTAGTGCAAACCCATGCGAGCCATCTTCCTGCACCTCCTCCTAATGTAGTGGACCGACTGCAACCAAACTCGGTACACATACTGCTTACTATCAGACGAACAACCGCTGTCATGAATTAAACACCAACCACTCACGCTACAGGAGACACGAAGTCGTAAACTACGATATTCTTGAATTACTGCAAAACCATACTAGACATCTTCCTGCACCTCTCCTAAAGTAGTGGACCGACTGCAACCAAACTCGGTACACATACTGCTTACTGTCAGGCGAACAACCGCTTTCAAGAATTAAACCCCTACCACTCACGCTACAGGAGACACGAGGTCGTAAACTACGAAATTCTTGAATTAGTGCAAACCCATGCGAGCCATCTTCCTGCACCTCCTTCTAAAGTAGTGGACCGACTGCAACCAAAATCGGTACACATACTGCTTACTATCAGGTGAAAAACCGATGTCATGAATTAAACACCTACCACTCACGGTACAGGAGACACGAAGTCGTAAACTACGATATTCGTGAATAACTGCAAAATCATGCAAATCATATTCCTGCACCTCCTCATTTAATAGTGGACCGACTGCAACATATCTAGGTACACATACTGCTTACTATCAGGCGAACAACCGCTGTCATTAATTAAACACCTACCACTCACGCTACAGGAGACACGAAGTCGTAAACTACGATATTCTTGAATTACTGTGAAGCATGCGAGCCATCTTCCTGCTCCTCCGCCTAAAGTAGTGGACCGACTGCAACCAAACTCGGTACACATACTGCATACTATCAGGCTAACAGCCGCTGTCATGTATTAAACACCTACCACTCACGCTACGGGAGACACGAAGTCGTAAACTGCGATATTCTTGAATTGCTGCAAAACCATGCAAGCTATCTTTCTGCACCTCCTCCTAAAGTAGTGAACCGACTGCAACCAAACTCGGTACACATACTGCTTACAATCAGGCGAACAACCGCTGTCATGAATTAAACACCTACCACTCACCCTACGGGAGACACGAAGTCGTAAACTACGATATTCTTGAATTACTGAAAAAACCATGCGAGCCATCTTCCTGCACCTCCTCCTAAAGTAGTGGACCGACTGCAACCAAACTCTGTACACATACTGCTTACTACCAGGCGAACAACTGCTGTCATGAATTAAACACCTACCACTCACACTACGGGAGACACGAAGTCGCAAACTACGATATTCTTGAATTACTGCAAAACCATGCGAGACATCTTCCTGCACCTCCTCCTAAAGTAGTAAACCGACTACAACCAAATTCGGTACACATACTGCTTACTATCAGGCGAACAACCGCTGTCATGAATTAAACAACTACCACTAACGGTACGGGAGACACGAAGTCGTAAACTACGCTATTCTTGAATTACAGCAAAACAATGCGAGCAATCTTCCTGCACCTCCTCCTAAAGTAGTGGACCGACTGCAACCAAACTCGGTACACATACTGCTTACTATCAGGCGAACAACCGCTGTCATGAATTAAACACCTACCACTCACGCTACAGGAGACACGAAGTCGTTAACTACGATATTCTTCAATTACTGCAAAACTATGCGAGCAATTTTCCTGCACCTCCTCTTAAAGTAATGGACCGAATGCAACCAATCTCGGTACACATACTGCATACTATCAGGCGAACAACCGCTGTCATGAATTAAACACCTACCACTCACGGTACAGGAGACACGATGTCGTAAACTACGATATTCGTGAGTAACTGCAAAATCATGCGAGTCATCTTCCTGCACCTCCTCCTAAAGTAGTTGACCGAATTAAACCAAACTCGGTACACATACTGCCTGCTATCAGGCGAACAACCGCTGTCAAGAATTAAACCCCTACCACTCAAG
Source organism: Locusta migratoria (assembly GCA_026315105.1). Classification (NCBI taxonomy): domain Eukaryota; kingdom Metazoa; phylum Arthropoda; class Insecta; order Orthoptera; family Acrididae; genus Locusta; species Locusta migratoria. Next base: position 16,596,735 of record CM048753.1, on the reverse strand, counting down.
CTACGGGAGGCACGAGGTCGTAAACTACGATATTCTTGAATTAGTGCAAACCCATGCGAGCCATCTTCCTGCACCTCCTCCTAATGTAGTGGACCGATTGCAACCAAACTCGGTACACATTCTGCTTACTATCAGACGAACAACCGCTGTCATGAATTAAACACCAACCACTCACGCTACAGGAGACACGAAGTCGTAAACAACGATATTCTTGAATTACTGCAAAACCATGCTAGACATCTTCCTGCACCTCTCCTAAAGTAGTGGACCGACTGCAACCAAACTCGGTACACATACTGCTTACTATCAGGCGAACAACCGCTGTCAAGAATTAAACTCCTACCACTCACGCTACAGGAGACACGAGGTCGTAAACTACGAAATTCTTGAATTAGTGCAAACCATGCGAGCCATCTTCCTGCACCTCCTCCTAAAGTAGTGGACCGACTGCAACCAAACTCGGTACACATACTGCTTACTATCAGGCGAATAACCGCTGTCATGAATTAAACACCTACCACTCACGCTACAGGAGACACGAAGTCGTAAACTACGATATTCTTGAATTACTGTGAAGCATGCGAGCCATCTTCCTGCTCCTCCGCCTAAAGTAGTGGACTGACTGCAACCAAACTCGGTACACATACTGCATACTATCAGGCGAACAGCCGCTGTCATGAATTAAACACCTACCACTCACGCTACGGGAGACACGAAGTCGTAAACTGCGATATTCTTGAATTACTGCAAAACCATGCAAGCTATCTTTCTGCACCTCCTCCTAAAGTAGTGAACCGACTGCAACCTAACTCGGTACACATACTGCTTACAATCAGGCGAACCACCGCTGTCATGAATTAAACACCTACCACTCACCCTACGGGAGACACGAAGTCGTAAACTACGATATTCTTGAATTACTGCAAAACCATGCGAGACATCTTCCTGCACCTCCTCCTAAAGTATTAAACCGACTACAACCAAATTCGGTACACATACTGCGTACTATCAGGCGAACAACCGCTGTCATGAATTAAACAACTACCACTCACGGTACGGGAGACACGAAGTCGTAAACTACGCTATTCTTGAATTACAGCAAAATTATGCGAGCAATCTTCCTGCACCTCCTCCTAAAGTAGTGGACCGACTGCAACCAAACTCGGTACACATACTGCTTACTATCAGGCGAACAACCGCTGTCATGAATTAAACACCTACCACTCACGCTACAGGAGACCCGAAGTCGTTAACTACGATATTCTTCAATTACTGCAAAACTATGCAAGCAATATCCTGCACCTCCTCTTAAAGTAATGGACCGACTGCAACCAATCTCGGTACACATACTGCTTACTATCAGGCGAACAACCGCTGTCATGAATTAAGCACCTACCACTCACGGTACAGGAGACACGATGTCGTAAACTACGATATTCGTGAGTAACTGCAAAATCATGCGAGTCATCTTCCTGCACCTCCTCCTAAAGTAGTTGACCGAATTCAACCAAACTCGGTACACATACTGCTTACTATCAGGCGAACAACCGCTGTCAAGAATTAAACCCCTACCTCTCACGCTACAGGAGGCACGAGGTCGTAAACTACGATATTCTTGAATTAGTGCAAACCCATGCGAGCCATCTTCCTGCACCTCCTCCTAATGTAGTGGACCGACTGCAACCAAACTCGGTACACATACTGCTTACTATCAGACGAACAACCGCTGTCATGAATTAAACACCAACCACTCACGCTACAGGAGACACGAAGTCGTAAACTACGATATTCTTGAATTACTGCAAAACCATACTAGACATCTTCCTGCACCTCTCCTAAAGTAGTGGACCGACTGCAACCAAACTCGGTACACATACTGCTTACTGTCAGGCGAACAACCGCTTTCAAGAATTAAACCCCTACCACTCACGCTACAGGAGACACGAGGTCGTAAACTACGAAATTCTTGAATTAGTGCAAACCCATGCGAGCCATCTTCCTGCACCTCCTTCTAAAGTAGTGGACCGACTGCAACCAAACTCGGTACACATACTGCTTACTATCAGGTGAAAAACCGATGTCATGAATTAAACACCTACCACTCACGGTACAGGAGACACGAAGTCGTAAACTACGATATTCGTGAATAACTGCAAAATCATGCAAATCATCTTCCTGCACCTCCTCATTTAATAGTGGACCGACTGCAACATATCTAGGTACACATACTGCTTACTATCAGGCGAACAACCGCTGTCATTAATTAAACACCTACCACTCACGCTACAGGAGACACGAAGTCGTAAACTACGATATTCTTGAATTACTGTGAAGCATGCGAGCCATCTTCCTGCTCCTCCGCCTAAAGTAGTGGACCGACTGCAACCAAACTCGGTACACATACTGCATACTATCAGGCTAACAGCCGCTGTCATGTATTAAACACCTACCACTCACGCTACGGGAGACACGAAGTCGTAAACTGCGATATTCTTGAATTACTGCAAAACCATGCAAGCTATCTTTCTGCACCTCCTCCTAAAGTAGTGAACCGACTGCAACCAAACTCGGTACACATACTGTTTACAATCAGGCGAACAACCGCTGTCATGAATTAAACACCTACCACTCACCCTACGGGAGACACGAAGTCGTAAACTACGATATTCTTGAATTACTGAAAAAACCATGCGAGCCATCTTCCTGCACCTCCTCCTAAAGTAGTGGACCGACTGCAACCAAACTCTGTACACATACTGCTTACTACCAGGCGAACAACTGCTGTCATGAATTAAACACCTACCACTCACACTACGGGAGACACGAAGTCGCAAACTACGATATTCTTGAATTACTGCAAAACCATGCGAGACATCTTCCTGCACCTCCTCCTAAAGTAGTAAACCGACTACAACCAAATTCGGTACACATACTGCTTACTATCAGGCGAACAACCGCTGTCATGAATTAAACAACTACCACTCACGGTACGGGAGACACGAAGTCGTAAACTACGCTATTCTTGAATTACAGCAAAACAATGCGAGCAATCTTCCTGCACCTCCTCCTAAAGTAGTGGACCGACTGCAACCAAACTCGGTACACCTACTGCTTACTATCAGGCGAACAACCGCTGTCATGAATTAAACACCTACCACTCACGCTACAGGAGACACGAAGTCGTTAACTACGATATTCTTCAATTACTGCAAAACTATGCGAGCAATTTTCCTGCACCTCCTCTTAAAGTAATGGACCGACTGCAACCAATCTCGGTACACATACTGCATACTATCAGGCGAACAACCGCTGTCATGAATTAAACACCTACCACTCACGGTACAGGAGACACGATGTCGTAAACTACGATATTCTTGAATTAGTGCAAACCCATGCGAGCCATCTCCCTGCACCTCCTCCTAATGTAGTGTACCGACTGCAACCAAACTCGGTACACGAACTGCTTACTATCAGACGAACAACCGCTGTCATGAATTAAACACCAACCACTCACGCTACAGGAGACACGAAGTTGTAAACTACAATATTCTTGAATTACTGCAAAACCATGCTAGATATCTTCCTGAACCTCCTCCTAAAGTAGTGGACCGACTGCAACCAAACTCGGTACACATACTGCCTACTATCAGGCAAACAACTGCTGTCAAGAATTAAACCCCTACCACTCACGCTACGGGAGACACGAGGTCGTAAACTACGAAATTCTTGAATTAGCGCAAACCCATGCGAGCCATCTTCCTGCACCTCCTCCTAAAGTAGTGGACCGACTGCAACCAAACTCGGTACACATACTGCTTACTATCAGGTGAAAAACTGATGTAATGAATTAAACACCTACCACTCACGGTACAGGAGACACGAAGTCGTAAACTACGATATTCGTGAATAACTGCAAAATCATGCGAGTCATCTTCCTGCACCTCCTCATTTAATAGTGGACCGACTGCAACATATCTAGGTACACATACTTCTTACTATCAGGCGAACAACCGCTGTCATGAATTAAACACCTACCACTCACGCTACAGGAGACACGAAGTCGTAAACTACGATATTCTTGAATTACTGCAAAATAATGTGAGCAATCTTCCTGCACCTTCTCCTAAAGTAGTGGACCGACTACAACCAAACTCGGTACACATACTGCTTACTATCAGGCGAAGAACCGCTGTCCTGAATCAAACTCCTACCACTCACGCTACAGGAATCACGAAGTCGTAATCTACGATATTCTTGAATAACTGCAAAACCATGCGAGCCATCTTCCTGCACCTCCTCCTACAGTAGTGGACCGACTGCAACCAAACTCGGTACACATACTGCTTACTAACAGTCGAACAACCGCTGTCAAGAATTAAACCCCTACCACCCACGCTACAGGAGACACGAGGCCGTAAACTACGAAATTCTTGAATTAGTGCAAACCCATGCGAGCCATCTTCCTGCACCTCCTCCTAAAGTAGTGGACCGACTGCAACCAAACTCAGTACACATACTGCTTACTATCAGGTGAAAAACCGATGTCATGAATTAAACACCTACCACTCACGGTACAGGAGACACGAAGTCGTAAACTACGATATTCGTGAATAACTGCAAAATCATGCGAGTCATCTTCCTGCACCTCCTCATTTAATAGTGGACCGACTGCAACATATCTAGGGACACATACTTCTTACTATCAGGCGAACAACCGCTGTCATGAATTAAACACCTACCACCCACGCTACAGGAGACACGAAGTCGTAAACTACGATAATCTTGAATTACTGCAAAAATATTCGAGCCATCTTCCTGCACCTCCTCTTAAAGTAGTGGACCGACTGCAACCAAACTCGGTACACATACTGCTTACTATCAGGCGAACAACCGCTGTCATGAATTAAACACCTACGACTCACGCTACGGGAGACATGAAGTCGTAAACAATGATATTCTTGAATTACTGCAAACCATGCGAGCCATCTTCCTGCACCTCCTCCTAAAGTAGTGGTCCGACTGCACCCAAACTCGGTACACATACTGCTTACTATCAGGCGAATAGCCGCTGTCATGAATTAAACACCTACCACTCACGCTACAGGAGACACGAAGTCGTAAACTACGATATTCTTGAATTACTGTGAAGCATGCGAGCCATCTTCCTGCTCCTCCGCGTAAAGTAGTGGAACGACTGCAACCAAACTCGGTACACATACTGCATACTATCAGGCGAACTGCCGCTGTCATGAATTAAACACCTACCACTCACGCTACGGGAGACACGAAGTCGTAAACTGCGATATTCTTGAATTACTGCAAAACCATGCAAGCCATCTTTCTGCACCTCCTCTTAAAGTAGTGAACCGACTGCAACCAAACTCGGTACACATACTGCTTACAATCAGCCGAACAACCGCTGTCATGAATTAAACACCTACCACGGGAGACACGAAGACGTAAACTACGATATTCTTGAATTACTGAAAAAACCATGCGAGCCATCTTCCTGCACCTCCTCCTAAAGTAGTGGACCGACTGCAACCAACCTCTGTACACATACTGCTTACTACCAGGAGAACAACTGCTGTCATGAATTAAACACCTACCACTCCCACTACGGGAGACACAAAGTCGTAAACTACGATATTCTTGAATTACTGCAAAACCATGCGAGACATCTTCCTGCACCTCCTCCTAAAGTAGTAAACCGACTACAACCAAATTCGGTACACATACTGCTTACTATCAGGCGAACAACCGCTGTCATGAATTAAACAACTACCACTCACGGTACGGGAGACACGAAGTCGTAAACTACGCTATTCTTGAATTACTGCAAAATAATGCGAGCAATCTTCTTGCACCTCCTCCTAAAGTAGTGGACCGACTGCAACCAAACTCGGTACACATACTGCTTCCTATCAGGCGAACAACCGCTGTCATGAATTAAACACCTACCACTTACGCTACAGGAGACACGAAGTCGTTAACTACGATATTCTTCAATTACTGCAAAACTATGCGAGCAATTTTCCTGCACCTCCTCTTAAAGTAATGGACCGACTGCAACCAATCTCGGTACACATACTGCTTACTATCAGGCGAACAACCGCTGTCAAAAATTAAACACCAACCACTCACGCTACAGGAGACACGAAGTCGTAAACTACGATATCCTTGAATTACTGCAAAACCATGCGAGCCATCTTCCTGCACCTCCTCCTAAAGTAGTGGACCGACTGCAACCAAACTCGGTACACATACCGCTTACTATCAGTCGAACAACCGCTGTCATAATTTAAGCACCTACCACTCACGCTACAGGAGATACGAAGTCGTAAACTACGATATTCTTGAATTACTGTAAAACCATGCGAGCTATCTTCCTGCACCTCCTCCTAAAGTAGTGGACCGACTGCAACCAAACTCGGTACAAATACTGCTTACTATCAGGCGAACAACCGCTGTCATGAATAAAACACCTACCACTCACGCTACAGGAGACACGAAGTCGTACACTACGATAATCTTTAATTACTGCAAAACTATGCGAGCCCTCTTATAGCACCTCCTCTTAAAGTACTGCACTGACTGCAACCAAACTTGGTACACATACTGCTTACTATGAGGCGAACAACCGCTGTCAAGATTTAAACCCCTACCACTCACGCTACAGGCGACACGAGGTCGTTAACTACGATATTCTTGAATTACTGCAAAATCACTCGAGTCATCTTCCTGCACCTCCTCATATAATAATGGATCGACTGCAACGAAACTCGGTACACATACTGCTTACTATCAGGCGAACAACCGCTGTCATGAATTAAACACCAACCACTCACGCTACAGGAGACACGAAGTCGTAAACTACGATATTCTTGAATTACTGCAAAACTATGCTAGACATCTTCCTGCACCTTCTCCTAAAGTAGTGGACCGACTGCAACCAAACTCGGTACACATACTGCCTACTATCAGGCGAACAACCGCTGTCAAGAATTAAACCCCTACCACTCACACTACAGGAGACACGATTTCGTAAACTACGATATTCTTGAATTACTGCAAAATCATGCGAGCCATCTTCCTGCACCTCCTCCTAAATTAGTGTACATACTGCAACAAAACTCTTTACACATACTGCTTACTATAAGGAGAACAACCGCTGTCATGAATTAAACACCTACCACTCACGCTACAGGAGAAACGAAGTCGTAAACTACGATATTCTTGAGTTACTGCAAAACCATGCGAGCCATCTTCCTGCACCTCCTCCTAAAGTAATGGACCGACTGCAACCAAACTCGGTACACATACTGCTTACTATCAGGTGAAAAACCGATGTCATGAATTAAACACCTACCACTCACGCTACAGGAGACACGAAGTCGTAAACTACGATATTCTTAAATTACTGCAAAACCATGCGAGCCATCTTCCTGCACCTCCTCCTAAAGTAGTGGACCGACTGCAACCAAACTCGGTACATATTCTGCTTACTATCAGGCGAACAACCGCTGTCATGAATTATACACCGACCACTCACGCTACAGGAGGCACGAGGTCGTAAACTACGATATTCTTGAATTAGTGCAAACCCATGCGAGCCATCTTCCTGCACCTCCTCCTAATGTAGTGGACCGACTGCAACCAAACTCGGTACACATACTGCTAACTATCAGGCGAACAAGCGCTGTCATGAATTAATCACCTACCACTCACGCTACAGGAGACACGAAGTCGTAAACTACGATATTCGTGAATAACTGCAAAATCATGCGAGTCATCGTCCTGCACCTCCTCATTTAATAGTGGACCGACTGCAACATATCTAGGTACACATACTGCTTACTATCAGGCGAACAACCGCTGTCATGAATTAAACACCTACCACTCACGCTTCAGGAGACACGAAGTCGTAAAATACGATATTCTTGAATTACTGCAAAACCATGCGAGATATCTTCCTGCACCTCCTCCTAAAGTAGTGGACCGACTGCAACCAAACTCGGTACACATACTGCTTTCTATCAGGCGAACAACCGCTGTCAAGAAATAAACTCCTACCACTCACGCTACAGGAGACACGAAGTCGTAAACTACGATATTCTTGAATTACTGCAAAACCATGCGAGATATCTTCCTGCACCTCCTCGTAAGGTAGTGGACAGACTGCAACCAAACTATGTACACACACTGCTTACTATAAGGAGAACAACCGCTGTCATGAATTAAACACCTACCACTCACGCTACAGGAGACGCGAAGTCGTAAACAATTATATTCTTGAATTACTGCAAAACAATGCGAGCCATCTTCCTGCACCCCCTCTTAAAGTAGTGGTCCGACTGCAACCAAACTCGGTACACATACTGCTTACTATCAGGCAAACAGCCGCTGTCATGAATTTAACACCTACCACTCACGCTACAGGAGACACGAAGTCGTAAACTACGATATTCTTGAATTACTGCAAAACCATGCGAGCCATCTTCCTGCACCTACTCCTAAAGTAATGGACCGACTGCAACCAAACTCGGTATACATACTGCTTACTATCAGGCGAACAACCAATGTCATGAAATAAACACCTACCACTCACGCTACAGGAGACACGAAGTCGTAAACTACGATATTCTTGAATTACTGCAAAACCATGCGAGCCATCTTCCTGCACCTCCTCCTCCAGTAATGGACCGACTGCAACCAAACTCGGTACACATACTGCTTACTACCAGGCGAACAACCGCTGTCATGAATTAAACACCTACCACTCACGCTACAGGAGACACGAAGTCGTAAACTACGATATTCTTGAATTACTGCAAAACCATGCGAGCCATCTTCTTGCACCTCCTCCTCCAGTAATGGACCGACTGCAACCAAACTCGGTACACATACTGCTTACTATCAGGTGAACAACCGCTGTCATTAATTATACAGCTACCACTCACGCTACAGGAGACACGAAGTCGTAAACTACGAGATTCTTGAATTACTGCAAAACCATGCGAGAAATCTCTCTGCACCTCCTTTTCCAGTAATGGACCTACTGCAATCAAACTGGGTACACAAACTGCTTACTATCAGGCGAACAAACGCTGTCATGAATTAAACACCTACCTCTCACGCTACAGGAGACATGAAGTCGTATACTACGATATTCTTGAATTACTGCAAAAACATGCGAATAATTTTCCTGCACCTCCTCCTAAAGTAGTGGACCGACCGCAACCAAACTCGGTACACATACTGCTTACTATCAGGCGAACAACCGCTGTCATGAATAAAACACCTACCACTCACGCTACAGGAGACACGAAGTCGTAAACTACGATATACTTGAATTAGTGCAAACCCATGCGATCCATCCTCCTGCACCTCCTCCTAATGTATTGGACCGACCGCAACCAAACTCGGTACAAATACTGCGTACTATCAGGCGAACAACCGCTGTCATGAATTATTCACCTACCACTCACGCTGCAGGAGACACGAAGTCGTAAACTACGATAATCTTGAATTACTGCAAAACTATGCGAGCCATCTTCCTGCACCTCCTCTTAAAGTAGTGGACTGACTGCAACCAAACTTGGTACACATACTGCTTACTATGAGGCGAACAACCGCTGTCAAGAATTAAACCCCTACCACTTACGCTACAGGCGACACGAGGTCGTAAACTACGATATTCTTGAATTACTGCAAAATCACTCGAATCATCTTCCTGCACCTCCTCATATAATAGTGGACCGACTGCAACGAAAATCGGTACACATACTGCTTACTATCAGGCGAACAACCGCTGTCATGAATTAAACACCTACCACTCCCACTACGGGAGACACAAAGTCGTAAACTACGATATTCTTGAATTACTGCAAAACCATGCGAGACATCTTCCTGCACCTCCTCCTAAAGTAGTAAACCGACTACAACCAAATTCGGTACACATACTGCTTACTATCAGGCGAACAACCGCTGTCATGAATTAAACAACTACCACTCACGGTACGGGAGACACGAAGTCGTAAACTACGCTATTCTTGAATTACTGCAAAATAATGCGAGCAATCTTCCTGCACCTCCTCCTAAAGTAGTGGACCGACTGCAACCAAACTCGGTACACATACTGCTTCCTATCAGGCGAACAACCGCTGTCATGAATTAAACACCTACCACTTACGCTACAGGAGACACGAAGTCGTTAACTACGATATTCTTCAATTACTGCAAAACTATGCGAGCAATTTTCCTGCACCTCCTCTTAAAGTAATGGACCGACTGCAACCAATCTCGGTACACATACTGCTTACTATCAGGCGAACAACCGCTGTCAAAAATTAAACACCAACCACTCACGCTACAGGAGACACGAAGTCGTAAACTACGATATCCTTGAATTACTGCAAAACCATGCGAGCCATCTTCCTGCACCTCCTCCTAAAGTAGTGGACCGACTGCAACCAAACTCGGTACACATACCGCTTACTATCAGTCGAACAACCGCTGTCATAATTTAAGCACCTACCACTCACGCTACAGGAGATACGAAGTCGTAAACTACGATATTCTTGAATTACTGTAAAACCATGCGAGCTATCTTCCTGCACCTCCTCCTAAAGTAGTGGACCGACTGCAACCAAACTCGGTACAAATACTGCTTACTATCAGGCGAACAACCGCTGTCATGAATAAAACACCTACCACTCACGCTACAGGAGACACGAAGTCGTACACTACGATAATCTTTAATTACTGCAAAACTATGCGAGCCCTCTTATAGCACCTCCTCTTAAAGTACTGCACTGACTGCAACCAAACTTGGTACACATACTGCTTACTATGAGGCGAACAACCGCTGTCAAGATTTAAACCCCTACCACTCACGCTACAGGCGACACGAGGTCGTTAACTACGATATTCTTGAATTACTGCAAAATCACTCGAGTCATCTTCCTGCACCTCCTCATATAATAATGGACCGACTGCAACGAAACTCGGTACACATACTGCTTACTATCAGGCGAACAACCGCTGTCATGAATTAAACACCAACCACTCACGCTACAGGAGACACGAAGTCGTAAACTACGATATTCTTGAATTACTGCAAAACTATGCTAGACATCTTCCTGCACCTTCTCCTAAAGTAGTGGACCGACTGCAACCAAACTCGGTACACATACTGCCTACTATCAGGCGAACAACCGCTGTCAAGAATTAAACCCCTACCACTCACACTACAGGAGACACGATTTCGTAAACTACGATATTCTTGAATTACTGCAAAATCATGCGAGCCATCTTCCTGCACCTCCTCCTAAATTAGTGTACATACTGCAACAAAACTCTTTACACATACTGCTTACTATAAGGAGAACAACCGCTGTCATGAATTAAACACCTACCACTCACGCTACAGGAGAAACGAAGTCGTAAACTACGATATTCTTGAGTTACTGCAAAACCATGCGAGCCATCTTCCTGCACCTCCTCCTAAAGTAATGGACCGACTGCAACCAAACTCGGTACACATACTGCTTACTATCAGGTGAAAAACCGATGTCATGAATTAAACACCTACCACTCACGCTACAGGAGACACGAAGTCGTAAACTACGATATTCTTAAATTACTGCAAAACCATGCGAGCCATCTTCCTGCACCTCCTCCTAAAGTAGTGGACCGACTGCAACCAAACCCGGTACATATTCTGCTTACTATCAGGCGAACAACCGCTGTCATGAATTATACACCGACCACTCACGCTACAGGAGGCACGAGGTCGTAAACTACGATATTCTTGAATTAGTGCAAACCCATGCGAGCCATCTTCCTGCACCTCCTCCTAATGTAGTGGACCGACTGCAACCAAACTCGGTACACATACTGCTAACTATCAGGCGAACAAGCGCTGTCATGAATTAATCACCTACCACTCACGCTACAGGAGACACGAAGTCGTAAACTACGATATTCGTGAATAACTGCAAAATCATGCGAGTCATCGTCCTGCACCTCCTCATTTAATAGTGGACCGACTGCAACATATCTAGGTACACATACTGCTTACTATCAGGCGAACAACCGCTGTCATGAATTAAACACCTACCACTCACGCTTCAGGAGACACGAAGTCGTAAAATACGATATTCTTGAATTACTGCAAAACCATGCGAGATATCTTCCTGCACCTCCTCCTAAAGTAGTGGACCGACTGCAACCAAACTCGGTACACATACTGCTTTCTATCAGGCGAACAACCGCTGTCAAGAAATAAACTCCTACCACTCACGCTACAGGAGACACGAAGTCGTAAACTACGATATTCTTGAATTACTGCAAAACCATGCGAGATATCTTCCTGCACCTCCTCGTAAGGTAGTGGACAGACTGCAACCAAACTATGTACACACACTGCTTACTATAAGGAGAACAACCGCTGTCATGAATTAAACACCTACCACTCACGCTACAGGAGACGCGAAGTCGTAAACAATTATATTCTTGAATTACTGCAAAACAATGCGAGCCATCTTCCTGCACCCCCTCTTAAAGTAGTGGTCCGACTGCAACCAAACTCGGTACACATACTGCTTACTATCAGGCGAACAGCCGCTGTCATGAATTTAACACCTACCACTCACGCTACAGGAGACACGAAGTCGTAAACTACGATATTCTTGAATTACTGCAAAACCATGCGAGCCATCTTCCTGCACCTACTCCTAAAGTAATGGACCGACTGCAACCAAACTCGGTATACATACTGCTTACTATCAGGCGAACAACCAATGTCATGAAATAAACACCTACCACTCACGCTACAGGAGACACGAAGTCGTAAACTACGATATACTTGAATTAGTGCAAACCCATGCGATCCATCCTCCTGCACCTCCTCCTAATGTATTGGACCGACCGCAACCAAACTCGGTACAAATACTGCGTACTATCAGGCGAACAACCGCTGTCATGAATTATTCACCTACCACTCACGCTGCAGGAGACACGAAGTCGTAAACTACGATAATCTTGAATTACTGCAAAACTATGCGAGCCATCTTCCTGCACCTCCTCTTAAAGTAGTGGACTGACTGCAACCAAACTTGGTACACATACTGCTTACTATGAGGCGAACAACCGCTGTCAAGAATTAAACCCCTACCACTTACGCTACAGGCGACACGAGGTCGTAAACTACGATATTCTTGAATTACTGCAAAATCACTCGAATCATCTTCCTGCACCTCCTCATATAATAGTGGACCGACTGCAACGAAAATCGGTACACATACTGCTTACTATCAGGCGAACAACCGCTGTCATGAATTAAACACCAACCACTCACGCTACAGGAGACACGAAGTCGTAAACTACGATATTCTTGTATTACTGCAAAACTATGCTAGACATCTTCCAGCACCTTCTCCTAAAGTAGTGGACCGACTGCAACCAAACTCGGTACACATACTGCCTACTATCAGGCGAACAACCGCTGTCAAGAATTAATCCCCTACCACTCACGCCACAGGAGACACGATTTCGTAAACTACGATATTCTTGAATTACTGCAAAACCATGCGAGCCATCTTCCTGCACCTCCTCCTAAATTAGTGCACATACTGCAACAAAACTCTTTACACATACTGCTTACTATAAGGAGAACAACCGCTGTCATGAATTAAACACCCACCACTCACGCTACAGGAGAAACGAAGTCGTAAACTACGATATTCTTGAATTACTGCAAAACAATGCGAGCCATCTTCCTGCACCTCCTCCTAAAGTAATGGACCGACTGCAACCAAACTCGGTACACATACTGCTTACTATCAGGTGAAAAACCGATGTCATGAATTAAACACCTACCACTCACGCTACAGGAGACACGAAGTCGTAAACTACGATATTCTTAAATTACTGCAAAACCATGCGAGCCATCTTCCTGCACCTGCTCCTAAAGTAGTGGACCGACTGCAACCAAACTCGGTACATATTCTGCTTACTATCAGGCGAACAACCGCTGTCATGAATTATACACCGACCACTCACGCTACAGGAGGCACGAGGTCGTAAACTACGATATTCTTGAATTAGTGCAAACCCATGCGAGCCATCTTCCTGCACCTCCTCCTAATGTAGTGGACCGACTGCAACCAAACTCGGTACACATACTGCTTACTATCAGGCGAACAAGCGCTGTCATGAAATAATCACCTACCACTCACGCTACAGGAGACACGAAGTCGTAAACTACGATATTCGTGAATAACTGCAAAATAATGCGAGTCATTGTCCTGCACCTCCTCATTTAATAGTGGACCGACTGCAACATATCTAGGTACACATACTGCTTACTATCAGGCGAACAACCGCTGTCATGAATTAAACACCTACCACTCACGCTTCAGGAGACACGAAGTCGTAAAATACGATATTCTTGAATTACTGCAAAACCATGCGAGATATCTTCCTGCACCTCCTCCTAAAGTAGTGGACCGACTGCAACCAAACTCGGTACACATACTGCTTTCTATCAGGCGAACAACCGCTGTCAAGAATTAAACTCCTACAACTCACGCTACAGGAGACACGAAATCGAAAACTACGATATTCTTGAATTACTGCAAAACCATGCGAGATATCTTCCTGCACCTCCTCGTAAAGTAGTGGACAGACTGCAACCAAACTATGTACACACACTGCTTACTATAAGGAGAACAACCGCTGTCATGAATTAAACACCTACCACTCACGCTACAGGAGACGCGAAGTCGTAAACAATTATATTCTTGAATTACTGCAAAACAAAGCGAGCCATCTTCCTGCACCCCCTCTTAAAGTAATGGTCCGACTGCAACCAAACTCGGTACACATACTGCTTACTATCAGGCGAACAGCCGCTGTCATGATTTTAACACCTACCACTCACGCTACAGGAGACACGAAGTCGTAAACTACGATATTCTTGAATTACTGCAAAACCATGCGAGCCATCTTCCTGCACCTACTCCTAAAGTAATGGGCCGACTGCAACCAAACTCGGTATACATACTGCTTACTATCAGGCGAACAACCAATGTCATGAAATAAAGAACTACCACTCACGCTACAGGAGACACGAAGTCGTAAACTACGATATTCTTGAATTACTGCAAAACCATGCGAGCCATCTTCCTGCACCTCCTCCTCCAGTAGTGGACCAACTGCAACCAAACTCGGTACACATACTCTTACTACCAAGCGAACAACCGCTGTCATGAATTAAACACCTACCACTCACGCTACAGGAGACACGAAGTCGTAAACTACGATATTCTTGAATTACTGCAAAACCATGCGAGCCATCTTCCTGCACCTCCTCTTACAGTAGTGGACCGACTGCAACCAAACTCGGTACACATACTGCTTACTATCAGGCGAAACACCAATGTCATGAATTAAACACCTACCACTCACGCTATTGGAGACACGAAGTCGTAAACTACGACATTTTTGAATTACTGCAAAACCATGCGAGCCACCTTCCTGCACCGCCTACTCCAGTAGTGGACCGACTACAACCAAACTCGGTACACATACTGCTTACTATCAGGCGAACAACCGCTGTCAAGAATTAAACACCTACCACTCACGCTACAGGAGACACGAAGTCGTAACCCAGGATATTCTTGAATTACTGCAAAACCATGCGAGCCATCTTCCTGCACCTCCTCCTAAAGTAGTGGACCGACTGCAACCAAACTCGGTACACATTCTGCTTACTATCAGGCGAAGAACCGCTGTCATGAATCAGACTCCTACCACTAACGCTACAGGAATCACGAAGTCGTAATCTACGATATTCTTGAATAACTGCAAAACCATGCGAGCCATCTTCCTGCACCTCCTCCTACAGTAGTGGACCGACTGCAACCAAACTCGGTACACATACTGCTTACTAACAGTCGAACAACCGCTGTCATGAATTAAACACCTACCACTCACCCTAAAGGAGACACGAAGTCGTAAACTACGATAATCTTGAATTACTGCAAAACTATGCGAGCCATCTTCCTGCACCTCCTCTTACAGTAGTGGACCGACTGCAACCAAACTCGGTACACATACTGCTTACTATCAGGCGAAACACCATTGTCACGAATTAAACACATACCACTCACGCTGCAGGAGACACGAAGTCGAAAAATGCGATATTCTTGAATTACTGCAAAACCATGCGAACCATCTTCCTGACACTCCTCCTAAAGTAATGAACCGACTGCAACCAAACTCGGTACACATACTCCTTACTATCAGGTGAACAACCGCTGTCATGAATTAAACACCTACCACTCACGCTACGGGAGACATGAAGTCGTAAACTACGATATTCTTGAATTACTGCAAACCATGCGAGCCATCTTCCTGCACCTCCTCCTAAAGTAGTGGTCCGACTGCAACCAAACTCGGTACACATACTGCTTACTATCAGGCGAACAACCGCTGTCATGAATTAATCACCTACCACTCACGCTGCAGGAGACACGAAGTCGTAAACTACGATATTCTTGAATTACTGTGAAGCATGCGAGCCATCTTCCGCTCCTCCTCCTAAAGTAGTGGACCGACTACAACCAAACTCGGTACACGTACTGCTTACTATCAGGCGAACAACTGCTGTCATGAGTTAAACACCTACCACTCACGCTACTGGAGACACGAAGTCGTAAACTACGATATTCTTGAATTACTGCAAAACCATGCGAGACATCTTCCTGCACCTCCTCCTAAAGTAGTGAACCGAGTACAACCAAACTCGGTACACATACTGCTTACTATCAGGCGAACAACCGCTGTCATGAATTAAACAACTACCTCTCACGGTATGGGAGACACGAAGTCGTAAACTACGATATTCTTGAATTACTGCAAAATAATGCGAACAATCTTCCTGCACCTCCTCCTCAAGTAGTGGACCGACTGCAACCAAACTCGGTACACATACTGCTTACTATCAGGCGAACCACCGCTGTCATGAATTAAACACCTACCACTCACGCTACAGGAGACACGAAGTCGTAAACTACGATATTTTTGAATTACTGCAAAATCATTAAAGCCATCTTTCTGCACCTCCTGCTAAAGTAGTCGACCGACTGCAACCAAACTCGGTACACATACTGCTTACTATCATGCGAACAACCGCTGTCATGAATTAAACACCTACCACTCACGCTACAGGAGACACGAAGTCGTTATCTACGATATTCTTCAATTACTGCAAAACTATGCCAGCCATTTTCCTGCACCTCCTCTTAAAGTAATGGACCGACTGCAACCAATCTCGGTACACATACTGCTTACTATCAGGCGAACAACCGCTGTCAAAAATTAAACACCTACCACTTACGCTACAGGAGACACGAAGTCGTAAACTACGATATTTTTGAATTACTGCAAAATCATGAGAGCCATCTTTCTGCACCTCCTGCTAAAGTAGTCGACCGACTGCAACCAAACTCGGTACACATACTGCTTACTATCAGGCGAAGAACCGCTGTCATGAATCAGACACCTACCACTAACGCTACAGGAATCACGAAGTCGTAATCTACGATATTCTTGAATAACTGCAAAACCATGCGAGCCATCTTCCTGCACCTCCGCCTACAGTAGTGGACCGACTGCAACCAAACTCGGTACACATACTGCTTACTAACAGTCGAACAACTGCTGTCATGAATTAAACACCTACCACTCACGCTGCAGGAGACACGAAGTCGTAAACTACGATATTCTTGAATTACTGTGAAGCATGCGAGCCATCTTCCTGCTCCTCCTCCTAAAGTAGTGGACCGACTGCAACCAAACTCGGTACACATACTGCTTACTATCAGGCGAACAACTGCTGTCATGAGTTAAACACCTACCACTCACGCTACTGGAGACACGAAGTCGTAAACTAAGAGATTCTTGAATTACTGCAAAACCATGCGAGATATCTTCCTGCACCTCCTCCTAAAGTAGTGAACCGACTACAACCAAACTCGGTACACATACTGCTTACTATCAGGCGAACAACCGCTGTCATGAATTAAACAACTACCACTCCCGGTATGGGAGACACGAAGTCGTAAACTACGATATTCTTGAATTACTGCAAAATCATGAGAGCCATCTTTCTGCACCTCCTCCTAAAGTAGTCGACCGACTGCAACCAAACTCGGTACACATACCGCTTATTATCAGGCGTACAACCGCTGTCATAATTTAAGCACCTACCACTCACGCTACAGCAGATACGAAGTCGTAAACTACGATATTCTTGAATTACTGCAAAACCATGCGAGCCATCTTCCTGCACCTCCTCCTAAAGTAGTGGACCGACTGCAACCAAACTCGGTACAAATACTGCTTACTATCAGGCGAACAACCGCTGTCATTAATTATACAGCTACCACTCACGCTACAGGAAACACGATGTCGTAAACCACGATATTCTTGAATTACTTCAAAACCATGCGAGAAATCTTCCTGCACCTCCTTCTCCAGTACTGGACCTACTGCAATCAAACTCGGCACACATACTGCTTACTATCAGGCGAACAAACGCTGTCATGAATTAAACACCTACCACTCACGCTACAGGAGACATGAAGTCGTAAACTACGATATTCTTGAATTACTGCAAAAACATGCGAGCAATTTTCCTGCACCTCCTCTTAAAGGAGTGGACTGACTGCAACCAAACTTAGTACACATACTGCTTACTATCAGGCGAACAACCGCTGTCATGAATTAAACACCAACCAGTCACACTACAGGAGACAAGAAGTCGTAAACTACGATATTTTTGAATTACTGCATAATCATGAGAGCCATCTTTCTGCACCTCCTGCTAAAGTAGTCGACCGACTGCAACCAAACTCGGTACACATACTGCTTACTATCAGGCGAAGAACCGCTGTCATGAATCAGACTCCTACCACTAACGCTACAGGAATCACGAAGTCGTAATCTACGATATTCTTGAATAACTGCAAAACCATGCGAGCCATCTTCCTGCACCTCCTCCTACAGTAGTGGACCGACTGCAACCAAACTCGGTACACATACTGCTTACTAACAGTCGAACAACCACTGTCATGAATTAAACACCTACCACTCACGCTAAAGGAGACACGAAGTCGTAAACTACGATATTCTTGAATTACTGCAAAACCATGCGAGCCATCTTCCTGACACTCCTCCTAAAGTAGTGAACCGACTGCAACCAAACTCGGTTCACATACTCCTTACTATCAGGTGAACAACCGCTGTCATGAATTAAACACCTACCACTCACGCTACGGGAGACATGAAGTCGTAAACAACGATCTTCTTGAATTACTGCAAACCATGCGAGCCATCTTCCTGCACCTCCTCCTAAAGTAGTGGACCGACTGCAACCAAACTCGGTACACATACTGCTTACTATCAGGCGAACAACTGCTGTCATGAATTAAACACCTACCACTCACGCTGCAGGAGACACGAAGTCGTAAACTACGATTTTCTTGAATTACTGTGAAGCATGCGAGCAATCTTCCTGCTCCTCCTCCTAAAGTAGTGGACCGACTGCAACCAAACTAGGTACACATACTGCTTACTATCAGGCGAACAACTGCTGTCATGAGTTAAACACCTACCACTCACGCTACTGGAGACACGAAGTCGTAAACTACGAGATTCTTGAATTACTGCAAAACCATGCGAGACATCTTCCTGCACCTCCTCCTAAAGTAGTGAACCGACTACAACCAAACTCGGTGCACATACTGCTTACTATCAGGCGAACAACCGCTGTCATGAATTAAACAACTACCACTCCCGGTATGGGAGACACGAAGTCGTAAACTACGATATTCTTGAATACTGCAAAATCATGAGAGCCATCTTTCTGCACCTCCTCCTAAAGTAGTCGACCGACTGCAACCAAACTCGGTACACATACCGCTTATTATCAGGCGTACAACCGCTGTCATAATTTAAGCACCTACCACTCACGCTACAGCAGATACGAAGTCGTAAACTACGATATTCTTGAATTACTGCAAAACCATGCGAGCCATCTTCCTGCACCTCCTCCTAAAGTAGTGGACCGACTGCAACCAAACTCGGTACACATACTGCTTACTATCAGGCGAACAACCAATGTCTTGAATAAAACACCTACCACTCACGCTACAGGAGACACGAAGTCGTAAACTACGACATTTTTGAATTACTGCAAAACCTTACGGGCCACCTTCCTGCACCTCCTCCTCCAGTAGTGGACCGACTGCAACCAAACTCGGTACACATACTGCTTACTATCAGGCGAACAACCGCTGTCATAAATTAAACACCTACGACTCACGCTACGGGAGACATGAAGTCGTAAACAACGATAATCTTGAATTACTGCAAACCATGCGAGCCATCTTCCTGCACCTACTCCTAAAGTAGTGGTCCGACTGCACCCAAACTCGGTACACATACTGCTTACTATCAGGCGAACAGCCGCTGTCATGAATTAAACACCTACCACTCACGCTACGGGAGACACGAAGTCGTAAACTGCGATATTCTTGAATTACTGCAAAACAATGCAAGCCATCCTTCTGCACCTCCTCTTAAAGTAGTGAACCGACTGCAACCAAACTCGGTACACATACTGCTTACAATCAGGCGAACAACCGCTGTCATGAATTAAACACCTACCACGGGAGACACGAAGACGTAAACTACGATATTCTTGAATTACTGAAAAAACCATGCGAGCCATCTTCCTGCACCTCCTCCTAAAGTAGTGGACCGACTGCAACCAACCTCTGTACACATACTGCTTACTACCAGGAGAACAACTGCTGTCATGAATTAAACACCTACCACTCCCACTACGGGAGACACAAAGTCGTAAACTACGATATTCTTGAATTACTGCAAAACCATGCGAGACATCTTCCTGCACCTCCTCCTAAAGTAGTAAACCGACTACAACCAAATTCGGTACACATACTGCTTACTATCAGGCGAACAACCGCTGTCATGAATTAAACAACTACCACTCACGGTACGGGAGACACGAAGTCGTAAACTACGCTATTCTTGAATTACTGCAAAATAATGCGAGCAATCTTCCTGCACCTCCTCCTAAAGTAGTGGACCGACTGCAACCAAACTCGGTACACATACTGCTTCCTATCAGGCGAACAACCGTTGTCATGAATTAAACACCTACCACTTACGCTACAGGAGACACGAAGTCGTTAACTACGATATTCTTCAATTACTGCAAAACTATGCGAGCAATTTTCCTGCACCTCCTCTTAAAGTAATGGACCGACTGCAACCAATCTCGGTACACATACTGCTTACTATCAGGCGAACAACCGCTGTCAAAAATTAAACACCAACCACTCACGCTACAGGAGACACGAAGTCGTAAACTACGATATCCTTGAATTACTGCAAAACCATGCGAGCCATCTTCCTGCACCTCCTCCTCCAGTAGTGGACCAACTGCAACCAAACTCGGTACACATACTGCTTACTACCAGGCGAACAACCGCTGTCATGAATTAAACACCTACCACTCACGCTACAGGAGACACGAAGTCGTAAACTACGATATTCTTGAATTACTGCAAAACCATGCGAGCCATCTTCCTGCACCTCCTCTTACAGTAGTGGACCGACTGCAACCAAACTCGGTACACATACTGCTTACTATCAGGCGAAACACCAATGTCATGAATTAAACACCTACCACTCACGCTACTGGAGACACGAAGTCGTAAACTACGACATTTTTGAATTACTGCAAAACCATGCGAGCCACCTTCCTGCACCGCCTACTCCAGTAGTGGACCGACTGCAACCAAACTCGGTACACATACTGCTTACTATCAGGCGAACAACCGCTGTCAAGAATTAAACACCTACCACTCACGCTACAGGAGACACGAAGTCGTAAACCAGGATATTCTTGAATTACTGCAAAACCATGCGAGCCATCTTCCTGCACCTCCTCCTAAAGTAGTGGACCGACTGCAACCAAACTCGGTACACATTCTGCTTACTATCAGGCGAAGAACCGCTGTCATGAATCAGACTCCTACCACTAACGCTACAGGAATCACGAAGTCGTAATCTACGATATTCTTGAATAACTGCAAAACATGCGAGCCGTCGTCCTGCACCTCCTCCTACAGTAGTGGACCGACTGCAACCAAACTCGGTACACATACTGCTTACTAACAGTCGAACAACCGCTGTCATGAATTAAACACCTACCACTCACTCTAAAGGAGACACGAAGTCGTAAACTACGATAATCTTGAATTACTGCAAAACTATGCGAGCCATCTTCCTGCACCTCCTCTTACAGTAGTGGACCGACTGCAACCAAACTCGGTACACATACTGCTTACTATCAGGCGAAACACCAATGTCATGAATTAAACACCTACCACTCACGCTACTGGAGACACGAAGTCGTAAACTACGACATTTTTGAATTACTGCAAAACCATGCGAGCCACCTTCCTGCACCGCCTACTCCAGTAGTGGACCGACTGCAACCAAACTCGGTACACATACTGCTTACTATCAGGCGAACAACCGCTGTCATGAATTAAACACATACCACTCACGCTGCAGGAGACACGAAGTCGAAAAATGCGATATTCTTGAATTACTGCAAAACCATGCGAACCATCTTCCTGACACTCCTCCTAAAGTAATGAACCGACTGCAACCAAACTCGGTACACATAATCCTTACTATCAGGTGAACAACCGCTGTCATGAATTAAACACCTACCACTCACGCTACGGGAGACATGAAGTCGTAAACTACGATATTCTTGAATTACTGCAAACCATGCGAGCCATCTTCCTGCACCTCCTCCTAAAGTAGTGGTCCGACTGCAACCAAACTCGGTACACATACTGCTTACTGTCAGGCGAACAACCGCTGTCATGAATTAAACAACTACCTCTCACGGTATGGGAGACACGAAGTCGTAAACTACGATATTCTTGAATTACTGCAAAATAATGCGAACAATCTTCCTGCACCTCCTCCTCAAGTAGTGGACCGACTGCAACCAAACTCGGTACACATACTGCTTACTATCAGGCGAACCACCGCTGTCATGAATTAAACACCTACCACTCACGCTACAGGAGACACGAAGTCGTAAACTACGATATTTTTGAATTACTGCAAAATCATTAAAGCCATCTTTCTGCACCTCCTGCTAAAGTAGTCGACCGACTGCAACCAAACTCGGTACACATACTGCTTACTATCATGCGAACAACGGCTGTCATGAATTAAACACCTACCACTCACGCTACAGGAGACACGAAGTCGTTATCTACGATATTCTTCAATTACTGCAAAACTATGCCAGCCATTTTCCTGCACCTCCTCTTAAAGTAATGGACCGACTGCAACCAATCTCGGTACACATACTGCTTACTATCAGTCGAACAACCGCTGTCAAAAATTAAACACCTACCACTTACGCTACAGGAGACACGAAGTCGTAAACTACGATATTTTTGAATTACTGCAAAATCATGAGAGCCATCTTTCTGCACCTCCTGCTAAAGTAGTCGACCGACTGCAACCAAACTCGGTACACATACTGCTTACTATCAGGCGAACAACCGCTGTCATGAATTAAACACCTACCACTCACGCTGCAGGAGACACGAAGTCGTAAACTACGATATTCTTGAATAACTGCAAAACCATGCGAGCCATCTTCCTGCACCTCCTCCTACAGTAGTGGACCGACTGCAACCAAACTCGGTACACATACTGCTTACTAACAGTCGAACAACCGCTGTCATGAATTAAACACCTACCACTCACGCTAAAGGAGACACGAAGTCGTAAACTACTATATTCTTGAATTACTGCAAAACCATGCGAGCCATCTTCCTGACACTCCTCCTAAAGTAGTGAACCGACTGCAACCAAACTCGGTACACATACTCCTTACTATCAGGTGAACAACCGCTGTCATGAATTAAACACCTACCACTCATGCTACGGGAGACATGAAGTCGTAAACAACGACATTCTTGAATTACTGCAAACCATGCGAGCCATCTTCCTGCACCTCCTCCTAAAGTAGTGGACCGACTGCAACCAATCTCGGTACACATACTGCTTACTATCAGGCGAACAACTGCTGTCATGAATTAAACACCTACCACTCACGCTGCAGGAGACACGAAGTCGTAAACTACGATATTCTTGAATTACTGTGAAGCATGCGAGCCATCTTCCTGCTCCTCCTCCTAAAGTAGTGGACCGACTGCAACCAAACTCGGTACACATACTGCTTACTATCAGGCGAACAACTGCTGTCATGAGTTAAACACCTACCACTCACGCTACTGGAGACACGAAGTCGTAAACTAAGAGATTCTTGAATTACTGCAAAACCATGCGAGATATCTTCCTGCACCTCCTCCTAAAGTAGTGAACCGACTACAACCAAACTCGGTACACATACTGCTTACTATCAGGCGAACAACCGCTGTCATGAATTAAACAACTACCACTCCCGGTATGGGAGACACGAAGTCGTAAACTACGATATTCTTGAATTACTGCAAAATCATGAGAGCCATCTTTCTGCACCTCCTCCTAAAGTAGTCGACCGACTGCAACCAAACTCGGTACACATACCGCTTATTATCAGGCGTACAACCGCTGTCATAATTTAAGCACCTACCACTCACGCTACAGCAGATACGAAGTCGTAAACTACGATATTCTTGAATTACTGCAAAACCATGCGAGCCATCTTCCTGCACCTCCTCCTAAAGTAGTGGACCGACTGCAACCAAACTCGGTACAAATACTGCTTACTATCAGGCGAACAACCGCTGTCATTAATTATACAGCTACCACTCACGCTACAGGAAACACGATGTCGTAAACCACGATATTCTTGAATTACTGCAAAACCATGCGAGAAATCTTCCTGCACCTCCTTCTCCAGTACTGGACCTACTGCAATCAAACTCGGCACACATACTGCTTACTATCAGGCGAACAAACGCTGTCATGAATTAAACACCTACCACTCACGCTACAGGAGACATGAAGTCGTAAACTACGATATTCTTGAATTACTGCAAAAACATGCGAGCAATTTTCCTGCACCTCCTCTTAAAGGAGTGGACTGACTGCAACCAAACTTAGTACACATACTGCTTACTATCAGGCGAACAACCGCTGTCATGAATTAAACACCAACCACTCACACTACAGGAGACACGAAGTCGTAAACTACGATATTTTTGAATTACTGCATAATCATGAGAGCCATCTTTCTGCACCTCCTGCTAAAGTAGTCGACCGACTGCAACCAAACTCGGTACACATACTGCTTACTATCAGGCGAAGAACCGCTGTCATGAATCAGACTCCTACCACTAACGCTACAGGAATCACGAAGTCGTAATCTACGATATTCTTGAATAACTGCAAAACCATGCGAGCCATCTTCCTGCACCTCCTCCTACAGTAGTGGACCGACTGCAACCAAACTCGGTACACATACTGCTTACTAACAGTCGAACAACCACTGTCATGAATTAAACACCTACCACTCACGCTAAAGGAGACACGAAGTCGTAAACTACGATATTCTTGAATTACTGCAAAACCATGCGAGCCATCTTCCTGACACTCCTCCTAAAGTAGTGAACCGACTGCAACCAAACTCGGTACACATACTCCTTACTATCAGGTGAACAACCGCTGTCATGAATTAAACACCTACCACTCACGCTACGGGAGACAT
Organism: Locusta migratoria; assembly: GCA_026315105.1. Lineage (NCBI taxonomy): Eukaryota > Metazoa > Arthropoda > Insecta > Orthoptera > Acrididae > Locusta > Locusta migratoria. Next base: position 16,570,886 of record CM048753.1, on the reverse strand, counting down.
GAAGTCGTAAACAACGATATTCTTGAATTACTGCAAACCATGCGAGCCATCTTCCTGCACCTCCTCCTAAAGTAGTGGACCGACTGCAACCAAACTCGGTACACATACTGCTTACTATCAGGCGAACAACTGCTGTCATGAATTAAACACCTACCACTCACGCTGCAGGAGACACGAAGTCGTAAACTACGATTTTCTTGAATTACTGTGAAGCATGCGAGCAATCTTCCTGCTCCTCCTCCTAAAGTAGTGGACCGACTGCAACCAAACTAGGTACACATACTGCTTACTATCAGGCGAACAACTGCTGTCATGAGTTAAACACCTACCACTCTCGCTACTGGAGACACGAAGTCGTAAACTACGAGATTCTTGAATTACTGCAAAACCATGCGAGACATCTTCCTGCACCTCCTCCTAAAGTAGTGAACCGACCACAACCAAACTCGGTACACATACTGCTTACTATCAGGCGAACAACCGCTGTCATGAATTAAACAACTACCACTCCCGGTATGGGAGACACGAAGTCGTAAACTACGATATTCTTGAATTACTGCAAAATCATGAGAGCCATCTTTCTGCACCTCCTCCCAAAGTAGTCGACCGACTGCAACCAAACTCGGTACACATACCGCTTATTATCAGGCGTACAACCGCTGTCATAATTTAAGCACCTACCACTCACGCTACAGCAGATACGAAGTCGTAAACTACGATATTCTTGAATTACTGCAAAACCATGCGAGCCATCTTCCTGCACCTCCTCCTAAAGTAGTGGACCGACTGCAACCAAACTCGGTACAAATACTGCTTACTATCAGGCGAACAACCGCTGTCATTAATTATACAGCTACCACTCACGCTACAGGAGACACGAAGGCGTAAACCACGATATTCTTGAATTACTGCAAAACCATGCGAGAAATCTTCCTGCACCTCCTTCTCCAGTACTGGACCTACTGCAATCAGACTCGGCACACATACTGCTTACTATCAGGCGAACAAACGCTGTCATGAATTAAACACCTACCACTCACTCTACAGGAGACATGAAGTCGTAAACTACGATATTCTTGAATTACTGCAAAAACATGCGAGCATTTTCCTGCACCTCCTCATAAAGGAGTGGACTGACTGCAACCAAACTTAGTACACATACTGCTTCCTATCAGGCGAACAACCGCTGTCATGAATTAAACACCAACCACTCACACTACAGGAGACACGAAGTCGTAAACTACGATATTCTTGAATTACTGCAAAACCATGCGAGATATCTTCCTGCACCTCCTCATTTAATAGTGGCCCGACTGCAACCAAACTCGGTACACATACTGCTTCCTATCAGGCGAACAACCGCTGCCATGAATTAAACACCAACCACTCACGCTACAGGAGACACGAAGTCGTAAACTACGATATTCTTGAATTACTGCAAAACCATGCGAGACATCTTCCTGCACCTCCTCCTAAAGTAGTGGACCGACTGCAACCAAACACGGTACACATACTGCTTACTATCAGGCGAACAACCGCTGTCAAGAATCAAACCCCTACCACTCACGCTACAGGAGACACGAGGTCGTAAACTAGGATATTCTTGAATTACTGCAAATCCATGCGAGCCATCTTCCTGCACCTCCTCCTAAATTAGTGCACAGACGGCAACCAAACTCTGTACACATACTGCTTACTATAAGGAGAACAACCGCTGTCATGAATTAAACACCTACCACTCACGCTACAGGAGAAACGAAGTCGTGAACTACGATATTCTTGAATTACTGTAAAACCATGCGAGCCATCTTCCTGCACCTCCTCCTAAAGTAGTGGACCGACTGCAACCAAACTCGGTACACATACTGCTTACTATCAGGTGAAAAACCGACGTCATGAATTAAACACCTACCACTCAAGCTACAGGAGACACGAAGTCGTAAACTACGATATTCTTCAATTACTGCAAAACTATGCGAGCCATTTTCCTGCACCTCCTCTTACAGTAATGGACCGACTGCAACCAATCTCGGTACACATACTGCTTACTATCAGGCGACCAACCGCTGACATGAATTAAACACCTACCACTCACGCTACAGGAGACACGAAGTCATAAACTGCGATATTCGTGAGTAACTGCAAAATCATGCGAGTCATCTTCCGGCACCTCCTCATATAATAGTGGACCAACTGCAACCAAACTCGGTACATATACTTCTTTCTATCAGGCGAACAACCGCTGTCATGAATTATACACCTACCACTCACGCTACAGGTGACACGAAGTCTTAAACTACGATAATCTTGAATTACTGCAAAACTATGCGAGCCATCTTCCTGCACCTCCTCTTAAAGTAGTGGACTGACTGCAACCAAACTCGGTACACATACTGCTTACTATCAGGCGAACAACCGCTGTCATGAATTAAACACCAACCATTCACGCTACAGGAGACTCGAAGTCGTAAACTACGATATTCTTGAATTATTGCAAAACCATGCGAGACATCTTCCTGCACCTCCTCCTAAAGTAATGGACCGGCTGCAACCAAACTCGGTACACATACTGCTTACTATCAGGCGAACAACCGCTGTCAAGAATTAAACCCCTACCACTCACGCTACAGGAGACACGAGGTCGTAAACTACGATATTCTTGAATTAGTGCAAACCCATGCGAGCCATCTTCCTGCACCTCCTCCTAATGTAGTAGACCGACTGCAACCAAACTCGGTACACATACTGCTTACTATCAGGCGAACAAGCACTGTCATGAATTAAACACCAACCACTCACGCTACAGGAGACACGAAGTCGTAAACTACGATATTCGTGAATAACTGCAAAATCATGCGAGTCATCTTCCTGCACCTCCTCCTAAAGTAGTGAACCGACTACAACCAAACTCGGTACACATACTGCTTACTATCAGGCGAACAACCGCTGTCATGAATTAAACAATTACCACTCACGGTACGGGAGACAAGAAGTCGTAAACTACGATATTCTTGAATTACTGCAAAATAATGCGAGCAATCTTCCTGCACCTTCTCCTAAAGTAGTGGACCGACTGCAACGAAACTCGGTACACATACTGCTTACTATCAGGCGACCAACCGCTGACATGAATTAAACACCTACCACTCACGCTACAGGAGACACGAAGTCGTAAACTACGATACTTTTGAATTACTGCAAAACCATGTGAACAATCTTCCTGCACCTCCTCCTCCAGTAGTGGACCGACTGCAGCCAAACTCAGTACACATACTGCTTACTATCATGCGAACAACCGCTGTCATGAATTAAATATCTACCACTCACGCTACAGGAGACACGAAGTCGTTAACTACGATATTCTTCAATTACTGCAAAACCATGCGAGTCATCTTCCTGCACCTCCTCCTAAAGTAGTGGACCGACTGCAACCAAACTCGGTACATACTCTGCTTACTATCAGGCGAACAAACGCTGTCATGAATTAAACACCTACCACTCACGGTACAGGAGACACGAAGTCATAAACTACAATATTCGTGAGTAACTGCAAAATCATGCGAGTCATCTTCCTGCACCTCCTCCTAAAGTAGTGAACCGACTACAACCAAACTCGGTACACATACTGCTTACTATCAGGCGAACAACCGCTGTCAAGAATTAAACCCCTACCACTCACGCTACAGGAGACACGAGGTCGTAAACTACGATATTCTTGAATTAGTGCAAACCCATGCGAGCCATCTTCCTGCACCTCCTCCTAATGTAGTAGACCGACTGCAACCAAACTCGGTACACATACTGCTTACTATCAGGCGAACAAGCACTGTCATGAATTAAACACCAACCACTCACGCTACAGGAGACACGAAGTCGTAAACTACGATATTCGTGAATAACTGCAAAATCATGCGAGTCATCCTCCTGCACCTCCTCCTAAAGTAGTGAACCGACTACAACCAAACTCGGTACACATACTGCTTACTATCAGGCGAACAACCGCTGTCATGAATTAAACAACTACCACTCACGGTACGGGAGACAAGAAGTCGTAAACTACGATATTCTTGAATTACTGCAAAATAATGCGAGCAATCTTCCTGCACCTTCTCCTAAAGTAGTGGACCGACTGCAACGAAACTCGGTACACATACTGCTTACTATCAGGCGACCAACCGCTGACATGAATGAAACACCTACCACTCACGCTACAGGAGACACGAAGTCGTAAACTACGATATTTTTGAATTACTGCAAAACCATGTGAACAATCTTCCTGCACCTCCTCCTCCAGTAGTGGACCGACTGCAGCCAAACTCAGTACACATACTGCTTACTATCAGGCGAACAACCGCTGTCATGAATTTAACACCTACCACTCACGCTGCAGGAGACCCGAATTCGTAAACTACGATATTCTTGAATTACTGCAAAATCATGCGAGCCATCTTTCTGCACCTCCTCCTAAAGTAGTCGACCGACTGCAACCAAACTCGGTACACATACTGCTTACTATCATGCGAAACCGCTGTCATGAATTAAATATCTACCACTCACGCTACAGGAGACACGAAGTCGTTAACTACGATATTCTTCAATTACTGCAAAATTATGCGAGCCATTTTCCTGCACCTCCTCTTAAAGTAATGGACCGACTGCAACCAATCTCGGTACACATACTGCTTACTATCAGGCGAACAACCGCTGTCAAAAATTAAATACCTACCACTCACGCTACAGGAGACACGATGTCGTTAACTACGATGTCCTTGAATTACTGCAAAACCATGCGAGCCATCTTACTGCACCTCCTCCTAAAGTAGTGGACCGACTGCAACCAAACTCGGTACACATACCGCTTACTATCAGGCGAACAACCGCTGTCATAATTTAAGCACCCACCACTCACGCTACAGGATATACGAAGTCGTAAACTACGGTATTCTTGATATACTGCAAAACCATGCGAGCCATCTTCCTGCACCTCCTCCAAAAGTAGTGCACCGACTGCAACCAAACTCGGTACAAATACTGCTTACTATCAGGCGAACAACCGCTGTCATTAATTATACAGCTACCACTCACGCTACAGGAGACACAAAGTAGTAAACAACGATATTCTTGAATTACTGCAAAACCATGCGAGAAATCTTCCTGCACCTCCTTCTCTAGTAATGGACCTACTGCAATCAAACTCGGTACACATACTGCTTACTATCAGGCGAACAAACGCTGTCATGAATTAAACACCTACCACTCACGCTACAGGAGACATGAAGTCGTAAACTACGGTATTCTTGAATTACTGCAAAAACATGCGAGCAATTTTCCTGCACCTCCTCTTAAAGTAGTGGACCGACTGCAACCAAACTCGGTACACATACGGCTTACTATCAGGCGAACAACCGCTGTCATAAATAAAACACCTACCACTCACGCTACAGGAGACACGAAGTCGTAAACTACGATATACTTGAATTAGTGCAAACCCATGCGATGCATCCTCCTGCACCTCCTCCTAATGTTTTGGACCGACCTCAACCAAACTCGGTACACATACTGTTTACTATCAGGCGAACAACCGCTGTCATGAATTAAACCCCTACCACTCACGTTACAGGAGACACGAGGTCGTAAACTACGATATTCTTGAATTACTGCAAAATTACTCGAGTCATCTTCCTGCACCTCCTCGTATAATAGTAGACTGACTGCAACCAAACTCGGTACACATACTGCTTACTATCAGGCAAACAACCGCTGTCATGAATTAAACACCAACCACTCACGCTACAGGAGACACGAAGTCGTAAACTACGATATTCTTGAATTGATGCAAAACCATGCAGGACATCATCCTGCACCTCCTCCTGAAGTAGTGGACCGACTGCAACCAAACTCGGTACACATACTGCTTACTATCAGGCGAACAACCGCTGTCAAGAATCAAACCCCTACCACTCACGCTACAGGAGACACGAGGTCGTAAACTACGATATTCTTGAATAACTGCAAAACCATGCGAGCCATCTACCTGCACCTCCTCCTAAATTAGTGCACAGACTGCAACCAAACTCTCTACACATACTGCTTACTATAAGGTGAAAAACCGATGTCATGAATTAAACACCTACCACTCACGCTACAGGAGACACGAAGTCGTAAACTACGATATTCTTCAATTACTGCAAAACCATGCGAGTCATCTTCCTGCACCTCCTCCTAAAGTAGTGGACCGACTGCAACCAAACTCGGTACATACTCTGCTTACTATCAGGCGAACAAACGCTGTCATGAATTAAACACCTACCACTCACGGTACAGGAGACACGAAGTCATAAACTACAATATTCGTGAGTAACTGCAAAATCATGCGAGTATCTTCCTGCACCTCCTCATATAATAGTGGACCGACTGCAACCAAACTCGGTACACATACTGCTTACTATCAGGCGACCAACCGCTGTCAAAAATCGAACCCCTACCACTCACGCTACAGGTGACACGAGGTCGTAAACTACGATATTCTTGAATTACTGCAAAACCATGCGAGCCATCTTCCTGCACCTCCTCCTAAAGTAGTGGACAGACTGCAACCAAACTATGTACACATACTGCTTACTATAAGGAGAACAACCGCTGTCATGAATTAAACACCTACCACTCACGCTACAGGAGACGCGAAGTCGTAAACAATTATATTCTTGAATTACTGCAAACCATGCGAGCCATCTTCCTGCACCTCCTCCTAAACTAGTGGACCGACTGCAACCAAACTCGGTACACATACTGCTTACTATCAAGCGAACAACCGCTGTCAAGAATTAAACTCCTACCACCCACGCTACAGGAGACACGAAGTCGTAAACTACGATATTATTCAATTACTGCAAAACCATGCGTGACATCTTCCTGCACCTCCTCCTAAAGTAGTGGACAGACTGCAACCAAACTCGGTACATATTCTGCTTACTATCAGGCGAACAACCGCTGTCATAATTTAAGCACCTACCTCTCACGCTACAGGATATACGAAGTCGTAAACTACGATATTCTGGAATTACTGCAAAACCATGCGAGCCATCTTCCTGCACCTCCTCCTAAAGTAGTGGACCGACTGCATCCAAACTCGGTACAAATACTGCTTACTATCAGGCGAACAACCGATGTCATTAATTATACAGCTACCACTCACGCTACAGGAGACACAAAGTCGTAAACAATGATATTCTTGAATTACTGCAAAACCATGCGAGAAATCTTCCTGCACCTCCTTCTCCAGTAATGGACCTACTGCAATCAAACTCGGTACACATACTGCTTACTATCAGGCGAACAAACGCTGTCATGAATTAAACACCTACCACTCACGCTACAGGAGACATGAAGTCGTAAACTACGATATTCTTGAATTACTGCAAAAACATGCGAGCAATTTTCCTGCACCTCCTCTTAAAGTAGTGGACCGACTGCAACCAAACTCGGTACACATACGGCTTACTATCAGGCGAACAACCGCTGTCATGAATAAAACACCTACCACTCACGCTACAGGAGACACGAAGTCGTAAACTACGATATACTTGAATTAGTGCAAACCCATGCGATGCATCCTCCTGCACCTCCTCCTAATGTATTGGACCGACCTCAACCAAACTCGGTACACATACTGTTTACTATCAGGCGAACAACCGCTGTCATGAATTACACACCTACCACTCACGCTACAGGAGACACGAAGTCGTAAACTACGATAATCTTGAATTACTGCAAAACTATGCGAGCCATCTTCCTGCACCTCCTCTTAAAGAAGTGGACTGACTGCAACCAATCTCAGTACACATACTGTTTACTATCAGGCGAACAACCGCTGTCATGAATTAAACACCAACCCCTCACGCTACAGGAGACACGAAGTCGTAAACTACGATATTCTTGAATTACTGCAAAACCATGCGAAACATCTTCCTGCACCTCCTCCTAAAGTAGTGGACCGACTGCAACCAAACTTGGTACACATACTGCTTACTATCAGGCGAACAACCGCTGTCATGAATTAAACAACTACCACTCACGGTACGGGAGACAAGAAGTCGTAAACTACGATATTCTTGAATTACTGCAAAATAATGCGAGCAATCTTCCTGCACCTTCTCCTAAAGTAGTGGACCGACTGCAACGAAACTCGGTACACATACTGCTTACTATCAGGCGACCAACCGCTGACATGAATGAAACACCTTCCACTCACGCTACAGGAGACACGAAGTCGTAAACTACGATATTTTTGAATTACTGCAAAACCATGTGAACAATCTTCCTGCACCTCCTCCTCCAGTAGTGGACCGACTGCAGCCAAACTCAGTACACATACTGCTTACTATCAGGCGAACAACCGCTGTCATGAATTTAACACCTACCACTCACGCTGCAGGAGACCCGAATTCGTAAACTACGATATTCTTGAATTACTGCAAAATCATGCGAGCCATCTTTCTGCACCTCCTCCTAAAGTAGTCGACCGACTGCAACCAAACTCGGTACACATACTGCTTACTATCATGCGAAACCGCTGTCATGAATTAAATATCTGCCACTCACGCTACAGGAGACACGAAGTCGTTAACTACGATATTCTTCAATTACTGCAAAATTATGCGAGCCATTTTCCTGCACCTCCTCTTAAAGTAATGGACCGACTGCAACCAATCTCGGTACACATACTGCTTACTATCAGGCGAACAACCGCTGTCAAAAATTAAATACCTACCACTCACGCTACAGGAGACACGATGTCGTTAACTACGATGTCCTTGAATTACTGCAAAACCATGCGAGCCATCTTACTGCACCTCCTCCTAAAGTAGTGGACCGACTGCAACCAAACTCGGTACACATACCGCTTACTATCAGGCGAACAACCGCTGTCATAATTTAAGCACCCACCACTCACGCTACAGGATATACGAAGTCGTAAACTACGGTATTCTTGATATACTGCAAAACCATGCGAGCCATCTTCCTGCACCTCCTCCAAAAGTAGTGCACCGACTGCAACCAAACTCGGTACAAATACTGCTTACTATCAGGCGAACAACCGCTGTCATTAATTATACAGCTACCACTCACGCTACAGGAGACACAAAGTAGTAAACAACGATATTCTTGAATTACTGCAAAACCATGCGAGAAATCTTCCTGCACCTCCTTCTCTAGTAATGGACCTACTGCAATCAAACTCGGTACACATACTGCTTACTATCAGGCGAACAAACGCTGTCATGAATTAAACACCTACCACTCACGCTACAGGAGACATGAAGTCGTAAACTACGGTATTCTTGAATTACTGCAAAAACATGCGAGCAATTTTCCTGCACCTCCTCTTAAAGTAGTGGACCGACTGCAACCAAACTCGGTACACATACGGCTTACTATCAGGCGAACAACCGCTGTCATGAATAAAACACCTACCACTCACGCTACAGGAGACACGAAGTCGTAAACTACGATATACTTGAATTAGTGCAAACCCATGCGATGCATCCTCCTGCACCTCCTCCTAATGTTTTGGACCGACCTCAACCAAACTCGGTACACATACTGTTTACTATCAGGCGAACAACCGCTGTCATGAATTAAACCCCTACCACTCACGTTACAGGAGACACGAGGTCGTAAACTACGATATTCTTGAATTACTGCAAAATTACTCGAGTCATCTTCCTGCACCTCCTCGTATAATAGTAGACTGACTGCAACCAAACTCGGTACACATACTGCTTACTATCAGGCAAACAACCGCTGTCATGAATTAAACACCAACCACTCACGCTACAGGAGACACGAAGTCGTAAACTACGATATTCTTGAATTGATGCAAAACCATGCAGGACATCATCCTGCACCTCCTCCTGAAGTAGTGGACCGACTGCAACCAAACTCGGTACACATACTGCTTACTATCAGGCGAACAACCGCTGTCAAGAATCAAACCCCTACCACTCACGCTACAGGAGACACGAGGTCGTAAACTACGATATTCTTGAATAACTGCAAAACCATGCGAGCCATCTACCTGCACCTCCTCCTAAATTAGTGCACAGACTGCAACCAAACTCTCTACACATACTGCTTACTATAAGGTGAAAAACCGATGTCATGAATTAAACACCTACCACTCACGCTACAGGAGACACGAAGTCGTAAACTACGATATTCTTCAATTACTGCAAAACCATGCGAGTCATCTTCCTGCACCTCCTCCTAAAGTAGTGGACCGACTGCAACCAAACTCGGTACATACTCTGCTTACTATCAGGCGAACAAACGCTGTCATGAATTAAACACCTACCACTCACGGTACAGGAGACACGAAGTCATAAACTACAATATTCGTGAGTAACTGCAAAATCATGCGAGTATCTTCCTGCACCTCCTCATATAATAGTGGACCGACTGCAACCAAACTCGGTACACATACTGCTTACTATCAGGCGACCAACCGCTGTCAAAAATCGAACCCCTACCACTCACGCTACAGGTGACACGAGGTCGTAAACTACGATATTCTTGAATTACTGCAAAACCATGCGAGCCATCTTCCTGCACCTCCTCCTAAAGTAGTGGACAGACTGCAACCAAACTATGTACACATACTGCTTACTATAAGGAGAACAACCGCTGTCATGAATTAAACACCTACCACTCACGCTACAGGAGACGCGAAGTCGTAAACAATTATATTCTTGAATTACTGCAAACCATGCGAGCCATCTTCCTGCACCTCCTCCTAAACTAGTGGACCGACTGCAACCAAACTCGGTACACATACTGCTTACTATCAAGCGAACAACCGCTGTCAAGAATTAAACTCCTACCACCCACGCTACAGGAGACACGAAGTCGTAAACTACGATATTATTCAATTACTGCAAAACCATGCGAGACATCTTCCTGCACCTCCTCCTAAAGTAGTGGACAGACTGCAACCAAACTCGGTACATATTCTGCTTACTATCAGGCGAACAACCGCTGTCATAATTTAAGCACCTACCTCTCACGCTACAGGATATACGAAGTCGTAAACTACGATATTCTGGAATTACTGCAAAACCATGCGAGCCATCTTCCTGCACCTCCTCCTAAAGTAGTGGACCGACTGCATCCAAACTCGGTACAAATACTGCTTACTATCAGGCGAACAACCGATGTCATTAATTATACAGCTACCACTCACGCTACAGGAGACACAAAGTCGTAAACAATGATATTCTTGAATTACTGCAAAACCATGCGAGAAATCTTCCTGCACCTCCTTCTCCAGTAATGGACCTACTGCAATCAAACTCGGTACACATACTGCTTACTATCAGGCGAACAAACGCTGTCATGAATTAAACACCTACCACTCACGCTACAGGAGACATGAAGTCGTAAACTACGATATTCTTGAATTACTGCAAAAACATGCGAGCAATTTTCCTGCACCTCCTCTTAAAGTAGTGGACCGACTGCAACCAAACTCGGTACACATACGGCTTACTATCAGGCGAACAACCGCTGTCATGAATAAAACACCTACCACTCACGCTACAGGAGACACGAAGTCGTAAACTACGATATACTTGAATTAGTGCAAACCCATGCGATGCATCCTCCTGCACCTCCTCCTAATGTATTGGACCGACCTCAACCAAACTCGGTACACATACTGTTTACTATCAGGCGAACAACCGCTGTCATGAATTACACACCTACCACTCACGCTACAGGAGACACGAAGTCGTAAACTACGATAATCTTGAATTACTGCAAAACTATGCGAGCCATCTTCCTGCACCTCCTCTTAAAGAAGTGGACTGACTGCAACCAATCTCAGTACACATACTGTTTACTATCAGGCGAACAACCGCTGTCATGAATTAAACACCAACCCCTCACGCTACAGGAGACACGAAGTCGTAAACTACGATATTCTTGAATTACTGCAAAACCATGCGAAACATCTTCCTGCACCTCCTCCTAAAGTAGTGGACCGACTGCAACCAAACTTGGTACACATACTGCTTACTATCAGGCGAAAAACCGCTGTCAAGAATTAAACCCCTACCACTCACGTTACAGGAGACACGAGGTCGTAAACTACGATATTCTTGAATTACTGCAAAATTACTCGAGTCATCTTCCTGCACCTCCTCATATAATAGTAGACCGACTGCAACCAAACTCGGTACACATACTGCTTACTATCAGGCGAACAACCGCTGTCATGAATTAAACACCAACCACTCACGCTACAGGAGACACGAAGTCGTAAACTACGATAATCTTGAATTGATGCAAAACCATGCTGGACATCTTCCTGCACCTCCTCCTGAACTAGTGGACCGACTGCAACCAAACTCGGTACACATACTGCTTACTATCAGGCGAACAACCGCTGTCAAGAATCAAACCCCTACCACTCACGCTACAGGAGACACGAGGTCGTAAACTACGACATTCTTGAATTACTGCAAAACCATGCGAGCCATCTTCCTGCACCTCCTCCTAAATTAGTGCACAGACTGCAACCAAACTCTGTACACATACTGCTTACTATCAGGTGAAAAACCGATGTCATGAATTAAACACCTACCACTCACGCTACAGGAGACACGAATTCGTAAACTACGATATTCTTCAATTGCTGCAAAACCATGCGATCCATCTTCCTGCACCTTCTCCTAAAGTAGTGGACCGACTGCAACCAAACTCGGTACATATTCTGCTTACTATCAGGCGAACAACCGCTGTCATGAATTAAACACCTACCACTCACGGTACAGGAGACACGAAGTCATAAACTACGATATTCGTGAGTAACTGCAAAATCATGCGAGTCATCTTCCTGCACCTCCTCATATAATAGTGGACCGACTGCAACCAAACTCGGTACACATACTGCTTACTATCAGGCGAACAACCGCTGTCACGAATTAAACACCAACCACTCACGCTACAGGAGACACGAAGTCGTTAACTACGATATTCTTGAATTACTGCAAAACCATGCGAGATATCTTCCTGCACCTCCTCCTAAAGTGGTGGACCGACTGCAACCAAACTCGGTACACATACTGCTTACTATCAGGCGAACAACCGCTGTCAAGAATTAAACTCCTACCACCCACGCTACAGGAGACACGAGGTCGTAAACTACGATATTCTTGAATTACTGCAAAACCATGCGAGACATCTTCCTGCACCTCCTCCTAAAGTAGTGGACAGACTGCAACCAAACTATGTACACATACTGCTTACTATAAGGAGAACAACCGCTGTCATGAATTAAACACCTACCACTCACGCTACAGGAGACGCGAAGTCGTAAACAATTATATTCTTGAATTACTGCAAACCATGCGAGCCATCTTCCTGCACCTCCTCCTAAACTAGTGGACCGACTGCAACGAAACTCGGTACACATACTGTTTACTATCAAGCGAACAACCGCTGTCAAGAATTAAACTCCTACCACCCACGCTACAGGAGTAACGAAGTCGTAAACTACGATATTATTCAATTACTGCAAAACCATGCGAGCCATCTTCCTGCACCTCCTCCTAAAGTAGTGGACCGACTGCAACCAAACTCGGTACATATTCTGCTTACTATCAGGCGAACAACCGCTGTCATGAATTAAACACCTACCACTCACAGTACAGGAGACACGAAGTCATAATCTACGATATTCGTGAGTAACTGCAAAATCATGCGAGTCATCTTCCTGCACCTCCTCATATAATAGTGGACCGACTGCAACCAAACTCGGTACATATACTGCTTACTATCAGGCGAACAACCGCTGTCATGAATTATACACCTACCACTCACGCTACAGGTGACACGAAGTCGTAAACTACGATAATCTTGAATTACTGCAAAACTATGCGAGCCATTTTCCTGCACCTCCTCTTAAAGTAATGGACCGACTGCAACCAATCTCGGTACACATACTGCTTACTATCAGGCGAACAACCGCTGTCATGAATTAAACACCTACCACTCACGCTACAGGAGACGCGAAGTCGTAAACAATTATATTCTTGAATTACTGCAAACCATGCGAGCCATCTTCCTGCACCTCCTCCTAAACTAGTGGACCGACTGCAACCAAACTCGGTACACATACTGCTTACTATCAAGCGAACAACCGCTGTCAAGAATTAAACTCCTACCACTCACGCTACAGGAGACACGAAGTCGTAAACTACGATATGATTCAATTACTGCAAAACCATGCGAGCCATCTTCCTGCACCTCCTCCTAAAGTAGTGGACCGACTGCAACCAAACTCGGTACATATTCTGCTTACTATCAGGCGAACAACCGCTGTCATAATTTAAGCACCTACCACTCACGCTACAGGATATACGAAGTCGTAAACTACGATATTCTTGAATTACTGCAAAACCATGCGAGCCATCTTCCTGCACCTCCTCCTAAAGTAGTGGACCGACTGCAACCAAACTCGGTACAAATACTGCTTACTATCAGGAGAACAACCGCTGTCATTAATTATACAGCTACCACTCACGCTACAGGAGACACAAAGTCGTAAACAACGATATTCTTGAATTACTGCAAAACCATGCGAGAAATCTTCCTGCACCTCCTTCTCCAGTAATGGACCTACTGCAATCAAACTCGGTACACATACTGCTTACTATCAGGCGAACAAACGCTGTCATGAATTAAACACCTACCACTCACGCTACAGGAGACATGAAGTCGTAAACTACGATATTCTTGAATTACTGCAAAAACATGCGAGCAATTTTCCTGCACCTCCTCTTAAAGTAGTGGACCGACTGCAACCAAACTCGGTACACATACGGCTTACTATCAGGCTAACAACCGCTGTAAAGGAATAAAACACCTACCACTCACGCTACAGGAGACACGAAGTCGTAAACTACGATATACTTGAATTAGTGCAAACCCATGCGATGCATCCTCCTGCACCTCCTCCTAATGTATTGGACCGACCTCAACCAAACTCGGTACACATACTGTTTACTATCAGGCGAACAACCGCTGTCATGAATTACACACCTACCACTCACGCTACAGGAGACACGAAGTCGTAAACTACGATAATCTTGAATTACTGCAAAACTATGCGAGCGATCTTCCTGCACCTCCTCTTAAAGAAGTGACTGACTGCAACCAATCTCAGTACACATACTGTTTACTATTAGGCGAACAACCGCTGTCATGAATTAAACACCAACCCCTCACGCTACAGGAGACACGAAGTCGTAAACTACGATATTCTTGAATTACTGCAAAACCACGCGAAACATCTTCCTGCACCTCCTCCTAAAGTAGTGGACCGACTGCAACCAAACTTGGGACACATACTGCTTACTATCAGGCGAAAAACCGCTGTCAAGAATTAAACCCCTACCACTCACGTTACAGGAGACACGAGGTCGTAAACTACGATATTCTTGAATTACTGCAAAATTACTCGTTTCATCTTCCTGCACCTCCTCATATAATAGTAGACCGACTGCAACCAAACTCGGTACACATACTGCTTACTATCAGGCGAACAACCGCTGTCATGAATTAAACACCAACCACTCACGCTACAGGAGACACGAAGTCGTAAACTACGATATTCTTGAATTGATGCAAAACCATGCTGGACATCTTCCTGCACCTCCTCCTGAAGTAGTGGACCGACTGCAACCAAACTCGGTACACATACTGCTTACTATCAGGCGAACAACCGCTGTCAAGAATCAAACCCCTACCACTCACGCTACAGGAGACACGAGGTCGTAAACTACGATATTCTTGAATTACTGCAAAACCATGCGAGCCATCTTTCTGCACCTCCTCCTAAATTAGTGCACAGACTGCAACCAAACTCTGTACACATACTGCTTACTATCAGGTGAAAAACCGATGTCATGAATTAAACACCTACCACTCACGCTACAGGAGACACGAAGTCGTAAACTACGATATTCTTCAGTTACTGCAAAACCATGCGAGCCATCTTCCTGCACCTCCTCCTAAAGTAGTGGACAGACTGCAACCAAACTATGTACACATACTGCTTACTATAAGGAGAACAAACACTGTCATGAATTAAACACCTACCACTCACGCTACAGGAGACGCGAAGTCGTAAACAATTATATTCTTGAATTACTGCAAACCATGCGAGCCATCTTCCTGCACCTCCTCCTAAACTAGTGGACCGACTGCAACCAAACTCGGTACACATACTGCTTACTATCAAGCGAACAACCGCTGTCAAGAATTAAACTCCTACCAACCACGCTACAGGAGACACGAAGTCGTAAACTACGATATTATTCAATTACTGCAAAACCATGCGAGCCATCTTCCTGCACCTCCTCCTAAAGTAGTGGACCGACTGCAACCAAACTCGGTACATATTCTGCTTACTATCAGGCGAACAACCGCTGTCATGAATTAAACACCTACCACTCACAGTACAGGAGACACCAAGTCATAAACTACGATATTCGTGAGTAACTGCAAAATCATGCGAGTCATCTTCCTGCACCTCCTCATATAATAGTGGACCGACTGCAACCAAACTCGGTACATATACTGCTTACTATCAGGCGAACAACCGCTGTCATGAATTATACACCTACCACTCACGCTACAGGTGATACGAAGTCGTAAACTACGATAATCTTGAATTACTGCAAAACTATGCGAGCCATCTTCCTGCACCTCCTCTTAAAGTAGTGGACTGACTGCACCCAAACTCGGTACACATACTGCTTACTATCAGGCGAACAACCGCTGTCAAGAATTAAACTCCTACCACCCACGCTACAGGAGACACGAGGTCGTAAACTACGATATTCTTGAATTACTGCAAAACCATGCGAGCCATCTTCCTGCACCTCCTCCTAAAGTAGTGGACAGACTGCAACCAAACTATGTACACATACTGCTTACTATAAGGAGAACAAACACTGTCATGAATTAAACACCTACCACTCACGCTACAGGAGACGCGAAGTCGTAAACAATTATATTCTTGAATTACTGCAAACCATGCGAGCCATCTTCCTGCACCTCTTCCTAAAGTAGTGGACCGACTGAAACCAAACTCGGTACATATTCTGCTTACTATCAGGCGAACAACCGCTGTCATGAATTAAACACCTACCACTCACAGTACAGGAGACACCAAGTCATAAACTACGATATTCGTGAGTAACTGCAAAATCATGCGAGTCATCTTCCTGCACCTCCTCATATAATAGTGGACCGACTGCAACCAAACTCGGTACATATACTGCTTACTATCAGGCGAACAACCGCTGTCATGAATTATACACCTACCACTAACGCTACAGGTGATACGAAGTCGTAAACTACGATAATCTTGAATTACTGCAAAACTATGCGAGCCATCTTCCTGCACCTCCTCTTAAAGTAGTGGACTGACTGCAACCAAACTCGGTACACATACTGCTTACTATCAGGCGAACAACCGCTGTCATGAATTAAACACCAACCACTCACGCTACAGGAGACACGAAGTCGTAAACTAAGATATTCTTGAATTATTGCAAAACCATGCGAGACATCTTCCTAAACCTCCTCCTAAAGTAATGGACCGACTGCAACCAAACTCGGTACACATACTGCTTACTATCAGGCGATCAACCGCTGTCAAGAATTAAACCCTTACCACTCACGCTACAGGAGACACGAGGTCGTAAACTACGATATTCTTGAATTAGTGCAAACCCATGCGAGCCATCTTCCTGCACCTCCTCCTAATGTAGTAGACCGACTGCAACCAAACTCGGTACACATACTGCTTACTATCAGACGAACAAGCGCTGTCATTAATTAAACACCTACCACTCACGCTACAGGAGACACGAAGTCGTAAACTACGATATTTTTGAATTACTGCAAAACCATGAGAACCATCCTCCTGCACGTCCTCCTCCAGTAGTGGACCGACTGCAGCCAAACTCGGTACACATACTGCTTACTATCAGGCGAACAACCGCTGTCATGAATTTAACACCTACCACTCACGCTGCAGGAGACACGATTTCGTAAACTACGATATTCTTGAATTACTGCAAAATCATGCGAGCCATCTTTCTGCACCTCCTCCTAAAGTAGTCGACCGACTGCAACCAAACTCGGTACACATAAAGCTTACTATCATGCGAACAACCGCTGTCATGAATTAAATACCTACCACTCACGCTACAGGAGACACGAAGTCATAAACTACGATATTCGTCAGTAACTGCAAAATCATGCGAGTCATCTTCCTGCACCTCCTCATATAATAGTGGACCGACTGCAACCAAACTCGGTACACATACTGCTTGATATCAGGCGAACAACCGCTGTCAAGAATTAAACTCCTACCACCCACGCTACAGGAGACACGAGGTCGTAAACTACGATATACTTGAATTAGTCCAAACCCATGCGATGCATCCTCCTGCACCTCCTCCTAATGTATTGGACCGACCTCAACCAAACTCGGTACACATACTGTTTACTATCAGGCGAACAACCGCTGTCATGAATTACACACCTACCACTCACGCTACAGGAGACACGAAGTCGTAAACTACGATAATCTTGAATTACTGCAAAACTATGCGAGCCATCTTCCTGCACCTCCTCTTAAAGAAGAGGACTGACTGCAACCAATCTCAGTACACATACTGTTTACTATTAGGCGCACAACCGCTGTCATGAATAAAACACCAACCCCTCACGCTACAGGAGACACGAAGTCGTAAACTACGATATTCTTGAATTACTGCAAAACCACGCGAAACATCTTCCTGCACCTCCTCCTAAAGTAGTGGACCGACTGCAACTAAACTTGGTACACATACTGCTTACTATCAGGCGAAAAACCGCTGTCAAGAATTAAACCCCTACCACTCACGTTACAGGAGACACGAGGTCGTAAACTACGATATTCTTGAATTACTGCAAAATTACTCGAGTCATCTTCCTGCACCTCCTCATATAATAGTAGACCGACTGCAACCAAACTCGGTACACATACTGCTTACTATCAGGCGAACAACCGCTGTCATGAATTAAACACCAACCACTCACGCTACAGGAGACACGAAGTCGTAAACTACGATATTCTTGAATTGATGCAAAACCATGCTGGATATCTTCCTGCACCTCCTCCTGAAGTAGTGGACCGACTGCAACCAAACTCGGTACACATACTGCTTACTATCAGGCGAACAACCGCTGTCAAGAATCAAACCCCTACCACTCACGCTACAGGAGACACGAGGTCGTAAACTACGATATTCTTGAATTACTGCAAAACCATGCGAGCCATCTTCCTGCACCTCCTCCTAAATTAGTGCACAGACTGCAACCAAACTCTGTACACATACTGCTTACTATCAGGTGAAAAACCGATGTCATGAATTAAACACCTACCACTCACGCTACAGGAGACACGAAGTCGTAAACTACGATATTCTTCAATTACTGCAAAACCATGCGAGCCATCTTCCTGCACCTCCTCCTAAAGTAGTGGACCGACTGCAACCAAACTCGGTACATATTCTGCCTACTATCAGGCGAACAACCGCTGTCATGAATTACACACCTACCACTCACGGTACAGGAGACACGAAGTCATAAACTACGATATTCGTGAGTAACTGCAAAATCATGCGAGTCATCTTCCTGCACCTCCTCATATAATAGTGGACCGACTGCAACCAAACTCGGTACACATACTGCTTACTATCAGGCGAACAACCGCTGTCACGAATTAAACACCAACCACTCACGCTACAGGAGACACGAAGTCGTAAACTACGATATTCTTGAATTACTGCAAAACCATGCGAGATATCTTCCTGCACCTCCTCCTAAAGTAGTGGACCGACTGCAACCAAACTCGGTACATATTCTGCATACTATCAGGCGAACAACCGCTGTCATGAATTAAACACCTACCACTCACACTACAGGAGACACCAAGTCATAAACTACGATATTCGTGAGTAACTGCAAAATCATGCGAGTCATCTTCCTGCACCTCCTCATATAATAGTGGACCGACTGCTACCAAACTCGGTACACATACTGCTTACTATCAGGCGAACAACCGCTGTCATGAATTATACACCTACCACTCACGCTACAGGTGACACGAAGTCGTAAACTACGATAATCTTGAATTACTGCAAAACTATGCGAGCCATCTTCCTGCACCTCCTCTTAAAGTAGTGGACTGACTGCAACCAAACTCGGTACACATACTGCTTACTATCAGGCGAACAACCGCTGTCATGAATTAAACACCAACCACTCACGCTACAGGAGACACGAAGTCGTAAACTAAGATATTCTTGAATTATTGCAAAACCATGCGAGACATCTTCCTGCACCTCCTCCTAAAGTAATGGACCGACTGCAACCAAACTTGGTACACATACTGCTTACTATCAGGCGAACAACCGCTGTCAAGAATTAAACCCCTACCACTCACGCTACAGGAGACACGAGGTCGTAAACTACGATATTCTTGAATTAGTGCAAACCCATGCGAGCCATCTTCCTGCACCTCCTCCTAATGTAGTAGACCGACTGCAACCAAACTCGGTACACATACTGCTTACTATCAGACGAACAAGCGCTGTCATGAATTAAACACCTACCACTCACGCTACAGGAGACACGAAGTCGTAAACTACGATATTCTTGAATTACTGCAAAATAATGCGAGCAATCTTCCTGCACCTCCTCCTAAAGTAGTGGACCGACTGCAACCAAACTCGGTACACATACTGCTTACTATCAGGCGAACAACCGCTGTCATGAATTAAACACCTACCACTCACGCTACAGGAGACACGAAGTCGTAAACTACGATATTTTTGAATTACTGCAAAACCATGAGAACCATCCTCCTGCACGTCCTCCTCCAGTAGTGGACCGACTGCAGCCAAACTCGGTACACATACTGCTTACTATCAGGCGAACAACCGCTGTCATGAATTTAACACCTACCACTCACGCTGCAGGAGACACGATTTCGTAAACTACGATATTCTTGAATTACTGCAAAATCATGCGAGCCATCTTTCTGCACCTCCTCCTAAAGTAGTCGACCGACTGCAACCAAACTCGGTACACATACTGCTTACTATCATGCGAACAACCGCTGTCATGAATTAAATACCTACCACTCACGCTACAGGAGGCACGAAGTCGTTAACTACGATATTCTTCAATTACTGCAAAACGATGCGAGCCATTTTCCTGCACCTCCTCTTAAAGTAATGGACCAACTGCAACCAATCTCGGTACACATACTGCTTACTATCAGGCAAACAACCGCTGTCAAAAATTAAACACCTACCACTCACGCTACAGGAGACAAGAAGTCGTAAACTACGATATCCTTGAATTACTGCAAAACCATGCGAGCCATCTTGCTGCACCTCCTCCTAAAGTAGTGGACCGACTGCAACCAAACTCGGTACACATACTGACCACTATCTGGCGAACAACCGCTGTCATGAATTAAACACCAACCACTCACACTACAGGAGACGCGAAGTCGTAAACTACGATATTCTTGAATTACTGCAAAACCATGCGAGACATCATCCTGCACCTACTCCTAAAGTAGTGGACCGACTGCAACCAAACTTGGTACACATACTGCTTACTACCAGGCGAACAACCGCTGTCAAGAAATAAACCCATACCACTCACGCTACAGGAGACACGAGGTCGTAAACTACGATATTCTTGAATTACTGCAAAATCACTCGAGTCATCTTCCTGCACCTCCTCATATAATAGTGGACCGACTGCAACCAAACTCGGTACACATACTGCTTACTATCAGGCGAACAACCACTGTCATGAATTAAACACCAACCACTCACGCTACAGGAGACACGAAGTCGTAAACTAGGATATTCTTGAATTACTGCAAAACCATGCGAGCCATCTTCCTGCACCTCCTCCTAAATTAGTGCACAGACTGCAACCAAACTCTGTACACATACTGCTTACTATAAGGAGAACAACCGCTGTCATGAATTAAACACCTACCACTCACGCTACAGGAGAAACGAAGTCGTAAACTACGATATTCTTGAATTACTGTAAAACCATGCGAGCCATCTTCGTGCACCTCCTCCTAAAGTAGTGGACCGACTGCAACCAAACTCGGTACACATACTGCTTACCATCAGGTGAAAAACCGATGTCATGAATTAAACACCTACCACTCAAGCTACAGGAGACACGAAGTCGTAAATTACGATATTCTTCAATTACTGCAAAACCATGCGAGCCATCTTCCTGCACCTCCTCCTAAAGTAGTGGACCGACTGCAACCAAACTCGGTACATATTCTGCTTACTATCAGGCGAACAACCGCTGTCATGAATAAAACAGCTACCACTCACGGTACAGGAGACACGAAGTCATAAACTACGATATTCGTGAGTAACTGAAAATCATGCGAGTCATCTTCCTGCACCTCCTCATATAATAGTGGACCAACTGCAACCAAACTCGGTACACATACTGCTTACTATCAGGCGAACAACCGCTGTCATGAATTAAACACCAACCACTCACGCTACAGGAGACACGAAGTCGTAAACTACGATATTCTTGAATTATTGCAAAACCATGCGAGACATCTTCCCTCACCTCCTCCTAAAGTAATGGACCGGCTGCAACCAAACTCGGTACACATACTGCTTACTATCAGGCGAACAACCGCTGTCAAGAATTAAACCCCTACCACTCACGCTACAGGAGACACGAGGTCGTAAACTACGATACTCTTGAATTAGTGCAAACCCATGCGAGCCATCTTCCTGCACCTCCTCCTAATGTAGTAGACCGACTGCAACCAAACTCGGTACACATACTGCTTACTATCAGGCGAACAAGCACTGTCATGAATTAAACACCAACCACTCACGCTACAGGAGACACGAAGTCGTAAACTACGATATTCGTGAATAACTGCAAAATCATGCGAGTCATCTTCCTGCACCTCCTCCTAAAGTAGTGAACCGACTACAACCAAACTCGGTACACATACTGCTTACTATCAGGCGAACAACCGCTGTCATGAATTAAACAACTACCACTCACGGTACGGGAGACACGAAGTCGTAAACTACGATATTCTTGAATTACTGCAAAACCATGCGAGCCATCTTCCTGCACCTCCTCCTAAAGTAGTGGACCGACTGCAACCAAACTCGGTACAAATACTGCTTACTATCAGGCGAACAACCGCTGTCATTAATTATACAGCTACCACTCACGCTACAGGAGACACGAAGTCGTAAACAACGATATTCTTGAATTACTGCAAAACCATGCGAGAAATCTTCCTGCACCTACTTCTCCAGTAATGGACTTACTGCAATCAAACTCGGTACACATACTGCTTACTATCAGGCGAACAAACGCTGTCATGAATTAAACACCTACCACTCACGCTACAGGAGACATGAAGTCGTAAACTACGATATTCTTGAATTACTGCAAAAACATGCGAGCAATTTTCCTGCACCTCCTCCTAAAGTATTGGACCGACTGCAACCAATCTCGGTACACATACTGCTTACTATCAGGCGAACAACCGCTGTCATGAATAAAACACCTACCACTCACGCTACAGGAGACACGAAGTCGTAAACTACGATATACTTGAATTAGTGCAAACCCATGCGATGCATCCTCCTGCACCTTCTCCTAATGTATTGGACCGACCGCAACCAAACTCGGTACACATACTGCTTACTATCAGGCGAACAACCGCTGTCATGCATTACACACCTACCACTCACGCTACAGGAGACACGAAGTCGTAAACTACGATAATCTTGAATTACTGCAAAACTATGCGAGCCATCTTCCTGCACCTCCTCTTAAAGTAGTGGACTGACTGCAACCAAACTCAGTACACATACTGCTTACTATCAGGCGAACAACCGCTGTCATGAATTAAACACCAACCACTCACGCTACAGGAGACACGAAGTCGTAAACTACGATAATCTTGAATTACTGCAAAATTACTCGAGTCATCTTCCTGCACCTCCTCATATAATAGTAGACCGACTGCAACCAAACTCGGTACACATACTGCTTACTATCAGGCGAAAAACCGCTGCCATGAATTAAACACCAACCACTCACGCTACAGGAGACACGAAGTCGTAAACTACGATATTCTTGAATTACTGCAAAACCATGCGAGACATCTTCCTGCACCTCCTCCTAAAGTAGTGGACCGACTGCAACCAAACATGGTACACATACTGCTTACTATAAGGCGAAAAACCGCTGTCAAGAATTAAACCCCTACCACTCACGTTACAGGAGACACGAGGTCGTAAACTACGATATTCTTGAATTACTGCAAAATTACTCGAGTCATCTTCCTGCACCTCCTCATATAATAGTAGACCGACTGCAACCAAACTCGGTACACATACTGCTTACTATAAGGCGAAAAACCGCTGTCATGAATTAAACACCAACCACTCACGCTACAGGAGACACGAAGTCGTAAACTACGATATTCTTGAATTACTGCAAAACCATGCGAGACATCTTCCTGCACCTCCTCCTAAAGTAATGGACCGACTGCAACCAAACTCGATACACATACTGCTTACTATCAGGCGAACAACCGCTGTCAAGCATTAAACCCCTACCACTCACGCTACGGGAGACACGAGGTCGTAAACTACGATATTCTTGAATTAGTGCAAACCCATGCGAGCAATCTTCCTGCACCTCCTCCTAATGTAGTGGACCGACTGCAACGAAACTCGGTACACATACTGCTTACTATCAGGCGAACAAGCGCTGTCATAATTTAAGCACCTACCACTCACGCTACAGGAGATACGAAGTCGTAAACTACGATATTCTT
The DNA here is from genome assembly GCA_026315105.1 of Locusta migratoria. Lineage (NCBI taxonomy): Eukaryota > Metazoa > Arthropoda > Insecta > Orthoptera > Acrididae > Locusta > Locusta migratoria. The sequence continues at coordinate 16,545,886 of CM048753.1, read as the reverse complement.
GAATTACTGCAAAACCATGGAGCCATCTTCCTGCACCTCCTCCTAAAGTAGTGGACCAACTGCAACCAAACTCGGTACAAATACTGCTTACTATCAGGCGAACAACCGCTGTCATTAATTATACAGCTACCACTCACGCTACAGGAGACACAAAGTCGTAAACTACGATATTCTTGAATTACTGCAAAAACATGCGAGAAATCTTCCTGCACCTCCTTCTCCAGTAATGGACCTACAGCAATCAAACTCGGTACACATACTGCTTACTATCAGGCGAACAAACGCTGTCATGAATTAAACACCTACCACTCACGCTACAGGAGACATGAAGTCGTAAACTACGATATTCTTGAATTACTGCAAAACTATGCGAGCCATCTTCCTGCACCTCCTCTTAAAGTAGTGGACTGACTGCAACCAAACTCAGTACACATACTGCTTACTATCAGCGAACAACCGCTGTCATGAATTAAACACCAACCACTCACGCTACAGGAGACACGAAGTCGTAAACTACGATATTCTTGAATTACTGCAAAACCATGCGAGACATCTTCCTGCACCTCCTCCTAAAGTAGTGGACCGACTGCAACCAAACTTGGTACACATACTGCTTACTATCAGGCGAACAACCGCTGTCAAGAATTAAACCCCTACCACTCATGCTACAGGAGACACGAGGTCGTAAACTACGATATTCTTGAATTACTGCAAAACCATGCGAGACATCTTTATGCACCTCCTCCTAAATTAGTGCACAGACTGCAACCAAACTCAGTACACATACTGCTTACTATCAGGCGAAAAACCGATGTCATGAATTAAACACCTACCACTCACGCTACAGGAGACACGAAGTCGTAAACTACGATATTCTTCAATTACTGCAAAACCATGCGAGCCATCTTCCTGCACCTCCTCCTAAAGTAGTGGACCGACTGCAACCAAACTCGGTACATATTCTGCTTTCTATCAGGCGAACAAGCGCTGTCATGAATTAAACACCTACCACTCACGCTACAGGAGACACGAAGTCGTAAACTACGATATTCGTAAATAACTGCAAAATCATGCGAGTCATCTTCCTGCACCTCCTCATTTAATAGTGGACCGACTGCAATATATCTAGGTACACATACTGCTTACTATCAGGCGAACAACCGCTGTCATGAATTAAACACCTACCACTCACGCTACAGGAGACACGAAGTCGTAAAATACGATATTCTTGAATTACTGCAAAACCATGCGAGTCATCTTCCTGCACCTCCTCATATAATAGTGGACCGACTGCAACCAAACTCGGTACATATACTGCTTACTATCAGGCGAACAACTGCTGTCATGAATTATACACCTACCACTCACGCTACAGGTGACACGAAGTCGTAAACTACGATAATCTTGAATTACTGCAAAACTATGCGAGCCATCTTCCTGCACCTCCTCTTAAAGTAGTGGACTGACTGCAACCAAACTCGGTACACATACTGCTTACTATCAGGCGAACAACCGCTGTCATGAATTAAACCCCTACCACTCACGCTACAGGAGACACGAAGTCGTAAACTAAGATATTCTTGAATTATTGCAAAACCATGCGAGACATCTTCCTGCACCTCCTCCTAAAGTAATGGACCGACTGCAACCAAACTCGGTACACATACTGCTTACTATCAGGCGAACAACCGCTGTCAATAATTAAACCCCTACCACTCACGCTACAGGAGACACGAGGTCGTAAACTACGATATTCTTGAATTAGTGCAAACCCATGCTGCCATCTTCCTGCACCTCCTCCTAATGTAGTAGACCGACTGCAACCAAACTCGGTACACATACTGCTTACTATCAGGCGAACAAGCGCTGTCATGAATTAAACACCTACCACTCACGCTACAGGAGACACGAAGTCGTAAACTACGATATTGGTGAATAACTGCAAAATCATGCGAGTCATCTTCCTACACCTCCTCCTAAAGTAGTGAACCGACTACAACCAAACTCGGTACACATACTGCTTACTATCACGCGAACAACCGCTGTCATGAATTAAACAACTACCACTCACGGTACGGGAGACACGAAGTCGTAAACTACGATATTCTTGAATTACTGAAAATAATGCGAGCAATCTTCCTGCACCTCCTCCTAAAGTAGTGGACCGACTGCAACCAAACTCGGTACACATACTGCTTACTATCAGGCGAACAACCGCTGTCATGAATTAAACACCTACCACTCACGCTACAGGAGACACGAAGTCGTAAACTACGATATTCTTGAATTACTGCAAAACCATGCTAGACATCTTCCTGCACCTCCTCCTAAAGTAGTGGACCGACTGCAACCAAACTCGGTACACATACTGCTTACTATCAGGCGACCAACCGCTGTCAAAAATCAAACCCCTACCACTCACGCTACAGGTGACACGAGGTCGTAAACTACGATATTCTTGAATTACTGCAAAACCATGCGAGCGATCTTCCTGCACCTCCTCCTAAATTAGTGCACAGACTACAACCAAACTCTGTACACATACTGCATACTATAAGGAGAACAACCGCTGTCATGAATTAAACACCTACCACTCACGCTACAGGATACACGAAGTCGTAAACTACGATATTCTTCAATTACTGCAAAACCATGCGAGCCATCTTCCTGCACCTCCTCCTAAAGTAGTGGACCGACTGCAACCAAAGTCGGTACATATTCTGCTTACTATCAGGCGAACAACCGCTGTCATGAATTAAACACCTACCACTCACGGTACAGGAGACACGAAGTCATAAACTACGATATTCGTGAATAACTGCAAAATCATGCGAGCAATCTTCCTGGACCTCCTCATAAAATAGTGGACCGACTGCAACCAAACTCGGTACACATACTGCTTACTATCAGGCGAACAAACGCTGTCAATAATTAAACCCCTACCACTCACGCTACAGGAGACACGAGGTCGTAAACTACGATATTCTTGAATTAGTGCAAACCCATGCGAGCCATCTTCCTGCACCTCCTCCTAATGTAGTAGACCGACTGCAACCAAACTCGGTACACATACTGCTTACTATCAGGCGAACAAGCGCTGTCATGAATTAAACACCTACCACTCACGCTACAGGAGACACGAAGACGTAAACTACGATATTCGTGAATAACTGCAAAATCATGCGAGTCATCTTCCTACACCTCCTCCTAAAGTAGTGAACCGACTACAACCAAACTCGGTACACATACTGCTTACTATCACGCGAACAACCGCTGTCATGAATTAAACAACTACCACTCACGGTACGGGAGACACGAAGTCGTAAACTACGATATTCTTGAATTACTGAAAATAATGCGAGCAATCTTCCTGCACCTCCTCCTAAAGTAGTGGACCGACTGCAACCAAACTCGGTACACATACTGCTTACTATCAGGCGAACAACCGCTGTCATGAATTAAACACCTACCACTCACGCTACAGGAGACACGAAGTCGTAAACTACGATATTCTTGAATTACTGCAAAACCATGCTAGACATCTTCCTGCACCTCCTCCTAAAGTAGTGGACCGACTGCAACCAAACTCGGTACACATACTGCTTACTATCAGGCGACCAACCGCTGTCAAAAATCGAACCCCTACCACTCACGCTACAGGTGACACGAGGTCGTAAACTACGATATTCTTGAATTACTGCAAAACCATGCGAGCGATCTTCCTGCACCTCCTCCTAAATTAGTGCACAGACTACAACCAAACTCTGTACACATACTGCATACTATAAGGAGAACAACCGCTGTCATGAATTAAACACCTACCACTCACGCTACAGGATACACGAAGTCGTAAACTACGATATTCTTCAATTACTGCAAAACCATGCGAGCCATCTTCCTGCACCTCCTCCTAAAGTAGTGGACCGACTGCAACCAAAGTCGGTACATATTCTGCTTACTATCAGGCGAACAACCGCTGTCATGAATTAAACACCTACCACTCACGGTACAGGAGACACGAAGTCATAAACTACGATATTCGTGAATAACTGCAAAATCATGCGAGCAATCTTCCTGGACCTCCTCATAAAATAGTGGACCGACTGCAACCAAACTCGGTACACATACTGCTTACTATCAGGCGAACAAACGCTGTCATGAATTATACACCTACCACTCACGCTACAGGAGACACGAAGTCGTAAACTACGATATTCTTGAATTACTGCAAAACCATGCGAGCCAACTTCCTGCACCTACTCCTAAAGTAGTGGACCGACTGCAACCAACCTCGGTATACATACTGCTTACTATCAGGCGAACAACCAATGTCCTGAAATAAACACCTACCACTCACGCTACAGGAGACACGAAGTCGTAAACTACGATATTCTGGAATTACTGCAAAATCATGCGAGCCATCTTCCTGCACCTCCTCCTCCAGTAGTGGACCGACTGCAACCAAACTCGGTACACATACTGCTTACTATCAGGCGAACAACCGCTGGCAAGAATTAAACACCTACCACTCACGCTACAGGAGACACGAAGTCGTAAACTACGATATTCTTGAATAACTGCAAAATAATGTGAGCCATCTTCCTGCACCTTCTCCTAAAGTAGTGGACCGACTACAACCAAACTCGGTACACATACTGCTTACTATCAGGTGAACAACCAATGTCATGAAATAAACACCTACCACTCACGCTACAGGAGACACGAAGTCGTAAACTACGATATTCTGGAATTACTGCAAAATCATGCGAGCAATCTTCCTGCACCTCCTCCTCCAGTAGTGGACCGACTGCAACCAAACTCGGTACACATACTGCTTACTATCAGGCGAACAACCGCTGTCATGAATTATACACCTACTACTCACGCTACAGGAGACACGAAGTCGTAAACTACGATATTCTTGAATTACTGCAAAACCATGCGAGCCAACTTCCTGCACCTACTCCTAAAGTAGTGGACCGACTGCAACCAACCTCGGTATACATACTGCTTACTATCAGGCGAACAACCAATGTCATGAAATAAACACCTACTACTCACGCTACAGGAGACACGAAGTCGTAAGCTACGATATTCTGGAATTACTGCAAAATCATGCGAGCTATCTTCCTGCACCTCCTCCTCCAGTAGTGGACCGACTGCAACCAAACTCGGTACACATACTGCCTACTATCAGGCGAACAACCGCTGTCATGAATTAAACACCTACCACTCACGCTACAGGAGACACGAAGTCGTAAACTACGATATTCTTGAATAACTGCAAAATAATGTGAATCATCTTCCTGCACCTTCTCCTAAAGTAGTGGACCGACTACAACCAAACTCGGTACACATACTGCTTACTATCAGGCGAACAACCGCTGTCAAGAATTAAACACCTACCACTCACGCTACAGGAGACACGAAGTCGTAAACAAGGATATTCTTGAATTACTGCAAAACAATGCGAGTCATCTTCCTGACCTCCTCCTAAAGTAGTTGACCGACTGCACCCAAACTCGGTACACACACTGCTTACTATCAGGCGAAGTACCGCTGTCATGAATCAAACTCCTACCACTCACGCTACAGGAATCACGAAGTCGTAATCTACGATATTCTTGAATAACTGCAAAACCATGCGAGCCATCTTCCTGCACCTCCTCCTACAGTAGTGGACCAACTGCAACCAAACTCGGTACACATACTGCTTACTAACAGTCGAACAACCGCTGTCATGAATTAAACACCTACCACTCACGATACAGGAGACACGAAGTCGTAAACTACGATATTCTTGAATTACTGCAAATCCATGTGAGCCATCTTCCTGCACCTCCTCCTAAAGTAGTGGACCATATGCAACCAAACTCGGTACACATACTGCTTACTAACAGGCGAACAACCGCTGTCATGAATTAAACACTTACCACTCACGCTACAGGAGACACGAAGTCGTAAACAACGATATTCTTGAATAACTGCAAAACAATGCGAGCCATCTTCCTGCACCTCCTCCTAAAGTAGTTGACCGACTGCAATCAAACTCGGTACACATACTGCTTACTATCAGGCGAAGAACCGCTGTCATGAATCAAACTCCTACCACTCACGCTACAGGAATCACGAAGTCGTAATCTACGATATTCTTGAATAACTGCAAAACCATGCGAGCCTTCTTCCTGCACCTCCTCCTACATTAGTGGACCAACTGCAACCAAACTCGGTACACATACTGCTTACTAACAGGCGAACAACCGCTGTCATGAATTAAACACTTACCACTCACGCTACAGGAGACACGAAGTCGTAAACTACGATATTCTGGAATTACTGCAAAATCATGCGAGCCATCTTCCTGCACCTCCTCCTCCAGTAGTGGACCGACAGCAACCAAACTCGGTACACATACTGCTTACTATCAGGCGAACAACCGCTGTCATGAATTAAACACCTACCACTCACGCTACAGGAGACACGAAGTCGTAAACTACGATATTCTTGAATAACTGCAAAATAATGTGAGCCATCTTCCTGCACCTTCTCCTAAAGTAGTTGACCGACTACAACCAAACTCGGTACACATACTGCTTACTATCAGGCGAACAACCGCTGTCAAGAATTAAACACCTACCACTCACGCTACAGGAGACACGAAGTCGTAAACAAGGATATTCTTGAATAACTGCAAAACCATGCGAGCCGTCTTCCTGCACCACCCCCTCCAGTAATGGGCCTACTGGAATCAAACTCGGTACACATACTGCTTACTATCAGGCGAACAACCGCTGTCATGAATTAAACACCTACCACTCACGCTACAGGAGACACGAAGTCGTAATCTACGATATTCTTGAATAACTGCAAAATAATGCGAGCCATCTTCCTGCACCTCCTCCTACAGTATTGGACCAACTGCAACCAAACTCGGTACACATACTGCTTACTAACAGTCGAACAACCGCTGTCATGAATTAAACACCTACCACTCACGATACAGGAGACACGAAGTCGTAAACTACGATATTCGTGAATAACTGCAAAATCATGCGAGCAATCTTCCCGGACCTACTCATAAAATAGTGGAACGACTGCAACCAAACTCGGTACACATACTGCTTACTATCAGGCGAACAACCGCTGTCATGAATTATACACCTACCACTCACGCTACAGGAGACACGAAGTCGTAAACTACGATATTCTTGAATTACTGCAAAACCATGCGAGCCAACTTCCTGCACCTACTCCTAAAGTAGTGGACCGACTGCAACCAACCTCGGTATACATACTGCTTACTATCAGGCGAACAACCAATGTCATGAAATAAACACCTACCACTCACGGTACAGGAGACACGAAGTCGTAAGCTACGATATTCTGGAAATACTGCAAAATCATGCGAGCCATCTTCCTGCACCTCCTCCTCCAGTAGTGGACCGACTGCAACCAAACTCGGTACACATACTGCTTACTATCAGGCGAACAACCGCTGTCAAGAATTAAACACCTACCACTCACGCTACAGGAGACACGAAGTCGTAAACAAGGATATTCTTGAATTACTGCAAAACAATGCGAGACATCTTCCTGACCTCCTCCTAAAGTAGTTGACCGACTGCAACCAAACTCGGTACACATACTGCTTACTATCAGGCGAAGTCCCGCTGTCATGAATCAAACTCCTACCACTCACGCTACAGGAATCACGAAGTCGTAATATACGAAATTCTTGAATAACTGCAAAACCATGCGAGCCATCTTCCTGCACCTCCTCCTACAGTAGTGGACCAACTGCAACCAAACTCGGTACACATACTGCTAACTAAAAGTCGAACAACCGCTGTCATGAATTAAACACCTACCACTCACGATACAGGAGACACGAAGTCGTAAACTACGATATTCTTGAATTACTGCAAATCCATGTGAGACATCTTCCTGCACCTCCTCCTAAAGTAGTGGACCATATGCAACCAAACTCGGTACACATACTGCTTACTAACAGGCGAACAACCGCTGTCATGAATTAAACACTTACCACTCACGCTACAGGAGACACGAAGTCGTAAACAACGATATTCTTGAATAACTGCAAAACAATGCGAGCCATCTTCCTGCACCACCTCCTAAAGTAGTTGACCGACTGCAATCAAACTCGGTACACATACTGCTTACTATCAGGCGAAGAACCGCTGTCATGAATCAAACTCCTACCACTCACGCTACAGGAATCACGAAGTCGTAATCTACGATATTCTTGAATAACTGCAAAACCATGCGAGCCATCTTCCTGCACCTCCTCCTACAGTAGTGGACCAACTGCAACCAAACTCGGTACACATACTGCTTACTAATAGGCGAACAACCGCTGTCATGAATTAAACACTTACCACTCACGCTACAGGAGACACGAAGTCGTAAACAACGATATTCTTGAATAACTGCAAAACCATGCGAGCCGTCTTCCTGCACCACCCCCTCCAGTAATGGGCCTACTGGAATCAAACTCGGTACACATACTGCTTACTATCAGGCGAACAACCGCTGTCATGAATTAAACACCTACTTCTCTCGCTACAGGAGACACGAAGTCGTAAACTACGATACTCTTGAATTACTGCAAAATCATTCGAACCATCTAACTGCACCTCCTGCTAAAGTAGTGGACCGACTGCAACCAAACTCGGTACACATACTGCTTACTATCAGGCGAACAACCGCTGTCAAGAATTAAACCCCTACCACTCACGCTACAGGAGACACGAGGTCGTAAACTACGATATTCTTGAATTAGTGCAAACCCATGCGAGCCATCTTCCTGCACCTCCTCCTAATGTAGTGGACCGACTGCAACCAAACTCGGTACACATACTGCTTACGATCAGGCGAACAACCGCTGTCATGAATTAAACACCTACCACTCACGCTACAGGAGACACGAAGTCGTAAACTACGATATTCTTGAATTACTGCAATACCATGCGAGAAATCTTCCTGCACCTCTTCCTAAAGTAGTGGACCGACTGCAACCAAACTCGGTACACATACTGCTTACTATCAGGCGAACAACCGCTGTCAAGAATTAAACTCCTACCAATCACGCTACAGGAGACACGAGGTCGTAAACTACGATATTCTTGAATTACTGCAAAACCATGAGAGCCATCTTCCTGCACCTCCTCCTAAAGTAGTGGACAGACTGCAACCAAACTATGTACACATACTGCTTACTATAAGGAGAACTACAGCTGTCATGAATTAAACACCTACCACTCACGCTACAGGAGACGCGAAGTCGTAAACAATTATATTCTTGAAATACTGCAAAACCATGCGAGCCATCTTCCTGCACCTCCTCCTAAAGTAGTGGACCGACTGCAACCAAACTCTGTACACATACTGCTTACTATCAGGCGAACAACCGCTGTCATGAATTAAACACCTACCACTCACGGTACAGGAGACACGAAGTCGTAAACTACGATATTCGTGAATAACTGCAAAATCATGCGAGCCATCCTCCTGGACCTCCTCATAAAATAGTGGACCGACTACAACCAAACTCGGTACACATACTGCTTACTATCAGGCGAACATCCGCTGTCATAAATTATACACCTACCACTCACGCTACAGGAGACACGAAGTCGTAAACCACTATAATCTTGAATTACTGCAAAACTGTGCGAGCCATCTTCCTGCACCTCCTCTTAAAGTAGTGGACCGACTGCAACCAAACTCGGTACACATACTGCTTACTATCAGGCGAACAACCGCTGTCATGAATTTAACACCTACCACTCAAACTACAGGAGACACGAAGTCGTAAACTACGATATTCTTGAATTACTGCAAAACCATGCGAGCCATCTTCCTGCACCTCCTCCTCCAGTAGTGGACCGACTGCAACCAAACTCGGTACACATACTGCCTACTATCAGGCGAACAACCGCTGTCATGAATTAAACACCTACCACTCACGCTACAGGAATCACGAAGTCGTAATCTACGATATTCTTGAATAACTGCAAAACCATGCGAGCCATCTTCCTGCACCTCCTCCTACGGTAGTGGACCGACTGCAACCAAACTCGGTACACATACTGCTTACTAACAGTCGAACAACCGCTGTCATGAATTAAACACCTACCACTCACGCTACAGGAGACACAAAGTCGTAAACTACGATATTCTTGAACTACTGCAAAACCATGCGAGCCATCTTGCTGCATCTGCTCCTAAAGTAGTGGACCATATGCAACCAAACTCGGTACACATACTGCTTATTATAAGGCGAACAACCGCTGTCATGAATTAAACACTTACCACTCACGCTACAGGAGACACGAAGTCGTAAACTACGATATTCTTGAATAACTGCAAATCCATGCGAGCCGTCTTCCTGCACCTCCCCCTCCAGTAGTGGGCCTACTGGAATCAAACTCGGTACACATACTGCTTACTATCAGGCGAACAACCGCTGTCATGAATTAAACACCTACCACGCACGCTACAGGTGGCACGAAGTCGTAAACTACGATATTCTTGAATTACTGCAAAACCATGAGAGCCATCTTCCTGCACCTCATCCTAAAGTAGTGGACCGACTGCAACCAAACTCGGTACACATACTGCTTACTATCAGGCGAACAACCGCTTTTAAGAATTAAACCCCTACCACTCACGCTACAGGAGACTCGAAGTCGTATACTACGATATTCTTGAATTAGTGCAAACCCATGCGAGCAATCTTCCTGCACCTCCTCCTAATGTAGTGGACTGACTGCAACCAAACTCGGTACACATACTGCTTACTATCAGGCGAACAACCGCTGTCATGAATTAAACACCTACCACTCACGCTACAGGAGACACGAAGTCGTAAACTACGATATTCTTGAATTACTGCAATACCATGCGAGAAATCTTCCTGCACCTCCTCCTAAAGTAGTGGACCGACTGCAACCAAACTCGGTACACATACTGCTTACTATCAGGCGAACAACCGCTGTCAAGAATTAAACTCCTACCAATCACGCTACAGGAGACACGAGGTCGTAAACTACGATATTCTTGAATTACTGCAAAACCATGAGAGCCATCTTCCTGCACCTCATCCTAAAGTAGTGGACAGACTGCAACCAAACTCGGTACACATACTGCTTACTATCAGGCGAACAACCGCTGTCATGAATTAAACACCTACCACTCACGCTACAGGAGACACGAAGTCGTAAACTACGATATTCTTGAATTACTGCAATACCATGCGAGAAATCTTCCTGCACCTCCTCCTAAAGTAGTGGACCGACTGCAACCAAACTCGGTACACATACTGCTTACTATCAGGCGAACAACCGCTGTCATGAATTAAACACCTACCACTCACGGTACAGGAGACACAAAGTCGTAAACTACGATATTCGTGAATAACTGCAAAATCATGCGAGCCATCTTCCTGGACCTCCTCATAAAATAGTGGACCGACTACAACCAAACTCGGTACACATACTGCTTACTATCAGGCGAACATCCGCTGTCATGAATTATACACCTACCACTCACGCTACAGGAGACACGAAGTCGTAAACTACTATAATCTTGAATTACTGCAAAAATATGCGAGCCATCTTCCTGCACCTCCTCTTAAAGTAGTGGACCGACTGCAACCAAACTCGGTACACATACTGCTTACTATCAGGAGAACAACCGCTGTCATGAATTTAACACCTACCACTCAAACTACAGGAGACACGCAGTCGTAAACTACGATATTCTTGAATTACTGCAAAACCATGCGAGCCATCTTCCTGCACCTCCTCCTCCAGTAGTGGACCGACTGCAACGAAACTCGGTACACATACTGCTTACTATCAGGCGAACAACCGCTGTCATGAATTAAACACCTACCACACACGCTACAGGAGACACGAAGTCGTAAACTACGATATTCTTGAATTACTGCGCAACCATGTGAGCCATCTTCCTGCACCTTCTCCTAATGTAGTCGACCGACTACAACCAAACCCGGAACACATACTGCTTACTATCAGGCGAACAACCGCTGGCAAGAATTAAACACATACCACTCACGCTAACGGAGACACGAAGTCGTAAACTAGGATATTCTTGAATTACTGCAAAACCATGCGAGCCATCTTCCTGCACCTCTTCCTAAAGTAGTGGACCATATGCAACCAAACTCGGTACACATACTGCTTATTATAAGGCGAACAACCGCTGTCATGAATTAAACACTTATCACTCACGCTACAGGAGACACGAAGTCGTAAACTACGATATTCTTGAATAACTGCAAATCCATGCGAGCCGTCTTCCTGCACCTCCCCCTCCAGTAGTGAGCCTACTGGAATCAAACTCGGTACACATACTGCTTACTATCAGGCGAACAACCGCTTTCATGAATTACACACCTACCTCTATCGCTACAGGAGTCACGAAGTCGTAAACTACGATACTCTTGAATTACTGCAAAACCATGCGAACAATCTTCCTGCAACTCTTCCTAAAGTAGTGGACCGACTGCAACCAATGTCGGTACACATACTCCTTACTATGAGGCGAACAACCGCTGTCATGAATTAAGCACCTACCCCTCACGGTACAGGAGACACCAAGTCGTAAACTACAATATTCTTGAATTACTGTAAAACTATGCGAGCCGTCTTCCTGCACCTCCCCCTCCAGTAGTAGGCCTACTGGAATCAAACTCAGTACACATACTGCTTACTATCAGGCGGACAACCGCTGTCATGAATTAAACACCTAATACTCACGCTACAGGAGAAACGAAGTCGTAAACTACGATATTCTTGAATTACTGCAAAAACCTGCGAGCCATCTTCCTGCACCTCTTCCTAAAGTAGTGGACCGACTGCAACCAAACTCGGTACACATTCTTCTTACTATCAGGCGAACAACCGCTGTTACGAATTAAACACCTACCACGCACGCTACAGGTGGCACGAAGTCGTAAACTACGATGTTCTTGAATACCTGCAAAACCATTCGAGCCAACTTCCTGCACCTCCTCCTCCAGTAGTGGACCGACTACAACCATACTCGGTACACATACTGCTTACTATCAGGCGAACAACCGCTGTTATGAATGAAGCACCTACCACTCACTCTACAGGAGACAAGAAGTCGTAAACTACGATATTCGTGTATTACTGCAAATTCATGCGAGCAATCTTCCTTCACCTCCTCCTAAGGTATTGGACCGACTGCAACCAAACTCAGTACACATACTGTGTACTATTAGGCGAACAACCGCTGTCATGAATTAAACACCTACTACTCACGCTACAGGAGACACAAAGTCGTAATCTACGATTGTCTTGAATTACTGCAAAAACCTGCGAGCAATCTTCCTGCATCTCCTCCTAAAGTAGTTTACCGACTGCAACCAAACTCGGTACACATACTGCTTACTATCAGGCGAACAACCGCTGTCATGAATTAAACACCTACTACTCACGCTAGAGGAGACACGATGTCTTAAACTACGATATTCTTAAAATATTGCAAAACCATGCGAGCCATCTTCCTTAACCTCCTAATCCAGTAGTGGACCGACTGCAAACAAACTCGGTACTCATACTTCTTACTATCAGTCGAACTACCGCTGTCATGAATTAAACACCTACCACTCACGGTACAGGAGACACGAAGTCGTAAACTACGATATTCTTGAATTACTACAAAATCATGCGAGGCATTTTCCTTAACCTCCTAATCCAGTAGTGGACCTACTGCATCCAAACTCGGTACACATACTGCTTACTATCAGGCGAACAACCGCTGTCATGAATTAAACACCTACTACTCACGCTACAGGAGACACGAAGTCGTAAACTACGATATTCTTAAATTACTGCAAAACCATGCGAGCCATTTCCTGCACCTCCACTTAAAGTAGTGGACCGACTGCAACCAAACTCGGTACACATTCTGCTTACTATCAGGCGAACAACTGCTGTCATGTATAAAACACCTACCACTCACGCCACATGAAACACGAAGTCGTAAACTACGATTTTCTTGAATTACTGCAAAATAATGCGAGCCATCTTCCTGCACCTCCTCCTCCAGTAGTGGACCTACTGCAACCAAACTCGGTACACATACTGCTTACTATCTAGCGAACAACCGCTGTCATGAATTAAACACCTACCACTCACGCTACAGGAGACACGAAGTCGTAAAATACGATATTCTTGAATTACTGCAAAACCATGCGAGCCCTCTTCCTGCACCTCCTCCTAAAGTAGTGGAACGACTGCATCCAACCTAGGTACACATACTGCTTACTATCAGAGGAACAACCGCTGTCATGAATTAAATCCCTACCACTCACGCTACAGGAGAGACGAAGTCGTAAACTACGATAATCTTGAATTACTGCAAAACTATGCGAGCAATCTTCGTGCACCTCCTCTTAAAGTAGTGGACTGACTGCAACCAAACTCGGTACACATACTGCTTACTATCAGGTGAACAACCGCTGTCATGAATAAAACACCTACCACTCACGCTACAGGAGACACGAAGTCGTAAACTACGATATTCTTGAATTACTACAAAACCATGCGAGATATCTTCCTGCACCTCCTCCTAAAGTAATGGACCGACTGCAACCAAACTCGGCACACATACTGCTTACTATCAGGCGAACAACCGCTGTCATGAATTAAACACCTACCTCTCACGGTACAGGAGACACGAAGTCGTAAACTACGATATTCGTGAATAACTGCAAAATCATGCGAGCAATCTTCCTGGACCTCCTCATAAAATAGTGGACCGACTGCAACCAAACTCGGTACACATACTGCTTACTATCAGGCGAACATCCGCTGTCATGAATTATACACCTACCACTCACGCTACAGGAGACACGAAGTCGTAAACTACGATAATCTTGAATTACTGCAAAACTATGAGAGCCATCTTCCTGCACCTCCTCTTAAAGTAGTGGACCGACTGCAACGAAACTCGGTACACATACTGCTTACTATCAGGCGAAAAACCGCTGTCATGAATTTAACACCTACCACTCACGCTACAGGAGACACGAAGTCGTAAACTACGATATTCTTGAATTACTGCAAAACCATGCGAGCCATCTTCCTGCACCTACTCCTAAACTAGTGGACCGACTGCAACCAAACTCGGTACACATACTGCTTGCTATCAGGCGAACAACCGCTGTCATGAATTAAAGACCTACCACTCACGCTACAGGAGACACGAAGTCGTAAACTACGATATTCTTGAATTACTGCAAAACCATGTGAGCAATCTTCCTGCACCTTCTCCTAAAGTAGTGGACCGACTACAACCAAACTCGGTACACATACTGCTTACTATCAGGCGAACAACCGCTGTCAAGAATTAAACACCTACCACTCACGCTACAGGAGACACGAAGTCGTAAACAAGGATATTCTTGAATTACTGCAAAACCATGCGAGCCATCTTCCCGCACCTCCTCCTAAAGTAGTTGACCGACTGCAACCAAACTCGGTACACATACTGCTTACTATCAGGCGAAAACCGCTGTCATGAATTAAACACCTACCTCTCTCGCTACAGGAGACAGGAAGTCGTAAACTACGATACTCTTGAATTACTGCAAAACCATGCGAACAATCTTCCTGCAACTCTTCCTAAATTAATGGACCGACTGCAACCAAACTCGGTACACATTTTGCTTACACTCAGGCGAACAAACGCTGTCATGAATTAAACACCTACCACTCACGCTACAGGAGACTCGAAGTCGTAAACTACAATATTCTTAAATTACTGCAAAACCATGCGAGCCATCTTCCGACACCTCCTCCTAAAGTATTTGACCGACTGCAACCAAACTCGGTACACATACTGCTTACTATCAGGCGGACAACCGCTGTCATGAAATTAACACCTACCACTCACGCTACCGGAGACACGAAGTCGTAAACTACGATATTCTTGAATTACTACAAATCCATGCGAGCCATCTTCCTGCACCTCCTCCTAAAGTAGTGGACCGACTGCAACCTAACTCGGTACACATACAGCTTACTATCAGGCGAACAACCGCTGTCATGAATAAAACACCTACCACTCACGCTACAGGCAACACGAAGTCGTAAACTACGATATTGTTGAATTACTGAAAACCATGCGAGACATTTTCCTGCACCTCCTCCTGAAATAATGGACCGACTGCAACCAAACTCGGTACACATACTACTTACTATCAGGCGAACAACCGCTGTTATGAATTAAACACCTACCACTCACGCTACAGGTGACACGAAGTCGTAAACTACGATATTCTTGAATAACTGCAAAACCATTCGAGCCATCTTCCTGCACCTCCTCCTCCAGTAGTGGACCGACTGCAACCATACTCGGTACACATACTGCTTACTATTAGGCGAACAACCGCTGTTATGAATGAAACACCTACCACTCACGCTACAGGAGACAAGAAGTCGTAAACTACGATATTCGTGAATTACTGCAAATTCATGCGAGCAATCTTCCTTCACCTCCCCCTAAGGTATTGGACCGACTGCAACCAAACTCAGTACACATACTGCGTACTATCAGCCGAACAACCGCTGTCATGAATTAAACACCTACTACTCACGCTAGAGGAGACACGAAGTCTTAAACTACGATATTCTTCAAATACTGCAAAACCATGCGAGCCATCTTCCTTAACCTCCTAATCCAGTAGTGGACCGAGTGCAAACAAACTCGGTACTCATACTGCTTACTATCAGGCGAACTACCGCTGTCATGAATTAAACACCTACCACTCACGGTACAGGAGACACGAAGTCGTAAACTACGATATTCTTGAATTACTGCAAAACCATGCGAGACATTTCCTGCACCTCCTCCTAAAGTAGTGGACCGACTGCAACGAAACTCGGTACACATTCTGCTTACTATCAGGCGAACAACTGCTGTCATTAATAATACACCTACCACTCACGCCACATGAAACACAAAGTCGTAAACTACGATATTCTTGAATTACTGCAAAATAATGCGAGCCATCTTCCTGCACCTCTTCCTCCAGTAGTGGACCTACTGCAACCAAATTCGGTACACATACTGCTTACAATCAGGCTAACAGCCGCTGTAATGAGTTAAACACCCACCACTCATGCTACAGGAGACACGAATTCGTAAACTACGATATTCTTGAATTTCTGCAAAACAATGCGAGCCATCGTCCTGCACCTCCTCCTAAAGTAGTGGACCGACTGCAACCAAACTCGGTACACATACTGCTTACTATCAGGCGAACAACCGCTGTCATGAATAAAACACCTACCTTTCACGCTACAGGAGACACGAAGTCGTAAACTACGATATTCTTGAATTACTGCAAAACCATGCGAGACATCTTCCTGCACCTCCTCCTAAAGTATAGGACCGACTGCAACCAAACTCGGTACACATACTGCTTTCTATCAGGCGAATAACCGCTGTCATGAATTAAACACCTACCACTCACCCTACAGGAGACACGAAGTCGTAAACTACGATATTCTTGAATTACTGCAAAACCATGCGAGCCATCTTCCTGCACCTCCTCCTCCAGTAGTGGACCTACTGCAACCAAACTCGGTACACATACTGCTTACTATCAGACGAACAACCGCTGTCATGAATTAAACCCCTACCACTCACGCTACAGGAGAGACGAAGTCGTAAACTACGATAATCTTGAATTACTGCAAAACTATGCGAGCCATCTTCCTGCACCTCCTCTTAAAGTATTGGACTGACTGCAACCAAACTCGGTACACATACTGCTTACTATCAGTCGAACAACCGCTGTCATGAATTAAACACCAACCACTCACGCTACAGGAGACACGAAGTCGTAAACTACGATATTCTTGAATTACTGCAAAACTATGCGAGACATCTTCCTGCACCTCCTACTAAAGTAGTGGACCGACTGCAACCAAACTCGGTACACATACTGCTTACTATCAGGCGAACAACCGCTGTCAAGAATTAAACCCCTACCACTCACGCTACAGGAGACACGAGGTCGTAAACTACGATATTCTTAAATTACTGCAAAACCATGCGAGCCATCTTCCGGCACCCCCTCCTAAATTAGTGCACAGACTGCAACCAAACTCTGTACACATACTGCTTACTATCAGTCGAACAACCGCTGTCATGAATTAAACACCAACCACTCACGCTACAGGAGACACGAAGTCGTAAACTACGATATTCTTGAATTACTGCAAAACTATGCGAGACATCTTCCTGCACCTCCACCTAAAGTAGTGTAACGACTGCAACTAAACTCGGTACACATACTGCTTACTATCAGGTGAAAAACCGATGTCATGAATTAAACACCTACTACTCACGCTACAGGAGACACGAAGTCGTAAACTACGATATTCGTGAATAACTGCAAAATCATGCGAGTCATCTTCCTGCACCTCCTCAAATAATAGTGGACCGACTGCAACCAAACTTGGTACACATACTGCTTACTATCAGGCGAACAACCGCTGTCATGAATTAAACACCTACTACTCACGCTACAGGAGACACGAAGTCGTAAACAACTATATTCTTGAATTACTGCAAAACCATGCGAGACATCTTCCTGCACCTCCTCCTAATGTAGTGGACCGACTGCAACCAAACTCGGTACACATACTGCTTACTATCAGGCGAACAACCGCTGTCACGAATTAAACACCTACCACTCACGGTACAGGAGACACGAAGTCGTAAACTACGATATTCGTGAATAACTGCAAAATGATGCGAGCCATCTTCCTGGACCTCCTCCTAAAGTAGTGGACCGACTGCAACCAAACTCGGTATACATACTTTTTACTATCAGGCGAACAACCAATGTCATGAAATAAACACCTAACACTCACGCTGCAGGAGACACGAAGTCGTAAACTACGATATTCTTGAATTACTGCAAAACCATGCGAGCCATCTTCCTGCACCTCCTCCTCCAGTAGTGGACCGACTGCAACCAAACTCGGTACACATACTGCTTACTATCGGGCGAACAACCGCTGTTATGAATTAAACATCTACCACTCACGCTACAGGAGACACGAAGTCGTAAACTACGATATTTTTGAATTACTGCAAAACCACGTGAGCCGTCTTCCTGCACCTTCTCCTAAAGTAGTGGACCGACTACAACCAAACTCGGTACGCATACTGCTTACTATCATGCGAACAACCGCTGTCAAGAATTAAACACCTACCACTCACGCTACAGGAGACACGAAGTCGTAAACAAGGATATTCTTGAATTACTGCAAAACCATGCGAGCCATCTTCCTGCACCTCCTCGTAAAGTAGTTGACTGACTGCAACCAAACTCGGTACACATACTGCTTACTATCAGGCGAACTACCGCTGTCATGAATTAAACACTTACCCCTCACGCTACAGGACACACGAAGTCGTAATCTACGATATTCTTGAATTACTGCAAAACCATGCGAGCCATCTTCCTGCACCTCTTCCTAAAGTAGTGGACCATATGCAACCAAACTCGGTGCACATACTGCATACTATCAGGCGAATAACCGCTGTCATGAATTAAACACTTACCACTCACGCTACAGGAGACACGAAGTCGTAAACTACGATATTCTTGAATAACTGCAAAACCATGCGAGCCGTCTTCCTGCACCTCCCCCTCCAATAGTGGGCCTACTGGTTGTTGTTGTTGTTGTTGTTGTTGTTTAGAGGGGACTAGACTACGTGGTCATCAGTCCCCTGTTGCGAGCTAAGTCGATACAGCGTAATGCATCCTGCAAAACAATGCATGACTCACACAGAAGACAAACTCATAATGGGCACGTAATGAGGGGAAATGAGTTCAGGAAACTCAAAGAAGAAATCCTAAAGAGGAAAGAAACGTAGAAAGAAGAAGACTGAAAGGGAAAAAAAACCTGTACTAAAAGGTTTCAGCAGAAAAGTGTGGCTGGCTGATCGCGAGAATAATAAAAGATGAGCCAGCCACTCCTCACATTTTAAAACATACGGGTAAAAGGGGGGAGACAGCACAAAAGAAGAAGAGTAAAAATTTGTGAAAGATGGGTGCCTGAGATATCAGGCTAAAATACCCACCTTTAGATCAAATGATAAAACCCAGCTGCACGGATAAAACGTAAAACACAATCAGCTGTAGCAGCGTCGTCAGCGAGAATAAAAGGAAGTGCAGCTGGCAGGTCAAATGACTGTCGTAAGGCAGCTAAAAGGGGGCAGTCCACAAGGATGTGGACCACTGTCAATGAAGTGCCGCAGCGACACTGTGGAGGATCCTCCCGTCGAAGTAGATGGCCATGTGTCATCCACGTGTGGCCAATAAGCAGACGACAAAGGACAACTGACTCCTTCCGAGAGGCCCTCAGAGAGGACTTCCACGGAGCTGTAGAAAGCTTCACTGTACGGAGCTTGTTTGGGGTAGGTGAGTCAACCCACTCAGTGTTCCAAAGCCCTACCACCTTCTTTTGTAACTCTAATCGGTGGTCCCTCTCCTGAATACCAATTTCTAAGGGGCTTGCAGTAATCGCCTGCCTAGCCAGCCGATCCACACGTTCGTTCCCCGGAATTCCTATGTGTGCCGGGGTCCAAACGAAAACCACAGTGCGGCCAGACTGAACGAGAAGGTCAAGAGATTCCTGAATAGACCGCACCAGTGGATGTTTTGGAAAGCATTGGTCAAGGGCTTGCAAGCCACTCAGGGAGTCGCTGCAGATAACATACGACTCCCCAGGACAGGCTATAAGGTGCTCCAGTGCTCGATGGATAGCTATCAGCTCTGCAGAGAAGATAGTACTCCCACAGGGTAAGGCGTGTTGTTCAGTATGCTCATCGTGGGTGTAGGCATACCCACAACGGCCATCAACTAGGGACCCGTTGGTGTAGACAATTTCCGCGCCATGGAACGAACGAAGTACTGCCTGGAACTGGCGGCGGAGAGTCATCGGTGCAACAGAGGCTTTAGAGTCACGTGACAAGTCCAGCCGAAACTGCGGACGCGGTATAGACCAAGGAGGAACACGGGAAGGGTAGTGGAAATCAGGAGGAATAGGAAGGGATTCAAGTGAAGAGAGAAGGGAACGAACACGGACCGCGATCGGGAGACCCGACCTTGGCCGCTGTCGTGGGGAAGGAAGGACAACATCCTGAAATAGAAGCCTGTAGTTTGGATGGTGGGGTAAGGCATGTACATGGGCAGCATAGGCAGAGAGTAAGCGCTGCCGGCGGAAGCGCAGGGGCGGAACCCCTGCTTCAGCTAGCAGACTTGTCACTGGACTTGGGCAAAAAGCCCCTGTCGCCAAACGGACACCACTATAGAGGACCGGGTCCAATACCTGCAGTGCTGACGGTGCTGCAGAGTCATATACGATACTTCCGTAGTCCAGGCGCGATTGTATCAGAGCCTTATAGAGCTGCAGAAGCGTTGGGCGTGATGCTCCCCAAGCCGTGTGGCCGAGACAGCGAAGGATATTAAGGTGTTTCCAGCATTTCTGTCGCAGCTGACGGAGATGTGGCTGCCAGGTCAGCTGGGCATCGAAATCCATACCGAGGAAGCGGTGTGTTTCTTCAACTCGAAGGAGTTCGTTATCTAGGTACAGCTCTGGATCGAGGTGAAGTGCCCGACGACGACAAAAGTGCATTACTCGGGTCGTAGAACCCGAGAAGTGGAAACCGTGGGACGAGGCCCATGATTGTGCCTTTCTAATGGCTCCCTGCAGCCGCCGTTCGGCGACACCAATGGTGGCGGAGCTGAAGTAAATACAAAAATCGTCTGCAAACAGGGAGGACGAAACTGAGGACCCCACCGCTGCTGCTAGACTATTGATGGCAATCAGGAAGAGGGGAACACTGAGAACAGAGCCCTGTGGGACACCATTCTCCTGGACATGGGGAGAGCTGAGACAGGTGCCTACACGAACTTGAAAAGAGCGGGTCGATAAAAAGTTCCGTATAAAAATTGGAAGGGAGCCCCTCAGACCCCAACCATGCAGTGTAGCCAGAATATGGTGGCGCCAGGTTGTATCGTATGCCTTACGGAGATCAAAAAAGACCGCAACGAGATGTTCGCGCCTGGTGAAGGCAGTGCAAATAGCCGATTCCAGCGAGACAAGGTTGTCAATGGCGGAACGGCCTTGACGGAATCCCCCTTGTTGTGGGGCAAGAAGTTCGCGTTCTTCAAGGAGCCACATCAGCCGCCGACTCACCATTCGTTCAAGCAGCTTGCAGAGCACATTGGTAAGGCTGATTGGGCGGTAACTGTCAGCCACCAATGGATCTGCTCCAGGTTTCAACACCGGGATGACGGTGCTTTCCCGCCACTGTGGTGGAAAGACCCCATCTGCCCAGATACGGTTAAACAGGGAGAGGAGTCGGTGTTGAAACTCAGCCGAATGGTGACGGATGAACTGTCTATGTATCCGATCAGGTCCCGGAGAAGTATCGGGGCATGCAGCCAGAGCAGTTTCAAACTCCCACTCGCTAAATGGGGCATTGTAAGGTTCCTGGCGGCGTGTGCGGAATGATAACTGCTTCCGCTCGACCCTCTCTTTGAAGGTGCGGAAGTCTGCACTGTACGTTTCAGTTGCTGAGCAACGTGCAAAGTAATCCGCCATTTACTCAGCTATGGCTTGCGGGTCAGTGCAGAGTGCACCCTGAATAGTGAGCGATGGAATTCCTGCCGGTGGGCGATATCCAAAGAGGCGACGCACTTGGAACCAGACCCGAGAAGGGGAGGCGCGAGAGCCGATAGAGGCTACAAACCTCTCCCAGGAATCCTTTTTACTCTGGCGAATCAATCGCCGAGCTCGTGCGCGGAGCCGCTTGAAGGCGATTAGATGTTCTAGAGAAGGGTGTCGCCGGTGCCGCTGAAGTGCGCGCCGACGTTCCCGGATGGCTTCAGCGATTTCCTGCGTCCACCAAGGGACCGACTTACGTCGAAGTGACGTAGACGCGGTCGGGACAGTGTTCTCAGCAGCAGAAACTATGGCCTTCGTGACTAGCTGGACAGCCACATCAATGCCGGCTGGAAGCGTAGTCGGTACCACTGCAGCTGAAGCATATGCCGGCCAGTCAGCCCTATGGAGCGACCAATGAGGTAGCCGGTTTGCGGCCTGAGTCTCTGGGAGCGACAGAAAGATGGGAAAGTGGTCGCTCCCACAGAGATCATCATGGACGCTCCAGTGCAGACGAGGGAGGAGACTCGGGCTACAGATAGAAAGGTCGATGGCCGAATAGGTCCCGTGAGCTACGCTGAAGTGCGTCGGAGCGCCCGTATTAAGAAGGCAAAGGTTTCGCCGAGGGAAGAGCAGCTCCACATCCTTACCACGATCCGGGGTCTGTGTCCCACCCCACATAGGGTGGTGGGCGTTAAAATCCCCCAGAAGGAGAAACGGCGGGGGGAGTTGAGCGATCAAGGCATCAAGGTCTGCAAGAGAAATAACCTCATCTGGAGGAAGGTAGAGGGAACAGATTGTCAGTTCCTGACTGACTCTTATCCTTACAGCCACTGCCTCGAGATTCGTGGTGAGCGGCACAGCTGCACAGGGGACAGTGGCAAGGACATAGAGGCACACACCTCCAGAGACCCTGTCGCAAAAGGGGCGATTTTTGAAATAGCCCCGGTAGCCACGCAGGGCTGGGGTCCTCTGCACAGGAAACCACGTTTCCTGTATCGCTATGCAGATAACATGGAAGTTGCTCAGTAGTTGTTGCAGCTCAGCCAGATGGTGGAAGAAACCGCCGCAATTCCACTGGAGGATGTGGTGGTTAGAGACGTTAAAAGCCATGATTAAAACGTAAAATACAAAATATGAAATATTAAAATATTAAAAACGTTATTCCATAGGTTCATCTGCTGCAGCCGATTGAGAACCTACCGAGTCCAAGGCAAGTCGTTCTGGGGATTCAGTAAGAGACAGATCCTCACGTGACGCGAGGATCTGCACCTCATCGTCTGATGCAGAAGATGAGGTAGCGGGTGGCCTGAGAGCCACCGAAGACTCTTTTGTCTTCTTTTTCCGTCCCTCTCGCTGGCCCTTAGGTTTGCAGGGCCGGGAGGGCTTCTCTATAGTGACACCAGGGGTAGAAGAAGAGCGGGAAGCCCTTCCACCCACAGGTTTTGGATCCTTCAGCCATTGGCTGGGATCTGCTGGAGCACTAGGAGAAGCCTCAGAAGGGAGTGCCCCGAGGGACCCCTTCCGAGCGAGGAGAGCCGGAGGAGGCTGCTGCTCCTCCTCTGGCTGGGAGGTGGGGACTTGTGTCCCCGGTGGTGGGGGTGGAGGTGCCCCCGCTGGTGGTGGTGGGGGGGCAGTGTGAGGAGTGCCCCCAACCCTGATGGAGGCTGACGAGCTTTGACAGCCCTTTGGGCCCACAGAAGGTAGTTGCACGGTAGGTCTGATCAGAAGTGGTGGTGATGAAGTAACTGCAGTGAAAGATGTAGTCATGGAAACTGGGTGAAGCCGTTCATATTTTTTACGTGCTTCTGTATATGTCAGGCGATCCAGGGTCTTGTATTCCATTATCTTTCGCTCCTTACGGAGCATGGTACAGTCTGTAGAACAGGGTGGATGTTGCTGCCCACAGTTGACACAGATAGGTGGAGGAGCGTCCGGGTGTGATGGACGCCCGCATTCCCTACATGTGGGGCTGGAACTACATCTGGAGGACATATGTCCAAATTTCCAGCATTTGAAACAGCGCATAGGGGGAGGAATGTAAGGCTTTACGTCACACCGGTAGACCATGACCTTGACCTTTTCGGGCAATGTATCGCCGTCAAAGGCCAAGATGAAAGCACCGGTGGCTACCCTATTATCCTTCGAACCCCTATGCACACGCCGGACGAAGTGGACACCCCGTCGCTCTAGGTTGGCGCGTAGCTCGTCATCCGACTGTAAGAGAAGATCCCTGTGATAGATCAGACCCTGGAACATGTTAAGCGATTTATGAGGTGTTATACTGACCGGAACGTCACCCAGCTTATCGCAAGCAAGTAATGCTTTTGATTGGGCGGATGACGCTGTTTCGATCAGTACCGAACCACTTCTCATCTTTGACATGCCTGAGACTTCACCAAACTTATCCTCGAGGTGTTCAACGAAGAAAAGTGGCTTCGTCGACATGAAAGTTTCCCCATCTGTTCGACTACAAACAAGATACTTAGGTGAGTATGCCTCATCCCTTTCTTTAGCCCGCCGTTCCTCCCATGGGTTGGCCAGGGAAGGGAACGTTCGGGGATCATATGACGCTGCATTATAAGCAACACTTCCACGCTTTGAGACGCCGTTTTCGCGGCCGGCCACGCTTTTGTTCGCTCGTTTCAT
This sequence comes from Locusta migratoria, assembly GCA_026315105.1. NCBI lineage: Eukaryota > Metazoa > Arthropoda > Insecta > Orthoptera > Acrididae > Locusta > Locusta migratoria. The sequence goes on along the minus strand of CM048753.1, from coordinate 16,520,471 downwards.
GTTCGTCCCACGAGCAGCTAGGGAACTAAAGGTCCACCCAGGCAGAGCCCCGCTTGCCTGGGTAAGCCTTGTACAACTGAGGTGCGGCAGGTTCCTCAGAGGTTGCTCGCTAGCGGCTGTTCAACCTCAACAGCCATGCATCTCCTCGGCACGTAGCACACCTTGAGATTGAGGGTTTTTTTAGAGAGGTTTGTACCGTCCTCGCGACCCGGGCGATTAAGCCAAGATCCCCGGGCTCTGAAACGTACCACGTTCCACCGTCGCGCCGAACGATGGTCGTTGAGGCACACACAGAGCTTACGGTGTAGCGGACTGTTGGCGCGACACTGCCCACAGCTCAGGACCCCAGGTTCGCCAAGCCCGTACTCAGCAAATTAATGCTGAGCCCCTGAGGGGGGGGGCTACTGGAATCAAACTCGGTACACATACTGCTTACTATCAGGCGAACAACCGCTGTCATGAATTAAACACCTACCTCTCTCGCTACAGGAGACACGAAGTCGTAAACTACGATACTCTTGAATTACTGCAAAACCATGCGAACCATCTTCCTGCACGCTTCCTAAATTAGTGGACCGACTGCAACCAAACTCGGTACACATTTAGCTTACTATCAGGCGAACAAACGCTGTCATGAAATAAACACCTACCACTCACGCTACAGGAGACTCGAAGTCGTAATCTAGGATATTCTTGAATTACTGAAAATCATCTTCATGCACCTCCTCCTAAAGTAGTGGACCGACTGCAACCAATGTCGGTACACATACTCCTTACTATAAGGCGAACAACCGCTGTCATGAATTAAGCACCTACCACTCACGGTACAGGAGACACGAAGTCGTAAACTACAATAACCTTGAATTACTGCAAAACTATGCGAGCCATCTTCCTGCACCTCATCCTAAAGTAGAGGACCGACTGCAACCAAACTCGGTACACATACTGCTTACTATCAGGCGAACAACAGCTGTCATGAAGTAAACACCTACCACTCACGCTGCAGGAGACACGAAGTCGTAAACTACGATATTCTTGAATTACTGCAAAATCATGCGAGGCATTTTCCTTAACCTCCTAATCCAGTAGTGGATCTACTGCATCCAAACTCGGTAAACATACTGCTTACTATCAGGCGAACAACCGCTGTCATGAATTAAACACCTACAACTCACGCTACAGGAGACACGAAGTCGTAAACTACGATATTCTTAAATTACTGCAAAATCATGCGAGACATTTCCTGCACCTCCTCCTAAAGTAGTGGACCGACTGCAACCAAACTCGGTACATATTCTGCTTACTATCAGGCGAACAACCGCTGTCATGAATAAAACACCTACCACTCACGCCACATGAAACACGAAGTCGTAAACTACGATATTCTTGAATTACTGCAAAACCATGCGAGCAATCTTCCTGCACCCCCTCCTAAATTAGTGCACAGACTGCATCCAAACTCTGTACACATACTGCTTACTATAAGGAGGATAACCGCTGTCATGAATTAAACACCTACAACTCACGCTACAGGAGAAACGAAGTCGTAAACTACGATATTCTTGAATTACTGCAAAACCATGCGAGCCATCTTCCTGCACCTCCTTCTAAAGTAGTGGACCGACTGCAACCAAACTCGGCACACATACTGCTTACTATCAGTGAAAAACCGATGTCATGAATTAAACACCTACCACTCACGCTTCAGGAGACACGAAGTCGTAAACTACGATATTCTTCAATTACTGCAAAACCATGCGAGCCATCTTCCTGCACCTCCTTCTAAAGTAGTGGACCGAATGCAACCAAACTCGGTACACATTCTGCTTACTATTAGGCGAACAACCGTTGTCATGAATTATACACCTACCACTCACGCTACAGGAGACACGAAGTCGTAAACTACGATATTCTTGAATTACTGCAAAACCATGCGAGCAATCTTCCTGCACCTCCTTCTCCAGTAGTGGACCAACTGCAATCAAACTCGGTACACACACACTGCTTACTATCAGGCGAACAAGAGCTGTCATGAATTAAACACCTACCACTCACGCTACAGGAGACACGAAGTCGTAAACTACGATATTCTTGAATTACTGCAAAAACATGTGAGCAATTTTCCTGCACCTCCTCCAAAAGTAGTGGACCGACTGCAACCTAACGCGGTACACATACTGCTTACTATCAGGCGAACAACCGCTGTCATGAATAAAACACCTACCACTCACGCTACAGGAGACACGAAGTCGTAAACTACGATATTCTTGAATTAGCGCAAACCCAAGCGAGCCATCTTCCTGCACCTCCTCCTAATGTTTTGGACCGACTGCAACCAAACTCGGTACACATACTGCGTACTATCAGGCGAACAAGCGCTGTCATGAATTAAACTCCTACCACTCACGCCACAGGAGACACGAAGTCGTAGACTACGATATTCGTGAATAACTGCAAAATCATGCGAGTCATCTTCCTGCACCTCCTCATATAATAGTGGACCGACTGCAACCAAACTAGGTACACATACTGCTTACTATCAAGCGAACAACCGCTGTCATGAATTAAAAAACTACCACTCACGCTACAGGACACACGAAGTCGTAAACTACGATATTCTTGAATTACTGCAAAACCATGTGAGACATCTTCCTGCACCTTCTCCTACAGTAGTGGACCGACTGCAACCAAACTCGGTACACATACTGCTTACTATCAGGCGAACAACCGCTGTCATGAATTAAACACCTACCACTCACGGTACAGGAGACACGAAGTCGTAAACTACGATATTCGTGAATATCTGAAAAATCATGCGAGCCATCTTCCTGGACCTCCTCATAAAATAGTGGACCGACTGCAACCAAACTCGGTACACATACTGCTTACTATCAGGCGAACATCCGCTGTCATGAATTATACACCTACCACTCACGCTACAGGAGACACGAAGTCGTAAACTACGATATTCTTGAATTACTGCAAAACCATGCGAGCCATCTTCCTGCACCTCCTCCTCCAGTAGTGGACCGACTGCAACCGAACTCGGTACACATACTGCTTACTATCAGGCGAACAACCGCTGTCATGAATTAAACACCTACCACTCACGCTACAGGAAACACGAAGTCGTAAACTACGATATTCTTGAATTACTGCAAAACCATGTGAGCCATCTTCCTGCACCTTCTCCTAAAGTAGTGGACCGACTACAACCAAACTCGGTACACATTCTGCTTGCTATCAGGCGAACAACCGCTGTCAAGAATTAAACACCTACCTCTCACGCTACAGGAGACACGAAGTCGTAAATAAGGATATTCTTGAATTACTGCAAAACCGTGCTAGCAATATTCCTGCACCTCCTCCTAAAGTAGTTGCCCGACTGCAACCAAACTCGGTACACATACTGCTTACTATCAGGCGAACAACCGCTGTCATGAATCAAACTCCTACCACTCACGCTACAGGAATCACGAAGTCCTAATCCACGACATTCTTGAATAACTGCAAAACCATGCGAGCCATCATCCTGCACCTCCTCCTACACTATTGGACCGACTGCTACCAAACTCGGTACACATACTGCTTACTAACAGTCGAACAACCGCTGTCATGAATTAAACACCTACCACTCACGCTACAGGAGACACGAAGTCGTAAACTACGATATTCTTGAATTACTGCAAAACCATAAGAGCCATCTTCCTGCACCTCCTCCTAAAGTAGTGGACCATATGCAACCAAACTCGGTACACATACTGCATACTATCAGGCGAACAACCGCTGTCATGAATGAAACACTTACCACTCACGCAACAGGTGACACGAAGTCGTAAACTACGATATTCTTGAATAACTGCAAAACCATGCGAGCCGTCTTCCTGCACCTCACCCTCCAGTAGTGGGCCTACTGGAATCAAACTCGGTACACATACTGCTTACTATCAGGCGAACAACCGCTGTCATGAATTAAACACCTACCTCTCTCGCTACTGGAGACACGAAGTCGTAAACTACGATACTCTTGAATTACTGCAAAACCATGCGAACCATCTTCCTGCAACTCTTCCTTAAATTAGTGGACCGACTGCAACCAAACTCGGTACACATTTTGCTTACTATCAGGCTTACAAACGCTGTCATGAATTAAACACCTACCACTCACGCCAAAGGAGACTCGAAGTCGTAAACTACGATATTCTTAAATTATTGCAAAACCATGCGAGCCATCTTCCGGCACCTCCTCCTAAAGTAGTGGACCGACTGCAACCAAACTCGGTACACATACTGCTTATTATCAGGCGGACAACCGCTGTCATGATTTAAACACCTACCACTCAGGCTGCAGGAGACACGAAGCCGTAAACTACGATATTCTTGAATTACTACAAAACCATGCGAGCCATCTTCCTGCACCTCCTCCTAAAGTAGTGGACTGACTGCAACCTAACTCGGTACACATACAGATTACTATCAGGCGAACAACCGCTGTCATGAATTAAACACCTACTACTTACGCTACAGATGACACGAAGTCGTAATCTACGATATTCTTTAATTACTGCAAAACCATGCGAGCCATCTTCCTTCACCTCCTCCTAAATTAGAGGACCGACTGCAATCAAACTCGGTACACATTCTGCTTACTATCAGGCGAACAACCGGTGTCATGAATAAAGCACCTACCACTCACGCTACAGGCAACACGAAGTCGTAAACTACGATATTCTTGAATTACTGAAAACCATGCGAGACATTTTCCTGCACCTCCTCTTGAAGTAGTGGACCGACTGCAACCAAACTCGGTACACATACTGCTTACTATCAGGCGAACAAGCGCTGTTATGAATTAAAAACCTACTACTCACGCTACAGGTTACACGAAGTCGTAAACTACGATATTCTTGAATTACTGAAAACCATGCGAGACATTTTCCTGCACCTCCTCCTCCAGTAGTGGACCGACTGCAACCATACTCGGTACACATACTGCTTACAATCAGGCGAACAACCGCTGTTATGAATGAAACACCTACCACTCACGATACAGGAGACAAGAAGTCGTAAACTACGGTATTCGTGAATTACTGCAAATTAATGCGAGCAATCTTCCTTCACCTCCCCCTAAGGTATTGGACCGACTGCAACCAAACTCAGTACACATACTGCGTACTATCAGGCGAACAACCGCTGTCATGAATTAAACACCTACTACTCACGGTACAGGAGACACGAAGTCGTAATCTACGATTTTCTTTAATTACTGCAAAAACCTGCGAGCATTCTTCCTGCACCTCCTCCTAAAGTAGTAGACCGACTGCAACCAAACTCGGTACACATACAGCTTACTATCAGGCGAACAACCGCTGTCATGAATTAAACACCTACTACTCACGCTAGAGGAGACACGAAGTCTTAGAGCTGTGTGCAGCTACGAAGGCGGGTGGTGGGGCGATGCGCAGTAGCAAGAGCCTGTGTACCACGTGACGACTCGTGACGACCCAGCCAATAGCGTCATTTCGCCGTTTCGCGCCGTGCCGAGTGTGCTTTGAACGTATAATCCTGATTTTTCTTCCAGTGGTCGTATACTGAAGGATATTTACTTTGTGAAGTGTTCGTTATGAATGACGGATCAAGAAAGCGTCAAGAGTTACATAAAAAGCAAGATCTGTTGTGTTCTGAGTGTTTAACTGCTTAAGAAGGGAGGCGGCAGCAGACGACTGGCCGCCACATGGTGCTGCCACAACGTTGCCACAGCCAGGGGAGGGCGGCAGAGGCGCGCGGCGTGCGTGAGACTGCGGACATCCAGGGAAGCGAACGCGGCCGTCACAGGCAGTGGGCCGGCGTCTTTTAAATCGCCAGGTCAGCAGTGACCACAAGACCGAGGATTATTAGGCCGGAATAAGGGCATTGTAGACGTCTAAAATAGGCACTTAATTACCTCATCTAGGGCAAATAAAATCTAAAACAGGCCCCCGAAAAGAATTGACCAGACGAAATAAACAAAGTAAAATACATAGTGTTGACTTATGAGCAATTTTTTACTCACATATAATAAGAAAAAATCACACATTAATGACCATACCGACACCAAACCTTTATACTTTTCGAAGATAAAAATACAATGCAATTCAGAAGCCAGTGCTGAAATACATGTAACAAGTCTATACAATTTACCAAACACAGAATAAACCAGAGGTTTCAAACATTCATAACCTAATTGGTTTCACAGTAAATTACTGAAAACTTTTGAAGGTTTCCCAGAGAAAAACTACGGTGCTCGTGTAATTAATTTATACGCCGTGAATGAACGTTGTATATCAACGTATGTGACAGGGGCGCACTTCACTTTCGGTATACATTTTGGACGGGAATGCAGCATTCAGTAGACCTGGATGTTTCGCAAAGTTTCTTCAGGCCGGTGTTGTTATGGAAAATCTGCTGAAATTTTCCCGTTCTTTTTCTCCCACGTTACCTACGCTTCAGTAATTTCCTTTTTTACTTCCACTGGAAAAGCCGTATTCTCATAGATAGGTTAACATTAAACTAACACTTCGGGAATAACTGTCCCCATAAATGTGTAGTTGGCTCTAATGAAAGCCAAGTCCCGCTGAAGTAAGGGATCATCGAGTAATTGTGTTACACCTTTCAAAGCCAGAATCACTTTTGTTTTCATCTACGCCAATTTAATATAGCCCCTTCAACCTAGTACTGACAAAATGAGTGCGATTATTTGCTCTTTAGTGTTTGGGCTTTGCTTTGAACAGATCAAATAAACCTTGGATGGCGGATCTGGCTCTAAATTGCCAACAATCAGTTTTGGGATGTTCCGTAGTTTCATCTACAGAGATCAATATGGAAAACTCCACAATAAGGATTCTTTGCAGTGCGTCCATGTAAGTTAAGTCGACATAATTTTTACGCAACGTTAACTCTGCCTGCACAGACCAATGACAATACTTTCTTTCAAATATCGATCTTCGTTTTTCTACGTATGATTTTTCGACGCAAGTATTTTGAAAATAAAAGAAATAGATTCCTTTTGGATTTTTCAACTGAAACAGGCAAAAGTATGGGTTAACTGCGAAATAGGCTATTTTAAGTGCTATAAAATTATCTCTTTCGGTTTTAAGTAGCCACGAAACGCGTAAGTACATTTGCAACTAGCAACTCAGGAGAATATAAGGTTTTAACCATAGTATCTGCGGTCTAGTGATCACTAGAGATTACTGTACGGAAGCGACGCAGTCGTAACAAAGAATTGGGCTATATAGACTTTTTTGAAAGGAACGTTTTGCGTGGAACAGTATTTGAAATGTATTCGAGGGCCAAATATCCCACTGCGGAGAAGTTAGTTTCACAAATGAAAGAGAAGTTGGACTGGGCAGCGAAGATGAGAGCGTTAATTTATTGTCCTGAGAATTGATAAGTACTGAATACAGCATCACCTTGTTTGTGTAGCTGTGGCCTAACATATTGTTAGTAGCTATTAATCTGTATTTCAAACATTTTATTACGAATTTTAGGTTTTATTTGTGTAGCAGCAAACAGTAATCGCCATTAACTATACTGCGTAGGCGCTTGCTTGCTTTCGTGTGTGTGTGTGTGTGTGTGTGTGACAGATATGTTTGACAAAATCGTTCATATTTTATATTGTTATTACAAAACTCGGCAACGCTTAGCAATTACTAAATATGAGTGGAAATATCAGTCTTGACTTCCACAGAGTGAGTACATTTTGTATTTTTACTCAGACATACTTCAGTATTGTTATACATTGATCAATGGGAGTTTTGTTGCTTAATCCCTCATATTTTCTTTAGAGCCTGGCTTGAATAGTCCACTTATACTTCGATAGAATGTCACTAGTAATTTTTATAATGTTGTCACTGCATTTTATTCTCATTGCTGTTATGTTCGCTTGAACACAATATGCTCACTTTTGAATCATTTTTTTTTAATTACGCCCTCGTCTCGTAGCCGTCTGTGATCGTAGCAAAGTGGCACAGACGATGGCACTCAGTACAAAACAAGTATACAGGCTTCATTTATGTGGATACAATTTTATTTTTGCTTTCTATGTATGTTTAATCTATGCAGTAACTACATGGTCATCGCAGTATAAATGAATCATTTATTGACAACTTGTAAAAATTTCCAGTTGCTCTCTATTGCAAGCAAAAAAAGAGCATTCCTTACCATTGTTTCGCCTAAATGAAACGAATAGCATGAAAAATGCATTAATGTTGAAGGCGTATAGACGATATCTAATTCAAGATATCAGAATGTGTAGCTGAAGTGTGTAGAAGGTTCTTGACTGAGTGCGCAGTGCGTACATATGAATGGCGGAACTCGACTAAATAAGACTGCTGCCAGGAGCGCGCGGCCGCAGCGGCCAGTCAGCTGACAGCGGTCAACTGACAGCCGTGGGAGGAAGCGGCGATCTGGCGGCGTCGCGCAGTGTTCTCCCTCTCTGTCTGCGCAGAACCTTTCGCTCAGCCGCCTTCCTACCTGCACACAGCTCTAAACTACGATATTCTTAAAATACTGCAAAACCATGCGAGCCTTCTTCCTTAACCTCCTAATCCAGTAGTGGACCGACTGCAAACAAACTCGGTACTCATACTGCTTACTATCAGGCGAACTACCGCGTTCATGAATTAAACACCTACCACTCACGCTACAGGAGACACGAAGTCGTAAACTACGATATTCTTGAATTACTGCAAAACCATGCGAGCCATCTTCCTGCACCTCCTCCTAAAGTCATGGATCGACTGCAACCAAAGTCGGTACACATACTGCTTACTATTAGGCGAACAACAGCTGTCATGAATTAAACACCTACCACTCACGCTACAGGAGGCACGAAGTCGTAAACTACGATATTCTTGAATTACTGCAAAACCACGCGAGCCATCTTCCTGCACCTCCTCCTCCAGTAGTGGACCTACTGCAACCAAACTCGGTACACATACTGCTTACTATGAGGCGAATAACCGCTGTCATGAATTAAACACCTACCACTCACGCCACAGGAGACACGAATTCGTAAACTACGATATTCTTGAATTACTGCAAAACCATGCGAGCCATCTTCCTTTACCTCCTAATCCAGTAGTGGACCGACAGCAACCAAACTCGGTACACATAATGCTTACTGTCTTGAATTAAACACCTACCACTCACGCTACAGGAGACACGAAGTCGTAAACTAGGATATTATTGAATTACTGCAAACCATGCGAGCCATCTTCCTGCACCTCCTCCTAAAGTAGTGGACCGACTGCATCCAAACTCGGTACACATACTGCTTACTATCAGACGAACAACCGCTGTCATGAATTAAACACCTACCACTCACGCTACAGGAGACGCGAAGTCGTAAACTACGATAGTCTTGAATTAATGCAAAACCATGCGAGCCATCTTCCTGCACCTCCTCCTAAAGTAGTGGACCGATTGCAACCAAAATCGGTACACATACTACTTACTATCAGGTGAACAACCGCTGTTATGAATTAAACACCTACGACTCACGCTACAGGAGACACGAAGTCGTAATCTACGATATTCTTGAATTACTGCCAAACCATGCGAGCCATCTTCCTGCACCTCCTCCTAAAGTAGTGGACCGACTGCAACCAAACTCGGTACACATTCTGCATACTATCAGGCGAACAACCGCTGTCATGAATAAAACACCTACCACTCACGCTACAGGCAACACGAAGTCGTAAACTACGATACTCTTGAATTACTGAAAACCATGCGAGACATTTTCCTGCACCTCCTCCTGAAGTAGTGGACCGACTGCAACCAAACTCGGTACACATACTGCTTACTATCAGGCGAACAAGCGCTGTTATGAATTAAAAACCTACCACTCACGATACAGGAGACAAGAAGTCGTAAACTACGGTATTCGTGAATTACTGCAAATTAATGCGAGCAATCTTCCTTCACCTCCCCCTAAGGTATTGGACCGTCTGCAACCAGACTCAGTACACATACTGCGTACTATCAGGCGAACAACCGCTGTCATGAATTAAACACCTACTACTCACGGTACAGGAGACACGAAGTCGTAATCTACGATTTTCTTGAATTACTGCAAAAACCTGCGAGCATTCTTCCTGCACCTCCTCCTAAAGTAGTGGACCGACTGCAACCAAACTCGGTACACATACTGCTTACTATCAGGCGAACAACCGCTGTCATGAATTAAACACCTACTACTCACGCTAGAGGAGACACGAAGTCTTAAACTACGATATTCTTAAAATATTGCAAAACCTTGCGAGCCCTCTTCCTTAACCTCCTAATCCAGTAGTGGACCGACTGCAAACAAACTCGGTACTCATACTGCTTACTATCAGGCGATCTACCGCGTTCATGAATTAAACACCTACCACTCACGCTACAGGAGACACGAAGTCGTAAACTACGATATTCTTGAATTACTGCAAAACCATGCGAGCCACCTTCCTGCACCTCCTCCTAAAGTAGTGGTACGACTGCAACCAAAGTCGGTACACATACTGCTTACTATTAGGCAAACAACAGCTGTCACGAATTAAACACCTACCACTCACGCTACAGGAGGCACGAAGTCGTAAACTACGATATTCTTGAATTACTGCAAAACCACGCGAGCCATCTTCCTGCACCTCCTCCTCCAGTAGTGGACCTACTGCAACCAAACTCGGTACACATACTGCTTACTATGAGGCGAATAACCGCTGTCATGAATTAAACACCTACCACTCACGCCACAGGAGACACGAATTCGTAAACTACGATATTCTTGAATTACTGCAAAACCATGCGAGCCATCTTCCTTTACCTCCTAATCCAGTAGTGGACCGACTGCAACCAAACTCGGTACACATAATGCTTACTGTCTTGAATTAAACATCTACCACTCACGCTACAGGAGACACGAAGTCGTAAACTACGATAATCTTGTATTACTGCAAAACCATGCGTGCAATCTTCCTGCATCTCCTCCTCCAGTAGTGGACCTACTACAACCAAACTCGGTACACATACTGCTTAGTATCTAGCGAACAACCGCTGTCATGAATTAAACACCTACCACTCACGCTACAGGAGACACGAAGTCGTAAACTAGGATATTCTTGAATTACTGCAAACCATGCGAGCCATCTTCCTGCACCTCCTCCTAAAGTAGTGGACCGACTGCATCCAAACTCGGTACACATACTGCTTACTATCATACGAACAACCGCTGTCATGAATTAAACACCTACCACTCACGCTACAGGAGACGCGAAGTCGTGAACTACGATAGTCTTGAATTAATGCAAAACCATGCGAGCCATCTTCCTGCACCTCCTCCTAAAGTAGTGGACCGATCGGTACACATACTACTTACTATCAGGTGAACAACCGCTGTTACGAATTAAACACCTACGACTCACGCTACAGGAGACAAGAAGTCGTAAACTACGATATTCTTGAATTACTGCCAAACCATGCGAGCTATCTTCCTGCACCTCCTCCTAAAGTAGTGGACCGACTGCAACCAAAGTCGGTACACATACTGCTTACTAGTAGGCGAACAACAGCTGTCATGAATTAAACACCTACCACTCACGCTACAGGAGACACGAAGTCTTAAACTACGATATTCTTGAATTACTGCAAATCCATGTGAGCCATCTTCCTTCACCTCCTCCTCCAGTAGTGGACCTACTGCAACCAAACTCGGTACACATACTGCTTACTATCAGGCGAATAACCGCTGTCATGAATTAAACACCTACCACTCACGCCACAGGAGACACGAATTCGTAAACTACGATATTCTTGAATTACTGCAAATCCATGCGAGCCATCTTCCTGCACCTCCTCCTAAAGTAGTGGACGGAGTAAAACCAAACTCGGTACACATACTGCTTACTATCAGGCGAACAACCGCTGTCATGAATTAAACACCTACCACTCGCGCTACAGGAGACACGAAGTCGTAAACTACGATATTCTTGAATTACTGCAGTACCATGCGAGCCATCTTCGTGCACCTCCTCCTAAAGTAGTGGATCGACAGAAACAAATCTCGGTACACATACTGCTTACTATCAGGAGAAAAACCGCTGTCATGAATTAAACACCTAATACTCACGCTAGTGGAGACACGAATCGTAAACTACGATATTCTTAAAATACTGCAAAACCATGCGAGATATCTTCCTTAACCTCCTAATCCAGTAGTGGACCGACAGCAACAAATCTCGGTACACATACTGCTTACTATCAGGCGAACAACCGCTGTCATGAATTAAACACCTACTACTCACGCTAGAGGAGACACGAAGTCGTAAACTACGATATTCTTAAAATACTGCAAAACCATGCGAGCCATCTTCCTTAATCTCCTAATCCAGTAGTGGACCTACTGCATCCAAACTCGGTACACATACTGCTTACTATCAGGCGAACAACCGCTGTCATGAATTAAACACCTACTACTCACGCTAGAGGAGACACGAAGTAGTAAACTACGATATTCTTGAATTACTGCAAAATAATGCGAGCCATTTTCCTGCACCTCCTCCTCCAGTAGTGGACCTACAGCAATCAAACTCGGTACACATACTGCCTACTATCAGGCAAACAACCGCTGTCATGAATTAAACACCTACCACTCACGCTGCAGGAGACACGAAGTCGTAAACTACGATATTCTTGAATTACTGTAAAACCATGCAAGCCATCTTCCTGCACCTCCTCCGAAAGTAGTGGACCGACTGCAACCAAAGTCGGTACACATACTGCTTGTTATTAGGCGAACAACAGCTGTCATGAATTAAACACCTACCACTCACGCTACAGGAGACACGAAGTCGTAAACTACGATATTCTTGAATTACTGCAAAACCATGCGAGCCATCTTCCTGCACCTCCTCCTCCAGTAGTGGACCTACTGCAACCAAACTCGGTACACATACTGCTTACTATCAGGCGAAAAACCGCTGTCATGAATTAAACACCTACCACTCACGTCACAGGAGACACGAATTCGTAAACTACGATACTCTTGTATTACTGCAAAACCATGCCAGCCATCTTACTGCACCTCCACCTCCAGTAGTGGACCTACTGCAACCAAACTCGGTACACAAACTGCATACTATCAGGCGAACATCCGCTGTCATGAATGAAACATTTACCACTCACGCTACAGGAGACACGAAGTCGTAAACTACGATATTCTTGAATTACTGCAAAACCATGCGAGCAATCTTCCTGCACCTCCTCCTAAATTAGTAGACCGACTGCAACCAAACTCGGTAAACATACTGCTTACTATCATTCGAACAACCGCTGTATTTGAATTAAACACTTGCAACTAACGCTATAGGAGACACGAAGTCGTAAACTAGGATATTCTTCAATTACTGCAAAACAATACGAGCAATATTCCTGCACCTCCTCCTCCAGTAGTGGACCTACTGCAACCAAACTCGGTACACATACTGCTTACTATCTAGGGAACAACCGCTGTGATGAATTAAACACCTAACACTCACGTTACAGGAGACACGAAGTCGTAAACTAGGATATTCTTGAATTACTGCAAATCATGCGAGCAATCTTCCTGCACCTCCTCCTAAAGTAGTGGACCGACTGCATCCAAACTCGGTACACATACTGCTTACTATCAGGCGAACAACCGCTGTCATGAATTAAACACCTACCACTCACGGTACAGGAGACAAGAAGTCGTAAACTACGATATTCGTGAATAACTGAAAAATCATGCGAGCCATTTCCTGGACCTCCTCATAAAATAGTGGACCGACTGCAACCAAACTCGGTATACATACTGCTTACTATCAGGCGAACAACCAATGTCATGAAATAAACACCTACCACTCACGCTAAAGGAGACACGAAGTCGTAAACTACGATATTCTTGAATTACTGCAAAACCATGCGAGCCATCTTCCTGCACCTCCTCCTCCAGTAGTGGACCGACTGCAACCAAACTCGGTACACATACTGCTTACTATCAGGCGAACAACCGCTGTCATGAATTAAACACCTACCACTCACGCTACAGGAATCACGAAGTCCTAATCCACGACATTCTTGAATAACTGCAAAACAATGCGAGCCATCATACTGCACCTCCTCCTACACTAGTGGACCGACTGCAACCAAACTCGGTACACATACTGCTTACTAACAGTCGAACAACCGCTGTCATGAATTAAACACCTACCACTCACGCTACAGGAGACACGAAGTCGTAAACTACGATATTCTTGAATTACTGCAAAACCATAAGAGCCATCTTCCTGCACCTCCTCCTAAAGTAGTGGACCATATGCAACCAAACTTGGTACACATACTGCATACTATCAGGCGAAAAACCGCTGTCATGAATTAAACACTTACCACTCACGCAACAGGTGACACGAAGTCGTAAACTACGATACTCTTGAATAACTGCAAAATCATGCGAGCAGTCTTTCTGCACCTCCCCCTCCAGTAGTGGGCCTACTGGAATCAAACTAGGTACACATACTGCTTACTATCAGGCGAACAACCGCTGTCATGAATTAAACACCTACCACTCTCGCTACAGGAGACACGAAGTCGTAAACTACGATACTCTTGAATTACTGCAAAACCATGCGAACCATCTTCCTGCAACTCTTCCTTAAATTAGTGGACCGACTGCAACCAAACTCGGTACACATTTTGCTTACTATCAGGCGAACAAACGGTGTCATGAATAATACACCTACCACTCACGCTACAGGAGACTCGAAGTCGTAATCTAGGATATTCTTGAATTACTGCAAAACAATCTTCATGCACCTCCTCCTAAAGTAGTGGACCGACTGCAACCAATGTCGGTACACATACTCCTTACTATCAGGCGAACAACCGCTGTCATGAATTAAGCACCTACCACTCACGGTACAGGAGACACGAAGTCATAAACTACAATATTCTTGACTTACTGCAAAACTATGCGAGCAATCTTCCTGCAACTCCTCCTAAAGTAGAGGACCGACTGCAACCAAACTCGGTACACATACTGTTTACTATCAGGCGAACAACAGATGTCATGAAGTAAACACCTATCACTCACGCTACAGGAGACACGAAGTCGTAAACTACGATATTCATGAATTACTGCAAAACCATGCGAGCCATCTTCCTGCACCTCCGCCTAAAGTAGTGGACCGACTGCAACCAAAGTCGGTACACATACTGCTTACTATTAGGCGAACAACAGCTGTCATGAATTAAACACCTACCACTCACGCTACAGGAGGCACGAAGTCGTAAACTACGATATTCTTGAATTACTGCAAAACCATGCGAGCCATCTTCCTTTACCTCCTAATCCAGTAGTGGACCGACTGCAACCAAACTCGGTACACATAATGCTTACTATCAGGCGAACAACCGCTGTCTTGAATTAAACACCTACCACTCACGCTACAGGAGACACGAAGTCGTAAACTACGATATTCTTGTATTACTGCAAAACCATGCGTGCCATCTTCCTGCACCTCCTCCTCCAGTAGTGGACCTACTGCAACCAAACTCGGTACACAAACTGCTTACTATCAGGCGAACATCGGCTGTCATGAATTAAACATTTACCACTCACGCTACAGGAGACACGAAGTCGTAAACTAGGATATTCTTCAATTACTGCAAAAAAATACGAGCCATTTTCCTGCACCTTCTCTTCCAGTAGTGGACCTACTACAACCAAACGCGGTACACATACTGCTTAGTATCTTGCGAACAACCGCTGTCATGAATTAAACACCTACCACTCACGCCACAGGAGACACGAATTCGTAAACTACGATATTCTTGAATTACTGCAAAACCATGCGAGCCTTCTTCCTGCACCTCTTCCTAAAGTAGTGGACGGACTGAAACCAAACTCGGTACACATACTGCTTACTATCAGGCGAACAACCGCTGTCATGAATTAAACACCTACCACTCACGCTACAGGAGACACGAAGTCGTAAACTGCGATATTCTTAAATTACTGCAAAACCATGCGAGCCGTTTCCTGCACCTCCTCCTAAAGTAGTGGACCGACTGCAACCAAACTCGGTACACATTCTGCTTACTATATCGGGAACAACTGCTGTCATGAATAAAACACCTACCACTCACGCCACATGAAACACGAAGTCTTAAACTACGATATTCTTGAATTACTGCAAAATAATGCGAGCCATTTTCCCGCACCTCCTCCTCCAGTAGTGGACCTACTGCAACCAAACTCGGTACACATACTGCCTACTATCAGGCAAACAACCGCTGTCATGAATTAAACACCTACCACTCACGCTACAGGAGACACGATGTCGTAAACTACGATATTTTTCAATTTCTGCAAAACAATGCGAGCCATCTTCCTGCACCTACTCCTAAAGTATTGGTCCGACTGCAACCAAACTCGGTACACATACTGCTTACTATTAGGCGAACAACAGCTGTCATGAATTAAACACCTACCACTCACGCTACAGGAGACACGAAGTCGTAAACTACGATATTCTTGAATTACTGCAAAACCATGCGAGCCATCTTCCTGAACCTCCTCCTAAAGTATTGGACCGACTGCATCCAAACTCGGTACACATACTACTTACTATCAGACGAACAACCGCTGTCATGAATAAAACAGCTACCTCTCACGCTACAGGAGACACGTAGTCGTAAACTACGATATTCTTGAATTAATGCAAAACCATGCGAGACATCTTCCTGCACCTACTCCTAAAGTAGTGGACCGACTGCAACTAAACTCGGTACACATACTGCTTACTATGAGGCGAACAACCGATGTCATGAATTAAACACCTACCACTCACGCTGCAGGAGACACGAAGTCGTAAACTACGATATTCTTGAATTACTGTAAAACCATGCAAGTTATCTTCCTGCACCACCTCCGAAAGTAGTGGACCGACTGCAACCAATGTCGGTACACATACTGCTTGCTATTAGGCGAACAACAGCTGTCATGAATTAAACACCTACCACTCACGCTACAGGAGACACGAAGTCGTAAACTACGATATTCCTGAATTACTGCAAAACCATGCGAGCCATCTTCCTGCACCTTCTCCTAAAGTAGTGGACCGACTGCAACCAAACTCGGTACACATACTGCTTACTATCAGGCGAATAACCGCTGTCATGAATTAAACACCTACCACTCACGCCACAGGAGACACGAATTCGTAAACTACGATATTCTTGAATTACTGCAAAACCATGCGAGCCCTCTTCCTGCACCTCTTCCTAAAGTAGTGGACGGACTGAAACCAAACTCGGTACACATACTGCTTACTATCAGGCGAACAACCGCTGTCATGAATTAAACACCTACCACTCACGCTACAGGAGACACGAAGTCGTAAACTACGATATTCTTGAATTACTGCAATACCATGCGAGCCATCTTCCTGCACCTCCTCCTAAAGTAGTGGATCGACAGCAACAAATCTCGGTACACATACTGCTTACTATCAGGAGAACAACCGCTGTCATGAATTAAACACCTACCACTCACGCTAGAGGAGACACGAATTCATAAACTACGATATTCTTAAAATACTGCAAAACCATGCGAGCCATCTTCCTTAACCTCCTAATCCAGTAGTGGACCGACAGCAACAAATCTCGGTACACATACTGCTATCAGGCGAACAACCGCTGTCATGAATTAAACACCTACTACTCACGCTAGAGGAGACACAAAGTCATAAACTACGATATTCTTAAAATACTGCAAAACCATGCGAGCCATCTTCCTTAATCTCCTAATCCAGTAGTGGACCTACTGCATCCAATCTCGGTACACATACTGCTTACTATCAGGCGAACAACCGCTGTCATGAATTAAACACCTACTACTCACGCTAGAGGAGACACGAAGTCGTAAACTGCGATATTCTTAAATTACTGCAAAACCATGCGAGCCGTTTCCTGCACCTCCTCCTAAAGTAGTGGACCGACTGCAACCAAACTCGGTACACATTCTGCTTACTATATCGGGAACAACTGCTGTCATGAATAAAACACCTACCACTCACGCCACATGAAACACGAAGTCTTAAACTACGATATTCTTGAATTACTGCAAAATAATGCGAGCCATTTTCCTGCACCTCCTCCTCCTGTAGTGGACCTACTGCAACCAAACTCGGTACACATACTGCCTACTATCAGGCAAACAACCGCTGTCATGAATTAAACACCTACCACTCACGCTACAGGAGACACGATGTCGTAAACTACGATATTCTTCAATTTCTGCAAAACAATGCGAGCCATCTTCCTGCACCTACTCCTAAAGTATTGGTCCGACTGCAACCAAACTCGGTACACATACTGCTTACTATTAGGCGAAGAACAGCTGTCATGAATTAAACACCTACCACTCACGCTACAGGAGACACGAAGTCGTAAACTACGATATTCTTGAATTACTGCAAAACCATGCGAGCCATCTTCCTGAACCTCCTCCTAAAGTATTGGACCGACTGCATCCAAACTCGGTACACATACTGCTTACTATCAGACGAACAACCGCTGTCATGAATTAAACAGCTACCACTCACGCTACAGGAGACACGTAGTCGTAAACTACGATATTCTTGAATTAATGCAAAACCATGCGAGACATCTTCCTGCACCTACTCCTAAAGTAGTGGACCGACTGCAACTAAACTTGGTACACATACTGCTTACTATGAAGCGAACAACCGCTGTCATGAATTAAACACCTACCACTTACGCTGCAGGAGACACGATGTCGTAAACTACGATATTCTTGAAGTACTGTAAAACCATGCAAGTTATCTTCCTGCACCTCCTCCGAAAGTATTGGACCGACTGCAACCAATGTCGGTACACATACTGCTTGCTATTAGGCGAACAACAGCTGTCATGAATTAAACACCTACCACTCACGCTACAGGAGACACGAAGTCGTAAACTACGATATTCCTGAATTACTGCAAAACCATGCGAGCCATCTTCCTGCACCTCCTCCTCCAGTAGTGGACCTACTGCAACCAAACTCGGTACACATACTGCTTACTATCAGGCGAATAACCGCTGTCATGAATTAAACACCTACCACTCACGCCACAGGAAACACGAATTCGTAAACTACGATATTCTTGAATTACTGCAAAACCATGCGAGCCATCTTCCTTTACCTCCTAATCCAGTAGTGGACCGACTGCAACCAAACTCGGTGCACATATTGCTTATTATCAGGCGAACAACCGCTGTCATGAATTAAACACCTACCACTCACACTACAGGAGACACGAATTCGTAAACTACGATATTCTTAAATTACTGCAAAACCATGCGAGCCATCTTCCTGCACCTCCTCCTAAAGTAGTGGACCGACTGCAACCAAACTCGGTACACATAATGCTTACTATCAGGCGAACAACCGCTGTCTTGAATTTAACACCTACCACTCTCGCTACAGGAGACACAAAGTCGTAAACTACGATACTCTTGTATTACTGCAAAACCATGCGAGCCATCTTCCTGCACCTCCTCCTCCAGTAGTGGACCTACTGCAACCAAACTCGGTACACAAACTGCATACTATCAGGCGAACATCCGCTATCATGAATGAAACATTTACCACTCACGCTACAGGAGACACGAAGTCGTAAACTACGATATTCTTGAATTACTGCAAATCCATGCGAGCAATCTTCCTGCACCACCTCCTAAATTAGTAGACCGACTGCAACCAAACTCGGTAAACATACTGCTTACTATCAGTCGAACAACCGCTGTCATGAATTAAACACCTGCCACTCACGCTACAGGAGACACGAAGTCGTAAACTAGGATATTCTTCAATTACTGCAAAACAATACGAGCAATCTTCCTGCACCTCCTCCTCCAGTAGTGGACCTACTGCAACCAAACTCGGTACACATGCTGCTTACTATCAGTCGAACAACCGCTGTCATGAATTAAACACCTACCAGTCACGCTACAGGAGACACGAAGTCGTGAACTAGGATATTCTTGAATTACTGCAAATCATGCGAGCCATCTTCCTGTACCTCCTCCTAAAGTATTGGACCGACTGCATACAAACTCGGTACACATACTGCTTACTATCAGACGAACAACCGCTGTCATGAATTAAACAGCTACCACTCACGCTACAGGAGACACGTAGTCGTAAACTACGATATTCTTGAATTAATGCAAAACCATGCGAGATATCTTCCTGCACCTACTCCTAAAGTAGTGGACCGACTGCAACTAAACTCGGTACACATACTGCTTACTATGAGGCGAACAACCGCTGTCATGAATTAAACACCTACCACTCACGCTGCAGGAGACACGAAATCGTAAACTACGATATTCTTGAATTACTGTAAAACCATGCAAGTTATCTTCCTGCACCTCCTCCGAAAGTAGTGGACCGACTGCAACCAATGTCGGTACACATACTGCTTGCTATTAGGCGAACAACAGCTGTCATGAATTAAACACCTACCACTCACGCTACAGGAGACACGAAGTCGTAAACTACGATATTCCTGAATTACTGCAAAACCATGCGAGCCATCTTCCTGCACCTCCTCCTCCAGTAGTGGACCTACTGCAACCAAACTCGGTACACATACTGCTTACTATCAGGCGAATAACCGCTGTCATGAATTAAACACCTACCACTCACGCCACAGGAGACACGAATTCGTAAACTACGATATTCTTAAATTACTGCAAAACCATGCGAGCCATCTTCCTGCACCTCCTCCTAAAGTAGTGGACCGACTGCAACCAAACTCGGTACACATAATGCTTACTATCAGGCGAACAACCGCTGTCTTGAATTTAACACCTACCACTCTCGCTACAGGAGACACAAAGTCGTAAACTACGATACTCTTGTATTACTGCAAAACCATGCGAGCCATCTTCCTGCACCTCCTCCTCCAGTAGTGGACCTACTGCAACCAAACTCGGTACACAAACTGCATACTATCAGGCGAACATCCGCTATCATGAATGAAACATTTACCACTCACGCTACAGGAGACACGAAGTCGTAAACTACGATATTCTTGAATTACTGCATATCCATGCGAGCAATCTTCCTGCACCTCCTCCTAAATTAGTAGACCGACTGCAACCAAACTCGGTAAACATACTGCTTACTATCAGTCGAACAACCGCTGTCATGAATTAAACACCTGCCACTCACGCTACAGGAGACACGAAGTCGTAAACTAGGATATTCTTCAATTACTGCAAAACAATACGAGCAATCTTCCTGCACCTCCTCCTCCAGTAGTGGACCTACTGCAACCAAACTCGGTACACATGCTGCTTACTATCAGTCGAACAACCGCTGTCATGAATTAAACACCTACCAGTCACGCTACAGGAGACACGAAGTCGTGAACTAGGATATTCTTGAATTACTGCAAATCATGCGAGCCATCTTCCTGAACCTCCTCCTAAAGTATTGGACCGACTGCATCCAAACTCGGTACACATACTGCTTACTATCAGACGAACAACCGCTGTCATGAATTAAACAGCTACCACTCACGCTACAGGAGACACGTAGTCCTAAACTACGATATTCTTGAATTAATGCAAAACCATGCGAGACATCTTCCTGCACCTACTCCTAAAGTAGTGGACCGACTGCAACTAAACTCGGTACACATACTGCTTACTATGAGGCGAACAACCGCTGTCATGAATTAAACACCTACCACTCACGCTGCAGGAGACACGAAGTCGTAAACTACGATATTCTTGAATTACTGTAAAACCATGCAAGTTATCTTCCTGCACCTCCTCCTCCAGTAGTGGACCTACTGCAACCAAACTCGGTACACATACTGCTTACTAACAGGCGAATAACCGCTGTCATGAATTAAACACCTACCACTCACGCCACAGGAGACACGAATTCGTAAACTACGATATTCTTGAATTACTGCAAAACCATGCGAGCCTTCTTGCTGCACCTCTTCCTAAAGTAGTGGACGGACTGAAACCAAACTCGGTACACATACTGCTTACTATCAGGCGAACAACCGCTGTCATGAATTAACCACCTACCACTCACGCTACAGGAGACACGAAGTCGTAAACTACGATATTCTTGAATTACTGCAATACCATGCGAGCCATCTTCCTGCACCTCCTCCTAAAGTAGTGGATCGACAGCAACAAATCTCGGTACACATACTGCTTACTATCAGGAGAACAACCGCTGTCATGAATTAAACACCTACTACTCACGCTAGAGGAGACACGAATTCATAAACTACGATATTCTTAAAATACTGCAAAACCATGCGAGCCATCTTCCTTAACCTCCTAATCCAGTAGTGGACCGACAGCAACAAATCTCGGTACACATACTGCTATCAGGCGAACAACCGCTGTCATGAATTAAACACCTACTACTCACGCTAGAGGAGACACGAAGTCATAAACTACGATATTCTTAAAATACTGCAAAACCATGCGAGCCATCTTCCTTAATCTCCTAATCCAGTAGTGGACCTACTGCATCCAATCTCGGTACACATACTGCTTACTATCAGGCGAACAACCGCTGTCATGAATTAAACACCTACTACTCACGCTAGAGGAGACACGAAGTCGTAAACTGCGATATTCTTAAATTACTGCAAAACCATGCGAGCCGTTTCCTGCACCTCCTCCTAAAGTAGTGGACCGACTGCAACCAAACTCGGTACACATTCTGCTTACTATATCGGGAACAACTGCTGTCATGAATAAAACACCTACCACTCACGCCACATGAAACACGAAGTCTTAAACTACGATATTCTTGAAGGTAAAGGTAAAGCAGTCAACAATCCGAAGATTGGTTTGAACACCACAGTGCTTTACTAGGCATGGTCCTGTCTGGAGGTGGTATGCCGTTGCCTTCCTCCGACCTTTGAACTGACTTACCCAGCCAGTTATAGGGGGACCTACAGTTTAACGTGGGTTCCGAACCACGGTGCTACTCGGTATTTTTCACTTGAGCAATACTGCCAGAGGTGAAAGAAGTGGAAAGTGACAGATAAAAATCCTAGGACCTGGTGGGGATCGAACCCGCGACCTTTGGATTTGTAGTCTGGCACTCTACCACTGTGCAACCGAGGCGCACTTTACTACAAAATAATGCGAGCCATTTTCCTGCACCTCCTCCTCCAGTAGTGGACCTACTGCAACCAAACTCGGTACACATACTGCTTACTATCAGACGAACAACCGCTGTCATGAATTAAACAGCTACCACTCACGCTACAGGAGACACGTAGTCGTAAACTACGATATTCTTGAATTAATGCAAAACCATGCGAGACATCTTCCTGCACCTACTCCTAAAGTAGTGGACCGACTGCAACTAAACTCGGTACACATACTGCTTACTATGAGGCGAACAACCGCTGTCATGAATTAAACACCTACCACTCACGCTGCAAGAGACACGAAGTCGTAAACTACGATATTCTTGAATTACTGTAAAACCATGCAAGTTATCTTCCTGCACCTCCTCCGAAAGTAGTGGACCGACTGCAACCAATGTCGGTACACATACTGCTTGCTATTAGGCGAACAACAGCTGTCATGAATTAAACACCTACCACTCACGCTCCAGGAGACACGAAGTCGTAAACTACGATATTCCTGAATTACTGCAAAACCATGCGAGCAATCTTCCTGCACCTCCTCCTCCAGTGGTGGACCTACTGCAACCAAACTCGGTACACATATTGCTTATTATCAGGCGAACAACCGCTGTCATGAATTAAACACCTACCACTCACACTACAGGAGACACGAATTCGTAAACTACGATATTCTTAAATTACTGCAAAACCATGCGAGCCATCTTCCTGCACCTCCTCCTAAAGTACTGGACCGACTGCAACCAAACTCGGTACACATAATGCTTACTATCAGGCGAACAACCGCTGTCTTGAATTAAACACCTACCACTCACGCTACAGGAGACACAAAGTCGTAAACTACGATACTCTTGTATTACTGCAAAACCATGCGAGCCATCTTCCTGCACCTCCTCCTCCAGTAGTGGACCTACTGCAACCAAACTCGGTACACAAACTGCATACTATCAGGCGAACATCCACTATCATGAATGAAACATTTACCACTCACGCTACAGGAGACACGAAGTCGTAAACTACGATATTCTTGAATTACTGCAAATCCATGCGAGCAATCTTCCTGCACCTCCTCCTAAATTAGTAGACCGACTGCAACCAAACTCGGTAAACATACTGCTTACTATCAGTCGAACAACCGCTGTCATGAATTAAACACCTGCCACTTACGCTACAGGAGACACGAAGTCGTAAACTAGGATATTCTTCAATTACTGCAAAACAATACGAGCAATCTTCCTGTTCCTCCTCCTCCAGTAGTGGACCTACTGCAACCAAACTCGGTACACATGCTGCTTACTATCAGTCGAACAACCGCTGTCATGAATTAAACACCTACCAGTCACGCTACAGGAGACACGAAGTCGTGAACTAGGATATTCTTGAATTACTGCAAATCATGCGAGCAATCTTCCTGCACATCCTCCTAAAGTAGTGGACCGACTGCATCCAAACTCGGTACACATACTGCTTACTATCAGACGAAAAACCGCTGTCATGAATTAAACACCTACCACTCACGCTACAGGAGACACGAAGTCGTAAACTACGATAGTCTTGAATTAATCCAAAACCATGCGAGCAATCTTCCTGCACCTCCTCCTAAAGTATTGAACCGACTGCAACCAAAGTCGGTACACATGCTGCTTACTATTAGGCAAACAACAGCTGTCATGAATTAAACACCTACCACTCACGCTACAGGAGACACGAAGTCGTAAACTACGATATTCTTGAATTACTGCAAAACCACGCGAGCCATCTTCCTGCACCTCCTCCTCCAGTAGTGGACCTACTGCAAGCAAACTCGGTACACATACTGCTTACTATCAGGCGAATAACCGCTGTCATGAATTAAACACCTACCACTCACGCCACAGGAGACACGAATTCGTAAACTACAATATTCTTGAATTACTGCAGAACCATGCGAGCCATCTTCCTGCACCTCCTCCTCCAGTAGTGGACCTACTGCAGCCAAACTCGGTACACATACTGCTTACTATCAGGCGAATAACCGCTGTCATGAATAAAACACCTACCACTCACGCCACATGAAACACGAAGTCTTAAACTACGATATTCTTGAAGGTAAAGGTAAAGCAGTCAACAATCCGAAGATTGGTTTGAACACCACAGTGCTTTACTAGGCATGGTCCTGTCTGGAGGTGGTATGCCGTTGCCTTCCTCCGACCTTTGAACTGACTTACCCAGCCAGTTATAGGGGGACCTACAGTTTAACGTGGGTTCCGAACCACGGTGCTACTCGGTATTTTTCACTTGAGCAATACTGCCAGAGGTGAAAGAAGTGGAAAGTGACAGATAAAAATCCTAGGACCTGGTGGGGATCGAACCCGCGACCTTTGGATTTGTAGTCTGGCACTCTACCACTGTGCAACCGAGGCGCACTTTACTACAAAATAATGCGAGCCATTTTCCTGCACCTCCTCCTCCAGTAGTGGACCTACTGCAACCAAACTCGGTACACATACTGCTTACTATCAGACGAACAACCGCTGTCATGAATTAAACAGCTACCACTCACGCTACAGGAGACACGTAGTCGTAAACTACGATATTCTTGAATTAATGCAAAACCATGCGAGACATCTTCCTGCACCTACTCCTAAAGTAGTGGACCGACTGCAACTAAACTCGGTACACATACTGCTTACTATGAGGCGAACAACCGCTGTCATGAATTAAACACCTACCACTCACGCTGCAAGAGACACGAAGTCGTAAACTACGATATTCTTGAATTACTGTAAAACCATGCAAGTTATCTTCCTGCACCTCCTCCGAAAGTAGTGGACCGACTGCAACCAATGTCGGTACACATACTGCTTGCTATTAGGCGAACAACAGCTGTCATGAATTAAACACCTACCACTCACGCTCCAGGAGACACGAAGTCGTAAACTACGATATTCCTGAATTACTGCAAAACCATGCGAGCAATCTTCCTGCACCTCCTCCTCCAGTGGTGGACCTACTGCAACCAAACTCGGTACACATATTGCTTATTATCAGGCGAACAACCGCTGTCATGAATTAAACACCTACCACTCACACTACAGGAGACACGAATTCGTAAACTACGATATTCTTAAATTACTGCAAAACCATGCGAGCCATCTTCCTGCACCTCCTCCTAAAGTACTGGACCGACTGCAACCAAACTCGGTACACATAATGCTTACTATCAGGCGAACAACCGCTGTCTTGAATTAAACACCTACCACTCACGCTACAGGAGACACAAAGTCGTAAACTACGATACTCTTGTATTACTGCAAAACCATGCGAGCCATCTTCCTGCACCTCCTCCTCCAGTAGTGGACCTACTGCAACCAAACTCGGTACACAAACTGCATACTATCAGGCGAACATCCACTATCATGAATGAAACATTTACCACTCACGCTACAGGAGACACGAAGTCGTAAACTACGATATTCTTGAATTACTGCAAATCCATGCGAGCAATCTTCCTGCACCTCCTCCTAAATTAGTAGACCGACTGCAACCAAACTCGGTAAACATACTGCTTACTATCAGTCGAACAACCGCTGTCATGAATTAAACACCTGCCACTTACGCTACAGGAGACACGAAGTCGTAAACTAGGATATTCTTCAATTACTGCAAAACAATACGAGCAATCTTCCTGTTCCTCCTCCTCCAGTAGTGGACCTACTGCAACCAAACTCGGTACACATGCTGCTTACTATCAGTCGAACAACCGCTGTCATGAATTAAACACCTACCAGTCACGCTACAGGAGACACGAAGTCGTGAACTAGGATATTCTTGAATTACTGCAAATCATGCGAGCAATCTTCCTGCACATCCTCCTAAAGTAGTGGACCGACTGCATCCAAACTCGGTACACATACTGCTTACTATCAGACGAAAAACCGCTGTCATGAATTAAACACCTACCACTCACGCTACAGGAGACACGAAGTCGTAAACTACGATAGTCTTGAATTAATCCAAAACCATGCGAGCAATCTTCCTGCACCTCCTCCTAAAGTATTGAACCGACTGCAACCAAAGTCGGTACACATGCTGCTTACTATTAGGCAAACAACAGCTGTCATGAATTAAACACCTACCACTCACGCTACAGGAGACACGAAGTCGTAAACTACGATATTCTTGAATTACTGCAAAACCACGCGAGCCATCTTCCTGCACCTCCTCCTCCAGTAGTGGACCTACTGCAAGCAAACTCGGTACACATACTGCTTACTATCAGGCGAATAACCGCTGTCATGAATTAAACACCTACCACTCACGCCACAGGAGACACGAATTCGTAAACTACAATATTCTTGAATTACTGCAGAACCATGCGAGCCATCTTCCTGCACCTCCTCCTCCAGTAGTGGACCTACTGCAGCCAAACTCGGTACACATACTGCTTACTATCAGGCGAATAACCGCTGTCATGAATTAAACACCTACCACTCACGCTACAGGAGACACGAATTCGTAAACTACGATATTCTTGAATTACTGCAAAACCATGCGAGCCATCTTCCTGCACCGCCTTGTAAGTAGCGGACCGACTGCAACCAAACTCGGTACACATAATGCTTACTATCAGGCGAACAACCGCTGTCTTGAATTAAACACCTACCACTCACGCTACAGGAGATACGAAGTCGTAAACTACGAAATTCTTGAATTACTGCAAAACCACGCGAGCCATCTTCCTG
The DNA here is from genome assembly GCA_026315105.1 of Locusta migratoria. Lineage (NCBI taxonomy): Eukaryota > Metazoa > Arthropoda > Insecta > Orthoptera > Acrididae > Locusta > Locusta migratoria. The sequence continues at coordinate 16,492,498 of CM048753.1, read as the reverse complement.
CACCTCCTTCTCCAGTAGTGGATTTACTGCAACCAAACTCGGTACACATACTGCTTACTATCAGGCGAACAACCGCTGTCATGAATTAAACACCTACCACTCACGCTACAGGAGACACGAAGTCGTAAACTACGATATTCTTGAATTACTGCAAAACCATGCGAGCGATCTTCCTGCACCTCCTTTTAAATTAGTGGACCGACTGCAACCAAACTCGGTAAACATACTGCTTACTATCAGGCGAACAACCGCTGTCATGATCTAAACACCTGCCACTCACGCTACACGAGATACGAAGTCTTAAACTAGGATATTCTTGAATAACTGCAAAGAAATACGAGCCATCTTCCTGCACCTCCTCATCCAGTAGTGGACCTACTGCAACCAAACTCGGTACACATACTGTTTACTATTAGGCGAACAACAGCTGTCATGAATTATACACCTACCACTCACGCTACAGGAGCCACGAAGTCGTAAACTACGATATTCTTGAATTACTGCAAAACCATGCGAGCCATATTCCTGCACCTCCTCCACCAGTAGTGGACCTACTGCAACCAATCTCGGTACACATACTGCTTACTATCAGGCGAATAACCGCTGTCATGAATTAAACACCTACCACTCACGCCACAGGAGACACGAATTCGTAAACTACGATATTCTTGAATTACTGCAAAACCATTCGAACCATCTTCCTGCACCTCCTCCTAAAGTAGTGGACGGACTGGAACCAAACTCGGTACACATACGGCTTACTATCAGGCGAACAACCGCTGTCATGAATTAAACACCTGCCACTCACGCAACAGGAGGCACGAAGTCGTAAACTAGGATATTCTTGAATTACTGCAAAGCAATACGAGCCATCTTCCTGCACCTCCTCCTCCAGTATTGGATCTACTGCAACCATACTCGGTACACATACTGCTTACTATCAGACGAACAACCGCTGTCATGAATTAAACACCTACCACTCACGCTACAGGAGACACGAAGTCGTAAACTACGTTATTCTTGAATTAATGCAAGTCCATGCGAGCCATCTTCCTGCACCTCCTCCTAAAGTAGTGGACCAACTGCAACCAAAATCGGTACACATACTGCTTACTGTCAGGCGAACAACCGCTGTCATGAAATAAACACCTACCACTCACGCTACAGGTTACACGAAGTCGTAAACTACGATATTCTTGAATTACTGCAAAACCATTCGAGCAATCTTCCTGCACCTCCTCCTTCAGTAGTGGACCGACTGCAACCATACTCGGTACACATACTGCTTACAATCAGGCGAACAACCGCTGTTATGAATGAAACACCTACCACTCACGCTACAGGAGACAAGAAGTCGTAAACTACGGTATTCGTGAATTAATGTAAAACCATGCGAGCCATCTTCCTGCACCTCCTCCTAAAGTAGTGGACCAACTGCAACCAAAATCGGTACACATACTGCTTACGGTCAGGCGAACAACCGCTGTCATGAAATAAAAACCTACCACTCACGCTACAGGTTACACGAAGTCGTAAACTACGATATTCTTGAATAACTGCAAAACCATTCGAGCAATCTTCCTGCACCTCCTCCTCCAGTAAAGGACCGACTGCAACCAAACTCAGTACACATACTGCGTACTATCAGGTGAACAACCGCTGTCATGAATTAAACACCTACTACTCACGGTACAGAAGACACGAAGTCGTAATCTACGATTTTCTTGAATTACTGCAAAAACCTGCGAGCAATCTTCCTGCACCTCCTCCTAAAGTAATGGACCGACTGCAACCAAACTCGGTACACATACTGCTTACTATCAGGCGAACAACCGCTGTCATGAATTAAACACCTACTACTCACGCTAGAGGAGACACGAAGTCTTAAACTACGATATTCTTAAAATACTGCAAAACCATGCGAGCCATCTTCCTTAACCTCCTAATCCAGTAGTGGACCGAGTGCAAACAAACTCGGTACTCATACTGCTTACTATCAGGCGAACTACCGCGTTCATGAATTAAACACCTATGACTCACGCTACAGGAGACACGAAGTCGTAAACTACGATATTCTTGTATTACTGCAAAACCATGCGTGCCATCTTCCTGCACCTCCTCCTCCAGTAGTGGACCTACTGCAACCAAACTCAGTACACAAACTGCTTACTATCAGGCGAACATCGGCTGTCATGAATTAAACATTTACCACTCACGCTACAGGAGACAAGAAGTCGTAAACTAGGATATTCTTCAATTACTGCAAAAAAATAGGAGGCATCTTCCTGCACCTCCTCCTCCAGTAGTAAACCTACTACAACCAAACTCGGTACACATACTGCTTAGTATCTAGCGAACAACCGCTGTCATGAATTAAACACCTACCACTCACGCTACAGGAGACTCGAAGTCGTAAACTACGCTAGTCTTGAATTAATGCAAAACCATGCGAGCCATTTTCCTGCACCTCCTCCTAAAGTAGTGGACCGATTGCAACCAAAATCGGTACACATACTGCTTACTATCAGGTGAATAACCGCTGTTATGAATTAAACACCTACGACTCACGCTACAGGAGACACGAAGTCGTAAACTGCGATATTCTTGAATTACTGCAAAACCATGCGAGCCACCTTCCTGCACCTCCTTGTAAGTAGTGGACCGACCTCAACGGTAGTCGGTACACATACTGCTTACTATTAGGCGAACAACCTCTGTCATGAATTAAACACCTACTGCTCACGCTACAGGAGACAGGAAGTCGTAAACTACGATATTCTTAAATTACTGCAAAACCATGCGAGCCGTTTCCTGCACCTCCTCCTAAATTAGTGGACCGACTGCAACCAAACTCGGTACACATTCTGCTTACTATATGGGGAACAACTGCTGTCATGAATAAAACACCTACCACTCACGCCACATGAAACACGAAGTCGTAAACTACGATATTCTTGAATTACTACAAAATAATGCGAGACATTTTCCTGCACCTCCTCCTCCAGTAGTGGACCTACTGCAACCAAACTCGGTACACATACTGCCTACTATCGGGCAAACAACCGCTGTCATGAATTAAACACCTACCACTCACGCTACAGGAGACACGAAGTCATAAACTACGATATTCTTGAATTTCTGCAAAACAATGAGAGCCATCTTCCTGCACCTCCTCCTAAAGTAGTGGACCGACTGCAACCAAACTCGGTACTCATACTGCTTACTATTAGGCGAACAACAGCTGTCATGAATTAAACACATACCACTCACGCTATAGGAGACACGAAGTCGTAAACTACGATATTCTTGAAATACTGCAAAACCATGCGAGCCATCTTCCTGAACCTCCTCCTAAAGTAATGGACCGACTGCATCCAAACTCGGTACACATACTGCTTACTATCAGACGAACAACCGCTGTCATGAATTAAACACCTACCACTCACGCTACAGGAGACACGTAGTCGTAAACTAAGATATTCTTGAATTAATACAAAGCCATGCGAGACATCTTCCTGCACCTCCTCCTCCAGTAGTGGACCTACTGCAACCAAACTCGGTACACATACTGCTTACTATCAGGCGAATAACCGCTGTTATGAATTAAACACCTACCACTCACGCTGCAGGAGACACGAAGTCGTAAACTACGATATTCTTGAATTACTGTAAAACCATGCAAGCCATCTTCCGGCACCTCCTCCGAAAGTAGTGGACCGACTGCAACCAAAGTCGGTACACATACTGCTTACTATTAGGCGAACAACAGCTGTCATGAATTAAACACCTACCACTCACGCTACAGGAGACACGAAGTCGTAAACTACGATATTCTTGAATTACTGCAAAACCATGCGAGCCATCTTCCTGCACCTCCTCCGCCAGTAGTGGACCTACTGCAACCAAACTCGGTACACATACTACTTACTATCAGGCGAATAACCGCTGTCATGAATTAAACACCTACCACTCACGCCACAGGAGACACGAATTCGTAAACTACGATATTCTTGAATTACTGCAAAACCATGCGAGCCATCTTCCTCTACCTCCTAATCCAGTAGTGTACCGACTGCAACCAAACTCGGTACACATATTGCTTACTATCAGGCGAACAACCGCTGTCATGAATTAAACACCTACCACTCACACTACAGCAGACAAGAATTCGTAAACTACGATATTCTTAAATTACTGCAAAAACATGCGAGCCATCTTCCTGCACCTCCTCCTAAAGTAGTGGACCGACTGCAACCAAACTCGGTACACATAATGCTTACTATCAGGCGAACAACCGCTGTCTTGAATTAAACACCTACCACTCACGCTACAGGAGACACAAAGTCGTAAACTACGATACTCTTGTATTACTGCAAAACCATGCGAGCCATCTTCCTGCACCTCCTCCTCCAGTAGTGGACCTACTGCAACCAAACTCGGTACACAAACTGCATACAATCAGGCGAACATCCGCTGTCATGAATGAAACATTTACCACTTACGCTACAGGAGACACGAAGTCGTAAACTACGATACTCTTGAATTACTGCAAAACCATGCGAGCAATCTTCCTGCACCTCCTCCTAAAGTAGTGGACCGACTGAATCCAAACTGGGTACACATACTGCTTACTATCAGACGAACAACGGCAGTCATGAATTAAACACCTACCACTCACGCTACAGGAGACACGAAGTCGTAAACTACGATAGTCTTGAATTAATGCAAAACCATGCGAGCAATCTTCCTGCACCTCCTACTAAAGTAGTGGACCGACTGCAACCAAAGTCGGTACACATGCTGCTTACTACTAGCCGAACAACAGCTGTCATGAATTAAACACCTACCACTCACGCTACAGGAGACACGAAGTCGTAAACTACGATACTCTTGAATTACTATAAAACCACGCGAGCCATCTTCCTGCACCTCCTTCTCCAGTAGTGGACCTACTGCAACCAAACTCGGTACACATACTGCTTACTACTAGCCGAACAACAGCTGTCATGAATTAAACACCTACCACTCACGCTACAGGAGACACGAAGTCGTAAACTACGATATTCTTGAATTACTGCAAAACCATGCGAGCCATCTTCCTGCACCTCCTCCTAAACTAGTGGACCGACAGCAACCAATCTCGGTACACATACTGCTTACTATCAGGCGAACAACCGCTGTCGTGCAATAAACACCTACCACTCACGCTACAGGAGACACCAAGTCGTAAACTACGATATTCTTGAATTACTGCAAAACCATGCGAGCAATCTTCCTGCACCTCCTCCTAAAGTAGTGGACCGACTGCAACCATACTCGGTACACAAAATGCTTACTATCAGGCGAACAACCGCTGTCTTGAATTAAACACCTACCACTCACGCTACAGGAGACACGAATTCGTAAACTACGATATTCTTGAATTACTGCAAAACCACGCGAGCCATCTTCCTGCACCTCCTCCTCCAGTAGTGGACCTACTGCAACCAAACTCGGTACACATACTGCTTACTATCAGGCGAATAACCGCTGTCATGAATTAAACACCTACCACTAACGCCACAGAAGACACGAATTCGTAAACTACGATATTCTTGAATTACTGCAAAACCATGCGAGCCATTTTCCTGCACCTCCTCCTAAGGTAGTGGACCGACTGCAACCAAAATCGGTACACATACTGCTTACTATCAGGCGAACATTCGCTGTCATGAATTAAACACCTACCACTCACGCTACAGAAGACACGAATTCGTAAACTACGATATTCTTGAATTACTGCATAACCATGCGAGCCATCTTCCTGCACCTCCTCCTAAAGTTGTGGATCGACTGAAAACAAACTCGGTACACATAATGCGTACTATCAGGCGAACAACCGCTGTCTTGAATTAAACTCCTACCACTCACGCTACAGGAGATACGAAGTCGTAAACTACGATGTTCTTGAATTACTGCAAAACCACGCGAGCCATCTTCCTGCATCTCCTCCTCCAGTAGTGGACCTACTGCAACCAAACTCGGTAACATACTGCTTACTATCAGGCGAACAACCGCTGTCATGAATTAAACACATACCACTCACGCTACAGGAGACACGAAGTCGTAAACTACGATATTCTTGAATTACTGCAATACCATGTGATTCATCTTCCTGCACCTCCTTTTAAATTAGTGGACCGACTGCAACCAAACTCGGTAAACATACTGCTTACTATCAGGCGAACAACCGCTGTCATGAATTAAACACCTGCAACTCACGCTACAGGAGACACGAAGTCGTAAACTAGGATATTCTTGAATTACTGCAAAGCAATACGAGCCATCTTCCTGCACCTCCTCATCCAGTAGTGGACCTACTGCAACCAAACTCGGTAACATACTGCTTACTATCAGGCGAACAACCGCTGTCATGAATTAAACACCCACCACTCAAGCTACAGGGGACACGAAGTCGTAAACTAGGATATTCTTGAATTACTGCAAGCCATGCGAACTATCTTCCTGCACCTCCTCCTAAAGTAGTTGACCGACTACATCCGAACTCGGTACACATACTGCTTACTATCAGACGAACAACCGCTGTCATGAATTAAACAACTACCACTCACGCTACAGGAGACACGAAGTCGTAAAGTACGATATTCTTGAATTAATGCAAAACCATGCGAGCCATCTTCCTGCACCTCCTCCTAAAGTAGCGGACCGACTGCAACCAAAATCGGTACACATACTGCTTACTATCAGGCGAACAACCGCTGTCATGAAATAAACAACTACCACTCACGCTACAGGAGACACGAAGTCGTAAACTACGATATTCTTGAATTACTGCGAAACCATACGAGCCACCTTCCTGCACCTCCTCCTAAAGTAGTGGACCGACTGCAACCAAACTCGGTACACATACTGTTTACTATTAGGCGAACAACAGCTGTCATGAATTAAACACCTACCACTCACGCTACAGGAGCCACGAAGTCGTAAACTACGATATTCTTGAATTACTGCAAAACCATGCGAGCCATATTCCTGCACCTCCTCCTAAAGTAGTGGACGGACTGCAACCAAACTCGGTACACATACTGCTTACTATCAGACGAACAACCGCTGTCATGAATTAAACACCTACCACTCACGCTACAGGAGACACGAAGTCGTAAACTACGATATTCTTGAATGAATGCAAAACCATGCGAGCCATCTTCCTGCACCTCCTCCTAAAGTAGTGGACCAACTGCAACCAAAATCGGTACACATTCTGCTTACTATCAGGCGAACAACCGCTGTCATGAAATAAACACCTACCACTCACGCTACAGGAGACACGAAGTCGTAAACTACGATATTCTTGAATTACTGCAAAACCATGCGAACAATCTTCCTGCACCTCCTCCTAAAGTAGTGGACCGACTGCAACCAAAGTCTGTACACATACTGTTTACAATTAGGCGAACAACAGCTGTCATGAATTAAACACCTACCACTCACGCTACAGGAACCACGAAGTCGTAAACTACGATATTCTTGAATTACTGCAAAATCATGCGAGCCTTTTTCCTGCACCTCCTCCTCCAGTAGTGGACCTACTGCAACCAAACTCGGTACACATACTGCTTTCTATCAGGCGAATAACCGCAGTCATGAATTAAACACCTACCACTCACGCCACAGGAGACACGAATTCGTAAACTACGATATTCTTGAATTACTGCAAAACCATTCGAACCATCTTCCTGCACCTCCTCCTAAAGTAGTGGACGGACTGCAACCAAACGCGGTACACATACTGCTTACTGTCAGGCGAACAACCGCTGTTATGAATTAAGCACCTACCACTCACGCTACAGGAGACAAGAAGCCGTAAACTACGATATTCTTGAATTACTGCAAAAACATGCGAGCCATCTTCCTGCACCTCCTCCTAAATTAGTGGACCGACTGCAACCAAACTCGGTAAACATACTGCTTACTATCAGGCGAACAACCGCTGTCATGAATTAAACAACTACCACTCACGCTACAGGAGACACGAAGTCGTAAAGTACGATATTCTTGAATTAATGCAAAACCATGCGAGCCATCTTCCTGCACCTCCTCCTAAAGTAGTGGACCGACTGCAACCAAAATCGGTACACATACTGCTTACTATCAGGCGAACAACCGCTGTCATGAAATAAACAACTACCACTCACGCTACAGGAGACACGAAGTCGTAAACTACGATATTCTTGAATTACTGCGAAACCATACGAGCCACCTTCCTGCACCTCCTCCTAAAGTAGTGGACCGACTGCAACCAAACTCGGTACACATACTGTTTACTATTAGGCGAACAACAGCTGTCATGAATTAAACACCTACCACTCACGCTACAGGAGCCACGAAGTCGTAAACTACGATATTCTTGAATTACTGCAAAACCATGCGAGCCATATTCCTGCACCTCCTCCTAAAGTAGTGGACGGACTGCAACCAAACTCGGTACACATACTGCTTACTATCAGACGAACAACCGCTGTCATGAATTAAACACCTACCACTCACGCTACAGGAGACACGAAGTCGTAAACTACGATATTCTTGAATGAATGCAAAACCATGCGAGCCATCTTCCTGCACCTCCTCCTAAAGTAGTGGACCAACGGCAACCAAAATCGGTACACATTCTGCTTACTATCAGGCGAACAACCGCTGTCATGAAATAAACACCTACCACTCACGCTACAGGAGACACGAAGTCGTAAACTACGATATTCTTGAATTACTGCAAAACCATGCGAACAATCTTCCTGCACCTCCTCCTAAAGTAGTGGACCGACTGCAACCAAAGTCTGTACACATACTGTTTACAATTAGGCGAACAACAGCTGTCATGAATTAAACACCTACCACTCACGCTACAGGAACCACGAAGTCGTAAACTACGATATTCTTGAATTACTGCAAAATCATGCGAGCCTTTTTCCTGCACCTCCTCCTCCAGTAGTGGACCTACTGCAACCAAACTCGGTACACATACTGCTTTCTATCAGGCGAATAACCGCAGTCATGAATTAAACACCTACCACTCACGCCACAGGAGACACGAATTCGTAAACTACGATATTCTTGAATTACTGCAAAACCATTCGAACCATCTTCCTGCACCTCCTCCTAAAGTAGTGGACGGACTGCAACCAAACGCGGTACACATACTGCTTACTGTCAGGCGAACAACCGCTGTTATGAATTAAGCACCTACCACTCACGCTACAGGAGACAAGAAGCCGTAAACTACGATATTCTTGAATTACTGCAAAAACATGCGAGCCATCTTCCTGCACCTCCTCCTAAAGTAGTGGACCGACTGCAACCAAACTCGGTACACATACTGTTTACTATTAGGCGAACAACAGCTGTCATGAATTAAACACCTACCACTCACGCTACAGGAGCCACGAAGTCGTAAACTACGATATTCTTGAATTACTGCAAAACCATGCGAGCCATATTCCTGCACCTCCTCCTAAAGTAGTGGACGGACTGCAACCAAACTCGGTACACATACTGCTTACTATCAGACGAACAACCGCTGTCATGTATTAAACACCTACCACTCACGCTACAGGAGACACGAAGTCGTAAACTACGATATTCTTGAATGAATGCAAAACCATGCGAGCCATCTTCCTGCACCTCCTCCTAAAGTAGTGGACCAACTGCAACCAAAATCGGTACACATTCTGCTTACTATCAGGCGAACAACCGCTGTCATGAAATAAACACCTACCACTCACGCTACAGGAGACACGAAGTCGTAAACTACGATATTCTTGAATTACTGCAAAACCATGCGAACAATCTTCCTGCACCTCCTCCTAAAGTAGTGGACCGACTGCAACCAAAGTCTGTACACATACTGTTTACAATTAGGCGAACAACAGCTGTCATGAATTAAACACCTACCACTCACGCTACAGGAACCACGAAGTCGTAAACTACGATATTCTTGAATTACTGCAAAATCATGCGAGCCTTTTTCCTGCACCTCCTCCTCCAGTAGTGGACCTACTGCAACCAAACTCGGTACACATACTGCTTTCTATCAGGCGAATAACCGCAGTCATGAATTAAACACCTACCACTCACGCCACAGGAGACACGAATTCGTAAACTACGATATTCTTGAATTACTGCAAAACCATTCGAACCATCTTCCTGCACCTCCTCCTAAAGTAGTGGACGGACTGCAACCAAACGCGGTACACATACTGCTTACTGTCAGGCGAACAACCGCTGTTATGAATTAAGCACCTACCACTCACGCTACAGGAGACAAGAAGCCGTAAACTACGATATTCTTGAATTACTGCAAAAACATGCGAGCCATCTTCCTGCACCTCCTCCTAAATTAGTGGACCGACTGCAACCAAACTCGGTAAACATACTGCTTACTATCAGGCGAACAACCGCTGTCATGAATTAAACACCTGCCACTCACGCTACAGGAGGCACGAAGTCGTAAACTAGGATATTCTTGAATTACTGCAAACCAATACGAGCCATCTTCCTGCACCTCCTCCTGCAGTAGTGGACCTGCTGCAACCATACTCGGTACACATACTGCTTACTATCAGACGAACAACCGCTGTCATGAATTAAACACCTACCACTCACGCTACAGGAGACACGAAGTCGTAAACTACGATATTCTTGAATTAATGCAAAACCATGCGAGCAATCTTCCTGCACCTCCTCATAAAGTAGTTGACCGACTGACACCACACTCGGTACTTATACTGCTTACTATCAGACGAACAACCGCTGTCATGAAATAAACACCTACCACTCACGCTACAGGAGACACGAAGTCGTAAACTACGATATTCTTGAATTACTGCAAAACCATGCGAACAATCTCCCTGCACCTCCTCCTAAAGTAGTGGACCGACTGCAACCAAAGTCTGTACACATACTGTTTACAATTAGGCGAACAACAGCTGTCATGAATTAAACACCTACCACTCACGCTACAGGAGCCACGAAGTCGTAAACTACGATATTCTTAAATTACTGCAAAACCATGCGAGCCATTTTCCTGCACCTCCTCCTCCAGTAGTGGACCTACTGCAACCAAACTCGGTACACATACTGCTTACTATCAGGCGAACAACCGCTGTTATGAATTAAACACCTACCACTCACGCTACAGGAGACACGAAGTCGTAAACTACGATATTCTTGAATTACTGCAAAACCATGCGAACAATGTCCCTGCACCTCCTCCTAAAGTAGTGGACCGACTGCAACCAAAGTCTGTACACATACTGTTTACAATTAGGCGAACAACAGCTGTCATGAATTAAACACCTACCACTCTCGCTACAGGAGACACGAAGTCGTAAACTACGATATTCTTGAATTACTGCAAAACCATGCGAGCCATCTTCCTGCACGTCCTCTTAAAGTAGTGGACCGACAGCAACCAATCTCGGTACACATACTGCTTACTATCAGGCGAACAACCGCTGTCATGAATTAAACACCTACCACTCACGCTACAGGGGACACAAGTCGTAAACTACGATATTCTTGAATTACTGCAAAACCATGCGAGCCATCTTCCTGCACCTCCTCCTACACTAGTGGACCAACTGCAACCAAACTCGGTACACATAATGCTTACTATCAGGCGAACATCCGCTGTCTTGAATTAAATACCTACCACTCACTCTACAGGAGACACGAAGTCGTAAACTACGATATTCTTGAATTACTGCAAAACCATACGAGCAATCTTCCTGCACCTCCTCCTCCAGTAGTGGACCTACTGCAACCAAACTCGGTACACAAACTGCTTACTATAAGGCGAACAACCGCTGTCATGAATTAAACATTTACCACTCACGCTAAAGGAGACACGAAGTCGTAAACTAGGATATTCTTTAATTACTGCAAAACCATTCGAGTCATCTTCCTGCACCTCCTCCTAAATTAGTGGCCCGACTGCAACCAAACTCGGTAAACATACTGCTTACTATCAGGCGAACAACCGCTGTCATGAATTAAACACCTACCACTCACGCTACAGGAGACACGAAGTCGTAAACTACGATATTCTTGAATTAATGCAAAACCGTGCGAGCCATCTTCCTGCACCTCCTCCTAAAGTAGTGGACCGACTGCAACCAAAATCGGTACACATACTGCTTACTATCAGGCGAACAACCGCTGTCATGAATTAAACACCTACCACTTACGCTACAGGAGACACGAAGTCGTAAACTAGGATATTCTTGAATTACTGCAAAAACATACGGGCCATCTTCCTGCACCTCCTCCTCCAGTAGTGGACCTACTGCAACCAAACTCGGTACACTCACTGCTTACTATCTAGCGAACAACCGCTGTCATGAATTAAACACCAACCACTCACGCTACAGGAGAAACGAGTTCGTAATCTAGGATATTCTTGAATTACTGCAAACCATGCGAACAATCTTCCTGCACCTCCTCCTAAAGTAGTGGACCGACTGCATCCAAACTCGGTACACATACTGTTTACTGTCAGGCGAACAACCGCTGTCATGAATTAAACACCTGCCACTCACGCTACAGGAGACACGAAGTCGTAAACTAGGATATTCTTGAATTACTGCAAAACAATACGAGCCATCTTCCTGCACCTCCTCCTCCAGTAGTGGACCTACTGCAACCAAACTCGGTACACATACTGCTTACTATCTAGCGAACAACCGCTGTCGTGAATTAAGCACCTACCACTCATGCTACAGGAGTCACGAGTTCGTAATCTAGGATATTCTTGAATCACTGCAAACCATGCGAACCATCTTCCTGCACCTCCTCCTAATGTAGTGGACTGACTGCATCCAAACTCGGTACACTTACTGCTTACTATCAGAAGAACAACAGCTGTCATGAATTTAACACCTACCACTCACGCTACAGGAGACACGAAGTCGTGAACTACGATATTCTTGAATTAATGCAAAAACATGCGAGACATCTTCCTGCACCTCCTCCTAAAGTAGTGGACGACTGCAACCAAATTCGGTACACATACTGGTTACTATCAGGCGAACAACCGCTTTCATGAATTGAACACCTACCACTCACGCTACATGAGACACGAAGTCGTAAACTACGATATTCTTGAATTACTGCAAAACCATGCGAGCCATCTTCCTGCACCTCCTCCTCCAGTAGTGGACCAACTGCAACCAAACTCGGTACACATACTGCTTACTATCAGGCGAATAAACGCTGTCATGAATTAAACACCTACCACTCACACTACAGGAGACACGAATTCGTAAACTACGATATTCTTGAATTACTGCAAAACCATGCGAGCCATCTTCCTGCACCTCCTCCTAAAGTAGTGGACGGACTGCAACCAAACTCGGTACACATACTGCTTACTATCAGGCGAACAACCGCTGTCATGAATTAAACACCTACCACTCACGCTACAGGAGACACGAAGTCGTAAACTACGATATTCTTGAATTACTGCAAAACCATGCGAGCCATCTTCCTGCACCTCCTCCTAAAGCAGTGGACCTACTGCAACCAAACTCGGTACACATACTGCTTACTATCAGGCGAATAACCGCTGTCATGATTTAAACACCTACCACTCACGCCACAGGAGACTCGAATTCGTAAACTACGATATTCTTGAACTACTGCAAAACCATGCGAGCCATCTTCCTGCACCTCCTCCTAAAGTAGTGGACCGACTGCAACCAAACTCGATACACATAATGCATACTATTAGGCGAACAACAGCTGTCTTTAATTAAACACCTACCACTCACACTACAGGAAACACGAAGTCGTAAACTACGATATCCTTGAATTACTGCAAAACCATGCGAGCCATCTTCCTGCACCTCCTCCTCCAGTAGTGGACCTACAGCAACTAAACTCGGTACACAAACTGCTTAGTATCAGGCGAACAACCGCTGTCATGAATTAAACACTTACCACTCACGCTACAGGACACACGAATTCGTAAACTACGATATTCTTGAATTACTGCAAAACCATACGAGCTATCTTCCTGCACCTCCTCCTAAATTAATGGACCAACTGCAACCAAACTTGGTAAACATACTGCTTACTATCATTCGAACAACCGCAGTCATGAATTAAACACCTACCACTCACGCCACAGGAGACACGAATTCGTAAACTACGATATTCTGGAATTACTGCAAAACCATGCGAACAATCTTCCCGCATCTCCTCCTAAAGTAGTGGACGGACTGCAACCAAACTCGGTACACATACTGCTTACTATCAGGCGAACAACCGCTGTTATGAATTAAACACCTACCACTCACGCTACAGGAGACAAGAAGTCGTAAACTACGATATTCTTGAATTACTGCAAAAATATGCGAGCCACCTTCCTGCACCTCCTCCTAAATTAGTGGACCGACTGCAACCAAACTCGGTAAACATACTGCTTACTATCAGGCAAACAACCGCTGTTATGAATTAAACACCTACCACTCACGCTACAGGAGACAAGAAGTCGTAAACTACGATATTCTTGAATTACTGCAAAACCATGCGAGCCATCTACCTGCACCTCCTCCTAAAGTAGTGGACCGACAGCAACCAATCTCGGTACACATACTGCTTACTATCAGGCGAACAACCGCTGTCATGAATTAAACACCTACCACTCACGCTACAGGGGACACAAGTCGTAAACTACGATATTCTTGAATTACTGCAAAACCATGCGAGCCATCTTCCTGCACCTCCTCCTACACTAGTGGACCAACTGCAACCAAACTCGGTACACATAATGCTTACTATCAGGCGAACATCCGCTGTCTTGAATTAAATACCTACCACTCACGCTACAGGAGACACGAAATCGTAAACTACGATATTCTTGAATTACTGCAAAACCATACAAGCAATCATCCTGCACCTCCTCCTCCAGTAGTGGACCTACTGCAACCAAACTCGGTACACAAACTGCTTACTATAAGGCGAACAACCGCTGTCATGAATTAAACACTTACCACTCTCGCTACAGGAGACACGAAGTCGTAAATTACGATATTCTTGAATTACTGCAAAACCATGCGAGCCATCTTCCTGCACCTCCTCCTAAAGTAGTGGACCGACAGCAACCAATCTCGGTACACATACTGCTTACTATCAGGCGAACAACCGCTGTCATGAATTAAACACCTACCACTCACGCTACAGGGGACACAAGTCGTAAACTACGATATTCTTGAATTACTGCAAAACCATGCGAGCAATCTTCCTGCACCTCCTCCTACACTAGTGGACCAACTGCAACCAAACTCGGTACACATAATGCTTACTATCAGGCGAACATCCGCTGTCTTGAATTAAATACCTACCACTCACTCTACAGGAGACACGAAGTCGTAAACTACGATATTCTTGAATTTCTGCAAAACCATACGAGCAATCTTCCTGCACCTCCTCCTCCAGTAGTGGACCTACTGCAACCAAACTCGGTACACAAACTGCTTACTATAAGGCGAACAACCGCTGTCATGAATTAAACACTTACCACTCACGCTAAAGGAGACACGAAGTCGTAAACTAGGATATTCTTTAATTACTGCAAAACCATGCGAGTCATCTTCCTGCACCTCCTCCTAAATTAGTGGCCCGACTGCAACCAAACTCGGTAAACATACTGCTTACTATCAGGCGAACAACCGCTGTAATGAATTAAACACCTACCACTCACGCTACAGGAGACACGAAGTCGTAAACTAGGATATTCTTGAATTACTGCAAAGCCATACGGGCCATCTTCCTGCACCTCCTCCTCCAGTAGTGGACCTAATGCAACCAAACTCGGTACACACACTGCTTACGATCTAGCGAACAACCGCTGTCATGAATTAAACACGTACCACTCACGCTACAGGAGACACGAAGTCGTAAACTACGATATTCTTCAATTACTGCAAAACCATGCGAGCCATCTTCTTGCACCTCCTCCTAAAGTAGTGGTCCAACTGCATCCAAACTCGGTACACATACTGCTTACTGTCAGACGAAAAACCGCTGTCATGAATTAAACACCTACCACTCACGCTACAGGAGACACGAAGTCGTAAACTACGATATTCTTGAATTAATGCAAAACCGTGCGAGCCATCTTCCTGCACCTCCTCCTAAAGTAGTGGACCGACTGCAACCAAAATCGGTACACATACTGCTTACTATCAGGCGAACAACCGCTGTCATGAATTAAACACCTACCACTTACGCTACAGGAGACACGAAGTCGTAAACTAGGATATTCTTGAATTACTGCAAAAACATACGGGCCATCTTCCTGCACCTCCTCCTCCAGTAGTGGACCTACTGCAACCAAACTCGGTACACAAACTGCTTACTATAAGGCGAACAACCGCTGTCATGAATTAAACACTTACCACTCACGCTAAAGGAGACACGAAGTCGTAAACTAGGATATTCTTTAATTACTGCAAAACCATGCGAGTCATCTTCCTGCACCTCCTCCTAAATTAGTGGCCCGACTGCAACCAAACTCGGTAAACATACTGCTTACTATCAGGCGAACAACCGCTGTAATGAATTAAACACCTACCACTCACGCTACAGGAGACACGAAGTCGTAAACTAGGATATTCTTGAATTACTGCAAAGCCATACGGGCCATCTTCCTGCACCTCCTCCTCCAGTAGTGGACCTAATGCAACCAAACTCGGTACACACACTGCTTACGATCTAGCGAACAACCGCTGTCATGAATTAAACACCTACCACTCACGCTACAGGGGACACAAGTCGTAAACTACGATATTCTTGAATTACTGCAAAACCATGCGAGCAATCTTCCTGCACCTCCTCCTACACTAGTGGACCAACTGCAACCAAACTCGGTACACATAATGCTTACTATCAGGCGAACATCCGCTGTCTTGAATTAAATACCTACCACTCACTCTACAGGAGACACGAAGTCGTAAACTACGATATTCTTGAATTTCTGCAAAACCATACGAGCAATCTTCCTGCACCTCCTCCTCCAGTAGTGGACCTACTGCAACCAAACTCGGTACACAAACTGCTTACTATAAGGCGAACAACCGCTGTCATGAATTAAACACTTACCACTCACGCTAAAGGAGACACGAAGTCGTAAACTAGGATATTCTTGAATTACTGCAAAACAATACGAGCCATCTTCCTGCACCTCCTCCTCCAGTAGTGGACCTACTGCAACCAAACTCGGTACACATACTGCTTACTATCTAGCGAACAACCGCTGTCGTGAATTAAACACCTACCACTCAAGCTACAGGAGACACGAGTTCGTAAACTAGGATATTATTGAATTACTGCAAACCATGCGAACCATCTTCCTGCACCTCCTCCTAATGTAGTGGACCGACTGCATCCAAACTCGGTACACATACTGCTTACTATCAGACGAACAACAGCTGTCATGAATTAAACACCTACCACTCACGCTACAGGAGACACGAAGTCGTGAACTACGATATTCTTGAATTAATGCAAAAACATGCGAGACATCTTCCTGCACCTCCTCCTAAAGTAGTGGACGACTGCAACCAAATTCGGTACACATACTGGTTACTATCAGGCGAACAACCGCTTTCATGAATTAAACACCTACCACTCACGCTACAGGAGACACGAAGTCGTAAACTACGATATTCTTGAATTACTGCAAAACCATGCGAGCCATCTTCCTGCACCTCCTCCTCCAGTAGTGGACCAACTGCAACCAAACTCGGTACACATACTGCTTACTATCAGGCGAATAACCGCTGTCATGAATTAAACACCTACCACTCACACTACAGGAGACACGAATTCGCAAACTACGATATTCTTGAATTACTGCAAAACCATGCGATCCATCTTCCTGCACCTCCTCCTAAAGTAGTGGACGGACTGCAACCAAACTCGGTACACATACTGCTTACTATCAGGCGAACAACCGCTGTCATGAATTAAACACCTACCACTCACGCTACAGGAGACACGAAGTCGTAAACTACGATATTCTTGAATTACTGCAAAACCATGCGAGCCATCTTCCTGCACCTCCTCCTAAAGCAGTGGACCTACTGCAACCAAACTCGGTACACATACTGCTTACTATCAGGCGAATAACCGCTGTCATGATTTAAACACCTACCACTCACGCCACAGGAGACTCGAATTCGTAAACTACGATATTCTTGAACTACTGCAAAACCATGCGAGCCATCTTCCTGCACCTCCTCCTAAAGTAGTGGACCGACTGCAACCAAACTCGATACACATAATGCATACTATTAGGCGAACAACAGCTGTCTTGAATTAAACACCTACCACTCACACTACAGGAAACACGAAGTCGTAAACAACGATATCCTTGAATTACTGCAAAACCATGCGAGCCATCTTCCTGCACCTCCTCCTCCAGTAGTGGACCTACAGCAACTAAACTCGGTACACAAACTGCTTAGTATCAGGCGAACAACCGCTGTCATGAATTAAACACTTACCACTCACGCTACAGGACACACGAATTCGTAAACTACGATATTCTTGAATTACTGCAAAACCATACGAGCTATCTTCCTGCACCTCCTCCTAAATTAATGGACCAACTGCAACCAAACTCGATAAACATACTGCTTACTATCATTCGAACAACCGCAGTCATGAATTAAACACCTACCACTCACGCCACAGGAGACACGAATTCGTAAACTCCGATATTCTGGAATTACTGCAAAACCATGCGAACAATCTTCCCGCACCTCCTCCTAAAGTAGTGGACGGACTGCAACCAAACTCGGTACACATACTGCTTACTATCAGGCGAACAACCGCTGTTATGAATTAAACACCTACCACTCACGCTACAGGAGACAAGAAGTCGTAAACTACGATATTCTTGAATTACTGCAAAAATATGCGAGCCACCTTCCTGCACCTCCTCCTAAATTAGTGGACCGACTCCAACCAAACTCGGTAAACATACTGCTTACTATCAGGCAAACAACCGCTGTCATGAATTAAACACCTGCCACTCACGCTAAAGGAGGCACGAAGTCGTAAACTACGATATTCTTGAATTAATGCAAAACCATGCGAGCCATCTACCTGCACCTCCTCCTAAAGTAGTGGACCGACTGCAACAAAAATCGGTACACATACTGCTTACTATCAGGCGAACAACCGCTGTCATGAATTAAACACCTACCACTCTCGCTACAGGAGACACGAAGTCGTAAACTACGATATTCTTGAATTACTGCAAAACCATGCGAGCCATCTTCCTGCACCTCCTCCTAAAGTAGTGGACCGACAGCAACCAATCTCGGTACACATACTGCTTACTATCAGGCGAACAACCGCTGTCATGAATTAAACACCTACCACTCACGCTACAGGGGACAGCAAGTCGTAAACCACGATATTCTTGAATTACTGCAAAACCATGCGAGCCATCTTCCTGCACCTCCTCCTACACTAGTGGACCGACTGCAACCAAATTCGGTACACATAATGCTTACTATCAGGCAAACATCCGCTGTCTTGAATTTAACACCTACCACTCACGCCACAGGAGACACGAAGTCGTAAACTACGATATTCTTGAATTACTGCAAAACCATACGAGCCATCGTCCTACACCTCCTCCTCCTGTAGTGGACCTACTGCAACCAAACTCGGTACACAAACTGCTTACTATCAGGCGAACAATCGCTGTCATGAATTAAACACTTACCACTCACGCTAAAGGAGACACGAAGTCGTAAACTAGGATATTCTTTAATTACTGCAAAACCATGCCAGTTATCTTCCTGCGCCTCCTCCTAAATTGGTGGCCCGACTGCAACCAAACTCGGTAAACATACTGCTTACTATCAGGCGAACAACCGCTGTCATGAATTAAACACCTGCCACTCACGCTACAGGAGACACGAAGTCGTAAACTAGGATATTCTTGAATTACTGCAAAACAATACGAGCCATCTTCCTGCACCTCCTCCTCCAGTAGTGGACCTACTGCAACCAAACTCGGTACACATACTGCTTACTGTCTAGCGAACAACCGCTGTCATGAATTAAACACCTACCACTCACGCTACAGGAGACACGAGTTCGTAAACTAGGATATTCTTGAATTACTGCAAACCATGCGAACCATCTTCCTGCACCTTCTCCTAAAGTAGTGGACCGACTGCATCCAAACTCGGTACACACACTGCTTACAATCAGACGAACAACAGTTGTCATGAATTAAACACCTACCACTCACGCTACAGGAGACACGAAGTCGTGAACTACGATAATCTTGAATTAATGCAAAACCAAGCGAGACATCTTCCTGCACCTCCTCCTAAAGTAGTGGTCGACTGCAACCAAAATCGGTACACAAACTGCTTACTATCAGGCGAACAACCGCTGTCATGAATTAAACACCTACCACTCACGCTACAGGAGACACGAAGTCGTAAACTACGATATTCTTGAATTACTGCAAAACCATGCGAGCCATCTTCCTGCACCTCCTCCTCCAGTATTGGACCTACTGCAACCAAACTCGGTACACATACTGCTTACTATCAGGCGAATAACCGCTGTCATGAATTAAACACTTACCACTCACGCCACAGGAGACACGAATTCGTAAACTACGATATACTTGAATTACTGCAAAACCCTGCGAGCCATCTTCCTGCACCTCCTCCTAAAGTAGTGGACGGACTGCAACCAAACTCGGTACACATACTGCTTACTATCAGGCGAACAACCGCTGTCATGAATTAAACACCTACCACTCACGCTACAGGAGACACGAAGTCGTAAACTTGGATATTCTTGAATTACTGCAAAACCATACGAGCCACCTTCCTGCACCTCCTCCTAAAGTAGTGGACCGACTGCAACCAAAATCGGTACACATACTGCTTGCAATCAGGCGAACAACCGCTGTCATGAATTAAACACCTACCACCCACGCTACAGGAAACACGAAATCGTAAACTAGGATATTCTTGAATTACTGCAAAACCATACGAGCCACCTTCCTGCAACTCCTCCTAAAGTATTGGACCGACTGCAACCAAAATCGGTACACATACTACTTACTATCAGGAGAGCAACCGCTGTCATGAATTAAACACCTACCACTCACGCTACAGGAAACACGAAGTCGTAAACTACGATATTCTTGAATTACTGCAAAACCATGCGAGCTATCTTCCTGCACCTCCTCCTCCAGTAGTGGACCTACTGCAACTAAACTCGGTACACAAACTGCTTACTATCAGGCGAACAACCGCTGTCATGAATTAAACACTTACCACTCACGCTACAGGACACACGAAATCGTAAACTACGATATTCTTGAATTACTGCAAAACCATGCGAGCCATCTTCCTGCACCTCCTCCTCCAGCAGTGGACCTACTGCAACCAAACTCGGTACACATACTGCTTACTATCAGGCGAATAACCGCTGTCATGAATTAAACACCTACCACTCACGCCACAGGAGACACGAATTCGTAAACTAAGATATTCTTGAATTACTGCAAAACCATGCGAGCCATCTTCCTGCACCTCCTCCTAAAGTAGTGGACCGACTGGAACCAAACTCGGTACACATAATGCTTACTCTCAGGCGTACAACAGCTGTCTTGAATTTAACACCTACCACTCACGCTACAGGAAACACGAAGTCGTAAACTACGATATTCTTGAATTACCGCACTACCATGCGAGCCATCTTCCTGCACCTCCTCCTCCAGTAGTGGACCTACTGCAACTAATCTCGGTACACAAACTGCTTACTATAAGGCGAACAACCGCTGTCATGAATTAAACACTTACCACTCACGCTACAGGACACACGAAGTCGTAAACTAGGATATTCTTGAATTACTGCAAAACCACACGAGCCACCTTCCTGCACCTCCTCCTAAAGTAGTGGACCGACTGCAACCAAAATCGGTACACATACTGCTTGCTATCAGGCGAACAACCGCTGTCATGAATTAAACACCTACCACTCACGCTACAGGAAACACGAAGTCGTAAACTAGGATATTCTTGAATTACTGCAAAACCATACGAGCCACCTTCCTGCACCTCCTCCTAAAGTATTGGACCGACTGCAACCAAAATCGGTACACATACTGCTTACTATCAGGAGAGCAACCGCTGTCATGAATTAAACACCTATCACTCACGCTACAGGAAACACGAAGTCGTAAACTACGATATTCTTGAATTACTGCAAACCCATGCGAGCCATCTTCCTGCACCTCCTCCTCCAGTAGTGGAGTGACTGCAACCAAACTCGGTATACATAATGCTTACTATCAGACGAACAACAGCTGTCTTGAATTAAACACCTACCACTCACGCTACAGGAAACACGAAGTCGTAAAATACGATATTCTTGAATTACTGCAAAACCATGCGAGCCATCGTCCTGCACCTCCTCCTCCAGTAGTGGACCTACTGCAACTAAACTCGGTACACAAACTGCTTACTATCAGGCGAACAATCGCTGTCATGAATTAAACACCTACCACTCACGTCACAGGTGACACGAATTCGTAAACTACTATATTCTTGAACTACTGCAAAACCATGCGAGCCATCTTCCTGCACCTCCTCCAAAAGTAGTGGACCGACTGCAACCAAACTCGGTACACATACTGCTTACTATCAGGCAAACAACCGCTGCCATGAATTAAACACCTACCACTCATGCTACAGGAGACACCAAGTCGTAAACTACGATATTGTTGAATTACTGCAAAACCATGCGAGCCATCTTACTGCACCTCCTCCTAAAGTAGTGGACCGACTGCAACCAAACTCGGTACACATACTGCTTGCTATCAGGCGAACAACCGCTTTCATGAATTAAACACCTACCACTAACACTGCAGGAGACACGAATTCGTAAACTACGATATTCTTGAATTACTGCAAAACCATGCGAGCAATCTTCCTTCACCTCCTCCTAAAGTAGTGGACCGACTGCAACCAATCTCGGTACACATACTGCTTACTATCAGGCGAACAACCGCTGTCATGAATTAAACACCTACCACTCACGCTACAGGAGACACGAATTCGTAAACTACGATATTCTTGAATTACTGCAAAACCATGCGAGCCATCTTCCTGCACCTCCTCCTAAATTAGTGGACCGACTGCAACCAAACTCGGTACACATACTGCTTACTATCAGGCGATCAACCGCTGTCATGAATTAAACACCTACCACTCACGCTACAGGAGAAACGAAGTCGTAAACTACGATATTCTTGAATTACTGCAAAACCATGCGAGCCATCTTCCTGCATCTCCTCCTAAAGTAGTAGACCGACTGCAACCAAAGTCGGTACACATACTGCTTACTATCAGGCGAAAAACCGCTCTCATGAATTAAACGACTACCACTCACGTTACAGGAGAAACGAGGTCGTAAACTACGACATTCTTGAATCACTGCAAAACCATGCGAGCCATCATCCTGCACCTCCTCATAAAGTATTGGAACGACTGCAACAAAACTCGGTACACATACTGCTTACTATCAGGCGAACAACCGCTGTCATGAATTAAACACCTACTACTCACGCTACAGGAGACACGAAATCGTAAACTACGATATTCTTGAATTACTGCAAAACCATGGGAGCCATCTTCTTGCACCTCCTGCTAAAGTAGTACCGACTGCAACCAAACTCGGTACACATACGGCTTACTATCAGGCGAACAACCGCTGTCATGAATTAAACACCTACCACTCACGCTACTGGAGACACGTATTCGTAAACTACGATATTCTTGAATTACTGCAAAACCATGCAAGCCATCTTATTGCACATACTCCTCCAGTAGTGGACCTACTGCAACAAAACTCGGTACACAAACTGCTTACTATCAGGCGAACAACCGCTGTCATGAATTAAACACCTACCACTCACGCAACAGGAGACACGAAGTCGTAAACTACGATATTCTTGAATTACTGCAAAACCATGCGAGCCATCTTCCTGCACCTCCTCCTAAAGTAGTGGACGGACTGCAACAAAACTCGGTACACATACTGCCTACTATCAGGCGAACAACCGCTGTCATGAATTAAACACTTACCACTCACGCTAAAGGAGACACGAAGTCGTAAACTACGATATACTTGAATTACTGCAAAACCATGCGAACAATCTTCCTTCACCTCCTCCTAAAGTAGTGGACCGACTGCAACCAATCTCGTTACACATAGTGCTTACTATCAGGCGAACAACCGCTTTCATGAATTAAACACCTACCACTCACGCTACAGGAGACACGAAGTCGTAAACTACGATATCCTTGAATTACTGCAAAACCATGCGAGCCATCTTCCTGCAACTCCTCGCCCAGTAGTGGACCGACTGCAACCAAACTCGGTACACATACTGCTTACTATCAGGGGAACAATCGCTGTCATGAATTACACACCTACCACTCACGCTACAGGAGACACGAAATCTTAAACTACGATATTCCTGAATTATTGCAAAAATATGCGAGCCATCTTCCTGCACCTCCTGCTAAAGTAGTACCGACTGCAACCAAACTCGGTACACATACGGCTTACTATCAGGCGAACAACGGCTGTCATGAATTAAACACCTACCACTCACGCTACTGGAGACACGAAGTCGTAAACTACGATATTCTTGAATTACTGCAAAAGCATGCAAGCCATCTTCCTGCACATCCTCCTCCAGTAGTGGACCTACTGCAACCAATCTCGGTAGACATACTGCCTACTATCAGGCGAAAAACCGCTGTCATGAATTAAACACCTACCTCTCAAGCTACAGAAGGCACGAAGTCGTAAACTACGATATTCTTGAATTACTGCAAAACCATGCGAGACATCTTCCTGCACCTCCTCCTACAGTAGTGGACCGACTGCAAAAAAACTCGGTACACATACTGCTAACTGTCGGGCGAACAACCGCTGTCATGAATTAAACACCAACCACTCACGGTACAGGAGACACCAAGTCGTAAACTACGATATTTTTGAATTACTGCAAAATCATGCGAGCAATCTTCCTGCACCTCCTCCTAAAGTAGTGGACCGACTGCAACCAAACTCGGGACACATAATGATTACTATCAGGCGAACAACCGCTGTCTTGAATTAAGCACCTACCACTTGCGCTACAGGAGACGCGAAGTCGTAAACTACGATATTCTTGAATTACTGCAAAACCATGCGAGACATCTTCCTGCACCTCCTCCTCCAGTAGTGTACCTACTGCAACCAAACTCGGTACACAAACTGCTTACTATCAGGCGAACAACCGCTGTCATGAATTAAACACTTACCACTCACGCAACAGCAGACACGAAGTCGTAAACTACGATATTCTTGAATTACTGCAAAACCATGCGAGCCATCTTCCTGCACCTCCTCCTAAATTAGTGGACCGACAGCAATCAAATTCGGTGAACATACTGCTTACTATCAGGCGAACAACCGCTGTCATGAATTAAACACCTACCACTCACGCTACTGGAGACACGAATTCGTAAACTACGATAGTCTTGAATTACTGCAAAACCATGCGAGCCATCTTCCTGCACCTCCTGCTAAAGTAGTACCGACTACAACCAAAGTCGGTACACATACTGCTCACTATCAGGCGAAAAACCGCTCTCATGAATTAAACAACTACCACTCACGTTACAGGAGACACGAGGTCGTAAACTACGACATTCTTGAATCACTGCAAAACCATGCGAGCCATCTTCCTGCACCACCTCCTCATAAAGTAGTGGATCGACTGCAACAATCCTCGCTACACATACTGCTTACTATCAGGCGAACAAGGGCTGTCATGAATTAAACACCTACTACTCACGCTACAGGAGACACGAAGTCGTAAACTTCGATATTCTTGAATTTCTGCAAAACCATGCGAACCATCTTCCTTCACCTCCTCCTAAAGTAGTGGACCGACTGCAACCAATCTCGTTACACATACTGCTTACTATCAGGCGAACAACCGCTGTTATGAATTAAACACATACCACTCACGCGACAGGAGACACGAAGTCGTAAACTACGATATTCTTGAATTACTGCAAAACCATGCGAGCCATCTTCCTGCACCTCCTCGTCCAGTAGTGGACCGACTGCAACCAAACTCGGTACACATACTGCTTACTTCCAAGCGAACAACCGCTGTCATGAAATAAACACCTACCACTCACGCTACAGGAGACACGAAGTCTTAAACTACGATATTCTTGAATTATTGCAAAACCATGCGAGCCATCTTCCTGCGCCTCCTTCCCCAATAGTGGACCGACTGCAACCAAACTCGGTACACATACTTTTTACTATCAGGCGAACAACCGCTGTCATGAATTAAACACCTACCACTCACCCTACAGGCGACACGAATTCGTAAACTACGATATTCTGAATTACTGAAAAACCTTGTGAGCCATCTTCCTGCACCTCCTCCAAAAGTAGTGGACCGACTGCAACCAAACTCGGTACACATACTGCTTACTATCAGGCGAACAACCGCTGTCATGAATTAAACACCTACCACTCACACTACAGGCGACACGAAGTCGTATACTACGATATTCTTGAATTACTGCAAAACCATGCGAGACATCTTCCTGCACCTCCTCCTAAAGTAGTGGACCGACTGCAAAAAAACTCGGTACACATACTGCTTACTGTCAGGCGAACAACTGCTGCCATGAATTAAACACCAACCACTCACACTACAGGCGACACGAATTCGTAAACTACGATATTCTTGAATTACTGCAAAACAATGTGAGCCATCTTCCTGCACCTCCTCCAAAAGTATTGGACCGACTGCAACCAAACTCGGTACACATACTGCTTACTATCAGGCGAACAACCGCTTTCATGAATTAAACACCTACCACTCACGCTACAGGAGACACCAAGTCGTAAACTACGATATTCTTGAATTACTGCAAAACCATGCGAGCCATCTTCCTGCACCTCCTCCTAAAGTAGAGGACCGACTGCAACCAAACTCGGGACACATAATGATTACTATCAGGCGAACAACCGCTGTCTTGAATTAAGCACCTACCACTTGCGCTACAGGTGACACGAAGTCGTAAACTACGATATTCTTGAATTACTGCAAAACCATGCGAGCCATCTTCCTGCACCTCCTCCTCCAGTAGTGGACCTACTGCAACCAAACTCGGTACACAAACTGCTCACTATCAGGCGAACAACCGCTGTCATGAATTAAACACTTACCACTCACGCTACAGCAGACACGAAGTCGGAAACTACGATATTCTTGAATTACTGCAAAATCATGTGAGCCATCTTCCTGCACCTCCTCCTAAATTAGTGGACCGACTGCAACCAAATTCGGTAAACATACTGCTTACTATCAGGCGAACAACCGCTGTCATGAATTAAACACCTACCACTCACGCTACTGGAGACACGAATTCGTAAACCACGATATTCTTGAATTACTGCAAAAGCATGCAAGCCATCTTCCTGAACATCCTCCTCCAGTAGTGGACCTACTGCAACAAAACTCGGTACACATATTGCTTATTATCTGGCGAACAACCGCTGTCATGGATTAAACAACTACCACTCACACTACAGTAGACACAAATTCGTAAACTACGATATTCTTGAATTACTGCAACACCATGCGAGCTATCTTCCTGCACCTCCTGCTAAAGTAGTACCGACTGCAACCAAACTCGGTACACATACGGCTTACTATCAGGCGAACAACCGCTGTCATGAATTAAACACCTACCACTCACGCTACTGGAGACACGAATTCGTAAACTACGATATTCTTGAATTCCTGCAAAACCATGCAAGCCATCTTCTTGCACATCCTCCTCCAGTAGTGGACCTACTGCAACCAATCTCGGTACACATACTGCCTACTATCAGGCGAACAACCGCTGTCATGGATTAAACACCTACCACTCACGCTGCAGGTGACACGAAGTCGTATACTACAATATTCTTGAATTACTGCAAAACCATGTGAGACATCTTCCTGCACCTCCTCCTAAAGTACTGGACCGACTGCAAAAGAACTCGGTACACATACTGCTTACTGTCAGGCGAACAACCGCTGTCATTAATTAAACACCTACCACTCACACTACAGGCGACACGAATTCGTAAACTACGATATTCTTGAATTACTGCAAAACCATGTGAGCCATCTTCCTGCACCTCCTCCAAAAGTAGTGGACCGACTGCAACCAAACTCGGTACACATACTGCTTACTATCAGGCGAACAACCGCTGTCATGAATTAAACACCTACCACTCACACTACAGGAGACACGAATTCGTAAACTACGATATTTTTGAATTACTGCAAAATCATGCGAGCAATCTTCCTGCACCTCCTCCTAAAGTATTGGACCGACTGCAACCAAACTCGGGACACATAATGATTACTATCAGGCGAACAACCGCTGTCTTGAATTAAGCACCTACCACTTGCGCTACAGGAGACGCGAAGTCGTAAACTACGATATTCTTGAATTACTGCAAAACCATACGAGCTATCTTCCTGCACCTCCTCCTAAATTAATGGACCAACTGCAACCAAACTCGATAAACATACTGCTTACTATCATTCGAACAACCGCAGTCATGAATTAAACACCTACCACTCACGCCACAGGAGACACGAATTCGTAAACTCCGATATTCTGGAATTACTGCAAAACCATGCGAACAATCTTCCCGCACCTCCTCCTAAAGTAGTGGACGGACTGCAACCAAACTCGGTACACATACTGCTTACTATCAGGCGAACAACCGCTGTTATGAATTAAACACCTACCACTCACGCTACAGGAGACAAGAAGTCGTAAACTACGATATTCTTGAATTACTGCAAAAATATGCGAGCCACCTTCCTGCACCTCCTCCTAAATTAGTGGACCGACTCCAACCAAACTCGGTAAACATACTGCTTACTATCAGGCAAACAACCGCTGTCATGAATTAAACACCTGCCACTCACGCTACAGGAGGCACGAAGTCGTAAACTACGATATTCTTGAATTAATGCAAAACCATGCGAGCCATCTACCTGCACCTCCTCCTAAAGTAGTGGACCGACTGCAACAAAAATCGGTACACATACTGCTTACTATCAGGCGAACAACCGCTGTCATGAATTAAACACCTACCACTCTCGCTACAGGAGACACGAAGTCGTAAACTACGATATTCTTGAATTACTGCAAAACCATACGAGCCACCTTCCTGCACCTCCTCCTAAAGTATTGGACCGACTGCAACCAAAATCGGTACACATAATGCTTACTATCAGGCAAACATCCGCTGTCTTGAATTTAACACCTACCACTCACGCCACAGGAGACACGAAGTCGTAAACTACGATATTCTTGAATTACTGCAAAACCATACGAGCCATCGTCCTACACCTCCTCCTCCTGTAGTGGACCTACTGCAACCAAACTCGGTACACAAACTGCTTACTATCAGGCGAACAATCGCTGTCATGAATTAAACACTTACCACTCACGCTAAAGGAGACACGAAGTCGTAAACTAGGATATTCTTTAATTACTGCAAAACCATGCCAGTTATCTTCCTGCGCCTCCTCCTAAATTGGTGGCCCGACTGCAACCAAACTCGGTAAACATACTGCTTACTATCAGGCGAACAACCGCTGTCATGAATTAAACACCTGCCACTCACGCTACAGGAGACACGAAGTCGTAAACTAGGATATTCTTGAATTACTGCAAAACAATACGAGCCATCTTCCTGCACCTCCTCCTCCAGTAGTGGACCTACTGCAACCAAACTCGGTACACATACTGCTTACTGTCTAGCGAACAACCGCTGTCATGAATTAAACACCTACCACTCACGCTACAGGAGACACGAGTTCGTAAACTAGGATATTCTTGAATTACTGCAAACCATGCGAACCATCTTCCTGCACCTTCTCCTAAAGTAGTGGACCGACTGCATCCAAACTCGGTACACACACTGCTTACAATCAGACGAACAACAGTTGTCATGAATTAAACACCTACCACTCACGCTACAGGAGACACGAAGTCGTGAACTACGATAATCTTGAATTAATGCAAAACCAAGCGAGACATCTTCCTGCACCTCCTCCTAAAGTAGTGGTCGACTGCAACCAAAATCGGTACACAAACTGCTTACTATCAGGCGAACAACCGCTGTCATGATTTAAACACCTACCACTCACGCTACAGGAGACACGAAGTCGTAAACTACGATATTCTTGAATTACTGCAAAACCATGCGAGCCATCTTCCTGCACCTCCTCCTCCAGTAGTGGACCTACTGCAACCAAACTCGGTACACAAACTGCTCACTATCAGGCGAACAACCGCTGTCATGAATTAAACACTTACCACTCACGCTACAGCAGACACGAAGTCGGAAACTACGATATTCTTGAATTACTGCAAAATCATGTGAGCCATCTTCCTGCACCTCCTCCTAAATTAGTGGACCGACTGCAACCAAATTCGGTAAACATACTGCTTACTATCAGGCGAACAACCGCTGTCATGAATTAAACACCTACCACTCACGCTACTGGAGACACGAATTCGTAAACCACGATATTCTTGAATTACTGCAAAAGCATGCAAGCCATCTTCCTGAACATCCTCCTCCAGTAGTGGACCTACTGCAACAAAACTCGGTACACATATTGCTTATTATCTGGCGAACAACCGCTGTCATGGATTAAACAACTACCACTCACACTACAGTAGACACAAATTCGTAAACTACGATATTCTTGAATTACTGCAACACCATGCGAGCTATCTTCCTGCACCTCCTGCTAAAGTAGTACCGACTGCAACCAAACTCGGTACACATACGGCTTACTATCAGGCGAACAACCGCTGTCATGAATTAAACACCTACCACTCACGCTACTGGAGACACGAATTCGTAAACTACGATATTCTTGAATTCCTGCAAAACCATGCAAGCCATCTTCTTGCACATCCTCCTCCAGTAGTGGACCTACTGCAACCAATCTCGGTACACATACTGCCTACTATCAGGCGAACAACCGCTGTCATGGATTAAACACCTACCACTCACGCTGCAGGTGACACGAAGTCGTATACTACAATATTCTTGAATTACTGCAAAACCATGTGAGACATCTTCCTGCACCTCCTCCTAAAGTACTGGACCGACTGCAAAAGAACTCGGTACACATACTGCTTACTGTCAGGCGAACAACCGCTGTCATTAATTAAACACCTACCACTCACACTACAGGCGACACGAATTCGTAAACTACGATATTCTTGAATTACTGCAAAACCATGTGAGCCATCTTCCTGCACCTCCTCCAAAAGTAGTGGACCGACTGCAACCAAACTCGGTACACATACTGCTTACTATCAGGCGAACAACCGCTGTCATGAATTAAACACCTACCACTCACACTACAGGAGACACGAATTCGTAAACTACGATATTTTTGAATTACTGCAAAATCATGCGAGCAATCTTCCTGCACCTCCTCCTAAAGTATTGGACCGACTGCAACCAAACTCGGGACACATAATGATTACTATCAGGCGAACAACCGCTGTCTTGAATTAAGCACCTACCACTTGCGCTACAGGAGACGCGAAGTCGTAAACTACGATATTCTTGAATTACTGCAAAACCATACGAGCTATCTTCCTGCACCTCCTCCTAAATTAATGGACCAACTGCAACCAAACTCGATAAACATACTGCTTACTATCATTCGAACAACCGCAGTCATGAATTAAACACCTACCACTCACGCCACAGGAGACACGAATTCGTAAACTCCGATATTCTGGAATTACTGCAAAACCATGCGAACAATCTTCCCGCACCTCCTCCTAAAGTAGTGGACGGACTGCAACCAAACTCGGTACACATACTGCTTACTATCAGGCGAACAACCGCTGTTATGAATTAAACACCTACCACTCACGCTACAGGAGACAAGAAGTCGTAAACT
Organism: Locusta migratoria; assembly: GCA_026315105.1. NCBI lineage: Eukaryota > Metazoa > Arthropoda > Insecta > Orthoptera > Acrididae > Locusta > Locusta migratoria. The sequence goes on along the minus strand of CM048753.1, from coordinate 16,460,361 downwards.
ACGATATTCTTGAATTACTGCAAAAATATGCGAGCCACCTTCCTGCACCTCCTCCTAAATTAGTGGACCGACTCCAACCAAACTCGGTAAACATACTGCTTACTATCAGGCAAACAACCGCTGTCATGAATTAAACACCTGCCACTCACGCTACAGGAGGCACGAAGTCGTAAACTACGATATTCTTGAATTAATGCAAAACCATGCGAGCCATCTACCTGCACCTCCTCCTAAAGTAGTGGACCGACTGCAACAAAAATCGGTACACATACTGCTTACTATCAGGCGAACAACCGCTGTCATGAATTAAACACCTACCACTCTCGCTACAGGAGACACGAAGTCGTAAACTACGATATTCTTGAATTACTGCAAAACCATACGAGCCACCTTCCTGCACCTCCTCCTAAAGTATTGGACCGACTGCAACCAAAATCGGTACACATAATGCTTACTATCAGGCAAACATCCGCTGTCTTGAATTTAACACCTACCACTCACGCCACAGGAGACACGAAGTCGTAAACTACGATATTCTTGAATTACTGCAAAACCATACGAGCCATCGTCCTACACCTCCTCCTCCTGTAGTGGACCTACTGCAACCAAACTCGGTACACAAACTGCTTACTATCAGGCGAACAATCGCTGTCATGAATTAAACACTTACCACTCACGCTAAAGGAGACACGAAGTCGTAAACTAGGATATTCTTTAATTACTGCAAAACCATGCCAGTTATCTTCCTGCGCCTCCTCCTAAATTGGTGGCCCGACTGCAACCAAACTCGGTAAACATACTGCTTACTATCAGGCGAACAACCGCTGTCATGAATTAAACACCTGCCACTCACGCTACAGGAGACACGAAGTCGTAAACTAGGATATTCTTGAATTACTGCAAAACAATACGAGCCATCTTCCTGCACCTCCTCCTCCAGTAGTGGACCTACTGCAACCAAACTCGGTACACATACTGCTTACTGTCTAGCGAACAACCGCTGTCATGAATTAAACACCTACCACTCACGCTACAGGAGACACGAGTTCGTAAACTAGGATATTCTTGAATTACTGCAAACCATGCGAACCATCTTCCTGCACCTTCTCCTAAAGTAGTGGACCGACTGCATCCAAACTCGGTACACACACTGCTTACAATCAGACGAACAACAGTTGTCATGAATTAAACACCTACCACTCACGCTACAGGAGACACGAAGTCGTGAACTACGATAATCTTGAATTAATGCAAAACCAAGCGAGACATCTTCCTGCACCTCCTCCTAAAGTAGTGGTCGACTGCAACCAAAATCGGTACACAAACTGCTTACTATCAGGCGAACAACCGCTGTCATGATTTAAACACCTACCACTCACGCTACAGGAGACACGAAGTCGTAAACTACGATATTCTTGAATTACTGCAAAACCATGCGAGCCATCTTCCTGCACCTCCTCCTCCAGTATTGGACCTACTGCAACCAAACTCGGTACACATACTGCTTACTATCAGGCGAATAACCGCTGTCATGAATTAAACACTTACCACTCACGCCACAGGAGACACGAATTCGTAAACTACGATATACTTGAATTACTGCAAAACCCTGCGAGCCATCTTCCTGCACCTCCTCCTAAAGTAGTGGACGGACTGCAACCAAACTCGGTACACATACTGCTTACTATCAGGCGAACAACCGCTGTCATGAATTAAACACCTACCACTCACGCTACAGGAGACACGAAGTCGTAAACTTGGATATTCTTGAATTACTGCAAAACCATACGAGCCACCTTCCTGCACCTCCTCCTAAAGTAGTGGACCGACTGCAACCAAAATCGGTACACATACTGCTTGCAATCAGGCGAACAACCGCTGTCATGAATTAAACACCTACCACCCACGCTACAGGAAACACGAAATCGTAAACTAGGATATTCTTGAATTACTGCAAAACCATACGAGCCACCTTCCTGCAACTCCTCCTAAAGTATTGGACCGACTGCAACCAAAATCGGTACACATACTACTTACTATCAGGAGAGCAACCGCTGTCATGAATTAAACACCTACCACTCACGCTACAGGAAACACGAAGTCGTAAACTACGATATTCTTGAATTACTGCAAAACCATGCGAGCTATCTTCCTGCACCTCCTCCTCCAGTAGTGGACCTACTGCAACTAAACTCGGTACACAAACTGCTTACTATCAGGCGAACAACCGCTGTCATGAATTAAACACTTACCACTCACGCTACAGGACACACGAAATCGTAAACTACGATATTCTTGAATTACTGCAAAACCATGCGAGCCATCTTCCTGCACCTCCTCCTCCAGCAGTGGACCTACTGCAACCAAACTCGGTACACATACTGCTTACTATCAGGCGAATAACCGCTGTCATGAATTAAACACCTACCACTCACGCCACAGGAGACACGAATTCGTAAACTAAGATACTCTTGAATTACTGCAAAACCATGCGAGCCATCTTCCTGCACCTCCTCCTAAAGTAGTGGACCGACTGGAACCAAACTCGGTACACATAATGCTTACTATCAGGCGTACAACAGCTGTCTTGAATTTAACACCTACCACTCACGCTACAGGAAACACGAAGTCGTAAACTACGATATTCTTGAATTACCGCACTACCATGCGAGCCATCTTCCTGCACCTCCTCCTCCAGTAGTGGACCTACTGCAACTAATCTCGGTACACAAACTGCTTACTATAAGGCGAACAACCGCTGTCATGAATTAAACACTTACCACTCACGCTACAGGACACACGAAGTCGTAAACTAGGATATTCTTGAATTACTGCAAAACCACACGAGCCACCTTCCTGCACCTCCTCCTAAAGTAGTGGACCGACTGCAACCAAAATCGGTACACATACTGCTTGCTATCAGGCGAACAACCGCTGTCATGAATTAAACACCTACCACTCACGCTACAGGAAACACGAAGTCGTAAACTAGGATATTCTTGAATTACTGCAAAACCATACGAGCCACCTTCCTGCACCACCTCCTAAAGTATTGGACCGACTGCAACCAAAATCGGTACACATACTGCTTACTATCAGGAGAGCAACCGCTGTCATGAATTAAACACCTATCACTCACGCTACAGGAAACACGAAGTCGTAAACTACGATATTCTTGAATTACTGCAAACCCATGCGAGCCATCTTCCTGCACCTCCTCCTCCAGTAGTGGAGTGACTTCAACCAAACTCGGTTTACATAATGCTTACTATCAGACGAACAACAGCTGTCTTGAATTAAACACCTACCACTCACGCTACAGGAAACACGAAGTCGTAAAATACGATATTCTTGAATTACTGCAAAACCATGCGAGCCATCGTCCTGCACCTCCTCCTCCAGTAGTGGACCTACTGCAACTAAACTCGGTACACAAACTGCTTACTATCAGGCGAACAATCGCTGTCATGAATTAAACACCTACCACTCACGTCACAGGTGACACGAATTCGTAAACTACTATATTCTTGAACTACTGCAAAACCATGCGAGACATCTTCCTGCACCTCCTCCAAAAGTAGTGGACCGACTGCAACCAAACTCGGTACACATACTGCTTACTATCAGGCAAACAACCGCTGCCATGAATTAAACACCTACCACTCACGCTACAGGAGACACCAAGTCGTAAACTACGATATTGTTGAATTACTGCAAAACCATGCGAGCCATCTTACTGCACCTCCTCCTAAAGTAGTGGACCGACTGCAACCAAACTCGGTACACATACTGCTTGCTATCAGGCGAACAACCGCTTTCATGAATTAAACACCTACCACTCACACTGCAGGAGACACGAATTCGTAAACTACGATATTCTTGAATTACTGCAAAACCATGCGAGCAATCTTCCTTCACCTCCTCCTAAAGTAGTGGACCGACTGCAACCAATCTCGGTACACATACTGCTTACTATCAGGCGAACAACCGCTGTCATGAATTAAACACCTACCACTCACGCTACAGGAGACACGAATTCGTAAACTACGATATTCTTGAATTACTGCAAAACCATGCGAGCCATCTTCCTGCACCTCCTCCTAAATTAGTGGACCGACTGCAACCAAACTCGGTACACATACTGCTTACTATTAGGCGATCAACCGCTGTCATGAATTAAACACCTACCACTCATGCTACAGGAGACACGAAGTCGTAAACTACGATATTCTTGAATTACTGCAAAACCATGCGAGCCATCTTCCTGCATCTCCTCCTAAAGTAGTAGACCGACTGCAACCAAAGTCGGTACACATACTGCTTACTATCAGGCGAAAAACCGCTCTCATGAATTAAACGACTACCACTCACGTTACAGGAGAAACGAGGTCGTAAACTACGACATTCTTGAATCACTGCAAAACCATGCGAGCCATCATCCTGCACCTCCTCATAAAGTATTGGAACGACTGCAACAAAACTCGGTACACATACTGCTTACTATCAGGCGAACAACCGCTGTCATGAATTAAACACCTACTACTCACGCTACAGGAGACACGAAATCGTAAACTACGATATTCTTGAATTACTGCAAAACCATGGGAGCCATCTTCCTGCACCTCCTGCTAAAGTAGTACCGACTGCAACCAAACTCGGTACACATACGGCTTACTATCAGGCGAACAACCGCTGTCATGAATTAAACACCTACCACTCACGCTACTGGAGACACGAATTCGTAAACTACGATATTCTTGAATTACTGCAAAACCATGAAAGCCATCTTATTGCGCATACTCCTCCAGTAGTGGACCTACTGCAACAAAACTCGGTACACAAACTGCTTACTATCAGGCGAACAACCGCTGTCATGAATTAAACACCTACCACTCACGCAACAGGAGACACGAAGTCGTAAACTACGATATTCTTGAATTACTGCAAAACCATGCGAGCCATCTTCCTGCACCTCCTCCTAAAGTAGTGGACGGACTGCAACAAAACTCGGTACACATACTGCCTACTATCAGGCGAACAACCGCTGTCATGAATTAAACACTTACCACTCACGCTAAAGGAGACACGAAGTCGTAAACTACGATATACTTGAATTACTGCAAAACCATGCGAACAATCTTCCTTCACCTCCTCCTAAAGTAGTGGACCGACTGCAACCAATCTCGTTACACATAGTGCTTACTATCAGGCGAACAACCGCTTTCATGAATTAAACACCTACCACTCACGCTACAGGAGACACGAAGTCGTAAACTACGATATCCTTGAATTACTGCAAAACCATGCGAGCCATCTTCCTGCAACTCCTCGCCCAGTAGTGGACCGACTGCAACCAAACTCGGTACACATACTGCTTACTATCAGGGGAACAATCGCTGTCATGAATTACACACCTACCACTCACGCTACAGGAGACACGAAATCTTAAACTACGATATTCCTGAATTATTGCAAAAATATGCGAGCCATCTTCCTGCACCTCCTGCTAAAGTAGTACCGACTGCAACCAAACTCGGTACACATACGGCTTACTATCAGGCGAACAACGGCTGTCATGAATTAAACACCTACCACTCACGCTACTGGAGACACGAAGTCGTAAACTACGATATTCTTGAATTACTGCAAAAGCATGCAAGCCATCTTCCTGCACATCCTCCTCCAGTAGTGGACCTACTGCAACCAATCTCGGTAGACATACTGCCTACTATCAGGCGAAAAACCGCTGTCATGAATTAAACACCTACCTCTCAAGCTACAGAAGGCACGAAGTCGTAAACTACGATATTCTTGAATTACTGCAAAACCATGCGAGACATCTTCCTGCACCTCCTCCTACAGTAGTGGACCGACTGCAAAAAAACTCGGTACACATACTGCTAACTGTCGGGCGAACAACCGCTGTCATGAATTAAACACTTACCACTCACGCAACAGCAGACACGAAGTCGTAAACTACGATATTCTTGAATTACTGCAAAACCATGCGAGCCATCTTCCTGCACCTCCTCCTAAATTAGTGGACCGACTGCAATCAAATTCGGTGAACATACTGCTTACTATCAGGCGAACAACCGCTGTCATGAATTAAACACCTACCACTCACGCTACTGGAGACACGAATTCGTAAACTACGATAGTCTTGAATTACTGCAAAACCATGCGAGCCATCTTCCTGCACCTCCTGCTAAAGTAGTACCGACTACAACCAAAGTCGGTACACATACTGCTCACTATCAGGCGAAAAACCGCTCTCATGAATTAAACAACTACCACTCACGTTACAGGAGACACGAGGTCGTAAACTACGACATTCTTGAATCACTGCAAAACCATGCGAGCCATCTTCCTGCACCACCTCCTCATAAAGTAGTGGATCGACTGCAACAATCCTCGCTACACATACTGCTTACTATCAGGCGAACAAGGGCTGTCATGAATTAAACACCTACTACTCACGCTACAGGAGACACGAAGTCGTAAACTTCGATATTCTTGAATTTCTGCAAAACCATGCGAACCATCTTCCTTCACCTCCTCCTAAAGTAGTGGACCGACTGCAACCAATCTCGTTACACATACTGCTTACTATCAGGCGAACAACCGCTGTTATGAATTAAACACATACCACTCACGCGACAGGAGACACGAAGTCGTAAACTACGATATTCTTGAATTACTGCAAAACCATGCGAGCCATCTTCCTGCACCTCCTCGTCCAGTAGTGGACCGACTGCAACCAAACTCGGTACACATACTGCTTACTTCCAAGCGAACAACCGCTGTCATGAAATAAACACCTACCACTCACGCTACAGGAGACACGAAGTCTTAAACTACGATATTCTTGAATTATTGCAAAACCATGCGAGCCATCTTCCTGCGCCTCCTTCCCCAATAGTGGACCGACTGCAACCAAACTCGGTACACATACTTTTTACTATCAGGCGAACAACCGCTGTCATGAATTAAACACCTACCACTCACCCTACAGGCGACACGAATTCGTAAACTACGATATTCTGAATTACTGAAAAACCTTGTGAGCCATCTTCCTGCACCTCCTCCAAAAGTAGTGGACCGACTGCAACCAAACTCGGTACACATACTGCTTACTATCAGGCGAACAACCGCTGTCATGAATTAAACACCTACCACTCACACTACAGGCGACACGAAGTCGTATACTACGATATTCTTGAATTACTGCAAAACCATGCGAGACATCTTCCTGCACCTCCTCCTAAAGTAGTGGACCGACTGCAAAAAAACTCGGTACACATACTGCTTACTGTCATGCGAACAACTGCTGCCATGAATTAAACACCAACCACTCACACTACAGGCGACACGAATTCGTAAACTACGATATTCTTGAATTACTGCAAAACAATGTGAGCCATCTTCCTGCACCTCCTCCAAAAGTATTGGACCGACTGCAACCAAACTCGGTACACATACTGCTTACTATCAGGCGAACAACCGCTTTCATGAATTAAACACCTACCACTCACGCTACAGGAGACACCAAGTCGTAAACTACGATATTCTTGAATTACTGCAAAACCATGCGAGCCATCTTCCTGCACCTCCTCCTAAAGTAGAGGACCGACTGCAACCAAACTCGGGACACATAATGATTACTATCAGGCGAACAACCGCTGTCTTGAATTAAGCACCTACCACTTGCGCTACAGGTGACACGAAGTCGTAAACTACGATATTCTTGAATTACTGCAAAACCATGCGAGCCATCTTCCTGCACCTCCTCCTCCAGTAGTGGACCTACTGCAACCAAACTCGGTACACAAACTGCTCACTATCAGGCGAACAACCGCTGTCATGAATTAAACACTTACCACTCACGCTACAGCAGACACGAAGTCGGAAACTACGATATTCTTGAATTACTGCAAAATCATGTGAGCCATCTTCCTGCACCTCCTCCTAAATTAGTGGACCGACTGCAACCAAATTCGGTAAACATACTGCTTACTATCAGGCGAACAACCGCTGTCATGAATTAAACACCTACCACTCACGCTACTGGAGACACGAATTCGTAAACCACGATATTCTTGAATTACTGCAAAAGCATGCAAGCCATCTTCCTGAACATCCTCCTCCAGTAGTGGACCTACTGCAACAAAACTCGGTACACATATTGCTTATTATCTGGCGAACAACCGCTGTCATGGATTAAACAACTACCACTCACACTACAGTAGACACAAATTCGTAAACTACGATATTCTTGAATTACTGCAACACCATGCGAGCTATCTTCCTGCACCTCCTGCTAAAGTAGTACCGACTGCAACCAAACTCGGTACACATACGGCTTACTATCAGGCGAACAACCGCTGTCATGAATTAAACACCTACCACTCACGCTACTGGAGACACGAATTCGTAAACTACGATATTCTTGAATTCCTGCAAAACCATGCAAGCCATCTTCTTGCACATCCTCCTCCAGTAGTGGACCTACTGCAACCAATCTCGGTACACATACTGCCTACTATCAGGCGAACAACCGCTGTCATGGATTAAACACCTACCACTCACGCTGCAGGTGACACGAAGTCGTATACTACAATATTCTTGAATTACTGCAAAACCATGTGAGACATCTTCCTGCACCTCCTCCTAAAGTACTGGACCGACTGCAAAAGAACTCGGTACACATACTGCTTACTGTCAGGCGAACAACCGCTGTCATTAATTAAACACCTACCACTCACACTACAGGCGACACGAATTCGTAAACTACGATATTCTTGAATTACTGCAAAACCATGTGAGCCATCTTCCTGCACCTCCTCCAAAAATAGTGGACCGACTGCAACCAAACTCGGTACACATACTGCTTACTATCAGGCGAACAACCGCTGTCATGAATTAAACACCTACCACACACACTACAGGAGACACGAATTCGTAAACTACGATATTTTTGAATTACTGCAAAATCATGCGAGCAATCTTCCTGCACCTCCTCCTAAAGTATTGGACCGACTGCAACCAAACTCGGGACACATAATGATTACTATCAGGCGAACAACCGCTGTCTTGAATTAAGCACCTACCACTTGCGCTACAGGAGACGCGAAGTCGTAAACTACGATATTCTTGAATTACTGCAAAACCATGCGAGCCATCTTCCTGCACCTCCTCCTAAAGTAGTGGACGGACTGCAACAAAACTCGGTACACATACTGCCTACTATCAGGCGAACAACCGCTGTCATGAATTAAACACTTACCACTCACGCTAAAGGAGACACGAAGTCGTAAACTACGATATACTTGAATTACTGCAAAACCATGCGAACAATCTTCCTTCACCTCCTCCTAAAGTAGTGGACCGACTGCAACCAATCTCGTTACACATAGTGCTTACTATCAGGCGAACAACCGCTTTCATGAATTAAACACCTACCACTCACGCTACAGGAGACACGAAGTCGTAAACTACGATATCCTTGAATTACTGCAAAACCATGCGAGCCATCTTCCTGCAACTCCTTGCCCAGTAGTGGACCGACTGCAACCAAACTCGGTACACATACTGCTTACTATCAGGGGAACAATCGCTGTCATGAATTACACACCTACCACTCACGCTACAGGAGACACGAAATCTTAAACTACGATATTCCTGAATTATTGCAAAAATATGCGAGCCATCTTCCTGCACCTCCTGCTAAAGTAGTACCGACTGCAACCAAACTCGGTACACATACGGCTTACTATCAGGCGAACAACGGCTGTCATGAATTAAACACCTACCACTCACGCTACTGGAGACACGAAGTCGTAATCTACGATATTCTTGAATTACTGCAAAAGCATGCAAGCCATCTTCCTGCACATCCTCCTCCAGTAGTGGACCTACTGCAACCAATCTCGGTAGACATACTGCCTACTATCAGGCGAAAAACCGCTGTCATGAATTAAACGCCTACCTCTCAAGCTACAGAAGGCACGAAGTCGTAAACTACGATATTCTTGAATTACTGCAAAACCATGCGAGACATCTTCCTGCACCTCCTCCTACAGTAGTGGACCGACTGCAAAAAAACTCGGTACACATACTGCTAACTGTCGGGCGAACAACCGCTGTCATGAATTAAACACCAACCACTCACGCTACAGGAGACACCAAGTCGTAAACTACGATATTGTTGAATTACTGCAAAATCATGCGAGCAATCTTCCTGCACCTCCTCCTAAAGTAGTGGACCGACTGCAACCAAACTCGGGACACATAATGATTACTATCAGGCGAACAACCGCTGTTTTGAATTAAGCACCTACCACTTGCGCTACAGGAGACGCGAAGTCGTAAACTACGATATTCTTGAATTACTGCAAAACCATGCGAGACATCTTCCTGCACCTCCTCCTCCAGTAGTGGACCTACTGCAACCAAACTCGGTACACAAACTGCTTACTATCAGGCGAACAACCGCTGTCATGAATTAAACACTTACCACTCACGCAACAGCAGACACGAAGTCGTAAACTACGATATTCTTGAATTACTGCAAAACCATGCGAGCCATCTTCCTGCACCTCCTCCTAAATTAGTGGACCGACTACAATCAAATTCGGTGAACATACTGCTTACTATCAGGCGAACAACCGCTCTCATGAATTAAACACCTACCACTCACGCTACTGGAGACACGAATTCGTAAACTACGATAGTCTTGAATTACTGCAAAACCATGCGAGCCATCTTCCTGCACCTCCTGCTAAAGTAGTACCGACTACAACCAAAGTCGGTACACATACTGCTCACTATCAGGCGAAAAACCGCTCTCATGAATTAAACAACTACCACTCACGTTACAGGAGACACGAGGTCGTAAACTACGACATTCTTGAATCACTGCAAAACCATGCGAGCCATCTTCCTGCACCACCTCCTCATAAAGTAGTGGATCGACTGCAACAATCCTCGCTACACATACTGCTTACTATCAGGCGAACAAGGGCTGTCATGAATTAAACACCTACTACTCACGCTACAGGAGACACGAAGTCGTAAACTTCGATATTCTTGAATTTCTGCAAAACCATGCGAACCATCTTCCTTCACCTCCTCCTAAAGTAGTGGACCGACTGCAACCAATCTCGTTACACATACTGCTTACTATCAGGCGAACAACCGCTGTTATGAATTAAACACATACCACTCACGCGACAGGAGACACGAAGTCGAAAACTACGATATTCTTGAATTACTGCAAAACCATGCGAGCCATCTTCCTGCACCTCCTCGTCCAGTAGTTGCCCGACTGCAACCAAACTCGGTACACATACTGCTTACTTCCAAGCGAACAACCGCTGTCATGAAATAAACACCTACCACTCACGCTACAGGAGACACGAAGTCTTAAACTACGATATTCTTGAATTATTGCAAAACCATGCGAGCCATCTTCCTGCGCCTCCTTCCCCAATAGTGGACCGACTGCAACCAAACTCGGTACACATACTTTTTACTATCAGGCGAACAACCGCTGTCATGAATTAAACACCTACCACTCACCCTACAGGCGACACGAATTCGTAAACTACGATATTCTGAATTACTGAAAAACCTTGTGAGCCATCTTCCTGCACCTCCTCCAAAAGTAGTGGACCGACTGCAACCAAACTCGGTACACATACTGCTTACTATCAGGCGAACAACCGCTGTCATGAATTAAACACCTACCACTCACACTACAGGCGACACGAAGTCGTATACTACGATATTCTTGAATTACTGCAAAACCATGCGAGACATCTTCCTGCACCTCCTCCTAAAGTAGTGGACCGACTGCAAAAAAACTCGGTACACATACTGCTTACTGTCAGGCGAACAACTGCTGCCATGAATTAAACACCAACCACTCACACTACAGGCGACACGAATTCGTAAACTACGATATTCTTGAATTACTGCAAAACAATGTGAGCCATCTTCCTGCACCTCCTCCAAAAGTATTGGACCGACTGCAACCAAACTCGGTACACATACTGCTTACTATCAGGCGAACAACCGCTTTCATGAATTAAACACCTACCACTCACGCTACAGGAGACACCAAGTCGTAAACTACGATATTCTTGAATTACTGCAAAACCATGCGAGCCATCTTCCTGCACCTCCTCCTAAAGTAGAGGACCGACTGCAACCAAACTCGGGACACATAATGATTACTATCAGGCGAACAACCGCTGTCTTGAATTAAGCACCTACCACTTGCGCTACAGGTGACACGAAGTCGTAAACTACGATATTCTTGAATTACTGCAAAACCATGCGAGCCATCTTCCTGCACCTCCTCCTCCAGTAGTGGACCTACTGCAACCAAACTCGGTACACAAACTGCTCACTATCAGGCGAACAACCGCTGTCATGAATTAAACACTTACCACTCACGCTACAGCAGACACGAAGTCGGAAACTACGACATTCTTGAATTACTGCAAAATCATGTGAGCCATCTTCCTGCACCTCCTCCTAAATTAGTGGACCGACTGCAACCAAATTCGGTAAACATACTGCTTACTATCAGGCGAACAACCGCTGTCATGAATTAAACACCTACCACTCACGCTACTGGAGACACGAATTCGTAAACCACGATATTCTTGAATTACTGCAAAAGCATGCAAGCCATCTTCCTGAACATCCTCCTCCAGTAGTGGACCTACTGCAACAAAACTCGGTACACATATTGCTTATTATCTGGCGAACAACCGCTGTCATGGATTAAACAACTACCACTCACACTACAGTAGACACAAATTCGTAAACTACGATATTCTTGAATTACTGCAACACCATGCGAGCTATCTTCCTGCACCTCCTGCTAAAGTAGTACCGACTGCAACCAAACTCGGTACACATACGGCTTACTATCATGCGAACAACCTCTGTCATGAATTAAACACCTACCACTCACGCTACTGGAGACACGAATTCGTAAACTACGATATTCTTGAATTCCTGCAAAACCATGCAAGCCATCTTCTTGCACATCCTCCTCCAGTAGTGGACCTACTGCAACCAATCTCGGTACACATACTGCCTACTATCAGGCGAACAACCGCTGTCATGGATTAAACACCTACCACTCACGCTGCAGGTGACACGAAGTCGTATACTACAATATTCTTGAATTACTGCAAAACCATGTGAGACATCTTCCTGCACCTCCTCCTAAAGTACTGGACCGACTGCAAAAGAACTCGGTACACATACTGCTTACTGTCAGGCGAACAACCGCTGTCATTAATTAAACACCTACCACTCACACTACAGGCGACACGAATTCGTAAACTACGATATTCTTGAATTACTGCAAAACCATGTGAGCCATCTTCCTGCACCTCCTCCAAAAGTAGTGGACCGACTGCAACCAAACTCGGTACACATACTGCTTACTATCAGGCGAACAACCGCTGTCATGAATTAAACACCTACCACTCACACTACAGGAGACACGAATTCGTAAACTACGATATTTTTGAATTACTGCAAAATCATGCGAGCAATCTTCCTGCACCTCCTCCTAAAGTATTGGACCGACTGCAACCAAACTCGGGACACATAATGATTACTATCAGGCGAACAACCGCTGTCTTGAATTAAGCACCTACCACTTGCGCTACAGGAGACGCGAAGTCGTAAACTACGATATTCTTGAATTACTGCAAAACCATGCGAGACATCTTCCTGCACCTCCTCCTCCAGTAGTGGACCTACTGCAACCAAACTCGGTACACAAACTGCTTACTATCAGGCGAACAACCGCTGTCATGAATTAAACACTTACCACTCACGCTACAGCAGACACGAAGTCGTAAACTACGATATTCTTGAATTACTGCAAAACCATGCGAGCTATCTTCCTGCACCTCCTCCTAAATTAGTGGACCGACTGCAACCAAGTTCGGTGAACATACTGCTTACTATCAGGCGAACAACCGCTGTCATGAATTAAACACCTACCACTCACGCTACTGGAGACACGAATTCGTAAACTACGATATTCTTGAATTACTGCAAAACCATGCGAGCCATCTTCCTGCACCTCCTGCTAAAGTAGTACCGACTACAACCAAAGTCGGTACACATACTGCTCACTATCAGGCGAAAAACCGCTCTCATGAATTAAACAACTACCACTCACGTTACAGGAGACACGAGGTCGTAAACTACGACATTCTTGAATCACTGCAAAACCATGCGAGCCATCTTCCTGCACCACCTCCTCATAAAGTAGTGGATCGACTGCAACATTCCTCGCTACACATACTGCTTACTATCAGGCGAACAAGGGCTGTCATGAATTAAACACCTACTACTCACGCTACAGGAGACACGAAGTCGTAAACTACGATATTCTTGAATTTCTGCAAAACCATGCGAACCATCTTCCTTCACCTCCTCCTAAAGTAGTGGACCGACTGCAACCAATCTCGTTACACATACTGCTTACTATCAGGCGAACAACCGCTGTTATGAATTAAACACATACCACTCACGCGACAGGAGACACGAAGTCGTAAACTACGATATTCTTGAATTACTGCAAAACCATGCGAGCCATCTTCCTGCACCTCCTCGTCCAGTAGTGGACCGACTGCAACCAAACTCGGTACACATACTGCTTACTATCAAGCGAACAACCGCTGTCATGAAATAAACACCTACCACTCACGCTACAGGAGACACGAAGTCTTAAACTACGATATTCTTGAATTATTGCAAAACCATGCGAGCCATCTTCCTGCGCCTCCTTCCCCAATAGTGGACCGACTGCAACCAAACTCGGTACACATACTTTTTACTATCAGGCGAACAACCGCTGTCATGAATTAAACACCTACCACTCACACTACAGGCGACACGAATTCGTAAACTACGATATTCTGAATTACTGCAAAACCTTGTGAGCCATCTTCCTGCACCTCCTCCAAAAGTAGTGGACCGACTGCAACCAAACTCGGTACACATACTGCTTACTATCAGGCGAACAACCGCTGTCATGAATTAAACACCTACCACTCACACTACAGGCGACACGAAGTCGTATACTACGATATTCTTGAATTACTGCAAAACCATGCGAGACATCTTCCTGCACCTCCTCCTAAAGTAGTGGACCGACTGCAAAAAAACTCGGTACACATACTGCTTACTGTCAGGCGAACAACTGCTGCCATGAATTAAACACCAACCACTCACACTACAGGCGACACGAATTCGTAAACTACGATATTCTTGAATTACTGCAAAACCATGTGAGCCATCTTCCTGCACCTCCTCCAAAAGTATTGGACCGACTGCAACCAAACTCGGTACACATACTGCTTACTATCAGGCGAACAACCGCTTTCATGAATTAAACACCTACCACTCACGCTACAGGAGACACCAAGTCGTAAACTACGATATTCTTGAATTACTGCAAAACCATGCGAGCCATCTTCCTGCACCTCCTCCTAAAGTAGAGGACCGACTGCAACCAAACTCGGGACACATAATGATTACTATCAGGCGAACAACCGCTGTCTTGAATTAAGCACCTACCACTTGCGCTACAGGTGACACGAAGTCGTAAACTACGATATTCTTGAATTACTGCAAAACCATGCGAGCCATCTTCCTGCACCTCCTCCTCCAGTAGTGGACCTACTGCAACCAAACTCGGTACACAAACTGCTCACTATCAGGCGAACAACCGCTGTCATGAATTAAACACTTACCACTCACGCTACAGCAGACACGAAGTCGGAAACTACGATATTCTTGAATTACTGCAAAATCATGTGAGCCATCTTCCTGCACCTCCTCCTAAATTAGTGGACCGACTGCAACCAAATTCGGTAAACATACTGCTTACTATCAGGCGAACAACCGCTGTCATGAATTAAACACCTACCACTCACGCTACTGGAGACACGAATTCGTAAACCACGATATTCTTGAATTACTGCAAAAGCATGCAAGCCATCTTCCTGAACATCCTCCTCCAGTAGTGGACCTACTGCAACAAAACTCGGTACACATATTGCTTATTATCTGGCGAACAACCGCTGTCATGGATTAAACAACTACCACTCACACTACAGTAGACACATATTCGTAAACTACGATATTCTTGAATTACTGCAACACCATGCGAGCTATCTTCCTGCACCTCCTGCTAAAGTAGTACCGACTGCAACCAAACTCGGTACACATACGGCTTACTATCAGGCGAACAACCGCAGTCATGAATTAAACACCTACCACTCACGCTACTGGAGACACGAATTCGTAAACTACGATATTCTTGAATTACTGCAAAACCATGCAAGCCATCTTCTTGCACATCCTCCTCCAGTAGTGGACCTACTGCAACCAATCTCGGTACACATACTGCCTACTGTCAGGCGAACAACCGCTGTCATGAATTAAACACCTACCACTCACACTACAGGCGACACGAATTCGTAAACTACGATATTCTTGAATTACTGCAAAACCATGTGAGCCATCTTCCTGCACCTCCTCCAAAAGTAGTGGACCGACTGCAACCAAACTCGGTACACATACTGCTTACTATCAGGCGAACAACCGCTGTCATGAATTAAACACCTACCACTCACACTACAGGAGACACGAATTCGTAAACTACGATATTCTTGAATTACTGCAAAACCATTCGAGCCATCTTCCTGCACCTACTCCTAAAGTATTGGACCGACTGCAACCAAACTCGGTACACATACTGCTTACTATCAGGCGAACAACCGCTGTCATGAATTAAACACCTACCACTCACGCTACTGGAGACACGAATTCGTAAACTACGATAGTCTTGAATTACTGCAGAAACATGCAAGCCATCTTCTTGCACATCCTCCTCCAGTAGTGGACCTACTGCAACCAATCTCGGTACACATACTGCCTACTGTCAGGCGAACAACTGCTGTCATGAATTAAACACCTACCACTCACACTACAGGCGACACGAATTCGTAAACTACGATATTCTTGAATTACTGCAAAACCATGTGAGCCATCTTCCTGCACCTCCTCCAAAAGTAGTGGACCGACTGCAACCAAACTCGGTACACATACTGCTTACTATCAGGCGAACAACCGCTGTCATGAATTAAACACCTACCACTCACGCTACTGGAGACACGAATTCGTAAACTACGATAGTCTTGAATTACTGCAGAAACATGCAAGCCATCTTCTTGCACATCCTCCTCCAGTAGTGGACCTACTGCAACCAATCTCGGTACACATACTGCCTACTATCAGGCGAACGACCGCTGTCATGGATTAAACACCTACCACTGACGCTGCAGGTGACACGAAGTCGTATACTACAATATTCTTGAATTACTGCAAAACCATGCGAGACATCTTCCTGCACCTCCTCCTAAAGTACTGGACCGACTGCAAAAAAACTCGGTACAGATACTGCTTACTGTCAGGCGAACAACCGCTGTCATGAATTAAACACCTACCACTCACATTACAGGCGACACGAATTCGTAAACTACGATATTCTTGAATTACTGCAAAACCATGTGAGCCATCTTCCTGCACCTCCTCCAAAAGTAGTTGACCGACTGCAACCAAACTCGGTACACATACTGCTTACTATCAGGCGAACAACCGCTGTCATGAATTAAACACCTACCACTCACACTACAGGAGACACGAATTGGTAAACTACGATATTCTTGAATTACTGCAAAACCATTCGAGCCATATTCCTGCACCTACTCCTAAAGTATTGGACCGACTGCAACCAAACTCGATACACATACTGCTTACTATCAGGCGAACAACCGCTGTCATGAATTAAACACCTACCACTCACGCTACTGGAGACACGAATTCGTAAACTACGATAGTCTTGAATTACTGCAGAAACATGCAAGCCATCTTCTTGCACATCCTCCTCCAGTAGTGGACCTACTGCAACCAATCTCGGTACACATACTGCCTACTATCAGGCGAACGACCGCTGTCATGGATTAAACACCTACCACTGACGCTGCAGGTGACACGAAGTCGTATACTACAATATTCTTGAATTACTGCAAAACCATGCGAGACATCTTCCTGCACCTCCTCCTAAAGTACTGGACCGACTGCAAAAAAACTCGGTACAGATACTGCTTACTGTCAGGCGAACAACCGCTGTCATGAATTAAACACCTACCACTCACATTACAGGCGACACGAATTCGTAAACTACGATATTCTTGAATTACTGCAAAACCATGTGAGCCATCTTCCTGCACCTCCTCCAAAAGTAGTTGACCGACTGCAACCAAACTCGGTACACATACTGCTTACTATCAGGCGAACAACCGCTGTCATGAATTAAACACCTACCACTCACACTACAGGAGACACGAATTGGTAAACTACGATATTCTTGAATTACTGCAAAACCATTCGAGCCATATTCCTGCACCTACTCCTAAAGTATTGGACCGACTGCAACCAAACTCGATACACATACTGCTTACTATCAGGCGAACAACCGCTGTCATGAATTAAACACCTACCACTCTCGCTACAGGAGACACCAAGTCGTAAACTACGAAATTCTTGAATTACTGCGAAACCATGCGAGCCATCTTCCTGCACCTCGTCCTAAAGTATAGGACCGATAGCAACCAATCTCGGTACACGTACTGCTTACTATCAGGCGAACAACCGCTGTCATGAATTAAACACCTACCACTCTCGCTACAGGAGGCACCAAGTCGTAAACTACGAAATTCTTGAATTACTGCGAAACCATGCGAGCCATCTTCCTGCACCGCCTCCTAAAGTAGTGGACCTACTGCAACCAAACTCGGTACACATAATGATTACTATCAGGCGAACAACCGCTGTCTTAAATTAAGCACCTACCACTCGCACTGCAGGAGACACGAAGTCGTAAACTACGATATTCTTGAATTACTGCAAAACCATGCGAGCCATCTTCCTGCACCTCCTCCACCAGTAGTGGACCTACTGCAACCAAACTCGGTACACATACTGCTTACTATCAGGCGAACAACCGCTTTCATGAATTAAACACCTACCATTCACGCTACAGGAGACACGAATTCGTAAACTACGATATTCTTGAATTACTGCAAAACCATGTGAGCCATCTTCCTGCATCTCCTGCTAAAGTAATGGACCGACTGCAACCAAACTCGGTACACATACGGCTTACTATCAGGCGAACAACCGCTGTCATGAATTAAACACCTACCACTCACGCTACAGGAGAGACGATGTCGTAAACTACGATATTCTTGAATTACTGCAAAACCATGCGAGCCATCTTCCTGCACCTCCTCCTAAAGTAGTGGACCGATAGCAACCAATCTCGGTACACATACTGCTTACTATGAGGCGAACAACCGCTGACATGAATTAAACACCTACCACTCACGCTACAGGAGACACGAAGTCGTAAACTACGATAGTCTTGAATTACTGCAAGACCATGCGAGCCATCTTCCTGCACCTCCTCCAAAAGTATTGGACCGACTGCAACCAAACTCGGTACACATACTGCTTACTATCAGGCGAACAACCGCTGTCATGAATTAAACACCTACCACTCACACTACAGGAGATACGAATTCGTAAACTACGATATTCTTGAATTACTGCAAAACCATGCGAGCCATCTTCCTGGTCCTCCTCGTCCAGTAGTGGACCGACTGCAACCAAACTCGGTACACCTACTACTTACTATCAGGTGAACTACCGCTGTCAAGAATTAAACACCTAGCACTCACGCTACAGGAGACACGATGTCGTAAACTACGATATTCTTGAATTACTGCAAAACCAAGCGAGCGATCGTCCTGCACCTCCTCCTGAAGTAGTGGACCGATAGCAACCAATCTCGGTACACATACTGCTTACTATCAGGCGAACACCGCTGTCATGAATTAAACACCTACCACTCTCGCTACAGGAGACACCAAGTCGTAAACTACGAAATTCTTGAATTACTGCAAAACAATGCGAGCCATCTTCCTGCACCTCCTCCTAAAGTAGTGGACCTACTGCAACCAAACTCGGTACACATAATGATTACTATCAGGCGAACAACCGCTGTCTTGAATTAAGCACCTACCATTCGCACTGCAGGAGACACGAAGTCGTAAACTACGATACTCTTGAATTACTGCAAAACCATGCGAGCCATCTTCCTGCACCTCCTCCTGCAGTAGTGGACCGACTGCAACCAAACTCGGTACACAAACTGCTTACTATCAGGCGAACAACCGCTGTCATGAATTAAACACTTACCACTCACGCTACAGCAGTCACGAGGTAGTAAACTACAATATTCTTGAATTACTGCAAAATCATGCGAGCCATCTTCCTGCACCTCCACCTAAATTAGTGGACCGACTGCAACCAAATTCGGTAAACATACTGCTTACTATCAGGCGAACAACCGCTGTCATGAATTAAACACCTACCTCTCACACTACAGTCGACACGAATTCGTAAACTACGATATTCTTGAATTACTGCAAAACCATGTGAGCCATCTTCCTGCACCTCCTCCAAAAGTAGTGGACCGACTGCAACCAAACTCGGTACACATACTGCTTACCATCAGGCGAACAACCGCTGTCATGAATTAAACACTTACCACTCACGCTAAAGGAGACATGAAGTCGTAAACTACGATATTCTTGAATTACTGCAAAACCATGCGAGCCATCTTCCTGCACCTCCTCCTAAAGTAGTAGACCGACTGCAACCAAAGTCGGTACACATACTGCTTACTATCAGGCGAAAAACCGCTCTCATGAATTAAACAACTACCACTCACTTTACAGGAGACACGAGGTCGTAAACTACGACATTCTTGAATCACTGCAAAACCATGCGAGCCATCTTCCTGCACTTCCTCATAAAGTAGTGGACCGACTGCAATAAAACTCCGTACACATACTGCTTACTATCAGGCGAACAACCGCTGTCATGAATTAAACACCTACTACTCACATTACAGGAGACACGAAGTCGTAAACTACGATATTCTTGAATTACTGCAAAACCATGCGTGCCATCATCCTGCACCTCCTAGTAAAGTAGTGGACCGACAGCAACCAATCTCGGTACACATACTGCTTACTATCAGGCGAACAACCGCTGTCATGAATTAAACACCTATCACTCACGCTACAGGAGACACCAAGTCGTAAACTACGATATGCTTGAATTACTGCAAAACCATGCGAGCCATCTTCCTGCACCTCCTCCTCCAGTAGTGGACCTACTGCAACCAAACTCTGTACACAAACTGCTTACTATCAGGCGAACAACCGCTGTCATGAATTAAACACCTACCACTCACGCTACTGGAGACACGAATTCGTAAACTACGATATTCTTGATTTACTGCAAAACCATGCAAGCCATCTTCCTGCACACCCTCCTAAAGTAGTGGACCGACTGCAACCAAACTCGGTACACATACTGCTTACTATCAGCCGAACAACCGCTGTCATGAATTAAACACCTACCACTCACGCTACAGGAGACACGAAGTCGTAAACTACGATATGCTTGAATTACTGCAAAACCATGCGAGCCATCTTCCTGCAACTCCTCCTCCAGTAGTGGACCTACTGCAACCAAACTCGGTACACAAACTGCTTACTATCAGGCGAACAACCGCTGTCATGAATTAAACACTTACCACTCACGCTACAGCAGACACGAAGTAATAAACTACAATATTCTTGAATTACTGCAAAATCATGCGAGCCAACATCCTGCACCTCCTCCTAAATTAGTGGAAAGACTGCAACCAAATTCGGTAAACGTACTGCTTACTATCAGGCGAACAACCGCTGTCATGAATTAAACACCTACCACTCACGCTACAGGAGACACGAAGTCGTAAACTAGGATATTCTTGAATTACTGCAAAACCATACGAGCCATCTTCCTGCACCTCCTCCTCCAGTAGTGGACCGACTGCAACCAAACTCGGTACACATACTTTTTACTATCAGGCGAACAACCGCTGTCATGAATTAAACACCTACCACTCACGCTACTGGAGACACGAATTCGTAAACTACGATATTCTTGATTTACTGCAAAACCATGCAAGACATCTTTCTGCAAATCCTCCTAAAGTAGTGGACCGACTGCAACCAAACTCGGTACACATACTGCTTGCTATCAGGCTAACAACCGCTGTCATGAATTAAACACCTACAACTCACGCAACTGGAGACACGAATTCGTAAACTACGATATTCTTGAATTACTGCAAAACCATGCAAGCCATCTTCCTGCACATCCTCCTCCAGTAGTGGACCTACTGCAACCAATCTCGGTACACATACTGCTTACTAACAGGCGAACAACCGCTGCCATGAATTAAACACCTACCACTCACGCTACAGGAGACACGAAGTAGTAAACTACGATATTCTTGAATTACTGCAAAACCATGCGAGACATCTTCCTGCACTTCCTCCTAAAGTAGTGGACCGACTGCAAAAAAACTCGGTACACATACTGCTTACTGTCAGGCGAACAACCGCTGTCATGAGTTAAACACCTACCACTCACACTACAGGCGACACGAATTCGTAAACTACGATATTCTTGAATTACTGCAAAACCATGCGAGCCATCTTCCTGCACCTCCTCCTAAAGTTGTGGACCGACTGCAACCAAACTCGGTACACATACTGCTTACTATCAGGCGAACAACCGCTGTCATGAATTAAACACCTACAACTCAAACTACAGGAGACACGAATTCGAAAACTATGATATTCTTGAAATACTGCAAAACCATGCGAGCCATCTTCCTGCACCTCCTCGTCCAGTAGTGGACCGACTGCAAACAAACTCGGTACACATACTGCTTACTATCAGGCGAACAACCGCTGTCATGAATTAAACACCTACCACTCACGATACAATAGACACGAAGTCTTAAACTACGATACTCTTGAATTATTGCAAAACCATGCGAGCCATCTTCCTGCACCTCCTCCTAAAGTAGTGAACCGACTGCAACCAAACTCGGTACACATACTTTTTACTATCAGGCGAACAACCGCTGTCATGAATTAAACACCTACCACTCACGCTACAGGAGACACGAAGTCGTAAACTACCAAATTCTTGAATTACTGCAAAAACATGCGAGCCATCTTCCTGCACTTCCTCGTCCAGTAGTGGACCGACTGCAACCAAACTCGGTACACATACTGCTTACTATCTGGCGAACAACCGCTGTCATGAATTAAACACCTACCACTCACGATACAATAGACACGAAGTCTTAAACTACGATACTCTTGAATTATTGCAAAATCATGCGAGCCATCTTCCTGCACCTCCTCCTAAAGTAGTGAACCGACTGCAACCAAACTCGGTACACATACTTTTTACTATCAGGCGAACAACCGCTGTCATGAATTAAACACCTACCACTCACGCTACAGGAGACACGAAGTCCTAAACTACGATATTCTTGAATTACTGAAAAACCATACGAGCCATCTTCCTGCACCTCCTCCTAAAGTAGTGGACCTACTGCAACCAAATTCGGTACACATACTGCTTACTATCAGGCGAACAACCGCTGTCATGAATTAAACACCTACCACTCACGCTACAGGAGACACGAAGTCTTAAACTACGATATTCTGGAATTATTGCAAAACCATGCGAGCAATCTTCCTGCACCGCCTTCCCCAATAGTGGACCGAGTGCAACCAAACTCGGTACACATACTTTTTACTATCAGGCGAACAACCGCTGTCATGAATTAAACACCTACCACTCACGCTACAGGTGATCGAAGACTTAAACTACGATATTCTTGAATTACTGCAAAATCATGCGAGCCATCATCCTGCACCTCCTCCTAAAGTAGTGGACCGACAGCAACCAATCTCGGTACACACACTGCTTACTATCAGGCGAACAACTGCTGTCATGAATTAAACACCTACCACTCACGCTATAGGAGACACCTAGTCGTAAACTACGATATTCTTGAATTACTACAAAAAAATGCGAGCCATCTTCCTGCACCTCCTCCTAAAGTAGTGGACCGACTGCAACCAAACTCGGTACACATAATGATTACTATCAGGCGAACAACCGCTGTCATGAATTAAACACCTACCACTCACGCTACAGGAGACACGAAGTCTTAAACTACGATATTCTTGAATTATTGCAAAACCATGCGAGCAATCTTCCTGCACCTCCTTCCCCAATAGCGGACCGACTGCAACCAAACTCGGTACACATACTTTTTACTATCAGGCGAACAACCGCTGTCATGAATTAAACACGTACCACTCACGCTACAGGAGACACGAAGTCGTAAACTACGATATTCTTGAATTACTGCAAAACCATGCGAGCCATCTTCCTGCACCTCCTCGTCCAGTAGTGGACCGACTGCAACCAAACTCGGTACACCTACTACTTACTATCAGGTGAACTACCGCTGTCAAGAATTAAACACCTACCACTCACGCTACAGGAGACACGAAGTCGTAAACTACGATATTCTTGAATTACTGCAAAACCATGCGAGCCATCTTCCTGCACCTCCTCCTAAAGTAGTAGACCGACTGCAACCAAAGTCGGTACACATACTGCTTACTATCAGGCGAACAACCGCTGTCATGAATTAAACACTTATCACTCACGCTACATGAGACACGAAGTCGTAAACTACGATATTCTTGAATTACTGAAAAACCATGCGAGCCATCTTCCTGCACCTCCTCCTAAAGTAATGGACCGACTGCAACCAAATTCGGTACACATACTTTTTACTATCAGGCGAACAACCGCTGTCATGAATTAAACACCTACCACTCACGCTACAGGAGACACGAAGTCTTAAACTACGATATTCTTGAATTACTGCAAAACCATGCGAGCCATCATCCTGCACCTCCTCCTAAAGTAGTGGACCTACAGCAACCAATCTCGATACACATACTGCTTACTATCAGGCGAACAACCGCTGTCATGAATTAAACACCTACCACTCACGCTACAGGAGACACCAAGTCGTAAACTACGATATTATTGAATGACTGAAAAACCATGCGACCCATCTTCCTGCACCTCCTCCTAAAGTAGTGGACCGACTGCAACCAAACTCGGTACACATACTGCATACTATCAGCCGAACAAACGCTGTCATGAATTAAACACCTACCCCTCACGCTACAGGAGACACGAAGTCTTAAACTACGATATTCTGGAATTATTGCAAAACCATGCGAGCAATCTTCCTGCACCTCCTCCTAAAGTAGTAGACCGACTACAACCAAAGTCGGTACACATACTGCTTACTATCAGGCGAACAACTGCTGTCATGAATTAAATACCTACCACTCACGCTACGGGAGACACGAAGTCGTAAACTACGATATTCTTGAATTACTGCAAAAACATGCGAGCCATCTTCCTGCACCTCCTCGTCCAGTAGTGGACCGACTGCAACCAAACTCGGTACACCTACTACTTCCTATCAGGTGAACTACCGCTGTCAAGAATTAAACACCTACCACTCACGCTACAGGAGACACGAATTCGTAAACTACGATATTCTTGAATTACTGCAAAACCATGCGAGCCATCTTCCTGCACCTCCTCCTAAAGTAGTAGACCGACTGCAACCAAAGTCGGTACACATACTGCTTACTATCAGGAAACAACTGCTGTCATGAATTAAATACCTACCACTCACGCTACGGGAGCCACGAAGTCGTAAACTACGATATTCTTGAATTACTGCAAAAACATGCGAGCCATCTTCCTGCACTTCCTCGTCCAGTAGTGGACCGACTGCAACCAAACTCGGTACACATACTGCTTACTATCAGGCGAACAACCGCTGTCATGAATTAAACACCTACCACTCACGCTACAGGAGACACGAAGTCGTAAACTACGATATTCTTGAATTACTGAAAAACCATGCGAGCCATCTTCCTGCACCTCCTCCTAAAGTAGTGGACCGACTGCAACCAAACTCGGTACACATACTGCATACTATCAGCCGAACAACCGCTGTCATGAATTAAACACCTACCCCTCACGCTACAGGAGACACGAAGTCTTAAACTACGATATTCTGGAATTATTGCAAAACCATGCGAGCAATCTTCCTGCACCTCCTTCCCCAATAGTGCACCGACTGCAACCAAACTCGGTACACATACTTTTTACTATCAGGCGAACAACCGCTGTCATGAATTAAACACCTACCACTCACGCTACAGGAGACACCAAGTCGTAAACTACGATATTCTTGAATTACTGCAAAACCATGCGAGCCATCTTCCTGCACCTCCTCCTAAATTAGTGGACCGACTGCTACCAAATTCGGTAAACATACTGCTTACTATCAGGCGAACAACCGCTGTCATGAATTAAACACCTACCACTCACGCTACAGGAGACACGAAGTCGTAAACTAGGATATTCTTGAATTACTGCAAAACCATACGAGACATCTTCCTGCACCTGCTCCTCCAGTAGTGGACCGACTGCAACCAAACTCGGTACACATACTGCTTACTATCAGGTGAATAACCGCTGTCATGAATTAAACACATACCACTCACGCTACTGGAGACACGAATTCGTAAACTACGATATTCTTGAATTACTGCAAAACCATGCGAGCCATCTTCCTGCACCTCCTCCTAAAGTAGTAGACCGACTGCAACCAAACTCGGTACACATACTGCTTACTATCAGGTGAATAACCGCTGTCATGAATTAAACACATACCACTCACGCTACTGGAGACACGAATTCGTAAACTACGATATTCTTGAATTACTGCAAAACCATGCAAGCCATCTTCCTGAACATCCTCCTCCAGTAGTGGACCTACTGCAATAAAACACGGTACACATATTGCTTATTATCAGGCGAACAACCGCTGTCATGAATTAAACAACTACCACTCACACTACAGGAGACACGAATTCGTAAACTACGATATTCATGAATTACTGCAAAACCATGCGAGCCATCTTCCTGCACCTCCTCCTAAAGTAGTAGACCGACTGCAACCAAAGTCGGTACACATACTGCTTACTATCAGGCGAACAACTGCTGTCATGAATTAAATACCTACCACTCACACTACGGGAGACACGAAGTCGTAAACTACGATATTCTTGAATTACTGCAAAAACATGCGAGACATCTTCCTGCACTTCCTCGTCCAGTAGTGGACCGACTGCAACCAAACTCGGTACACATACTGCTTACTATCAGGCGAACAACCGCTGTCATGAATTAAACACCTACCACTCACGCTACAGGAGGCACGAAGTCGTAAACTAAGATATTCTTGAATTACTGAAAAACCATGCGAGCCATCTTCCTGCACCTCCTTCTAAAGTAGTGGACCGACTGCAACCAAACTCGGTTCACATGCTGCTTACTATCAGGCGAACAACCGCTGACATGAATGAAACACCTACCCCTCACGCTACAGGAGACACGAAGTCTTACACTACGATATTCTGGAATTATTGCAAAACCATGCGAGCCATTTTCCTGCACCTCCTCCTAAAGTAGTAGACCGACTGCAACCAAAGTCGGTACACATACTGCTTTCTATCAGGCGAACAACTGCTGTCATGAATTAAACACCTACCACTCACGCTACAGCAGACACGAAGTCGTAAACTACGATATTCTTGAATTACTGCAAAAACATGCGAGCCATCTTCCTGCACCTCCTCGTCCAGTAGTGGACCGACTGCAACCAAACTCGGTACACCTACTACTTACTATCAGGTGAACTACCGCTGTCAAGAATTAAACACCTACCACTCACACTACAGGAGACTCGAATTCGTAAACTACGATATTCTTGAATTACTGCAAAAACATGCGAGCCATCTTCCTGCACTTCCTCGTCCAGTAGTGGACCGACTGCAACCAAACTCGGTACACATACTGCTTACTATCAGGCGAACAACCGCTGTCATGAATTAAACACCTACCACTCACGCTACAGGAGACACGAAGTCGTAAACTACGATATTCTTGAATTACTGAAAAACCATGCGAGCCATCTTCCTGCACCTCCTCCTAAATTAGTGGACCGACTGCTACCAAATTCGGTAAACATACTGCTTACTATCAGGCGAACAACCGCTGTCATGAATTAAACACCTACCACTCACGCTACAGGAGACACGAAGTCGTAAACTAGGATATTCTTGAATTACTGCAAAACCATACGAGCCATCTTCCTGCACCTCCTCCTCCAGTAGTGGACCGACTGCAACCAAACTCGGTACACATACTGCTTACTATCAGGCGAACACCCGCTGTCATGAATTAAACACCCACCACTCACGCTACAGGAGACACGAAGTCGTAAACTACGATATTCTTGAATTACTGCAAAACCATGCGAGCCATCTTCCTGCACCTCCTCCTAAAGTAGTAGACCGACTGCAACCAAACTCGGTACACATACTGCTTACTATCAGGTGAATAACCGCTGTCATGAATTAAACACATACCACTCACGCTACTGGAGACACGAATTCGTAAACTACGATATTCTTGAATTACTGCAAAACCATGCAAGCCATCTTCCTGAACATCCTCCTCCAGTAGTGGACCTACTGCAATAAATCACGGTACACATATTGCTTATTATCAGGCGAACAACCGCTGTCATGAATTAAACAACTACCACTCACACTACAGGAGACACGAATTCGTAAACTACGATATTCTTGAATTACTGCAAAACCATGCGAGCCATCTTCCTGCACCTCCTCGTCCAGTAGTGGACCGACTGCAACCAAACTCGGTACACCTACTACTTACTATCAGGTGAACTACCGCTGTCAAGAATTAAACACCTACCACTCACGCTACAGGAGACACGAATTCGTAAACTACGATATTCATGAATTACTGCAAAACCATGCGAGCCATCTTCCTGCACCTCCTCCTAAAGTAGTAGACCGACTGCAACCAAAGTCGGTACACATACTGCTTACTATCAGGCGAACAACTGCTGTCATGAATTAAATACCTACCACTCACGCTACGGGAGACACGAAGTCGTAAACTACGATATTCTTGAATTACTGCAAAAACATGCGAGCCATCTTCCTGCACTTCCTCGTCCAGTAGTGGACCGACTGCAACCAAACTCGGTACACATACTTTTTACTATCAGGCGAACAACCGCTGTCATGAATTAAACACCTACCACTCACGCTACAGGAGGCACGAAGTCGTAAACTAAGATATTCTTGAATTACTGCAAAACCATGCGAGACATCTTCCTGCACCTCCTTCTAAAGTAGTGGACCGACTGCAACCAAACTCGGTTCACATGCTGCTTACTATCAGGCGAACAACCGCTGACATGAATGAAACACCTACCCCTCACGCTACAGGAGACACGAAGTCTTACACTACGATATTCTGGAATTATTGCAAAACCATGCGAGCCATTTTCCTGCACCTCCTCCTAAAGTAGTAGACCGACTGCAACCAAAGTCGGTACACATACTGCTTTCTATCAGGCGAACAACTGCTGTCATGAATTAAACACCTACCACTCACGCTACAGCAGACACGAAGTCGTAAACTACGATATTCTTGAATTACTGCAAAAACATGCGAGCCATCTTCCTGCACCTCCTCGTCCAGTAGTGGACCGACTGCAACCAAACTCGGTACACCTACTACTTACTATCAGGTGAACTACCGCTGTCAAGAATTAAACACCTACCACTCACGCTACAGGAGACTCGAATTCGTAAACTACGATATTCTTGAATTACTGCAAAAACATGCGAGCCATCTTCCTGCACTTCCTCGTCCAGTAGTGGACCGACTGCAACCAAACTCGGTACACATACTGCTTACTATCAGGCGAACAACCGCTGTCATGAATTAAACACCTACCCCTCACGCTACAGGAGACACGAAATCTTAAACTACGATATTCTGGAATTATTGCAAAACCATGCGGGCAATCTTCCTGCACCTCCTTCCCCAATAGTGCACCGACTGCAACCAAACTCGGTACACATACTTTTTACTATCAGGCGAACAACCGCTGTCATGAATTAAACACCTACCACTCACGCTACAGGAGACACCAAGTCGTAAACTACAATATTCTTGAATTACTGCAAAACCATGCGAGCCATCTTCCTGCACCTCCTCCTAAATTAGTGGACCGACTGCAACCAAATTCGGTAAACATACTGCTTACTATCATTCGAACAACCGCTGTCATGAATTAAACACCTACCACTCACGCTACAGGAGACACGAAGTCGTAAACTAGGATATTCTTGAATTACTGCAAAACCATACGAGCGATCTTCCTGCACCTCCTCCTCCAGTAGTGGACCGACTGCAACCAAACTCGGTACACATACTGCTTACTATCAGGCGAACACCCGCTGTCATGAATTAAACACCCACCACTCACGCTACAGGAGACACGAAGTCGTAAACTAAGATATTCTTGAATTACTGCAAAACCATGCGAGCCATCTTCCTGCACCTCCTCCTAAATTAGTGGACCGACTGCAACCAAATTCGGTAAACATACTGCTTACTATCAGGCGAACAACCGCTGTCATGAATTAAACACCTACCTCTCACGCTACAGGAGACACGAAGTCTTAAACTACGATATTCTGGAATTATTGCAAAACCATGCGAGCAATCTTCCTGCACCTCCTTCCCCAATAGTGGACCGACTGCAACCAAACTCGGTACACATACTTTTTACTATCAGGCGAACAACCGCTGTCATGAATTAAACACCTACCACTCACGCTACAGGAGACACGAAGTCTTAAACTACGATATTCTTGAATTACTGCAAAACCATGCGAGCCATCATCCTGCACCTCCTCCTAAAGTAGTGGACCTACAGCAACCAATCTCGTTACACATACTGCTTACTATCAGGCGAACAACCGCTGTCATGAATTAAACACCTACCACTCACGCCGCAGGAGACACCAAGTCGTAAACTACGATATTCTTGAATAACTGCAAAACCATGCGAGCCATCTTCCTACACTTCCTCCAAAAGTAGTAGACCGACTGCAACCAAAGTCGGTACACATACTGCTTACTATCAGGCGAACAACTGCTGTCATGAATTAAACACCTACCACTCACGCTACAGCAGACACGAAGTCGTAAACTACGATATTCTTGAATCACTGCAAAAACATGCGAGCCATCTTCCTGCACCTCCTCGTCCAGTAGTGGACCGACTGCAACCAACTCGGTACACCTACTACTTACTATCAGGTGAACTACCGCTGTCAAGAATTAAACACCTACCACTAACGCTACAGGAGACACGAATTCGTAAAATACGATATTCTTGAATTACTGCAAATCCATGCGAGCCATCTTCCTGCACCTCCTCCTAAAGTAGTAGACCGACTGCAACCAAAGTCGGTACACATACTGCTTACTAGCAGGCGAAGAACTGCTGTCATGAATTAAATACCTACCACTCACGCTACGGGAGACACGAAGTCGTAAACTACGATATTCTTGAATTACTGCAAAAAATGCGAGCCATCTTCCTGCACTTCCTCGTCCAGTAGTGGACCGACTGCAACCAAACTCCGTACACATACTGCTTACTATCAGGCGAACAACCGCTGTCATGAATTAAACACCTACCACTCACGCTACAGGAGACACGAAGTCGTAAACTACGATACTCTTGAATTACTGAAAAACCATGCGAGCGATCTTCCTGCACCTCCTCCTAAAGTAGTGGACCGACTGCAACCAAACTCGGTACACATACTGCATACTATCAGCCGAACAACCGCTGTCATGAATTAAACACCTACCCCTCACGCTACAGGAGACACGAAGTCTTAAACTACGATATTCTGGAATTATTGCAAAACCATGCGAGCAATCTTCCTGCACCTCCTTCCCCAATTGTGCACCGACTGCAACCAAACTCGGTACACATACTTTTTACTATCAGGCGAACAACCGCTGTCATGAATTAAACACCTACCACTCACGCTACAGGAGACACGAAGTCGTAAACTACGATATTCTTGAATTACTGCAAAACCATGCGAGCCATCTTCCTGCACCTCCTCCTAAATTAGTGGACCGACTGCAACCAAATTCGGTAAACATACTGCTTACTATCAGGCGAACAACCGCTGTCATGAATTAAATACCTACCACTCACGCTACGGGAGACACGAAGTCGTAAACTACGATATTCTTGAATTACTGCAAAAACATGCGAGCCATCTTCCTGCACTTCCTCGTCCAGTAGTGGGCCGACTGCAACCAAACTCGGTACACATACTGCTTACTATCAGGCGAACAACCGCTGTCATGAATTAAACACCTACCACTCACGCTACAGGAGACACGAAGTCGTAAACTACGATATTCTTGAATGACTGAAAAACCATGCGAGCCATCTTCCTGCACCTCCTCCTAAAGTAGTGGACCGACTGCAACCAAACTCGGTACACATACTGCATACTATCAGCCGAACAAACGCTGTCATGAATTAAACACCTACCCCTCACGCTACAGGAGACACGAAGTCTTAAACTACGATATTCTTGAATTACTGCAAAAACATGCGAGCCATCTTCCTGCACCTCCTCATCCAGTAGTGGACCGACTGCAACCAAACTCGGTACACCTACTACTTACTATCAGGTGAACTACCGCTGTCAAGAATTAAACACCTACCACTCACGCTACAGGAGACACGAATTCGTAAACTACGATATTCTTGAATTACTGCAAAACCATGCGAGCGATCTTCCTGCACCTCCTCCTAAAGTAGTAGACCGACTGCAACCAAAGTCGGTACACATACTGCTTACTATCAGGAAACAACTGCTGTCATGAATTAAATACCTACCACTCACGCTACGGGAGACACGAAGTCGTAAACTACGATATTCTTGAATTACTGCAAAACCATGCGAGCCATCTTCCTGCACTTCCTCGTCCAGTAGTGGACCGACTGCAACCAAACTCGGTACACATACTGCTTACTATCAGGCGAACAACCGCTGTCATGAATTAAACACCTACCACTCACGCTACAGGAGACACGAAGTCGTAAACTACGATATTCTTGAATTACTGAAAAACCATGCGAGCCATCTTCCTGCACCTCCTCCTAAAGTAGTGGACCGACTGCAACCAAACTCGGTACACATACTGCATACTATCAGCCGAACAACCGCTGTCATGAATTAAACACCTACCCCTCACGCTACAGGAGTTACGAAGTCTTAAACTACGATATTCTGGAATTATTGCAAAACCATGCGAGCAATCTTCCTGCACCTCCTTCCCCAATAGTGCACCGACTGCAACCAAACTCGGTACACATACTTTTTACTATCAGGCGAACAACCGCTGTCATGAATTAAACACCTACCACTCACGCTACAGGAGACACCAAGTCGTAAACTACGATATTCTTGAATTACTGCAAAACCATGCGAGCCATCTTCCTGCACCTCCTCGTCCAGTAGTGGACCGACTGCAACCAAACTCGGTACACCTACTACTTACTATCAGGTGAACTACCGCTGTCAAGAATTAAACACCTACCACTCACGCTACAGGAGACACGAATTCGTAAACTACGATATTCATGAATTACTGCAAAACCATGCGAGCCATCTTCCTGCACCTCCTCCTAAAGTTGTAGACCGACTGCAACCAAAGTCGGTACACATACTGCTTACTATCAGGCGAACAACCGCTGTCATGAATTAAACACCTACCACTCACGCTACAGGAGACACGAAGTCGTAAACTACGATATTCTTGAATTACTGAAAAACCATGCGAGCCATCTTCCTGCACCTCCCCCTAAAGTAGTGGACCGACTGCAACCAAACTCGGTACACATACTGCATACTATCAGGCGAACAACCGCTGTCATGAATTAAACACCTACCCCTCACGCTACAGGAGACACGAAGTCTTAAACTACGATATTCTGGAATTATTGCAAAACCATGCGGGCAATCTTCCTGCACCTCCTTCCCCAATAGTGCACCGACTGCAACCAAACTCGGTACACATACTTTTTACTATCAGGCGAACAACCGCTGTCATGAATTAAACACCTACCACTCACGCTACAGGAGACACCAAGTCGTCAACTACGATATTCTTGAATTACTGCAAAACCATGCGAGCCATCTTCCTGCACCTCCTCCTAAATTAGTGGACCGACTGCAACCAAATTCGGTAAACATACTGCTTACTATCATTCGAACAACCGCTGTCATGAATTAAACACCTACCACTCACGCTACAGGAGACACGAAGTCGTAAACTAGGATATTCTTGAATTACTGCAAAACCATACGAGCGATGTTCCTGCACCTCCTCCTCCAGTAGTGGACCGACTGCAACCAAACTCGGTACACATACTGCTTACTATCAGGCGAACACCCGCTGTCATGAATTAAACACCCACCACTCACGCTACAGGAGACACGAAGTAATAAACTACGATATTCTTGAATTACTGCAAAACCTTGCGAGCCATCTTCCTGCACCTCCTCCTAAATTAGTGGACCGACTGCAACCAAATTCGGTAAACATACTGCTTACTATCAGGCGAACAACCGCTGTCATGAATTAAACACCTACCACTCACGCTACAGGAGACACGAAGTCGTAAACTACGATATTCTTGAATTACTGAAAAACAATGCGAGCCATCTTCCTGCACCTCCTCCTAAAGTAGTGGACCGACTGCAACCAAACCCGGTACACATACTGCATACTATCAGCCGAACAACCGCTGTCATGAATTAAACACCTACCCCTCACGCTACAGGAGTTACGAAGTCTTAAACTACGATATTCTGGAATTATTGCAAAACCATGCGAGCAATCTTCCTGCACCTCCTTCCCCAATAGTGCACCGACTGCAACCGAACTCGGTACACATACTTTTTACTATCAGGCGAACAACCGCTGTCATGAATTAAACACCTACCACTCACGCTACAGGAGACACCAAGTCGTAAACTACGATATTCTTGAATTACTGCAAAACCATGCGAGCCATCTTCCTGCACCTCCTCCTAAATTAGTGGACCGACTGCAACCAAACTCGGTACACATACTGCTTACTATCAGGTGAATAACCGCTGTCATGAATTAAACACATACCACTCACGCTACTGGAGACACGAATTCGTAAACTACGATATTCTTGAATTACTGCAAAACCATGCAAGCCATTTTCCTGAACATCCTCCTCCAGTAGTGGACCTACTGCAATAAAACACGGTACACATATTGCTTATTATCAGGCGAACAACCGCTGTCATGAATTAAACAACTTCCACTCACACTACAGGAGACACGAATTCGTAAACTACGATATTCTTGAATTACTGCAAAACCATGCGAGCCATCTTCCTGCACCTCCTCGTCCAGTAGTGGACCGACTGCAACCAAACTCGGTACACCTACTACTTACTATCAGGTGAACTACCGCTGTCAAGAATTAAACACCTACCACTCACGCTACAGGAGACACGAATTCGTAAACTACGATATTCTTGAATTACTGCAAAACCATGCGAGCCATCTTCCTGCACCTCCTCCTAAAGTAGTAGACCGACTGCAACCAAAGTCGGTACACATACTGCTTACTATCAGGCGAACAACCGCTGTCATGAATTAAACACCTACCACTCACGCTACAGGAGACACGAAGTCGTAAACTACGATATTCTTGAATTACTGAAAAACCATGCGAGCCATCTTCCTGCACCTCCTCCTAAAGTAGTGGACCGACTGCAACCAAACTCGGTACACATACTGCATACTATCAGGCGAACAACCGCTGTCATGAATTAAACACCTACCCCTCACGCTACATGAGACACGAAGTCTTAAACTACGATATTCTGGAATTATTGCAAAACCATGCGGGCAATCTTCCTGCACCTCCTTCCCCAATAGTGCACCGACTGCAACCAAACTCGGTACACATACTTTTTACTATCAGGCGAACAACCGCTGTCATGAATTAAACACCTACCACTCACGCTACAGGAGACACCAAGTCGTCAACTACGATATTCTTGAATTACTGCAAAACCATGCGAGCCATCTTCCTGCACCTCCTCCTAAATTAGTGGACCGACTGCAACCAAATTCGGTAAACATACTGCTTACTATCATTCGAACAACCGCTGTCATGAATTAAACACCTACCACTCACGCTACAGGAGACACGAAGTCGTAAACTAGGATATTCTTGAATTACTGCAAAACCATACGAGCGATCTTCCTGCACCTCCTCCTCCAGTAGTGGACCGACTGCAACCAAACTCGGTACACATACTGCTTACTATCAGGCGAACACCCGCTGTCATGAATTAAACACCCACCACTCATGCTACAGGAGACACGAAGTAATAAACTACGATATTCTTGAATTACTGCAAAACCTTGCGAGCCATCTTCCTGCACCTCCTCCTAAATTAGTGGACCGACTGCAACCAAATTCGGTAAACATACTGCTTACTATCAGGCGAACAACCGCTGTCATGAATTAAACACCTACCACTCACGCTACAGGAGACACGAAGTCGTAAACTAGGATATTCTTGAATTACTGCAAAACCATACGAGCCATCTTCCTGCACCTCCTCCTCCAGTAGTGGACCGACTGCAACCAAACTCGGTACACATACTGCTTACTATCAGGCGAACACCCGCTGTCATGAATTAAACACCCACCACTCACGCTACAGGAGACACGAAGTCGTAAACTACGATGTTCTTGAATTACTGCAAAACAATGCGAGCCATCTTCCTGCACCTACTCCTAAAGTAGTGGACCGACTGCAACCAAACTCGGTACACATACTGCTTACTATCAGGTGAATAACCGCTGTCATGAATTAAACACATACCACTCACGCTACTGGAGACACGAATTCGTAAACTACGATATTCTTGAATTACTGCAAAACCATGCAAGCCATCTTCCTGAACATCCTCCTCCAGTAGTGGACCTACTGCAATAAAACACGGTACACATATTGCTTATTATCAGGCGAACAACGCTGTCATGAATTAAACAACTACCACTCACACTACAGGAGACACGAATTCGTAAACTACGATATTCTTGAATTACTGCAAAACCATGCGAGCCATCTTCCTGCACCTCCTGCTAAAGTAGTGGACCGACTACAACCAAACTCGGTACACAAACGGCATACTATCAGGCGAACAACCACTGTCATGAATTAAACAACTACCACTCACACTACAGGAGACACGAATTCGTAAACTACGATATTCTTGAATTACTGCAAAACCATGCAAAACATCTTCCTGCACCTCCTCCTAAAGTAGTGGACCGACTGCAACCAAACTCGGTACACATACTGCTTACTATCAGGCGAACAACCGCTGTCATGAATTAAACACCTACCACTCACGCTACAGGAGACACGAAGTCGTAAACTACGATATTCTTGAATTTCGGCAAAACCATGCGAGCCATCTTCCTTCACCTCCTCCTAAAGTAGTGGACCGACTGCAACCAATCTCGGTACACATACTGCTTACTATCAGGCGAACAACCGCTGTCATGAATTAAACACCTACCACTCACGCTACAGGAGACACGAAGTCGTAAACTACGATATTCTTGAATTACTGCAAAACCATGCGAGACATCTTCCTGCACCTCCTCGTCCGGTAGTGGACCGACTGCAACCAAACTCAGTACACCTACTACTTACTATCAGGTGAACTACCGCTGTCAAGAATTAAACACCTACCACTCACGCTACAGGAGACACGAATTCGTAAACTACCATATTCTTGAATTACTGCAAATCCATGCGTGCAATCTTCCTGCACCTCCTCCTAAAGTAGTAAACCGACTGCAGCCAAAGTCGGTACACATACTGCTTACTATCAGCCGAACAACCGCTCTCATGAATTAAACAACTACCACTCACGTTACAGGAGACACGAGGCCGTAAACTACGACATTCTTCAATCACTGCAAAACCATGTGAACCATCTTCCTGCACCTCCTCATAAAGTAGTGGACCGACTGCAACAAAACTCGGTACACATACTGCTTACTATCTGGCGAACAACCGCTGTCATGAATTAAACACCTACTACTCACGCTACAGGAGACACGAAGTCGTAAACTACGGTATTCTTTAATTTCTGCAAAACCATGCGAGGCATCTTCCTTCACCTCCTCCTAAAGTAGTTGACCGACTGCAACCAAACTCGGTACACATAGTGCTTACTATCAGGCGAACAACCGCTGTCATGAATTAAACACCTACCACTCACGCTACAGGAGACATGAAGTCTTAACCTACGATATTCTTGAATTATTGCAAAACCATGCAAGCCATCTTCCTGCAACGCCTTCCCCAATAGTGGACCGACTGCAACCAAACACGGTACACATACTTTTTACTATCAGGCGAACAACCGCTGTCATGAATTAAACACCTACCACTCACGCTACAGGAGACACGAAGTCGTATTCTTGAATTACTGCAAAACCATGCGAGCCATCATCCTGCACCTCCTCCTAAAGTAGTGGACCGACAGCAACCAATCTCGGTACACATACTGACTACTATCAGGCGAACAACCGCTGTCATGATTTAAACATCTACCACTCACGCTACAGGAGACACCAAGTCGTAAACTACGATATTCTTGAATTACTGCAAAACCATGCGAGCCATCTTCCTGCACCTCCTCCTAAAGTAGTGGACCGACTGCAACCAAACTCGGTACACATAATGGTTACTATCAGGCGAACAACCGCTGTCTTGAATTAAGCACCTACCACTCGCGCTACAGGAGACACGAAGTCGTAAACTACGATATTCTTGAATTACTGCAAAACCATACGAGCCATCTTCCTGCACCTCCTCCTCCAGTAGTGGACCTACTGCAACCAACCTCGGTACACAAACTGCTTACTATCAGGCGAACAACCGCTGTCATGAATTAAAAACTTACCACTCACGCTACAGCAGACACGAAGTCGTAAACTACGATATTCTTGAATTACTGCAAAATAATGCGAGCGATCTTCCTGCACCTCCTCCTAAATTAGTGGACCGACTGCAACCAAATTCGGTAAACATACTGCTTACTATCAGGCGAACAACCGCTGTCATGAATTAAACACCTACCACTCACGCTACAGGAGACACGAAGTCGTAAACTAGGATATTCTTGAATTACTGCAAAACCATACGAGCCATTTTCCTGCACCTCCTCCTCCAGTATTGGACCGACTGCAACCAAACTCGGTACACATACTGCTTACTATCAGGCGAACACCCGCTGTCATGAATTAAACACCCACCACTCACGCTACAGGAGACACGAAGTCGTAAACTACGATATTCTTGAATTACTGCAAAACCATGCGAGCCATCTTCCTGCACCTCCTTCCCCAATAGTGCACCGACTGCAACCAAACTCGGTACACATACTTTTTACTATCAGGCGAACAACCGCTGTCATGAATTAAACACCTACCACTCACGCTACAGGAGACACCAAGTCGTCAACTACGATATTCTTGAATTACTGCAAAACCATGCGAGCCATCTTCCTGCACCTCCTCCTAAATTAGTGGACCGACTGCAACCAAATTCGGTAAACATACTGCTTACTATCATTCGAACAACCGCTGTCATGAATTAAACACCTACCACTCACGCTACAGGAGACACGAAGTCGTAAACTAGGATATTCTTGAATTACTGCAAAACCATACGAGCGATCTTCCTGCACCTCCTCCTCCAGTAGTGGACCGACTGCAACCAAACTCGGTACACATACTGCTTACTATCAGGCGAACACCCGCTGTCATGAATTAAACACCCACCACTCACGCTACAGGAGACACGAAGTAATAAACTACGATATTCTTGAATTACTGCAAAACCATGCGAGCCATCTTCCTGCACCTCCTCCTAAATTAGTGGACCGACTGCAACCAAATTCGGTAAACATACTGCTTACTATCAGGCGAACAACCGCTGTCAAGAATTAAACACCTACCACTCACGCTACAGGAGACACGAAGTCGTAAACTAGGATATTCTTGAATTACTGCAAAACCATACGAGCCATCTTCCTGCACCTCCTCCTCCAGTAGTGGACCGACTGCAACCAAACTCGGTACACATACTGCTTACTATCAGGCGAACACCCGCTGTCATGAATTAAACACCCACCACTCACGCTACAGGAGACACAAAGTCGTAAACTACGATGTTCTTGAATTACTGCAAAACAATGCGAGCCATCTTCCTGCACCTACTCCTAAAGTAGTGGACCGACTGCAACCAAACTCGGTACACATACTGCTTACTATCAGGTGAATAACCGCTGTCATGAATTAAACACATACCACTCACGCTACTGGAGACACGAATGCGTAAACTACGACATTCTTGAATTGCTGCAAAACCATGCAAGCCATCTTCCTGAACATCCTCCTCCAGTAGTGGACCTACTGCAATAAAACACGGTACACATATTGCTTATTATCAGGCGAACAACCGCTGTCATGAATTAAACAACTACCACTCACACTACAGGAGACACGAATTCGTAAACTACGATATTCTTGAATTACTGCAAAACCATGCGAGCCATCTTCCTGCACCTCCTCGTCCAGTAGTGGACCGACTGCAACCAAACTCGGTACACCTACTACTTACTATCAGGTGAACTACCGCTGTCAAGAATTAAACACCTACCACTCACGCTACAGGAGACACGAATTCGTAAACTACGATATTCTTGAATTACTGCAAAACCATGCGAGCCATCTTCCTGCACCTCCTCCTAAAGTAGTAGACCGACTGCAACCAAAGTCGGTACACATACTGCTTACTATCAGGCGAACAACTGCTGTCATGAATTAAAAACCTACCACTCACGCTACGGGAGACACGAAGTCGTAAACTACGATATTCTTGAATTACTGCAAAAACATGCCAGCCATCTTCCTGCACTTCCTCGTCCAGTAGTGGACCGACTGCAACCAAACTCGGTACACATACTGCTTACTATCAGGCGAACAACCGCTGTCATGAATTAAACACCTACCACTCACGCTACAGGAGACACGAAGTCGTAAACTACGATATTCTTGAATTACTGAAAAACCATGCGAGCCATCTTCCTGCACGTCCTCCTAAAGTAGTGGACCGACTGCAACCAAACTCGGTACACATGCTGCTTCTATCAGGCGAACAACCGCTGACATGAATTAAACACCTACCCCTCACGCTACAGGAGACACGAAGTCTTACACTACGATATTCTGGAATTATTGCAAAACCATGCGAGCCATTTTCCTGCACCTCCTCCTAAAGTAGTAGACCGACTGCTACCAAAGTCGGTACACATACTGCTTACTATCAGGCGAACAACTGCTGTCATGAATTAAACACCTACCACTCACGCTACAGCAGACACGAAGTCGTAAACTACGATATTCTTGAATTACTGCAAAAACATGCGAGCCATCTTCCTGCACCTCCTCGTCCAGTAGTGGACCGACTGCAACCAAACTCGGTACACATACTGCATACTATCAGGCGAACAACCGCTGTCATGAATTAAACACCTACCCGTCACGCTACAGGAGACACGAAGTCTTAAACTACGATATTCTGGAATTATTGCAAAACCATGCGGGCAATCTTCCTGCACCTCCTTCCCAAATAGTGCACCGACTGCAACCAAACTCGGTACACATACTTTTTACTATCAGGCGAACAACCGCTGTCATGAATTAAACACCTACCACTCACGCTACAGGAGACACCAAGTCGTAAACTACGATACTCTTGAATTACTGCAAAACCATGCGAGCCATCTTCCTGCACCTCCTCCTAAATTAGTGGACCGACTGCAACCAAATTCGGTAAACATACTGCTTACTATCATTCGAACAACCGCTGTCATGAATTAAACACCTACCACTCACGCTACAGGAGACACGAAGTCGTAAACTAGGATATTCTTGAATTACTGCAAAACCATACGAGCGATCTTCCTGCACCTCCTCCTCCAGTAGTGGACCGACTGCAACCAAACTCGGTACACATACTGCTTACTATCAGGCGAACACCCGCTGTCATGAATTAAACACCCACCACTCACGCTACAGGAGACACGAAGTCGTAAACTACGATATTCTTGAATTACTGCAAAACCATGCGAGCCATCTTCCTGCACCTCCTCCTAAATTAGTGGACCGCCTGCCATCAAATTCGGTAAACATACTGCTTACTATCAGGCGAACAACCGCTGTCATGAATTAAACACCTACCACTCACGCTACAGGAGACACGAAGTCGTAAACTAGGATATTCTTGAATTACTGCAAAACCATACGAGCCATCTTCCTGCACCTCCTCCTCCAGTAGTGGACCGACTGCAACCAAACTCGGTACACATACTGCTTACTATCAGGCGAACACCCGCTGTCATGAATTAAACACCCACCACTCACGCTACAGGAGACACGAAGTCGTAAACTACGATGTTCTTGAATAACTGCAAAACAATGCGAGCCATCTTCCTGCACCTCCTCCTAAAGTAGTGGACTGACTGCAACCAAACTCGGTACACATACTGCTTACTATCAGGTGAATAACCGCTGTCATGAATTAAACACATACCACTCACGCTACTGGAGACACGAATTCGTAAACTACGATATTCTTGAATTACTGCAAAACCATGCAAGCCATCTTCCTGAACATCCTCCTCCAGTAGTGGACCTACTGCAATAAAACACGGTACACATATTGCTTATTATCAAGCGAACAACGCTGTCATGAATTAAACAACTAACACTCACACTACAGGAGACACGAATTCGTAAACTACGATATTCTTGAATTTCTGCAAAACCATGCGAGCCATCTTCCTGCACCTCCTGCTAAAGTAGTGGACCGACTACAACCAAACTCGGTACACAAACGGCATACTATCAGGCGAACAACCACTGTCATGAATTAAACAACTACCACTCACACTACAGGAGACACGAATTCGTAAACTACGATATTCTTGAATTACTGCAAAAACATGCAAACCATCTTTTTGCACCTCCTCCTAAAGTAGTGGACCGACTGCAACCAAACTCGGTACACATACTGCTTACTATCAGGCGAACAACCGCTGTCATGAATTAAACACCTACCACTCACGCTACAGGAGACACGAATTCGTAAACTACGATATTCTTGAATTACTGCAAAACCATGCAAGCCATCTTCCTGAACATCCTCCTCCAGTAGTGGACCTACTGCAATAAAACACGGTACACATATTGCTTATTATCAGGCGAACAACGCTGTCATGAATTAAACAACTAACACTCACACTACAGGAGACACGAATTCGTAAACTACGATATTCTTGAATTACTGCAAAACCATGCGAGCAATCTTCCTGCACCTCCTCCTAAAGTAGTAAACCGACTGCAGCCAAAGTCGGTACACATACTGCTTACTATCAGCCGAACAACCGCTCTCATGAATTAAACAACTACCACTCACGTTACAGGAGACACGAGGCCGTAAACTACGACATTCTTGAATCACTGCAAAACCATGTGAACCATCTTCCTGCACCTCCTCATAAAGTAGTGGACCGACTGCAACAAAACTCGGTACACATACTGCTTACTATCTGGCGAACAACCGCTGTCA
Organism: Locusta migratoria; assembly: GCA_026315105.1. Classification (NCBI taxonomy): domain Eukaryota; kingdom Metazoa; phylum Arthropoda; class Insecta; order Orthoptera; family Acrididae; genus Locusta; species Locusta migratoria. Next base: position 16,416,445 of record CM048753.1, on the reverse strand, counting down.
TGAATTAAACACCTACCACTCACGCTACAGGAGACACGAAGTCGTAAACTACGGTATTCTTTAATTTCTGCAAAACCATGCGAGGCATCTTCCTTCACCTCCTCCTAAAGTAGTTGACCGACTGCAACCAAACTCGGTACACATAGTGCTTACTATCAGGCGAACAACCGCTGTCATGAATTAAACACCTACCACTCACGCTACAGGAGACACGAAGTCTTAACCTACGATATTCTTGAATTATTGCAAACCATGCAAGCCATCTTCCTGCAACTCCTTCCCCAATAGTGGACCGACTGCAACCAAACTCGGTACACATACTTTTTACTATCAGGCGAACAACCGCTGTCATGAATTAAACACCTACCACTCACGCTACAGGAGACACGAAGTCGTATTCTTGAATTACTGCAAAACCATGCGAGCCATCATCCTGCACCTCCTCCTAAAGTAGTGGACCGACTGCAACCAAACTCGGTACACATAATGGTTACTATCAGGCGAACAACCGCTGTCTTGAATTAAGCACCTACCACTCGCGCTACAGGAGACACGAAGTCGTAAACTACGATATTCTTGAATTACTGCAAAAGCATTCGAGCCATCTTCCTGCACCTCCTCCTCCAGTAGTGGACCTACTGCAACCAACCTCGGTACACAAACTGCTTACTATCAGGCGAACAACCGCTGTCATGAATTAAAAACTTACCAGTCACGCTACAGCAGACACGAAGTCGTAAACTACGATATTCTTGAATTACTGCAAAATAAAGCGAGCGATCTTCCTGCACTTCCTCCTAAATTAGTGGACCGACTGCAACCAAATTCGGTAAACATACTGCTTACTATCAGGCGAACAACCGCTGTCATGAATTAAACACCTACCACTCACGCTACAGGAGACACGAAGTCGTAAACTAGGATATTCTTGAATTACTGCAAAACCATACGAGCCATTTTCCTGCACCTACTCCTCCAGTAGTGGACCGACTGCAACCAAACTCGGTACACATACTGCTTACTATCAGGCGAACACCCGCTGTCATGAATTAAACACCCACCACTCACGCTACAGGAGACACGAAGTCGTAAACTACGATATTCTTGAAATACTGCAAAACCATGCGAGCCATCTTCCTGCACCTCCTCCTAAAGTAGTGGACCGACTGCAACCAAACTCGATACACATACTGCTTACTATCAGGTGAACAACCGCTGTCATGAATTAAACACATACCACTCACGCTACTGGAGACACGAATTCGTAAACTACGATATTCTTGAATTACTGCAAAACCAAGCAAGCCATTTTCCTGAACATCCTCCTCCAGTAGTGGACCTACTGCAATAAAACACGGTACACATATTGCTTATTATCAGGCGAACAACCGCTGTCATGAATAAAACAACTACCACTCACACTACAGGAGACACGAATTCGTAAACTACGATATTCTTGAATTACTGCAAAACCATGCGAGACATCTTCCTGCACCTCCTCCTAAAGTAGTGGACCGACTGCAACCAAACTCGGTACACATACTGCTGACTATCAGGCGAACAACCGCTGTCATGAATTAAACACCTACCACTCTCGCTACAGGAGACACGAAGTCGTAAACTACGATATTCTTGAATTTCGGCAAAAGCATGCGAGCCATCTTCCTTCACCTCCTCCTAAAGTAGTGGACCGACTGCAACCAATCTCGGTACACATACTGCTTACTATCAGGCGAACAACCGCTGTCATGAATTAAACACCTACCACTCACGCTACAGGAGACACGAAGTCGTAAACTACGATATTCTTGAATTACTGCAAAACCATGGGAGACATCTTCCTGCACCTCCTCGTCCAGTAGTGGACCGACTGCAACCAAACTCGGTACACCTACTACTTACTATCAGGTGAACTACCGCTGTCAAGAATTAAACACCTACCACTCACGCTACAGGAGACACGAATTCGTAAACTACCATATTCTTGAATTACTGCAAATCCATGCGAGCAATCTTCCTGCACCTCCTCCTAAAGTAGTAAACCGACTGCAGCCAAAGTCGGTACACATACTGCTTACTATCTGGCGAACAACCGCTGTCATGAATTAAACACCTACTACTCACGCTACAGGAGACACGAAGTCGTAAACTACGGTATTCTTGAATTTCTGCAAAACCATGCGAGCCATCTTCCTGCACCTCCTCCTAAAGTAGTGGACCGACTGCAACCAAACTCGGTACACATAAGGATTACTATCAGGCGAAAAACCGCTGTCTTGAATTAAGCACCTACAATTCGCGCTACGAGAGACACGAAGTCGTAAATTACGATATTCTTGAATTACTGCAAAACCATGCGAGCCATCTTCCTGCACCTCCTCCTCCAGTAGTGGACCTACTGCAACCAAACTCGGTACACAAACTGCTTACTATCAGGCGAACAACCGCTGTCATGAATTAAACACCTACCACTCACGCTACAGGAGACATGAAGTGGTAAACTAGGATATTCTTGAATTACTGCAAAACCATACGAGCCATCTTCCTGCACCTCCTCCTCCAGTAGTGGACCGACTGCAACCAAACTCGGTACACGTACTGCTTACTATGAGGCGAACAACCGCTGTCATGAATTAAACAACTACCACTCACGCTACAGGAGACACGAAGTCTTAAACTACGATATTCTTGAATTATTGCAAAACCATGCGAGCCATCTTCCAGCACCGCCTTCCCCAATGGTGGACCGACAGCAACCAAACTCGGTACACATACTGCTTACTATCAGGCGAACAACCGCTGTCATGATTTAAACACCTACCACTCACGCTACTGGAGACACGAATTCGTAAACTACGATAATCTTGAATTACTGCGAAAAGCATGCAAGCAATCTTCCTGAACATTCTCCTCCAGTAGTGGACCTACTGCAACAAAACTCGGTACACATATTGCTTATTATCAGGCGAACAACCGCTGTCATGAATTATAAAACTACCACTCACACTACAGGAGACACGAATTCGTAAACTACGACATTCTTGAATTACTGCAAAATCATGTGAGCCATCTTCCTGCACCTCCTGCTAAAGTAATGGACCGACTGCAACCAAACTCGGTACACATACTGCTTACTATCAGGCGACCCACCGCTGTCATGAATTAAACACCTACCACTCACGCTACAGGAGACACGAATTCGTAAACTACGATATTCTTGAATTACTGCAAAACCATGCGAGGCATCTTACTGCACCTCCTACTAAAGTAGTGGACCGACTGCAAAAAAACTCGGTAAACATACTGCTTACTGTCAGGCGCACAACCACTGTCATGAATTAAACACCTACCACTCACACTACAGGCGACACGAATTCGTAAACTACGAAAATCTTGAATTACTGCAAGACCATGCGAGCTATCTTCCTGCACCTCCTCGTCCAGTAGTAGACCGACTGCAACCAAAGTCGGTACACATACTGCCTACTATCAGGCGAAAAACCGCTCTCATGAATAAAACAACTACCACTCACGTTACAGGAGACACGAGGTCGTAAACTACGACATTCTTGAATCACTGAAAAACAATGCGAGCCATCTTCCTGCACCTAGTCATAAAGTAGTGGACCGACTGCAACAAAACTCGGTACATATACTGCTTACAATCAGTCCAGTAGTGGACCGACTGCAACCAAACTCGGTACACATACTGCTTACTATGAGGCGAACAACCTCTGTCATAAATTAAACACCTACAACTCACGCTACAGGAGACACGAAGTCGTAAACTACGATATTCTTGAATTACTGCAAAACCATGCGAGCCATCTTCCTGCACCTCCTCCTACAGTAGTGGACCGACTGCAGCCAAACTCGGTACACATACTGCTTACTATTAGGCGAACAACAGCTGACATGAATTAAACACCTACCACTCACGCTACAGGAGACAAGAAGTCGTAAACTACGATATTCTTGAATTTCTGCAAAACCATGCGAGGCATCTTCCTTCACCTCCTCCTAAAGTAGTTGACCGACTGCAACCAAACTCGGTATACATACTGCTTACTATCAGGCGAACAACCGCTGTCATGAATTAAACACCTACCACTCACGCTACAGGAGACACGAAGTCTTAACCTACGATATTCTTGAATTATTGCAAAACCATGCAAGCCATCTTCCTGCACCTCCTTCCCCAATAGTGGACCGACTGCAACCAAACTCGGTACACATACTTTTTACTATCAGGCGAACAACCGCTGTCATGAATTAAACACCTACCACTCACGCTACAGGAGACACAAAGTCGTAAACTACGATATTCTTGAATTACTGCAAAACCATGCGAGATATCTTACGTCACCTCCTCCTAAAGTAGTGGACCGACTGCAACCAATCTCGTTACACATACTGCTTACTATCAGGCGAACAACCGCTGTCATGAATTAAACACCTACCACTCACGCTACAAGAGACACGAAGTCGTAAACTACGATATTCTTGAATTACAGCAAATCCATGCGAGACATCTTCCTGCACCTCCTCTTCCAGTAGTGGACCGCCTGCAACCAAACTCGGTACACATACTGCTTACTATGAGGCGAACAACCGCTGTCATGAATTAAACAACTACCACTCACGCTACAGGAGACACGAAGTCTTAAACTACGATATTCTTGAATTATTGCAAAACCATGCGAGCAATCTTCCAGCACCTCCTTCCCCAATGGTGGACCGACAGCAACCAAACTCGGTACACATACTTTTTACTATCAGGCGAACAACCGCTGTCATGAATTAAACACCTACCACTCACGCTACAGGAGACACGAAGTCGTTAACTACGATATTCTTGAATTACTGAAAAACCATGCGAGCCATCTTCCTGCACCTCCTCCTACAGTAAAGGACCGACTGCAACCAAACTCGGTACACATACTTTTTACTATCAGGCGAACAACCACTGTCATGAATTAAACACCTACCACTCACGCTACAGGAGACACAAAGTCGTAAACTACGATATTCTTGAATTACTGCAAAATCATGCGAGATATCTTACTTCACCTCCTCCTAAAGTAGTGGACCGACAGCAACCAATCTCGGTACACATACTGATTACTAACAGGCGAACAACCGCTGTCATGAATTAAACACCTGCCACTCACGCTACAGGAGACACGAAGTCGTAAACTACGATATTCTTGAATTACTGCAAAACCATGCGAGCCATCTTCCTGCACCTCCTCCTAAAGTAGTGGACCGACTGCAACCAAACTCGGTACACATAAGGATTACTATCAGGCGAAAAACCGCTGTCTTGAATTAAGCACCTACAATTCGCGCTACGAGAGACACGAAGTCGTAAACTACGATATTCTTGAATTACTGCAAAACCATGCGAGCCATCTTCCTGCACCTCCTCCTCCAGTAGTGGACCTACTGCAACCAAACTCGGTACACAAACTGCTTACTATCAGGCGAACAACCGCTGTCATGAATTTAACACCTACCACTCACGCTACAGGAGACATGAAGTGGTAAACTAGGATATTCTTGAATTACTGCAAAACCATACGAGCCATCTTCCTGCACCTCCTCCTCCAGTAGTGGACCGACTGCAACCAAACTCGGTACACATACTGCTTACTATGAGGCGAACAACCGCTGTCATGAATTAAACAACTACCACTCACGCTACAGGAGACACGAAGTCTTAAACTACGATATTCTTGAATTATTGCAAAACCATGCGAGCCATCTTCCAGCACCTCCTTCCCCAATGGTGGACCGACAGCAACCAAACTCGGTACACATACTGCTTACTATCAGGCGAACAACCGCTGTCATGATTTAAACACCTACCACTCACGCTACTGGAGACACGAATTCGTAAAGTACGATATTCTTGAATTACTGCAAAAGCATGCAAGCCATCTTCCTGAACATTCTCCTCCAGTAGTGGACCTACTGCAACAAAACTCGGTACACATATTGCTTATTATCAGGCGAACAACCGCTGTCATGAATTATACAACTACCACTCACACTACAGGAGACACGAATTCGTAAACTACGATATTCTTGAATTACTGCAAAATCATGTGAGCCATCTTCCTGCACCTCCTGCTAAAGTAATGGACCGACTGCAACCAAACTCGGTACACATACTGCTTACTATCAGGCGACCCACCGCTGTCATGAATTAAACACCTACCACTCACGCTACAGGAGACACGAATTCGTAAACTACGATATTCTTGAATTACTGCAAAACCATGCGAGGCATCTTCCTGCACCTCCTACTAAACTAGTGGACTGACTGCAAAAAAACTCGGTAAACATACTGCTTACTGTCAGGCGCACAACCACTGTCATGAATTAAACACCTACCACTCACACTACAGGCGACACGAATTCGTAAACTACGATATTCTTGAATTACTGCAAAACCATGTGAGCCATCTTCCTGCACCTCCTCCAAAAGTAGTGGACCGACTGCAACCAAACTGGGTACACATACTGCTTACTATCAGGCGAACTACCGCTGTCATGAATTAAACACCTACCACTCACACTACAGGAGACACGAATTCGTAAACTACGATATTCTTGAATTACTGCAAGACCATGCGAGCAATCTTCCTGCACCTCCTCCTAAAGTAGTGGACCGACTGCAACCAATCCTGGTACACATACTGCTTACTATCAGGCGAACAACCGCTGTCATGAATTAAACACCAACCACTCACGCTACAGGTGACACGAAGTCGTAAACTACGATATTCTTGAATTACTGCAAAACCATGCGAGCTATCTTCCTGCACCTCCTCGTCCAGTAGTAGACCGACTGCAACCAAAGTCGGTACACATACTGCCTACTATCAGGCGAACAACCGCTCTCATGAATAAAACAACTACCACTCACGTTACAGGAGACACGAGGTCGTAAACTACGACATTCTTGAATCACTGAAAAACAATGCGAGCCATCTTCCTGCACCTCCTCATAAAGTAGTGGACCGACTGCAACAAAACTCGGTACATATACTGCTTACAATCAGTCCAGTAGTGGACCGACTGCAACCAAACTCGGTACACATACTGCTTACTATGAGGCGAACAACCTCTGTCATAAATTAAACACCTACAACTCAAGCTACAGGAGACACGAAGTCGTAAACTACGATATTCTTGAATTACTGCCAAACCATGCGAGCCATCTTCCTGCACCTCCTCCTACAGTAGTGGACCGACTGCAACCAAACTCGGTACACATACTTTTTACTATCAGGCGAACAACCACTGTCATGAATTAAACACCTACCACTCACGCTACAGGAGACACAAAGTCGTAAACTACGATATTCTTGAATTACTGCAAAATCATGCGAGATATCTTACTTCACCTCCTCCTAAAGTAGTGGACCGACAGCAACCAATCTCGGTACACATACTGATTACTAACAGGCGAACAACCGCTGTCATGAATTAAACACCTGCCACTCACGCTACAGGAGACACGAAGTCGTAAACTACGATATTCTTGAATTACTGCAAAACCATGCGAGCCATCTTCCTGCACCTCCTCCTAAAGTAGTGGACCGACTGCAACCAAACTCGGTACACATAAGGATTACTATCAGGCGAAAAACCGCTGTCTTGAATTAAGCACCTACAATTCGCGCTACGAGAGACACGAAGTCGTAAACTACGATATTCTTGAATTACTGCAAAACCATGCGAGCCATCTTCCTGCACCTCCTCCTCCAGTAGTGGACCTACTGCAACCAAACTCGGTACACAAACTGCTTACTATCAGGCGAACAACCGCTGTCATGAATTTAACACCTACCACTCACGCTACAGGAGACATGAAGTGGTAAACTAGGATATTCTTGAATTACTGCAAAACCATACGAGCCATCTTCCTGCACCTCCTCCTCCAGTAGTGGACCGACTGCAACCAAACTCGGTACACGTACTGCTTACTATGAGGCGAACAACCGCTGTCATGAATTAAACAACTACCACTCACGCTACAGGAGACACGAAGTCTTAAACTACGATATTCTTGAATTATTGCAAAACCATGCGAGCCATCTTCCAGCACCTCCTTCCCCAATGGTGGACCGACAGCAACCAAACTCGGTACACATACTGCTTACTATCAGGCGAACAACCGCTGTCATGATTTAAACACCTACCACTCTCGCTACTGGAGACACGAATTCGTAAAGTACGATATTCTTGAATTACTGCAAAAGCATGCAAGCCATCTTCCTGAACATTCTCCTCCAGTAGTGGACCTACTGCAACAAAACTCGGTACACATATTGCTTATTATCAGGCGAACAACCGCTGTCATGAATTATACAACTACCACTCACACTACAGGAGACACGAATTCGTAAACTACGATATTCTTGAATTACTGCAAAATCATGTGAGCCATCTTCCTGCACCTCCTGCTAAAGTAATGGACCGACTGCAACCAAACTCGGTACACATACTGCTTACTATCAGGCGACCCACCGCTGTCATGAATTAAACACCTACCACTCACGCTACAGGAGACACGAATTCGTAAACTACGATATTCTTGAATTACTGCAAAACCATGCGAGGCATCTTCCTGCACCTCCTACTAAACTAGTGGACTGACTGCAAAAAAACTCGGTAAACATACTGCTTACTGTCAGGCGCACAACCACTGTCATGAATTAAACACCTACCACTCACACTACAGGCGACACGAATTCGTAAACTACGATATTCTTGAATTACTGCAAAACCATGTGAGCCATCTTCCTGCACCTCCTCCAAAAGTAGTGGACCGACTGCAACCAAACTGGGTACACATACTGCTTACTATCAGGCGAACTACCGCTGTCATGAATTAAACACCTACCACTCACACTACAGGAGACACGAATTCGTAAACTACGATATTCTTGAATTACTGCAAGACCATGCGAGCAATCTTCCTGCACCTCCTCCTAAAGTAGTGGACCGACTGCAACCAATCCTGGTACACATACTGCTTACTATCAGGCGAACAACCGCTGTCATGAATTAAACACCTACCACTCACGCTACAGGAGACACGAAGTCGTTAACTACGATATTCTTGAATTACTGAAAAACCATGCGAGCCATCTTCCTGCACCTCCTCCTACAGTAAAGGACCGACTGCAACCAAACTCGGTACACATACTTTTTACTATCAGGCGAACAACCACTGTCATGAATTAAACACCTACCACTCACGCTACAGGAGACACAAAGTCGTAAACTACGATATTCTTGAATTACTGCAAAATCATGCGAGATATCTTACTTCACCTCCTCCTAAAGTATTGGACCGACAGCAACCAATCTCGGTACACATACTGATTACTAACAGGCGAACAACCGCTGTCATGAATTAAACACCTGCCACTCACGCTACAGGAGACACGAAGTCGTAAACTACGATATTCTTGAATTACTGCAAAACCATGCGAGCAATCTTCCTGCACCTCCTCCTAAAGTAGTGGACCGACTGCAACCAAACTCGGTACACATAAGGATTACTATCAGGCGAAAAACCGCTGTCTTGAATTAAGCACCTACAATTCGCGCTACGAGAGACACGAAGTCGTAAACTACGATATTCTTGAATTACTGCAAAACCATGCGAGCCATCTTCCTGCACCTCCTCCTCCAGTAGTGGACCTACTGCAACCAAACTCGGTACACAAACTGCTTACTATCAGGCGAACAACCGCTGTCATGAATTAAACACCTACCACTCACGCTACAGGAGACATGAAGTGGTAAACTAGGATATTCTTGAATTACTGCAAAACCATACGAGCCATCTTCCTGCACCTCCTCCTCCAGTAGTGGACCGACTGCAACCAAACTCGGTACACGTACTGCTTACTATGAGGCGAACAACCGCTGTCATGAATTAAACAACTACCACTCACGCTACAGGAGACACGAAGTCTTAAACTACGATATTCTTGAATTATTGCAAAACCATGCGAGCCATCTTCCAGCACCTCCTTCCCCAATGGTGGACCGACAGCAACCAAACTCGGTACACATACTGCTTACTATCAGGCGAACAACCGCTGTCATGATTTAAACACCTACCACTCACGCTACTGGAGACACGAATTCGTAAAGTACGATATTCTTGAATTACTGCAAAAGCATGCAAGCCATCTTCCTGAACATTCTCCTCCAGTAGTGGACCTACTGCAACAAAACTCGGTACACATATTGCTTATTATCAGGCGAACAACCGCTGTCATGAATTATACAACTACCACTCACACTACAGGAGACACGAATTCGTAAACTACGATATTCTTGAATTACTGCAAAATCATGTGAGCCATCTTCCTGCACCTCCTGCTAAAGTAATGGACCGACTGCAACCAAACTCGGTACACATACTGCTTACTATCAGGCGACCCACCGCTGTCATGAATTAAACACCTACCACTCACGCTACAGGAGACACGAATTCGTAAACTACGATATTCTTGAATTACTGCAAAACCATGCGAGGCATCTTCCTGCACCTCCTACTAAACTAGTGGACCGACTGCAAAAAAACTCGGTAAACATACTGCTTACTGTCAGGCGCACAACCACTGTCATGAATTAAACACCTACCACTCACACTACAGGCGACACGAATTCGTAAACTACGATATTCTTGAATTACTGCAAAACCATGTGAGCCATCTTCCTGCACCTCCTCCAAAAGTAGTGGACCGACTGCAACCAAACTGGGTACACATACTGCTTACTATCAGGCGAACAACCGCTGTCATGATTTAAACACCTACCACTCACGCTACTGGAGACACGAATTCGTAAACTACGATAATCTTGAATTACTGCGAAAAGCATGCAAGCAATCTTCCTGAACATTCTCCTCCAGTATTGGACCTACTGCAACAAAACTCGGTACACATATTGCTTATTATCAGGCGAACAACCGCTGTCATGAATTATAAAACTACCACTCACACTACAGGAGACACGAATTCGTAAACTACGACATTCTTGAATTACTGCAAAATCATGTGAGCCATCTTCCTGCACCTCCTGCTAAAGTAATGGACCGACTGCAACCAAACTCGGTACACATACTGCTTACTATCAGGCGACCCACCGCTGTCATGAATTAAACACCTACCACTCACGCTACAGGAGACACGAATTCGTAAACTACGATATTCTTGAATTACTGCAAAACCATGCGAGGCATCTTACTGCACCTCCTACTAAAGTAGTGGACCGACTGCAAAAAAACTCGGTAAACATACTGCTTACTGTCAGGCGCACAACCACTGTCATGAATTAAACACCTACCACTCACACTACAGGCGACACGAATTCGTAAACTACGATATTCTTGAATTACTGCAAAACCATGTGAGCCATCTTCCTGCACCTCCTCCAAAAGTAGTGGACCGACTGCAACCAAACTGATTACACATACTGCTTACTATCAGGCGAACTACCGCTGTCATGAATTAAACACCTACCACTCACACTACAGGAGACACGAATTCGTAAACTACGAAAATCTTGAATTACTGCAAGACCATGCGAGCAATCTTCCTGCACCTCCTCCTAAAGTAGTGGACCGACTGCAACCAATCCTGGTACACATACTGCTTACTATCAGGCGAACAACCGCTGTCATGAATTAAACACCAACCACTCACGCTACAGGAGACACGAAGTCGTAAACTACGATATTCTTGAATTACTGCAAAACCATGCGAGCTATCTTCCTGCACCTCCTCGTCCAGTAGTAGACCGACTGCAACCAAAGTCGGTACACATACTGCCTACTATCAGGCGAAAAACCGCTCTCATGAATAAAACAACTACCACTCACGTTACAGGAGACACGAGGTCGTAAACTACGACATTCTTGAATCACTGAAAAACAATGCGAGCCATCTTCCTGCACCTCCTCATAAAGTAGTGGACCGACTGCAACAAAACTCGGTACATATACTGCTTACAATCAGTCCAGTAGTGGACCGACTGCAACCAAACTCGGTACACATACTGCTTACTATGAGGCGAACAACCTCTGTCATAAATTAAACACCTACAACTCACGCTACAGGAGACACGAAGTCGTAAACTACGATATTCTTGAATTACTGCAAAACCATGCGAGCCATCTTCCTGCACCTCCTCCTACAGTAGTGGACCGACTGCAGCCAAACTCGGTACACATACTGCTTACTATTAGGCGAACAACAGCTGACATGAATTAAACACCTACCACTCACGCTACAGGAGACAAGAAGTCGTAAACTACGATATTCTTGAATTTCTGCAAAACCATGCGAGGCATCTTCCTTCACCTCCTCCTAAAGTAGTTGACCGACTGCAACCAAACTCGGTATACATACTGCTTACTATCAGGCGAACAACCGCTGTCATGAATTAAACACCTACCACTCACGCTACAGGAGACACGAAGTCTTAACCTACGATATTCTTGAATTATTGCAAAACCATGCAAGCCATCTTCCTGCACCTCCTTCCCCAATAGTGGACCGACTGCAACCAAACTCGGTACACATACTTTTTACTATCAGGCGAACAACCGCTGTCATGAATTAAACACCTACCACTCACGCTACAGGAGACACAAAGTCGTAAACTACGATATTCTTGAATTACTGCAAAACCATGCGAGATATCTTACGTCACCTCCTCCTAAAGTAGTGGACCGACTGCAACCAATCTCGTTACACATACTGCTTACTATCAGGCGAACAACCGCTGTCATGAATTAAACACCTACCACTCACGCTACAAGAGACACGAAGTCGTAAACTACGATATTCTTGAATTACAGCAAATCCATGCGAGACATCTTCCTGCACCTCCTCTTCCAGTAGTGGACCGCCTGCAACCAAACTCGGTACACATACTGCTTACTATGAGGCGAACAACCGCTGTCATGAATTAAACAACTACCACTCACGCTACAGGAGACACGAAGTCTTAAACTACGATATTCTTGAATTTTATGCAAAACCATGCGAGCAATCTTCCAGCACCTCCTTCCCCAATGGTGGACCGACAGCAACCAAACTCGGTACACATACTTTTTACTATCAGGCGAACAACCGCTGTCATGAATTAAACACCTACCACTCACGCTACAGGAGACACGAAGTCGTTAACTACGATATTCTTGAATTACTGAAAAACCATGCGAGCCATCTTCCTGCACCTCCTCCTACAGTAAAGGACCGACTGCAACCAAACTCGGTACACATACTTTTTAATATCAGGCGAACAACCACTGTCATGAATTAAACACCTACCACTCACGCTACAGGAGACACAAAGTCGTAAACTACGATATTCTTGAATTACTGCAAAATCATGCGAGATATCTTACTTCACCTCCTCCTAAAGTAGTGGACCGACAGCAACCAATCTCGGAACACATACTGATTACTAACAGGCGAACAACCGCTGTCATGAATTAAACACCTGCCACTCACGCTACAGGAGACACGAAGTCGTAAACTACGATATTCTTGAATTACTGCAAAACCATGCGAGCCATCTTCCTGCACCTCCTCCTAAAGTAGTGGACCGACTGCAACCAAACTCGGTACACATAAGGATTACTATCAGGCGAAAAACCGCTGTCTTGAATTAAGCACCTACAATTCGCGCTACGAGAGACACGAAGTCGTAAACTACGATATTCTTGAATTACTGCAAAACCATGCGAGCCATCTTCCTGCACCTCCTCCTCCAGTAGTGGACCTACTGCAACCAAACTCGGTACACAAACTGCTTACTATCAGGCGAACAACCGCTGTCATGAATTAAACACCTACCACTCACGCTACAGGAGACATGAAGTGGTAAACTAGGATATTCTTGAATTACTGCAAAACCATACGAGCCATCTTCCTGCACCTCCTCCTCCAGTAGTGGACCGACTGCAACCAAACTCGGTACACGTACTGCTTACTATGAGGCGAACAACCGCTGTCATGAATTAAACAACTACCACTCACGCTACAGGAGACACGAAGTCTTAAACTACGATATTCTTGAATTATTGCAAAACCATGCGAGCCATCTTCCAGCACCTCCTTCCCCAATGGTGGACCGACAGCAACCAAACTCGGTACACATAATGCTTACTATCAGGCGAACAACCGCTGTCATGATTTAAACACCTACCACTCACGCTACTGGAGACACGAATTCGTAAAGTACGATATTCTTGAATTACTGCAAAAGCATGCAAGCCATCTTCCTGAACATTCTCCTCCAGTAGTGGACCTACTGCAACAAAACTCGGTACACATATTGCTTATTATCAGGCGAACAACCGCTGTCATGAATTATACAACTACCACTCACACTACAGGAGACACGAATTCGTAAACTACGATATTCTTGAATTACTGCAAAATCATGTGAGCCATCTTCCTGCACCTCCTGCTAAAGTAATGGACCGACTGCAACCAAACTCGGTACACATACTGCTTACTATCAGGCGACCCACCGCTGTCATGAATTAAACACCTACCACTCACGCTACAGGAGACACGAATTCGTAAACTACGATATTCTTGAATTACTGCAAAACCATGCGAGGCATCTTCCTGCACCTCCTACTAAACTAGTGGACCGACTGCAAAAAAACTCGGTAAACATACTGCTTACTGTCAGGCGCACAACCACTGTCATGAATTAAACACCTACCACTCACACTACAGGCGACACGAATTCGTAAACTACGATATTCTTGAATTACTGCAAAACCATGTGAGCCATCTTCCTGCACCTCCTCCAAAAGTAGTGGACCGACTGCAACCAAACTGGGTACACATACTGCTTACTATCAGGCGAACTACCGCTGTCATGAATTAAACACCTACCACTCACACTACAGGAGACACGAATTCGTAAACTACGATATTCTTGAATTACTGCAAGACCATGCGAGCAATCTTCCTGCACCTCCTCCTAAAGTAGTGGACCGACTGCAACCAATCCTGGTACACATACTGCTTACTATCAGGCGAACAACCGCTGTCATGAATTAAACACCAACCACTCACGCTACAGGTGACACGAAGTCGTAAACTACGATATTCTTGAATTACTGCAAAACCATGCGAGCTATCTTCCTGCACCTCCTCGTCCAGTAGTAGACCGACTGCAACCAAAGTCGGTACACATACTGCCTACTATCAGGCGAACAACCGCTCTCATGAATAAAACAACTACCACTCACGTTACAGGAGACACGAGGTCGTAAACTACGACATTCTTGAATCACTGAAAAACAATGCGAGCCATCTTCCTGCACCTCCTCATAAAGTAGTGGACCGACTGCAACAAAACTCGGTACATATACTGCTTACAATCAGTCCAGTAGTGGACCGACTGCAACCAAACTCGGTACACATACTGCTTACTATGAGGCGAACAACCTCTGTCATAAATTAAACACCTACAACTCACGCTACAGGAGACACGAAGTCGTAAACTACGATATTCTTGAATTACTGCTAAACCATGCGAGTCATCTTCCTGCACCTCCTCCTACAGTAGTGGACCGACTGCAACCAAACTCGGTACACATATTGCTTACTATCAGGCGAACAACAGCTGACATGAATTAAACACATACCACTCACGCTACAGGAGACAAGAAGTCGTAAACTACGATATTCTTGAATTTCTGCAAAACCATGCGAGGCATCTTCCTTCACCTCCTCCTAAAGTAGTGGACCGACTGCAACCAAACTCGGTATACATACTGCTTACTATCAGGCGAACAACCGCTGTCATGAATTAAACACCTACCACTCACGCTACAGGAGACACGAAGTCTTAACCTACGATATTCTTGAATTATTGCAAAACCATGCAAGCCATCTTCCTGCACCTCCTTCCCCAATAGTGGACCGACTGCAACCAAACTCGGTACACATACTTTTTACTATCAGGCGAACAACCGCTGTCATGAATTAAACACCTACCACTCACGCTACAGGAGACACAAAGTCGTAAACTACGATATTCTTGAATTACTGCAAAACCATGCGAGATATCTTACGTCACCTCCTCCTAAAGTAGTGGACCGACTGCAACCAATCTCGTTACACATACTGCTTACTATCAGGCGAACAACCGCTGTCATGAATTAAACACCTACCACTCACGCTACAAGAGACACGAAGTCGTAAACTACGATATTCTTGAATTACAGCAAATCCATGCGAGACATCTTCCTGCACCTCCTCTTCCAGTAGTGGACCGCCTGCAACCAAACTCGGTACACATACTGCTTACTATGAGGCGAACAACCGCTCTCATGAATTAAACAACTACCACTCACGCTACAGGAGACACGAAGTCTTAAACTACGATATTCTTGAATTATTGCAAAACCATGCGAGCAATCTTCCAGCACCTCCTTCCCCAATGGTGGACCGACAGCAACCAAACTCGGTACACATACTTTTTACTATCAGGCGAACAACCGCTGTCATGAATTAAACACCTACCACTCACGCTACAGGAGACACGAAGTCGTTAACTACGATATTCTTGAATTACTGAAAAACCATGCGAGCCATCTTCCTGCACCTCCTCCTACAGTAAAGGACCGACTGCAACCAAACTCGGTACACATACTTTTTACTATCAGGCGAACAACCACTGTCATGAATTAAACACCTACCACTCACGCTACAGGAGACACAAAGTCGTAAACTACGATATTCTTGAATTACTGCAAAATCATGCGAGATATCTTACTTCACCTCCTCCTAAAGTATTGGACCGACAGCAACCAATCTCGGTACACATACTGATTACTAACAGGCGAACAACCGCTGTCATGAATTAAACACCTGCCACTCACGCTACAGGAGACACGAAGTCGTAAACTACGATATTCTTGAATTACTGCAAAACCATGCGAGCCATCTTCCTGCACCTCCTCCTAAAGTAGTGGACCGACTGCAACCAAACTCGGTACACATAAGGATTACTATCAGGCGAAAAACCGCTGTCTTGAATTAAGCACCTACAATTCGCGCTACGAGAGACACGAAGTCGTAAACTACGATATTCTTGAATTACTGCAAAACCATGCGAGCCATCTTCCTGCACCTCCTCCTCCAGTAGTGGACCTACTGCAACCAAACTCGGTACACAAACTGCTTACTATCAGGCGAACAACCGCTGTCATGAATTAAACACCTACCACTCACGCTACAGGAGACATGAAGTGGTAAACTAGGATATTCTTGAATTACTGCAAAACCATACGAGCCATCTTCCTGCACCTCCTCCTCCAGTAGTGGACCGACTGCAACCAAACTCGGTACACGTACTGCTTACTATGAGGCGAACAACCGCTGTCATGAATTAAACAACTACCACTCACGCTACAGGAGACACGAAGTCTTAAACTACGACATTCTTGAATTATTGCAAAACCATGCGAGCCATCTTCCAGCACCTCCTTCCCCAATGGTGGACCGACAGCAACCAAACTCGGTACACATACTGCTTACTATCAGGCGAACAACCGCTGTCATGATTTAAACACCTACCACTCACGCTACTGGAGACACGAATTCGTAAAGTACGATATTCTTGAATTACTGCAAAAGCATGCAAGCCATCTTCCTGAACATTCTCCTCCAGTAGTGGACCTACTGCAACAAAACTCGGTACACATATTGCTTATTATCAGGCGAACAACCGCTGTCATGAATTATACAACTACCACTCACACTACAGGAGACACGAATTCGTAAACTACGATATTCTTGAATTACTGCAAAATCATGTGAGCCATCTTCCTGCACCTCCTGCTAAAGTAATGGACCGACTGCAACCAAACTCGGTACACATACTGCTTACTATCAGGCGACCCACCGCTGTCATGAATTAAACACCTACCACTCACGCTACAGGAGACACGAATTCGTAAACTACGATATTCTTGAATTACTGCAAAACCATGCGAGGCATCTTCCTGCACCTCCTACTAAACTAGTGGACCGACTGCAAAAAAACTCGGTAAACATACTGCTTACTGTCAGGCGCACAACCACTGTCATGAATTAAACACCTACCACTCACACTACAGGCGACACGAATTCGTAAACTACGATATTCTTGAATTACTGCAAAACCATGTGAGCCATCTTCCTGCACCTCCTCCAAAAGTAGTGGACCGACTGCAACCAAACTGGGTACACATACTGCTTACTATCAGGCGAACTACCGCTGTCATGAATTAAACACCTACCACTCACACTACAGGAGACACGAATTCGTAAACTACGATAATCTTGAATTACTGCAAGACCATGCGAGCAATCTTCCTGCACCTCCTCCTAAAGTAGTGGACCGACTGCAACCAATCCTGGTACACATACTGCTTACTATCAGGCGAACAACCGCTGTCATGAATTAAACACCAACCACTCACGCTACAGGTGACACGAAGTCGTAAACTACGATATTCTTAAATTACTGCAAAACCATGCGAGCTATCTTCCTGCACCTCCTCGTCCAGTAGTAGACCGACTGCAACCAAAGTCGGTACACATACTGCCTACTATCAGGCGAACAACCGCTCTCATGAATAAAACAACTACCACTCACGTTACAGGAGACACGAGGTCGTAAACTACGACATTCTTGAATCACTGAAAAACAATGCGAGCCATCTTCCTGCACCTCCTCATAAAGTAGTGGACCGACTGCAACAAAACTCGGTACATATACTGCTTACAATCAGTCCAGTAGTGGACCGACTGCAACCAAACTCGGTACACATACTGCTTACTATGAGGCGAACAACCTCTGTCATAAATTAAACACCTACAACTCACGCTACAGGAGACACGAAGTCGTAAACTACGATATTCTTGAATTACTGCTAAACCATGCGAGCCATCTTCCTGCACCTCCTCCTACAGTAGTGGACCGACTGCAACCAAACTCGGTACACATATTGCTTACTATCAGGCGAACAACAGCTGACATGAATTAAACACCTACCACTCACGCTACAGGAGACAAGAAGTCGTAAACTACGATATTCTTGAATTTCTGCAAAACCATGCGAGGCATCTTCCTTCACCTCCTCCTAAAGTAGTGGACCGACTGCAACCAAACTCGGTATACATACTGCTTACTATCAGGCGAACAACCGCTGTCATGAATTAAACACCTACCACTCACGCTACAGGAGACACGAAGTCTTAACCTACGATATTCTTGAATTATTGCAAAACCATGCAAGCCATCTTCCTGCACCTCCTTCCCCAATAGTGGACCGACTGCAACCAAACTCGGTACACATACTTTTTACTATCAGGCGAACAACCGCTGTCATGAATTAAACACCTACCACTCACGCTACAGGAGACACAAAGTCGTAAACTACGATATTCTTGAATTACTGCAAAACCATGCGAGATATCTTACTTCACCTCCTCCTAAAGTAGTGGACCGACTGAAACCAATCTCGTAACACATACTGCTTACTATCAGGCGAACAACCGCTGTCATGAATTAAACACCTACCACTCACGCTACAAGAGACACGAAGTCGTAAACTACGATATTCTTGAATTACAGCAGATCCATGCGAGCCATCTTCCTGCACCTCCTCGTCCAGCAGTGGACCGCCTGCAACCAAACTCGGTACACATACTGCTTACTATGAGGCGATCAACCGCTGTCATGAATTAAACAACTACCACTTACGCTACAGGAGACACGAAGTCTTAAACTACGATATTCTTGAATTATTGCAAAACCATGCGAGCAATCTTCCAGCACCTCCTTCCCCAATGGTGGACCGACAGCAACCAAACTCGGTACACATACTTTTTACTATCAGGCGAACAACCGCTGTCATGAATTAAACACCTACCACTCACGCTACAGGAGACACGAAGTCGTAAACTACGATATTCTTGAATTACTGAAAAACCATGCGAGCCATCTTCCTGCACCTCCTCCTACAGTAAAGGACCGACTGCAACCAAACTCGGTACACATACTGCTTACTATCAGGCGAACAACCGCTGACATGAATTAAACACCTACCACTCACGCTACAGGAGACAAGAAGTCGTAAACTACGATATTCTAGAATTTCTGCAAAACCATGCGAGGTATCTTCCTTCACCTCCTCCTAAAGTAGTTGACCGACTGCAACCAAACTCGGTACACATACTGCATACTATCAGGCGAACAACCGCTGTCATGAATTAAACACCTACCACTCACGCTACAGGAGACACGAAGTCTTAACCTAAGATATTCTTGAATTATTGCAAAACCATGCAAGCCATCTTCCTGCACCTCCTACCCCAATAGTGGACCGACTCCAACCAAACTCGGTACACATACTTTTTACTATCAGGCGAACAACCGCTGTCATGAATTAAACACCTACCACTCACGCTACAGGAGACACCAAGTCGTAAACTACGATATTCTTGAATTACTGCAAAACCATGCGAGCCATCTTCCTGCACCTCCTCCTAAAGTAGTGGACCGACTGCAACCAAACTCGGTACACATAAGGATTACTATCAGGCGAAAAACCGCTGTCTTGAATTAAGCACCTACAATTCGCACTACAGGAGACACGAAGTCGTAAACTACGATATTCTTGAATTACTGCAAAACATGCGAGCCATCTTCCTGCACCTCCTCCTCCAGTAGTGGACCTACTGCAACCAAACTCGGTACACAAACTGCTTACTATCAGGCGAACAACCGCTGTCATGAATTAAACAATTACCACTCACGCTACAGGAGACACGAAGTGGTAAACTAGGATATTCTTGAATTACTGCCAAACCATACGAGCCATCTTCCTGCACCTCCTCCTCCAGTAGTGGACCGACTGCAACCAAACTCGGTACACGTACTGCTTACTATGAGGCGAACATCCGCTGTCATGAATTAAACAACTACCCCTCACGCTACAGAACACACGAAGTCTTAAACAACGATATTCTTGAATTATTGCAAAACCATGCGAGCCATCTTCCAGCACCTCCTTCCCCAATGGTGGACCGCCACAACCAAACTCGGTACACATACTGCTTACTATCAGGCGAACAACCGCTGTCATGAATAAAACACCTACCACTCACTTTACTGGAGACACGAATTCGTAAAGTACGATATTCTTGAATTACTGCAAAAGCATGCAAGCCATCTTCCTGAACATTCTCCTCCAGTAGTGGACCTACTGCAACAAAACTCGGTACACATATTGCTTATTATCAAGCGAACAACCGCTGTCATGAATTATACAACTACCACTCACACTACAGGAGACACGAATTCGTAAACTACGATATTCTTGAATTACTGCAAAATCATGTGTGCCATCTTCCTGCACCTCCTGCTAAAGTAATGGACCGACTGCAACCAAACTCGGTACACATACTGCTTACTATGAGGCGAACAACCGCTGTCATGAATTAAACAACTACCACTCACGCTACAGGAGACACGAATTCGTAAACTACGATATTCTTGAATTATTGCAAAACCATGCAAGCCATCTTCCTGCACCTCCTTCCCCAATAGTGGACCGACTGCAACCAAACTCGGTACACATAGTTTTTACTATCAGGCGAACAACCGCTGTCATGAATTAAACACCTACCACTCACGCTACAGGAGACACGAAGTCGTAAATACGATATTCTTGAATTACTGCAAAACCATGCGAGATATTTTACTTCACCTCCTCCTAAAGTAGTGGACCGACTGCAACCAATCTCGTTACACATACTGCTTACTATCAGGCGAACAACCGCTGTCATGAATTAAACACCTACCACTCACGCTACAAGAGACACGAAGTCGTAAACTACGATATTCTTGAATTACAGCAAAACCATGCGAGCAATCTTCCAGCACCTCCTTCCCCAATGGTGGACCGACAGCAACCAAACTCGGTACACATACTTTTTACTATCAGGCGAACAACCGCTGTCATGAATTAAACACCTACCACTCACGCTACAGGAGACACGAAGTCGTAAACTACGATATTCTTGAATTACTGAAAAACCATGCGAGCCATCTTCCTGCACCTCCTCCTACAGTAAAGGACCGACTGCAACCAAACTCGGTACACATACTTTTTACTATCAGGCGAACAACCACTGTCATGAATTAAACACCTACCACTCACGCTACAGGAGACACGAAGTCGTATTCTTGAATTACTGCAAAACCATGCGAGCCATCATCCTGCACCTCCTCCTAAAGTAGTGGACCGACAGCAACCAATCTCGGTACACATACTGATTACTAACAGGCGAACAACCGCTGTCATGAATTAAACACCTGCCACTCACGCTACAGGAGACACGAAGTCGTAAACTACGATAT
The DNA here is from genome assembly GCA_026315105.1 of Locusta migratoria. Taxonomy (NCBI): domain Eukaryota; kingdom Metazoa; phylum Arthropoda; class Insecta; order Orthoptera; family Acrididae; genus Locusta; species Locusta migratoria. Next base: position 16,393,963 of record CM048753.1, on the reverse strand, counting down.
TCTTGAATTACTGCAAAACCATGCGAGCCATCTTCCTGCACCTCCTCCTAAAGTAGTGGACCGACTGCAACCAAACTCGGTACACATAAGGATTACTATCAGGCGAAAAACCGCTGTCTTGAATTAAGCACCTACAATTCGCGCTACGAGAGACACGAAGTCGTAAACTACGAAATTCTTGAATTACTGCAAAACCATGCGAGCCATCTTCCTGCACCTCCTCCTCCAGTAGTGGACCTACTGCAACCAAACTCGGTACACAAACTGCTTACTATCAGGCGAACAACCGTTGTCATGAATTAAACACCTACCACTCACGCTACAGGAGACATGAAGTGGTAAACTAGGATATTCTTGAATTACTGCAAAACCATACGAGCCATCTTCCTGCACCTCCTCCTCCAGTAGTGGACCGACTGCAACCAAACTCGGTACACGTACTGCTTACTATGAGGCGAACAACCGCTGTCATGAATTATACAACTACCACTCACACTACAGGAGACACGAATTCGTAAACTACGATATTCTTGAATTACTGCAAAATCATGTGAGCCATCTTCCTGCACCTCCTGCTAAAGTAATGGACCGACTGCAACCAAACTCGGTACACATACTGCTTACTATCAGGCGACCCACCGCTGTCATGAATTAAACACCTACCACTCACGCTACAGGAGACACGAATTCGTAAACTACGATATTCTTGAATTACTGCAAAACCATGCGAGGCATCTTCCTGCCCCTCCTACTAAACTAGTGGACCGACTGCAAAAAAAATCGGTTAACATACTGCTTACTGTCAGGCGCACAACCACTGTCATGAATTAAACACCTACCACTCACACTACAGGCGACACGAATTCGTAAACTACGATATTCTTGAATTACTGCAAAACCATGTGAGCTATCTTCCTGCACCTCCTCCAAAAGTAGTGGACCGACTGCAACCAAACTGGGTACACATACTGCTTACTATCAGGCGAACTACCGCTGTCATGAATTAAACACCTACCACTCACACTACAGGAGACACGAATTCGTAAACTACGATAATCTTGAATTACTGCAAGAACATGCGAGCAATCTTCCTGCACCTCCTCCTAAAGTAGTGGACCGACTGCAACCAATCCTGGTACACATACTGCTTACTATCAGGCGAACAACCGCTGTCATGAATTAAACACCTACCACTCACGCTACAGGAGACACGAAGTCGTAAACTACGATATTCTTGAATTACTGCAAAACCATGCGAGCTATCTTCCTGCACCTCCTCGTCCAGTAGTAGACCGACTGCAACCAAAGTCGGTACACATACTGCCTACTATCAGGCGAACAACCGCTCTCATGAATAAAACAACTACCACTCACGTTACAGGAGACATGAGGTCGTAAACTACGACATTCTTGAATCACTGAAAAACAATGCGAGCCATCTTCCTACACCTCCTCATAAAGTAGTGGACCGACTGCAACAAAACTCGGTACATATACTGCTTACAATCAGTCCAGTAGTGGACCGACTGCAACCAAACTCGGTACACATACTGCTTACTATGAGGCGAACAACCTCTGTCATAAATTAAACACCTACAACTCACGCTACAGGAGACACGAAGTCGTAAACTACGATATTCTTGAATTACTGCAAAACCATGCGAGCCATCTTCCTGCACCTCCTCCTACAGTAGTGGACCGACTGCAACCAAACTCGGTACACATATTGCTTACTATCAGGCGAACAACAGCTGACATGAATTAAACACCTACCACTCACGCTACAGGAGACACGAAGTAATAAACTACGATATTCTTGAATTACTGCAAAACCATGCGAGCCATCTTCCTGCACCTCCTCCTAAATTAGTGGACCGACTGCAACCAAACACGATACACATACTGCTTACTATCAGGTGAACAACCGCTGTCATGAATTAAACACATACCACTCACGCTACAGGAGACACGAAGTCTTAACCTACGATATTCTTGAATTATTGCAAAACCATGCAAGCCATCTTCCTGCACCTCCTTCCCCAATAGTGGACCGACTGCAACCAAACTCGGTACACATACTTTTTTACTATCAGGCGAACAACCGCTGTCATGAATTAAACACCTACCACTCACGCTACAGGAGACACAAAGTCGTAAACTACGATATTCTTGAATTACTGCAAAACCATGCGAGATATCTTACTTCACCTCCTCCTAAAGTAGTGGACCGACTGCAACCAATCTCGTTACACATACTGCTTACTATCAGGCGAACAACCGCTGTCACGAATTAAACACCTACCACTCACGCTACAAGAGACACGAAGTCGTAAACTACGATATTCTTGAATTACAGCAAATCCATGCGAGCAATCTTCCTGCACCTCCTCGTCCAGTAGTGGACCGCCTGCAACCAAACTCGGTACACATACTGCTTACTATGAGGCGAACAACCGCTGTCATGAATTAAACAACTACCACTCACGCTACAGGAGACACGAAGTCTTAAAATACGATATTCTTGAATTATTGCAAAACCATGCGAGCAATCTTCCAGCACCTCCTTCCCCAATGGTGGACCGACAACAACCAAACTCGGTACACATACTTTTTACTATCAGGCGAACAACCGCTGTCATGAATTAAACACCTACCACTCACGCTACAGGAGACACGAAGTCGTAAACTACGATATTCTTGAATTACTGAAAAACCATGCGAGCCATCTTCCTGCACCTCCTCCTACAGTAAAGGACCGACTGCAACCAAACTCGGTACACATACTGCTTACTATCAGGCGAACAACCGCTGTCATGAATTAAACACCTACCACTCACGCTACAGAAGACAAGATGTCGTAAACTACGATATTCTTGAATTTCTGCAAAACCGTGCGAGGTATCTTCCTTCACCTCCTCCTAAAGTAGTTGACCGACTGCAACCAAACTCGGTACACATACTGCATACTATCAGGCGAACAACCGCTGTCATGAATTAAACACCTACCACTCACGCTACAGGAGACACGAAGTCTTAACCTAAGATATTCTTGAATTATTGCAAAACCATGCAAGACATCTTCCTGCACCTCCTACCCCAATAGTGGACCGACTCCAACCAAACTCGGTACACATACTTTTTACTATCAGGCGAACAACCGCTGTCATGAATTAAACACCTACCACTCACGCTACAGGAGACACGAAGTCGTAAACTACGATATTCTTGAATTACTGCAAAACCATGCGAGCCATCATCCTGCACCTCCTCCTAAAGTAGTGGACCGACAGCAACCAATCTCGGTACACATACTGATTACTATCAGGCGAACAACCGCTGTCATGAATTAAACACCTACCACTCACGCTACAGGAGACACCAAGTCGTAAACTACGATATTCTTGAATTACTGCAAAACCATGCGAGCCATCTTCCTGCACCTCCTCCTAAAGTAGTGGACCGACTGCAACCAAACTCGGTACACATAAGGATTACTATCAGGCGAAAAACCGCTGTCTTGAATTAAGCACCTACAATTCGCACTACAGGAGACACGAAGTCGTAAACTACGATATTCTTGAATTACTGCAAAACCATGCGAGCCATCTTCCTGCACCTCCTCCTCCAGTAGTGGACCTACTGCAACCAAACTCTGTACACAAACTGCTTACTATCAGGCGAACAACCGCTGTCATGAATTAAACAATTACCACTCACGCTACAGGAGACACGAAGTGGTAAACTAGGATATTCTTGAATTACTGCAAAACCATACGAGCCATCTTCCTGCACCTCCTCCTCCAGTAGTGGACCGACTGCAACCAAACTCGGTACACGTACTGCTTACTATGAGGCGAACAACCGCTGTCATGAATTAAACAACTACCACTCACGCTACAGAACACACGAAGTCTTAAACAACGATATTACTATGAGGCGAACAACCGCTGTCATGAATTAAACAACTACCACTCACGCTACAGAACACACGAAGTCTTAAACAACGATATTCTTGAATTATTGCAAAACCATGCGAGCCATCTTCCAGCACCTCCTTCCCCAATGGTGGACCGACAGCAACCAAACTCGGTACACATACTGCTTACTATCAGGCGAACAACCGCTGTCATGAATAAAACACCTACCACTCACGCTACTGGAGACACGAATTCGTAAAGTACGATATTCTTGAATTACTGCAAAAGCATGCAAGCCATCTTCCTGAACATTCTCCTCCAGTAGTGGACCTACTGCAACAAAACTCGGTACACATATTGCTTATTATCAAGCGAACAACCGCTGTCATGAATTATACAACTACCACTCACACTACAGGAGACACGAATTCGTAAACTACGATATTCTTGAATTACTGCAAAGTCATGTGTGCCATCTTCCTGCACCTCCTGCTAAAGTAATGGACCGACTGCAACCAAACTCGGTACACATACTGCTTACTATCAGGCGACCCACCGCTGTCATGAATTAAACACCTACCACTCACGCTACAGGAGACACGAATTCGTAAACTACGATATTCTTGAATTACTGCAAAACCATGCGAGCCATCATCCTGCACCTCCTCCTAAAGTAGTGGACCGACTGCAACCAATCTCGGTACACATACTGCTTACTATCAGGCGAACAACCGCTGTCATGAATTAAACACCTACCACTCACGCTACAAGAGACACGAAGTCGTAAACTACGATATTCTTGAATTACAGCAAATCCATGCGAGCAATCTTCCTGCACCTCCTCGTCCAGTAGTGGACCGCCTGCAACCAAACTCGGTACACATACTGCTTACTATGAGGCGAACAACCGCTGTCATGAATTAAACAACTACCACTCACGCTACAGGAGACACGAAGTCTTAACCTACGATATTCTTGAATTATTGCAAAACCATGCAAGCCATCTTCCTGCACCTCCTTCCCCAATAGTGGACCGACTGCAAACAAACTCGGTACACATACTTTTTACTATCAGGCGAACAACCGCTGTCATGAATTAAACACCTACCACTCACGCTACAGGAGACACAAAGTCGTAAACTACGATATTCTTGAATTACTGCAAAACCATGCGAGATATCTTACTTCACCTCCTCCTAAAGTAGTGGACCGACTGCAACCAATCTCGTTACACATACTGCTTACTATCAGGCGAACAACCGCTGTCATGAATTAAACACCTACCACTCACGCTACAAGAGACACGAATTCGTAAACTACGATATTCTTGAATTACAGCAAATCCATGCGAGCAATCTTCCTGCACCTCCTCGTCCAGTAGTGGACCGCCTGCAACCAAACTCGGTACACGTACTGCTTACTATGAGGCGAACAACCGCTGTCATGAATTAAACAACTACCACTCACGTTACAGGAGACACGAAGTCTTAAAATACGATATTCTTGAATTATTGCAAAACCATGCGAGCAATCTTCCAGCACCTCCTTCCCCAATGGTGGACCGACAGCAACCAAACTCGGTACACATACTTTTTACTATCAGGCGAACAACCGCTGTCATGAATTAAACACCTACCACTCACGCTACAGGAGACACGAAGTCGTAAACTACGATATTCTTGAATTACTGAAAAACCATGCGAGCCATCTTCCTGCACCTCCTCCTACAGTAAAGGTCCGACTGCAACCAAACTCGGTACACATACTGCTTACTATCAGGCGAACAACCGCTGTCATGAATTAAACACCTACCACTCACGCTACAGAAGACAAGAAGTCGTAAACTACGATATTCTTGAATTTCTGCAAAACCATGCGAGGTATCTTCCTTCACCTCCTCCTAAAGTAGTTGACCGACTGCAACCAAACTCGGTACACATACTGCATACTATCAGGCGAACAACCGCTGTCATGAATTAAACACCTACCACTCACGCTACAGGAGACACGAAGTCTTAACCTAAGATATTCTTGAATTATTGCAAAACCATGCAAGACATCTTGCTGCACCTCCTACCCCAATAGTGGACCGACTCCAACCAAACTCGGTACACATACTTTTTACTATCAGGCGAACAACCGCTGTCATGAATTAAACACCTACCACTCACGCTACAGGAGACACGAAGTCGTAAACTACGATATTCTTGAATTACTGCAGAACCATTCGAGCCATCTTCCTGCACCTCCTCCTCCAGTAGTGGACCTACTGCAACCAAACTCGGTACACAAACTGCTTACTATCAGGCGAACAACCGCTGTCATGAATTAAACAATTACCACTCACGCTACAGGAGACACGAAGTGGTAAACTAGGATATTCTTGAATTACTGCAAAACCATACGAGCCATCTTCCTGCACCTCCTCCTCCAGTAGTGGACCGACTGCAACCAAACTCGGTACACGTACTGCTTACTATGAGGCGAACAACCGCTGTCATGAATTAAACAACTACCACTCACGCTACAGAACACACGAAGTCTTAAACAACGATATTCTTGAATTATTGCAAAACCATGCGAGCCATCTTCCAGCAGTGCTCCTTCCCCAATGGTGGACCGACAGCAACCAAACTCGGTATACATACTGCTTACTATCAGGCGAACAACCGCTGTCATGAATAAAACACCTACCACTCACGCTACTGGAGACACGAATTCGTAAAGTACGATATTCTTGAATTACTGCAAAAGCATGCAAGCCATCTTCCTGAACATTCTCCTCCAGTAGTGGACCTACTGCAACAAAACTCGGTACACATATTGCTTATTATCAAGCCAACAACCGCTGTCATGAATTATACAACTACCACTCACACTACAGGAGACACGAATTCGTAAACTACGATATTCTTGAATTACTGCAAAATCATGTGTGCCATCTTCCTGCACCTCCTGCTAAAGTAATGGACCGACTGCAACCAAACTCGGTACACATACTGCTTACTATCAGGCGACCCACCGCTGTCATGAATTAAACACCTACCACTCACGCTACAGGAGACACGAATTCGTAAACTACGATATTCTTGAATTACTGCAAAACCATGCGAGGCATCTTCCTGCACCTCCTACTAAAGTAGTGGACCGACTGCCAAAAAACTCGGTACACATACTGCTTACTGTCAGGCGCACAACCACTGTCATGAATTAAACACCTACCACTCACACTACAGGCGACACGAATTCGTAAACTACGATATTCTTGAATTACTGCAAAACCATGTGAGCAATCTTCCTGCACCTCCTCCAAAAGTAGTGGACCGACTGCAACCAAACTGGGTACACATACTGCTTACTATCAGGCGAACTACCGCTGTCATGAATTAAAGACCTACCACTCACACCACAGGAGATACGAATTAGTAAACTACGATATTCTTGAATTACTGCAAAACCATGCGAGCAATCTTCCTGCACCTCGTCCTAAAGTAGTGGACCGACTGCAACCAAACTCGGTACACATACTGCTTACTATCAGGCGAACAACCGCTGTCATGAATTAAACACCTACCACTCACGCTACAGGAGACACGAAGTCGTAAACTACGATACTCTTGAATTACTGCAAAACCATGCGAGCCATCTTCCTGCACCTCCTCGTCCAGTAGTAGACCGACTGCAACCAAAGTCGGTACACATACTGCCTACTATCAGGCGAACAACCGCTCTCATGAATTAAACAACTACCACTCACGTTACAGGAGACACGAGGTCGTAAACTACGACATTCTTGAATCACTGCAAAACAATGCGAGCCATCTTCCTGCACCTCCTCATAAAGTAGTAGACCGACTGCAACAAAAATCGGTACACATACTGCTTACAATCAGGCGAACAACCGCTGTCATGAATTAAACACCTACCACTCACGCTACAGGAGACACGAAGTCGTAAACTACGATATTCTTGAATTACTGCAAAACCATGCGAGACATCTTACTTCACCTCCTCCTAAAGTAGTGGACCGACTGCAACCAATCTCGTTACACACACTGCTTACTATCAGGCGAACAACCGCTGTCATGAATTAAACACCTACCACTCACGCTACAAGAGACACGAAGTCGTAAACTACGATATTCTGGAATTACTGCAAAACCATGCGAGCCATCTTCCTGCACCTCCTCGTCCAGTAGTGGACCGACTGCAACCAAACTCGGTACACATACTGCTTACTATGAGGCGAACAACCGCTGTCATGAATTAAACAACTACCACTCACGCTACAGGAGACACGAATTCGTAAACTACGATATTCTTGAATTATTGCAAAACCATGCAAGCCATCTTCCTGCACCTCCTTCCCCAATATTGGACCGACTGCAACCAAACTCGGTACACATAGTTTTTACTATCAGGCGAACAACCGCTGTCATGAATTAAACACCTACCACTCACGCTACAGGAGACACGAAGTCGTAAACTACGATATTCTTGAATTACTGCAAAACCATGCGAGATATCTTACTTCACCTCCTCCTAAAGTAGTGGACCGACTGCAACCAATCTCGTTACACATACTGCATACTATCAGGCGAACAACCGCTGTCATGAATTAAACACCTACCACTCACGCTACAAGAGACACGAAGTCGTAAACTACGATATTCTTGAATTACAGCAAAACCATGCGAGCCATCTTCCTGCACCTCCTCGTCCAGTAGTGGACCGACTGCAACCAAACTCGGTACACATACTGCTTACTATGAGGCGAACAACCGCTGTCATGAATTAAACAACTACCACTCACGCTACAGGAGACACGAAGTCTTAAACTACGATATTCTTGAATTATTGCAAAACCATGTGAGCCATCTTCCAGCACCTCCTTCCCCAATGGTGGACCGACAGCAACCAAACTCGGTACACATACTTTTTACTATCAGGCGAACAACCGCTGTAATGAATTAAACACCTACCACTCACGCTACAGGAGACACGAAGTCGTAAACTACGATATTCGTGAATTACTGAAAAACCATGCGAGCCATCTTCCTGCACCTCCTCCTACAGTAGTGGACCGACTGCAACCAAACTCGGTACACATACTGCTTACTATCAGGCGAACAACCGCTGACATGAATTAAACACCTACCACTCACGCTACAGGAGACAAGAAGTCGTAAACTACGATATTCTTGAATTTCTGCAAAACCATGCGAGGTATCTTCCTTCACCTCCTCCTAAAGTAGTTGACCGACTGCAACCAAAGTCGGTACACATACTGCTTACTATCAGTCGAACAACCGCTGTCATGAATTAAACACCTACCACTCACGCTACAGGAGACACGAAGTCTTAACCTACGATATTCTTGAATTATTGCAAAACCATGCAAGCCATCTTCCTGCACCTCCTACCCCAATAGTGGACCGACTCCAACCAAACTCGGTACACATACTTTTTACTATCAGGCGAACAACCACTGTCATGAATTAAACACCTACCACTCACGCTACAGGAGACACGAAGTCGTAAACTACGATATTCTTGAATTACTGCAAAACCATGCGAGCCATCATCCTGCACCTCCTCCTAAAGTAGTGGACCGACAGCAACCAATCTCGGTACACATACTGATTACTATCAGGCGAACAACCGCTGTCATGAATTAAACACCTACCACTCACGCTACAGGAGACACCAAGGCGTAAACTACGATATTCTTGAATTACTGCAAAACCATGCGAGCCATCTTCCTGCATCTCCTCCTAAAGTAGTGGACCGACTGCAACCAAACTCGGTACACATAAGGATTACTATCAGGCGAAAAACCGCTGTCTTGAATTAAGCACCTACAATTCGCGCTACAGGAGACACGAAGTCGTAAACTACGATATTCTTGAATTACTGCAAAACCATGCGAGCCATCTTCCTGCACCTCCTCCTCCAGTAGTGGACCTACTGCAACCGAACTCGGTACACAAACTGCTTACTATCAGGCGAACAACCGCTGTCATGAATTACAAACTTACCACTCACGCTACAGCAGACACGAAGTCGTAAACTACGATAATCTTGAATTACTGCAAATTCAGGCGAGCCATCTTCCTGCACCTCCTCCTAATTTAGTGGACCGAATGCAACCAAATTCTGTAAACATACTGCTTACTATCAGGCGAACAACCGCTGTTATGAATTAAACACCTACCACTCACGCTACAAGAGACACGAAGTCGTAAACTACGATATTCTGGAATTACTGCAAAACAATGCGAGCCATCTTCCTGCACCTCCTCGTCCAGTAGTGGACCGACTGCAACCAAACTCGGTACACATACTGCTTACTATGAGGCGAACAACCGCTGTCATGAATTAAACAACTACCACTCACGCTACAGGAGACACGAATTCGTAAACTACGATATTCTTGAATTATTGCAAAACCATGCAAGCCATCTTCCTGCACCTCCTTCCCCAATAGTGGACCGACTGCAACCAAACTCGGTACACATAGTTTTTACTATCAGGCGAACAACCGCTGTCATGAATTAAACACCTACCACTCACGCTACAGGAGACACGAAGTCGTAAACTACGATATTCTTGAATTACTGCAAAACCATGCGAGATATCTTACTTCACCTCCTCCTAAAGTAGTGGACCGACTGCAACCAATCTCGTTACACATACTGCATACTATCAGGCGAACAACCGCTGTCATGAATTAAACACCTACCACTCACGCTACAAGAGACACGAAGTCGTAAACTACGATATTCTTGAATTACAGCAAAACCATGCGAGCCATCTTCCTGCACCTCCTCGTCCAGTAGTGGACCGACTGCAACCAAACTCGGTACACATACTGCTTACTATGAGGCGAACAACCGCTGTCATGAATTAAACAACTACCACTCACGCTACAGGAGACACGAAGTCTTAAACTACGATATTCTTGAATTATTGCAAAACCATGTGAGCCATCTTCCAGCACCTCCTTCCCCAATGGTGGACCGACAGCAACCAAACTCGGTACACATACTTTTTACTATCAGGCGAACAACCGCAGTCATGAATTAAACACCTACCACTCACGCTACAGGAGACACGAAGTCGTAAACTACGATATTCGTGAATTACTGAAAAACCATGCGAGCCATCTTCCTGCACCTCCTCCTACAGTAGTGGACCGACTGCAACCAAACTCGGTACACATACTGCTTACTATCAGGCGAACAACCGCTGACATGAATTAAACACCTACCACTCATGCTACAGGAGACAAGAAGTCGTAAACTACGATATTCTTGAATTTCTGCAAAACCATGCGAGGTATCTTCCTTCACCTCCTCCTAAAGTAGTTGACCGACTGCAACCAAACTCGGTACACATACTGCTTACTATCAGGCGAACAACCGCTGTCATGAATTAAACACCTACCACTCACGCTACAGGAGACACGAAGTCTTAACCTACGATATTCTTGAATTATTGCAAAACCATGCAAGCCATCTTCCTGCACCTCCTACCCCAATAGTGGACCGACTCCAACCAAACTCGGTACACATACTTTTTACTATCAGGCGAACAACCGCTGTCATGAATTAAACACCTACCACTCACGCTACAGGAGACACGAAGTCGTAAACTACGATATTCTTGAATTACTGCAAAACCATGCGAGCCATCATCCTGCACCTCCTCCTTAAGTTATGGACCGACAGCAACCAATCTCGGTACACATACTGATTACTATCAGGCGAACAACCGCTGTCATGAATTAAACACCTACCACTCACGCTACAGGAGACACCAAGGCGTAAACTACGATATTCTTGAATTACTGCAATACCATGCGAGCCATCTTCCTGCACCTCCTCCTAAAGTAGTGGACCGACTGCAACCAAACTCGGTACACATAAGGATTACTATCAGGCGAAAAACCGCTGTCTTGAATTAAGCACCTACAATTCGCGCTACAGGAGACACGAAGTCGTAAACTACGATATTCTTGAATTACTGCAAAACCATGCGAGCCATCTTCCTGCACCTCCTCCTCCAGTAGTGGACCTACTGCAACCGAACTCGGTACACAAACTGCTTACTATCAGGCGAACAACCGCTGTCATGAATTACAAACTTACCACTCACGCTACAGCAGACACGAAGTCGTAAACAACGATAATCTTGAATTACTGCAAATTCAGGCGAGCCATCTTCCTGCACCTCCTCCTAATTTAGTGGACCGACTGCAACCAAATTCTGTAAACATACTGCTTACTATCAGACGAACAACCGCTGTCATGAATTAAACACCTACCACTCACGCTACAGGAGACACGAAGTGGTAAACTAGGATATTCTTGAATTACTGCAAAACCATACGAGCCATCTTCCTGCACCTCCTCCTCCAGTAGTTGACCGACTGCAACCAAACTCGGTACCCGTACTGCTTACTATCAGGCGAACACCCGCTGTCATGAATTAAACACCCACCACTCACGCTACAGGAGACACGAAGTCGTTAACTACGATATTCTTGAATTACTGCAAAACCATGCGAGCAATCTTCCTGCACCTCCTCCTAAAGTAGTGGACCGACTGCAACCAAACTCGGTACACATACTGCTTACTATCAGGCGAACAACCGCTGTCATGAATTAAACACCTACCACTCACGCTACTGGAGACACGAATTCGTAAAGTACGATATTCTTGAATTACTGCTAAAGCATGCAAGCCATCTTCCTGAACATTCTCCTCCAGTAGTGGACCTACTGCAACAAAACTCGGTACACATATTGCTTATTATCAGGCGAACAACCGCTGTCATGAATTATACAACTACCACTCACACTACAGGAGACACGAATTCGTAAACTACGATATTCTTGAATTACTGCAAAACCATGTGAGCCATCTTCCTGCACCTCCTGCTAAAGTAATGGACCGACTGCAACCAAACTCTGTACACATACAGCTTACTATCAGGCGAACAACCGCTGTCATGAATTAAACACCTACCACTCACACTACAGGCGACACGAATTCGTAAACTACGATATTCTTGAATTACTGCAAAACCATGTGAGCCATCTTCCTGCACCTCCTCCAAAAGTAGTGGACCGACTGCAACCAAACTGGGTACACATACTGCTTACTATCAGGCGAACTACCGCTGTCATGAATTAAACACCTACCACTCACACTACAGGAGACACGAATTCGTAAACTACGATATTCCTGAATTACTGCAAAACCATGCGAGCATCTTCCTGCACCTCCTCCTAAAGTATTGGACCGACTGCAACCAATCCTGGTACACATACTGCTTACTATCAGGCGAACAACCGCTGTCATGAATTAAACACCTACCAATCACGCTACAGGAGACAGGATGTCGTAAACTAGATATGCTTGAATTACTGCAAAAACATGCGAGCCATCTTCCTGCACCTCCTCCTGCAGTAGTAGACCGACTGCAACCAAAGTCGGTACACATACTGCCTACTATCAGGCGAAAAACCGCTCTCGTGAATTAAACAACTACCACTCACGTTACAGGAGACACGAGGTCGTAAACTACGATATTCTTGAATCACTGCAAAACCATGCGAGCCATCTTCCTGCACCTCCTCATAAAGTAGTGGACCGACTGCAACAAAACTCAGTACACATACTGCTTACAATCAGGCGAACAACCGCTGTCATGAATTAAACAACTACCACTCACGCTACAGGAGACACGAAGTCGTAAACTACGATATTCTTGAATTACTGCAAAACCATGCGAGACATCTTACTTCACCTCCTCCTAAAGTAGTGGACCGACTGCAACCAATCTCGTTACACATACTGCTTACTATCGGGCGAACAACCGCTGTCATGAATTAAACACCTACTACTCACGCTACAAGAGACACGAAGTCGTAAACTACGATATTCTTGAATTACTGCAAAACCATGCGAGCCATCTTCCTGCATCTCCTCGTCCAGTAGTGGACCGACTGCAACCAAACTCGGTACACATACTGCTTACTATGAGGCGAACAACCGCTGTCATGAATTAAACAACTACCACTCACGCTACAGGAGACACGAAGTCTTTAACTACGATATTCTTGAATTATTGCAAAACCATGCGAGCCATCTTCCAGCACCTCCTTCCCCAATGGTGGACCGACAGCAACCAAACTCGGTACACATACTTTTTACTATCAGGCGAACAATCGCTGTCATGAATTAAACACCTACCACTCACGCTACAGGAGACAAGAAGTCGTAAACTACGATATTCTTGAAATACTGCAAAACCATGCGAGCCATCTTCCGGCACCTCCTCCTAAAGTAGTAGACCGACTGCAACCAAAGTCGGTACACATACTGCTTAATATAAGGCGAACAACCGCTGTCATGAATTAAACAACTACCACTCACGCTACAGGAGACAGGAAGTCGTAAACTACGATATGCTTGAATTACTGCAAAAACATGCGAGCCATCTTCCTGCACCTCCTCCTGCAGTAGTGGACCGACTGCAACCAAACTCGGCACACATACTGCTTACTATCAGGCGAACAACCGCTGTCATGAATTAAACACCTACCACTCACGCTACAGGAGACACCACGTCGTAAACTACGATATTCTTGAATTACTGCAAAACCATGCGAGCCATCTTCCTGCACCTCCTCCTAAAGTAGTGGACCGACTGCAACCAAACTCGGTACACATAAGGATTACTATGAGGCGAACAACCGCTGTCTTGAATTAAGCACCTACCACTCGCGCTACAGGAGACACGAAGTCGTAAACTACGATATTCTTGAATTACTGCAAAACCATGCGAGCCATCTTCCTGCACCTCCTCCTCCAGTAGTGGACCTACTGCAACCAAACTCGGTACACAAACTGCTTACTATCAGGCGAACAACCGCTGTCATGAATTAAAAACATACCACTCACGCTACAGCAGACAAGAAGTCGTAAACTACGATATTCTTGAATTACTGCAAATACATGCGAGCCATCTTCCTGCACCTCCTCCTAATTTAGTGGACCGACTGAAACCAAATTCGGTAAACGTACTGCTTACTATCAGGCGAACAACCGCTGTCATGAATTAAACACCTACCACCTACGCTACAGGAGACACGAAGTGGTAAACTAGGATATTCTTGAATTCTTGCAAAACCATACGAGCAATCTTCATGCACCTCTTCCTCCAGTAGTGGACCGACTGCAACCAAACTCGGTACACGTACTTCTTACTATCAGGCGAACACCCGCTGTCATGAATTAAACACCCACCACTCACGCTACAGGAGACACGAAGTCGTTAACTACGATATTCTTGAATTATTGCAAAACCATGCGAGCAATCTTCCTGCACCTCCTCCTAAAGTAGTGGACCGACTGCAACCAAACTCGGTACACATACTGCTTACTATCAGGCGAACAACCGCTGTCATGAATTAAACACCTACCACTCACGCTACTGGAGACACGAATTCGAAAAGTACGATATTCTTGAATTACTGCAAAAGCAAGCTAGCCATCTTCCTGAACATGCTCCTCCACTAGTTGACCTACTGCAACAAAACTCGGTACACATATTGCTTATTATCAGGCGAACAACCGCTGTCATGAATTATACAACTACCACTCACACTACAGGAGACACGAATTCGTAAACTACGATATTCTTGAAGTACTGCAAAACCATGTGAGCCATCTTCCTGCATCTCCTGCTAAAGTAATGGACCGACTGCAACCAAACTCGGTACACATACGGCTTACTATCAGGCGAACAACCGCTGTCATGAATTAAACACCTACCACTCACGCTACAGGAGACACGAAGTCGTAAACTACGATATTCGTGAATTACTGAAAAACCATGCGAGCCATCTTCCTGCACCTCCTCCTACAGTAGTGGACCGACTGCAACCAAACTCGGTACACATACTGCTTACTATCAGGCGAACAACCGCTGACATGAATTAAACACCTACCACTCACGCTACAGGAGACAAGAAGTCGTAAACTACGACATTCTTGAATTTCTGCAAAACCATGCGAGGTATCTTCCTTCACCTCCTCATAAAGTAGTTGACCGACTGCAACCAAACTCGGTACACATACTGCTTGCTATCAGGCGAACAACCGCTGTCATGAATTAAACACCTACCACTCACGCTACAGGAGACACGAAGTCTTAACCTACGATATTCTTGAATTATTGCAAAACCATGCAAGCCATCTTCCTGCACCTCCTACCCCAATAGTGGACCGACTACAACCAAACTCGGTACACATACTTTTTACTATCAGGCGAACAACCGCTGTCATGAATTAAACACCTACCACTCACGCTACAGGAGACACGAAGTGGTAAACTAGGATATTCTTGAATTACTGCAAAACCATACGAGCCATCTTCCTGCACCTCCTCCTCCAGTAGTGGACCGACTGCAACCAAACTCGGTACCCGTACTGCTTACTATCAGGCGAACACCCGCTGTCATGAATTAAACACCCACCACTCACGCTACAGGAGACACGAAGTCGTTAACTACGATATTCTTGAATTACTGCAAAACCATGCGAGCAATCTTCCTGCACCTCCTCCTAAAGTAGTGGACCGACTGCAACCAAACTCGGTACACATACTGCTTACTATCAGGCGAACAACCGCTGTCATGAATTAAACACCTACCACTCACGCTACTGGAGACACGAATTCGTAAAGTACGATATTCTTGAATTACTGCTAAAGCATGCAAGCCATCTTCCTGAACATTCTCCTCCAGTAGTGGACCTACTGCAACAAAACTCGGTACACATATTGCTTATTATCAGGCGAACAACCGCTGTCATGAATTATACAACTACCACTCACACTACAGGAGACACGAATTCGTAAATTACGATATTCTTGAATTACTGCAAAACCATGTGAGCCATCTTCCTGCACCTCCTGCTAAAGTAGTGGACCGACTGCAACCAAACTGGGTACACATACTGCTTACTATCAGGCGAACTACCGCAGTCATGAATTAAACACCTACCACTCACACTACAGGAGACACGAATTCGTAAAGTACGATATTCCTGAATTACTGCAAAACCATGCGAGCATCTTCCTTCACCTCCTCCTAAAGTATTGGACCGACTGCAACCAATCCTGGTACACATACTGCTTACTATCAGGCGAACAACCGCTGTCATGAATTAAACACCTACCACTCACGCTACAGGAGACAGGATGTCGTAAACTAGATATGCTTGAATTACTGCAAAAACATGCGAGCCATCTTCCTGCACCTTCTCCTGCAGTAGTAGACCGACTGCAACCAAAGTCGGTACACATACTGCCTACTATCAGGCGAAAAACCGCTCTCATGAATTAAACAACTACCACTCACGTTACAGGAGACACGAGGTCGTAAACTACGACATTCTTGAATCACTGCAAAACCATGCGAGCCATCTTCCTGCACCTCCTCATAAAGTAGTGGACCGACTGCAACAAAACTCAGTACACATACTGCTTACAATCAGGCGAACAACCGCTGTCATGAATTAAACACCTACCACTCACGCTACAGGAGACACGAAGTCGTAAACTACGATATTCTTGAATTACTGCAAAACCATGCGAGACATCTTACTTCACCTCCTCCTAAAGTAGTGGACCGACTGCAACCAATCTCGTTACACATACTGCTTACTATCGGGCGAACAACCGCTGTCATGAATTAAACACCTACTACTCACGCTACAAGAGACACGAAGTCGTAAACTACGATATTCTTGAATTACTGCAAAACCATGCGAGCCATCTTCCTGCACCTCCTCGTCCAGTAGTGGACCGACTGCAACCAAACTCGGTACACATACTGCTTACTATGATGCGAACAACCGCTGTCATGAATTAAACAACTACCACTCACGCTACAGGAGACACGAAGTCTTAAACTACGATATTCTTGAATTATTGCAAAACCATGCGAGCCATCTTCCAGCACCTCCTTCCCCAATGGTGGACCGACAGCAACCAAACTCGGTACACATACTTCTTACTATCAGGCGAACAACCGCTGTCATGAATTAAACACCTACCACTCACGCTACAGGAGACAAGAAGTCGTAAACTACGATATTCTTGAAATACTGCAAAACCATGCGAGCCATCTTCCGGCACCTCCTCCTAAAGTAGTAGACCGACTGCAACCAAAGTCGGTACACATACTGCTTAATATAAGGCGAACAACCGCTGTCATGAATTAAACAACTACCACTCACGCTACAGGAGAAAGGAAGTCGTAAACTACGATATGCTTGAATTACTGCAAAAACATGCGAGCCATCTTCCTGCACCTCCTCCTGCAGTAGTGGACCGACTGCAACCAAACTCGGTACACATACTGCTTACTATCAGGCGAACAACCGCTGTCATGAATTAAACACCTACCACTCACGCTACAGGAGACACCACGTCGTAAACTACGATATTCTTGAATTACTGCAAAACCATGCGAGCCATCTTCCTGCACCTCCTCCTAAAGTAGTGGACCGACTGCAACCAAACTCGGTACACATAAGGATTACTATGAGGCGAACAACCGCTGTCTTGAATTAAGCACCTACCACTCGCGCTACAGGAGACACGAAGTCGTAAACTACGATATTCTTGAATTACTGCAAAACCATGCGAGCCATCTTCCTGCACCTCCTCCTCCAGTAGTGGACCTACTGCAACCAAACTCGGTACACAAACTGCTTACTATCAGGCGAACAACCGCTGTCATGAATTAAAAACATACCACTCACGCTACAGCAGACAAGAAGTCGTAAACTACGATATTCTTGAATTACTGCAAATACATGCGAGCCATCTTCCTGCACCTCCTCCTAATTTAGTGGACCGACTGAAACCAAATTCGGTAAACATACTGCTTACTATCAGGCGAACAACCGCTGTCATGAATTAAACACCTACCACCTACGCTACAGGAGACACGAAGTGGTAAACTAGGATATTCTTGAATTCTTGCAAAACCATACGAGCAATCTTCATGCACCTCCTCCTCCAGTAGTGGACCGACTGCAACCAAACTCGGTACACGTACTTCTTACTATCGGGCGAACACCCGCTGTCATGAATTAAACACCCACCACTCACGCTACAGGAGACACGAAGTCGTTAACTACGATATTCTTGAATTACTGCAAAACCATGCGAGCAATCTTCCTGCACCTCCTCCTAAAGTAGTGGACCGACTGCAACCAAACTCGGTACACATACTGCTTACTATCAGGCGAACAACCGCTGTCATGAATTAAACACCTACCACTCACGCTACAGGAGACACGAAGTCGTAAACTAAGATATTCTTTAATTACTGCCAAATCATGCGAGCCGATTTCCTGCAACTCCTTCTAAAGTAATGGACCGACTGCAACCAAACTCGGTACACATTCCGCTTACTCTCAGGCGAACAACCGCTGTCATCAATTAAACACCTACCAATCACGCTACAGGAGACAGGATGTCGTAAACTAGATATGCTTGAATTACTGCAAAAACATGCGAGCCATCTTCCTGCACCTCCTCCTGCATTAGTAGACCGACTGCAACCAAAGTCGGTACACATACTGCCTACTATCAGGCGAAAAACCGCTCTCATGAATTAAACAACTACCACTCACGTTACAGGAGACACGAGGTCGTAAACTACGATATTCTTGAATCACTGCAAAACCATGCGAGCCATCTTCCTGCACCTCCTCATAAAGTAGTGGACCGACTGCAACAAAACTCAGTACACATACTGCTTACAATCAGGCGAACAACCGCTGTCATGAATTAAACACCTACCACTCACGCTACGGGAGACACGAAGTCGTAAACTACGATATTCTTGAATTACTGCAAAACCATGCGAGATATCTTACTTCACCTCCTCCTAAAGTAGTGGACCGACTGCAACCAATCTCGTTACACATACTGCTTACTATCGGGCGAACAACCGCTGTCATGAATTAAACACCTACTACTCACGCTACAAGAGACACGAAGTCGTAAACTACGATATTCTTGAATTACTGCAAAACCATGCGAGCCATCTTCCTGCACCTCCTCGTCCAGTAGTGGACCGACTGCAACCAAACTCGGTACACATACTGCTTACTATGAGGCGAACAACCGCTGTCATGAATTAAACAACTACCACTCACGCTACAGGAGACACGAAGTCTTTAACTACGATATTCTTGAATTATTGCAAAACCATGCGAGCCATCTTCCAGCACCTCCTTCCCCAATGGTGGACCGACAGCAACCAAACTCGGTACACATACTTTTTACTATCAGGCGAACAATCGCAGTCATGAATTAAACACCTACCACTCACGCTACAGGAGACAAGAAGTCGTAAACTACGATATTCTTGAAATACTGCAAAACCATGCGAGCCATCTTCCGGCACCTCCTCCTAAAGTAGTAGACCGACTGCAACCAAAGTCGGTACACATACTGCTTAATATAAGGCGAACAACCGCTGTCATGAATTAAACAACTACCACTCACGCTACAGGAGACAGGAAGTCGTAAACTACGATATGCTTGAATTACTGCAAAAACATGCGAGCCATCTTCCTGCACCTCCTCCTGCAGTAGTGGACCGACTGCAACCAAACTCGGCACACATACTGCTTACTATCAGGCGAACAACCGCTGTCATGAATTAAACACCTACCACTCACGCTACAGGAGACACCACGTCGTAAACTACGATATTCTTGAATTACTGCAAAACCATGCGAGCCATCTTCCTGCACCTCCTCCTAAAGTAGTGGACCGACTGCAACCAAACTCGGTACACATAAGGATTACTATGAGGCGAACAACCGCTGTCTTGAATTAAGCACCTACCACTCGCGCTACAGGAGACACGAAGTCGTAAACTACGATATTCTTGAATTACTGCAAAACCATGCGAGCCATCGTCCTGCACCTCCTCCTCCAGTAGTGGACCTACTGCAACCAAACTCGGTACACAAACTGCTTACTATCAGGCGAACAACCGCTGTCATGAATTAAAAACATACCACTCACGCTACAGCAGACAAGAAGTCGTAAACTACGATATTCTTGAATTACTGCAAATACATGCGAGCCATCTTCCTGCACCTCCTCCTAATTTAGTGGACCGACTGAAACCAAATTCGGTAAACATACTGCTTACTATCAGGCGAACAACCGCTGTCATGAATTATACAACTACCACTCACACTACAGGAGACACGAATTCGTAAACTACGATATTCTTGAATTACTGCAAAACCATGTGAGCCATCTTCCTGCATCTCCTGCTAAAGTAATGGTCCGACTGCAACCAAACTCGGTACACATACGGCTTACTATCAGGCGAACAACCGCTGTCATGAATTAAACACCTACCACTCACGCTACTGGAGACACGAATTCGTAAACTACGATATTCTTGAATTACTGCAAAACCATGGAAGCCATCTTCCTGCACATCCTCCTCCAGTAGTGGACCTACTGCAACCAATCTCGGTACACATACTGCTTACGATCAGGCGACCCACCGATGTCATGAATTAAACAACTACCACTCACACTACAAGAGACACGAATTCGTAAACTACGATATTCTTCAATTACTGCAAAACCATGCGAGCCATCTTCCTGCACCTCCTCGTCCAGTAGTGGACCGACTGCAACCAAACTCGGTACACATACTGCTTACTATGAGGCGAACAACCGCTGTCATGAATTAAACAACTACCACTCACGCTACAGGAGACACGAATTCGTAAACTACGATATTCTTGAATTATTGCAAAACCATGCAAGCCATCTTCCTGCACCTCCTTCCCCAATAGTGGACCGACTGCAACCAAACTCGGTACACATAGTTTTTACTATCAGGCGAACAACCGCTGTCATGAATTAAACACCTACCACTCACGCTACAGGAGTCACGAAGTCGTAAACTACGATATTCTTGAATTACTGCAAAACCATGCGAGATATCTTACTTCACCTCCTCCTAAAGTAGTGGACCGACTGCAACCAATCTCGTTACACATACTGCTTACTATCAGGCGAACAACCGCTGTCATGAATTAAACACCAACCACTCACGCTACAAGAGACACGATGTCGTAAACTACGATATTCTTGAATTACAGCAAAACCATGCGAGCCATCTTCCTGCACCTCCTCGTCCAGTAGTGGACCGACTGCAACCAAACTCGGTACACATACTGCTTACTATGAGGCGAACAACCGCTGTCATGAATTAAACAACTACCACTCACGCTACAGGAGACACGAAGTCTTAAACTACGATATTCTTGAATTATTGCAAAACCATGCGAGCCATCTTCCAGCACCTCCTTCCCCAATGGTGGACCGACAGCAACCAAACTCGGTACACATACTTTTTACTATCAGGCGAACAACCGCTGTCATGAATTAAACACCTACCACTCACGCTACAGGAGACACGAAGTCGTAAACTACGATATTCGTGAATTACTGAAAAACCATGCGAGCCATCTTCCTGCACCTCCTCCTACAGTAGTGGACCGACTGCAACCAAACTCGGTACACATACTGCTTACTATCAGGCGAACAACCGCTGACATGAATTAAACACCTACCACTCACGCTACAGGAGACAAGAAGTCGTAAACTACGACATTCTTGAATTTCTGCAAAACCATGCGAGGTATCTTCCTTCACCTCCTCATAAAGTAGTTGACCGACTGCAACCAAACTCGGTACACATACTGCATACTATCAGGCGAACAACCGCTGTCATGAATTAAACACCTACCACTCACGCTACAGGAGACACGAAGTCTTAACCTACGATATTCTTGAATTATTGCAAAACCATGCAAGCCATCTTCCTGCACCTCCTACCCCAATAGTGGACCGACTGCAACCAAACTCGGTACACATACTTTTTACTATCAGGCGAACAACCGCTGTCATGAATTAAACACCTACCACTCACGCTACAGGAGACACGAAGTGGTAAACTAGGATATTCTTGAATTACTGCAAAACCATACGAGCCATCTTCCTGCACCTCCTCCTCCAGTAGTGGACCGACTGCAACCAAACTCGGTACCCGTACTGCTTACTATCAGGCGAACACCCGCTGTCATGAATTAAACACCCACCACTCACGCTACAGGAGACACGAAGTCGTTAACTACGATATTCTTGAATTACTGCAAAACAATGCGAGCAATCTTCCTGCACCTCCTCCTAAAGTAGTGGACCGACTGCAACCAAACTCGGTACACATACTGCTTACTATCAGGCGAACAACCGCTGTCATGAATTAAACACCTACCACTCACGCTACTGGAGACACGAATTCGTAAAGTACGATATTCTTGAATTACTGCTAAAGCATGCAAGCCATCTTCCTGAACATTCTCCTCCAGTAGTGGACCTACTGCAACAAAACTCGGTACACATATTGCTTATTATCAGGCGAACAACCGCTGTCATGAATTATACAACTACCACTCACACTACAGGAGACACGAATTCGTAAACTACGATATTCTTGAATTACTGCAAAACCATGTGAGCCATCTTCCTGCACCTCCTGCTAAAGTAATGGACCGACTGCAACCAAACTCGGTACACATACAGCTTACTATCAGGCGAACAACCGCTGTCATGAATTACACACCTACCACTCACACTACAGGCGACACGAATTCGTAAACTACGATATTCTTGAATTACTGCAAAACCATGTGAGCCATCTTCCTGCACCTCCTCCAAAAGTAGTGGACCGACTGCAACCAAACTGGGTACACATACTGCTTACTATCAGGCGAACTACCGCTGTCATGAATTAAACACCTACCACTCACACTACAGGAGACACGAATTCGTAAAGTACGATATTCCTGAATTACTGCAAATCATGCGAGCATCTTCCTTCACCTCCTCCTAAAGTATTGGACCGACTGCAACCAATCCTGGTACACATACTGCTTACTATCAGGCGAACAACCGCTGTCATGAATTAAACACCTACCACTCACGCTACAGGAGACAGGATGTCGTAAACTAGATATGCTTGAATTACTGCAAAAACATGCGAGCCATCTTCCTGCACCTCCTCCTGCAGTAGTAGACCGACTGCAACCAAAGTCGGTACACATACTGCCTACTATCAGGCGAAAAACCGCTCTCATGAATTAAACAACTACCACTCACGTTACAGGAGACACGAGGTCGTAAACTACGACATTCTTGAATCACTGCAAAACCATGCGAGACATCTTCCTGCATCTCCTCATAAAGTAGTGGACCGACTGCAACAAAACTCAGTACACATACTGCTTACAATCAGGCGAACAACCGCTGTCATGAATTAAACACCTACCACTCACGCTACAGGAGACACGAAGTCGTAAACTACGATATTCTTGAATTACTGCAAAACCATGCGAGACATCTTACTTCACCTCCTCCTAAAGTAGTGGACCGACTGCAACCAATCTCGTTACACATACTGCTTACTATCGGGCGAACAACCGCTGTCATGAATTAAACACCTACTACTCACGCTACAAGAGACACGAAGTAGTAAACTACGATATTCTTGAATTACTGCAAAACCATGCGAGCCATCTTCCTGCACCACCTCGTCCAGTAGTGGACCGACTGCAACCAAACTCGGTACACATACTGCTTAGTATGAGGCGAACAACCGCTGTCATGAATTAAACAACTACCACTCACGCTACAGGAGACACGAAGTCTTAAACTACGATATTCTTGAATTATTGCAAAACCATGCGAGCCATCATCCAGCACCTCCTTCCCCAATGGTGGACCGACAGCAACCAAACTCGGTACACATACTTTTTACTATCAGGCGAACAACCGCTGTCATGAATTAAACACCTACCACTCACGCTACAGGAGACAAGAAGTCGTAAACTACGATATTCTTGAAATACTGCAAAACCATGCGAGCTATCTTCTGGCACCTCCTCCTAAAGTAGTAGACCGACTGCAACCAAAGTCGGTACACATACTGCTTAATATAAGGCGAACAACCGCTGTCATGAATTAAACAACTACCACTCACGCTACAGGAGACAGGAAGTCGTAAACTACGATATGCTTGAATTACTGCAAAAACATGCGAGCCATCTTCCTGCACCTCCTCCTGCAGTAGTGGACCGACTGCAACCAAACTCGGTACACATACTGCTTACTATCAGGCGAACAACCGCTGTCATGAATTAAACACCTACCACTCACGCTACAGGAGACACCACGTCGTAAACTACGATATTCTTGAATTACTGCAAAACCATGCGAGCCATCTTCCTGCACCTCCTCCTAAAGTAGTGGACCGACTGCAACCAAACTCGGTACACATAAGGATTACTATGAGGCGAACAACCGCTGTCTTGAATTAAGCACCTACCACTCGCGCTACAGGAGACACGAAGTCGTAAACTACGATATTCTTGAATTACTGCAAAACCATGCGAGCCATATTCCTGCACCTCCTCCTCCAGTAGTGGACCTACTGCAACCAAACTCGGTACACAAACTGCTTACTATCAGGCGAACAACCGCTGTCATGAATTAAAAACATACCACTCACGCTACAGCAGACAAGAAGTCGTAAACTACGATATTCTTGAATTACTGCAAATACATGCGAGCCATCTTCCTGCACCTCCTCCTAATTTAGTGGACCGACTGAAACCAAATTCGGTAAACATACTGCTTACTATCAGGCGAACAACCGCTGTCATGAATTAAACACCTACCACCTACGCTACAGGAGACACGAAGTGGTAAACTAGGATATTCTTGAATTCTTGCAAAACCATACGAGCAATCTTCATGCACCTCCTCCTCCAGTAGTGGACCGACTGCAACCAAACTCGGTACACGTACTTCTTACTATCAGGCGAACACCCGCTGTCATGAATTAAACACCCACCACTCACGCTACAGGAGACACGAAGTCGTTAACTACGATATTCTTGAATTACTGCAAAACCATGCGAGCAATCTTCCTGCACCTCCTCCTAAAGTAGTGGACCGACTGCAACCAAACTCGGTACACATACTGCTTACTATCAGGCGAACAACCGCTGTCATGAATTAAACACCTACCACTCACGCTACTGGAGACACGAATTCGAAAAGTACGATATTCTTGAATTACTGCAAAAGCAAGCTAGCCATCTTCCTGAACATGCTCCTCCACTAGTTGACCTACTGCAACAAAACTCGGTACACATATTGCTTATTATCAGGCGAACAACCGCTGTCATGAATTATACAACTACCACTCACACTACAGGAGACACGAATTCGTAATCTACGATATTCTTGAATTACTGCAAAACCATGTGAGCCATCTTCCTGCATCTCCTGCTAAAGTAATGGACCGACTGCAACCAAACTCGGTACACATACGGCTTACTATCAGGCGAACAACCGCTGTCATGAATTAAACACCTACCACTCACGCTACTGGAGACACGAATTCGTAAACTACGATATTCTTGAATTACTGCAAAATCATGGAAGCCATCTTCCTGCACATCCTCCTCCAGTAGTGGACCTACTGCAACCAATCTCGGTACACATACTGCTTACGATCAGGCGACCCACCGCTGTCATGAATTAAACAACTACCACTCACACTACAAGAGACACGAATTCGTAAACTACGATATTCTTGAATTACTGCAAAACCATGCGAGCCATCTTCCTGCACCTCCTCGTCCAGTAGTGGACCGACTGCAACCAAACTCGGTACACATACTGCTTACTATGAGGCGAACAACCGCTGTCATGAATTAAACAACTACTACTCACGCTACAGGAGACACGAAGTCCTATACTACGATAGTCTTGAATTATTGCAAAACAATGCGAGCCATCTTCCAGCACCTCCTTCCCCAATGGTGGACCGACAGCAACCAAACTCGGTACACATACTTTTTACTATCAGGCGAACAACCGCTGTCATGAATTAAACACCTACCACTCACGCTACAGGAGACACGAAGTCGTAAACTACGATATTCTTGAATTACTGAAAAACCATGCGAGCCATCTTCCTGCACCTCCTCCTACAGTAGTGGACCGACTGCAACCAAACTCGGTACACATACTGCTTGCTATCAGGCGAACAACCGCTGACATGAATTTAACACCTACCACTGACGCTACAGGAGACCAGAAGTCGTAAACTACGATATGCTTGAATTACTGCAAAAACATGCGAGCCAACTTCCTGCACCTCCACCTGCAGTAGTGGACCGACTGCAACCAAACTCGGTACACAAACTGCTTACTATCAGGCGAACAACCTCCGTCATGAATTAAACACCTACCACTCACGCTACAGGAGACACGAAGTCGTTAACTACGATATTCTTGAATTACTGCAAAACCATGCGAGCCACCATCCTGCACCTCCTCCTAAAGTAGTGGACCGACTGCAACAATCTCGGTACACATACTGCTTACTATCAGGCGAACAACCGCTGTCATGAATTAAACACCTACCACCCACGCTACAGGAGACACGAAGTCGTAAACTACGATATTCTTGAATTACTGCAAAACCATGCGAACCATCTTCCTGCACCTCCTCCTCCAGTAGTGGACCGACTGCAACCAAACTCATTACACATACTGCTTACTATCAGGCGAACAACCGCTGTCATGAATTAAAAACCTACCACTCACGCTACAGGACACACGAAGTCGTAAACTACGATATTCTTGAATTATTGCAAAACCATGCGAGCAATCTTCCTGCACCTCCTCCTAAAGTAGTAGACCGACTGCATCCAAACTCGGTACACATACTGCTTACTATCAGGCGAACAACCGCCGTCATGAATAAAACACCTACCACTCACACTACAGGAGACACGAAGTCGTAAACTACGATATTCTTGAATTACTGCAAAACCATGCGAGCCATCTTCCTGCACCTCCTCCTAAACTAGTAGACCGACTGCAACCAAACTCGGTACACATACTGCTTACTATCAGGCGAACAAACGCTGTCATGAATTAAACACCTACAACTCATGCTACAGGAGACCAGATGTCGTAAACCACGATATTCTTGATTTACTGCAAAACCATGCGAGCCGTCTTCCTGCACCTCCTCCTCCAGTAAAGGACCGACTGCAACCAAACTCGGTACACATACTGCTTACTATCAGCCGAACAACCGCTGTCATGAATTAAACACCTACCACTCACACAACAGGAGACACGAAGTCGTAAACTACGATATTCTTGAATTACTGCAAAACCATGCGAGCCATCTTCCTGTACCTCCTCATAAAGTTGTGGACTGACTGCAACCAATATCGGTACACTTACTGCTTACTATCAGGGGAACTACCGCTGTCATGAATTAAACACCTACCACTCACGCTACAGGAGACACGAACTCGTAAACTACGATATGCTTGAATTACTGCAAAACCATGCGAGCCATCTTCCTGCACCTCCTCGTCCAGTAGTGGACCGACTGCAACCAAACTCGGTACACATACTGCTTACTATGAGGCGAACAACCGCTGTCATGAATTAAACAACTACCACTCACGCTACTGGAGACACGAAGTCTTAAACTACGATATTCTTGAATTATTGCAAAACCATGCGAGCCACCTTCCTGCACCTCCTCCTAAAGTAGTGGACCGACTGCAACAATCTTGGTACACATACTGCTTACTATGAGGCGAACAACCGCTGTCATGAATTAAACAACTACCACTCACGCTACAGGAGACACGAAGTCTTAAACTACGATATTCTTGAATTACTGGAAAACCATGCGAGCCATCTTCCTGCAACTCTTCCTAAAGTAGTGGACCGACTGCAACCAAACTCGGTACTCACACTGCTTACTATCAGGCGAACAACCGCTGTCATGAATTAAACACCTACCACTCACGCTACAGGAGACAAGAAGTCGTAAACTACGATATTCTTGAATTACTGCAAAACCATGCGAGCAATCTTCCTGCACCTCCTCCTAAAGTAGTAGACCGACTGCAACCAAAGTCGGTACACATACTGCTTAATATAAGGCGAACAACCGCTGTCATGAGTTAAACAACTACCACTCACGCTACAGGAGACAGGAAGTCGTAAACTACGATATGCTTGAATTACTGCAAAAACATGCGAGCCATCTTCCTGCACCTCCTCCTGGAGTAGTGGACCGACTGCAACCAAACTCGGTACACATACTGCTTACTATCAGGCGAACAACCGCTGTCATGAATTAAACACCTACCACTCACGCTACAGGAGACAAGAAGTCGTAAACTACGATATTCTTGAATTACTGCAAAACCATGCGAGCCATCTTCCTGCACCTCCTCCTAAAGTAGTAGACCGACTGCAACCAAAGTCGGTACACATACTGCTTAATATAAGGCGATCAACCGCCGTCATGAGTTAAACAACTACCACTCACGCTACAGGAGACAGGAAGTCGTAAACTACGATATTCTTGAATTACTGCAAAACCATGCGAGCCATCTTCCTGCACCTCCTCCTGCAGTAGTGGACCGACTGCAACCAAACTCGGTACACATACTGCTTACTATCAGGCGAACAACCGCTGTCATGAATTAAACACCTACCACTCACGCTACAGGAGACAAGAAGTCGTAAACTACGATATTCTTGAATTACTGCAATACCATGCGAGCCATCTTCCTGCACCTCCTCCTAAAGTAGTAGACCGACTGCACCAAAGTCGGTACACATACTGCTTAATATAAGGCGAACAACCGCTGTCATGAATTAAACACCTACCACTGACGCTACAGGAGACAAGAAGTCGTAAACTACGATATTCTTGAATTACTGCAAAACCATGCGAGCCATCTTCGTGCACCTCCTCCTCCAGTAAAGGACCGACTGCAACCAAACTCGGTACACATACTGCTTACTATCAGCCGAACAACCGCTGTCATGAATTAAACACCTACCACCCACGCTACAGGAGACACGAAATCGTAAATTACGATATTCTTGAATCACTGCAAAACCATGCGAGCCATCTTCCTGCACCTCCTCCTAAAGTAGTAGACCGACTGCAACCAAAGTCGGTGCACATACTGCTTAATATAAGGCGAACAACCGCTGTCATGAATTAAACAACTACCACTCACGCTACAGGAGACAGGAAGTCGGAAACTACGATATGCTTGAATTACTGCAAAAACATGCGAACCATCTTCCTGCACCTCCACCTGCAGAGTGGACCGACTGCAACCAAACTCGGTACACATACTGCTTACTATCAGCCGAACAACCGCTGTCATGAATTAAACACCTACCACCCACGCTACAGGAGACACGAATTCGTAAACTACGATATTCTTGAATTACTGCAAAACCATGCGAGCCATCTTCCTGCACCTCCTCCTAAAGTAGTAGACCGGCTGCAACCAAAGTCGGTACACATACTGCTTAATATAAGGCGAACAACCGCTGTCATGAGTTAAACAACTACCACTCACGGTACAGGAGCCAGGAAGTCGTAAACTACGATATGCTTGAATTACTGCAAAACCATGCGAGTCATCATCCTGCACCTCCTCCTCCAGTAGTGGACTGACTGCAACCAAACTCGGTACACATACTGCTTACTATCAGGCGAACAACCGCTGTAATGAATTAAAAACCTACCACTCACGCTACAGGACACACGAAGTCGTAAACTACGATATTCTTGAATTATTGCAAAACCATGCGAGCAATCTTCCTGCACCTCCTCCTAAAGTAGTAGACCGACTGTATCCAAACTCGGTACACATACTGCTTACTATCAGGCGAACAACCGCCGTCAGGAATAAAACACCTACCACTCACACTACAGGAGACACGAAGTCGTAAACTACGATATTCTTGAATTACTGCAAAACCATGCGAGCCATCCTCCTGCACCTCCTCCTAAACTAGTAGACCGACTGCAACCAAACTCGGTACACATACTGCTTACTATCAGGCGAACAAACGCTGTCATGAATTAAACACCTACAACTCATGCTACAGGAGACCAGATGTCGTAAACTACGATATTCTTGAATTACTGCAAAACCATGCGAGCCGTCTTCCTGCACCTCCTCCTACAGTAGTGGACCGACTGCAACCAAACTCAGTACACATACTGCTTACTATCAGCCGAACAACCGCTGTCATGAATTAAACACCTACCACTCACGCTACAGGAGACACGAAGTCTTAACCTACGATATTCTTGAATTATTGCAAAACCATGCAAGCCATCTTCCTGCACCTCCTTCCCCAATAGTGGACCGACTGCAACCAAACTCGGTACACATACTTTTTACTATCAGGCGAACAACCGCTGTCATGAATTAAACACCTACCACTCACGCTACAGGAGACACGAAGTCGTAAACTACGATATTCTTGAATTACTGCAAAACCATGCGAACCATCTTCCTGCACCTCCTCCTCCAGTAGTGGACCGACTGCAACCAAACTCATTACACATACTGCTTACTATCAGGCGAACAACCGCTGTCATGAATTAAAAACCTACCACTCACGCTACAGGACTCACGAAGTCGTAAACTACGATATTCTTGAATTATTGCAAAACCATGCGAGCAATCTTCCTGCACCTCCTCCTAAAGTAGTAGACCGACTGCATCCAAACTCGGTACACATACTGCTTACTATCAGGCGAACAACCGCCGTCATGAATAAAACACCTACCACTCACACTACAGGAGACACGAAGTCGTAAACTACGATATTCTTGAATTACTGCAAAACCATGCGAGCCATCTTCCTGCACCTCCTCCTAAACTAGTAGACCGACTGCAACCAAACTCGGTACACATACTGCTTACTATCAGGCGAACAAACGCTGTCATGAATTAAACACCTACAACTCATGCTACAGGAGACCAGATGTCGTAAACTACGATATTCTTGAATTACTGCAAAACCATGCGAGCCGTCTTCCTGCACCTCCTCCTCCAGTAAAAGACCGACTGCAACCAAACTCGGTACACATACTGCTTACTATCAGCCGAACAACCGCTGTCATGAATTAAACACCTACCACTCACACAACAGGAGACACGAAGTCGTAAACTACGATATTCTTGAATTACTGCAAAACCATGCGAGCCATCTTCCTGTACCTCCTCATAAAGTTGTGGACTAACTGCAACCAATATCGGTACACATACTGCTTACTATCAGGGGAACAACCGCTGTCATGAATTAAACACCTACCACTCACGCTACAGGAGACACGAACTCGTAAACTACGATATGCTTGAATTACTGCAAAACCATGCGAGCCATCTTCCTGCACCTCCTCGTCCAGTAGTGGACCGACTGCAACCAAACTCGGTACACTTACTGCTTACTATGAGGCGAACAACCGCTGTCATGAATTAAACAACTACCACTCACGCTACTGGAGACACGAAGTCTTAAACTACGATATTCTTGAATTATTGCAAAACCATGCGAGCCACCTTCCTGCACCTCTTCCTAAAGTAGTGGACCGACTGCAACAATTTTGGTACACATACTGCTTACTATGAGGCGAACAACCGCTGTCATGAATTAAACAACTACCACTCACGCTACAGGAGACACGAAGTCTTAAACTACGATATTCTTGAATTACAGAAAAACCATGCGAGCCATCTTCCTGCAACTCTTCCTAAAGTAGTGGACCAACTGCAACCAAACTCGGTACTCATACTGCTTACTATCAGGCGAACAACCGCTGTCATGAATTAAACACCTACCACTCACGCTACAGGAGACAAGAAGTCGTAAACTACGATATTCTTGAATTACTGCAAAACCATGCGAGCCATCTTCCTGCACCTCCTCCTAAAGTAGTAGACCGACTGCAACCAAAGTCGGTACACATACTGCTTAATATAAGGCGAACAACCGCTGTCATGAGTTAAACAACTACCACTCACGCTACAGGAGACAGGAAGTCGTAAACTACGATATGCTTGAATTACTGCAAAAACATGCGAGCCATCTTCCTGCACCTCCTCCTGCAGTAGTGGACCGACTGCAACCAAACTCGGTACTCATACTGCTTACTATCAGGCGAACAACCGCTGTCATGAATTAAACAACTACCACTCACGCTACAGGAGACAGGAAGTCGTAAACTACGATATTCTTGAATTACTGCAAAACCATGCGAGCCATCTTCCTGCAGCTCCTCCTGCAGTAGTGGACCGACTGCAACCAAACTTGGTACACATACTACTTACTATCAGGCGAACAACCGCTGTCATGAATTAAACACCTACCACTGACGCTACAGGAGACAAGAAGTCGTAAACTACGATATTCTTGAATTACTGCAAAACCATGCGAGCCATCTTCGTGCACCTCCTCCTCCAGTAAAGGACCGACTGCAACCAAACTCGGTACACATACTGCTTACTATCAGCCGAACAACCGCTGTCATGAATTAAACACCTACCACCCACGCTACAGGAGACACGAAATCGTAAATTACGATATTCTTGAATCACTGCAAAACCATGCGAGCAATCTTCCTGCACCTCCTCCTAAAGTAGTAGACCGACTGCAACCAAAGTCGGTGCACATACTGCTTAATATAAGGCGAACAACCGCTGTCATGAATTAAATAACTACCACTCACGCTACAGGAGACAGGAAGTCGGAAACTACGATATGCTTGAATTACTGCAAAAACATGCGAACCACCTTCCTGCACCTCCACCTGCAGTAGTGGACCGACTGCAACCAAACTCGGTACACATACTGCTTACTATCAGCCGAACAACCGCTGTCATGAATTAAACACCTACCACCCACGCTACAGGAGACACGAATTCGTAAACTACGATATTCTTGAATTACTGCAAAACCATGCGAGCCATCTTCCTGCACCTCCTCCTAAAGTAGTAGACCGGCTGCAACCAAAGTCGGTACACATACTGCTTAATATAAGGCGAACAACCGCTGTCATGAGTTAAACAACTACCACTCACGGTACAGGAGCCAGGATGTCGTAAACTACGATATGCTTGAATTACTGCAAAACCATGCGAGTCATCATCCTGCACCCCCTTTCTCCAGTAGTGGACCGACTGCAACCAAACTCGGTACACATACTGCTTACTATCAGGCGAACAACCGCTGTAATGAATTAAAAACCTACCACTCACGCTACAGGACACACGAAGTCGTAAACTACGATATTCTTGAATTATTGCAAAACCATGCGAGCAATCTTCCTGCACCTCCTCCTAAAGTAGTAGACCGACTGTATCCAAACTCGGTACACATACTGCTTACTATCAGGCGAACAACCGCCGTCATGAATAAAACACCTACCACTCACACTACAGGAGACACGAAGTCGTAAACTACGATATTCTTGAATTACTGCAAAACCATGCGAGCGATCTTCCTGCACCTCCTCCTAAACTAGTAGACCGACTGCAACCAAACTCGGTACACATACTGCTTACTATCAGGCGAACAAACGCTGTCATGAATTAAACACCTACAACGCATGCTACAGGAGACCAGATGTCGTAAACTACGATATTCTTGAATTAATGCAAAACCATGCGAGCCGTCTTCCTGCACCTCCTCCTCCAGTAAAGGACCGACTGCAACCAAACTCGGTACACATACTGCTTACTATCAGCCGAACAACCGCTGTCATGAATTAAACACCTACCACTCACGCTACAGGAGACACGAAGTCTTAACCTACGATATTCTTGAATTATTGCAAAACCATGCAAGCCATCTTCCTGCACCTCCTTCCCCAATAGTGGACCGACTGCAACCAAACTCGGTACACATACTTTTTACTATCAGGCGAACAACCGCTGTCATGAATTAAACACCTACCACTCACGCTACAGGAGACACGAAGTCGTAAACTACGATATTCTTCTCGTCCAGTAGTGGACCGACTGCAACCAAACTCGGTACACAAACTGCTTACTATCAGGCGAACAACCGCTGTCATGAATTACAAACTTACCACTCACGCTACAGCAGACACGAAGTCGTAAGCTACGATATTCTTGAATTATTGCAAAACCATGCAAGCCATCTTCCTGCACCTCCTTCCACAATAGTGGACCGACTGCAACCAAACTCGGTACACATACTTTTTACGATGCAAATTCAGGCGAGACATCTTCCTGCACCTCCTCCTAATTTAGTGGACCGACTGCAACCAAATTCTGTAAACATACTGCTTACTATCAGAAGAACAACCGCTGTCATGAATTAAACACCTACCACTCACGCTACAGGAGACACGAAGTCTTAACCTACGATATTCTTGAATTATTGCAAAACCATGCAAGCCATCTTCCTGCACCTCCTTCCACAATAGTGGACCGACTGCAACCAAACTCGGTACACATACTTTTTACTATCAGGCGAACAACCGCTGTCATGAATTAAACACCTACCACTCACGCTACAGGAGACACGAAGTCGTAAACTACGATATTCTTGAATTACTGCAAAATCATGCGAGCCGTCATCCTGCTCCTCCTCCTAAAGTAGTGGACCGACAGCAACCAATCTCGGTACACATACTGATTACTATCAGGCGAACAACCGCTGTCATGAATTAAACACCTACCACTCACGCTACAGGAGACACCAAGTCGTAAACTACGATATTCTTGAATTACTGCAAAACCATGCGAGCCATCTTCCTGCACCTCCTCCTAAAGTAGTGGACCGACTGCAACCAAACTCGGTACACATAAGGATTACAATCAGGCGAAAAACCGCTGTCTTGAATTAAGCACCTACAATTCGCGCTACAGGAGACACGAAGTCGTAAACTACGATATTCTTGAATTACTGCAAAACCATGCGAGCCATCTTCCTGCACCTCCTCCTCCAGTAGTGGAACTACTGCAACCAAACTCGGTACACAAACTGCTTACTATCAGACGAACAACCGCTGTCATGAATTAAACACCTACCACTCACGCTACAGGAGACACAAAGTGGTAAACTAGGATACTCTTGAATTACTGCAAAACCATACGAGCCATCTTCCTGCACCTCCTCCTCCAGTAGTGGACTTACTGCAACAAAACTCGGTACACATATTGCTTATTATCAGGCGAACAACCGCTGTCATGAATTATACAACTACCACTCACACTACAGGAGACACTAATTCGTAAACTACGATATTCTTGAATTACTGCAAAACCATGTGAGCCATCTTCCTGCACCTCCTGCTAAAGTAATGGACCGACTGCAACCAAACTCGGTACACATACAGCTTACTATCAGGCGAACAACCGCTGTCATGAATTAAACACCTACCACTCACGCTACTGGAGACACGAATTCGTAAACTACGATATTCTTGAATTACTTCAAAACCATGCAAGCCATCTTCCTGCACATCCTCCTCCAGTAGTGGACCTACTGCAACCAATCTCGGTACACATACTGCTTACTATCAGGCGACCCACCGCTGTCATGAATTAAACACCTACCACTCACGCTACAGGAGACACGAATTCGTAAACTACGATATTCTTGAATTACTGCAAAACCATGCGAGGCATCTTCCTGCACCTCCTACTAAAGTAGTGGACCGACTGCAAAAAAACTCGGTACACATACTGCTTACTGTCAGGCGAACAACCGCTGTCATGAATTAAACACCTACCACTCACACTACAGGCGACACGAATTCGTAAACTACGATATTCTTGAATTACTGCAAAACCATGTGAGCCATCTTCCTGCACCTCCTCCAAAAGTAGTGGACCGACTGCAACCAAACTGGGTACACATACTGCTTACTATCAGGCGAACTACCGCTGTCATGAATTAAACACCTACCACCCACACTACAGGAGACACGAATTCGTAAACTACGATATTCCTGAATTACTGCAAAACCATGCGAGCATATTCCTGCACCTCCTCCTAAAGTAGTGTACCGACTGCAACCAATCCTGGTACACATACTGCTTACTATCAGGCGAACAACCGCTGTCATGAATTAAACACCTACCACTCACGCTACAGG
This sequence comes from Locusta migratoria, assembly GCA_026315105.1. Classification (NCBI taxonomy): domain Eukaryota; kingdom Metazoa; phylum Arthropoda; class Insecta; order Orthoptera; family Acrididae; genus Locusta; species Locusta migratoria. The sequence goes on along the minus strand of CM048753.1, from coordinate 16,356,855 downwards.
AGACAGGATGTCGTAAACTACGATATGCTTGAATTACTGCAAAAACATGCGAGCCATCTTCCTGCACCTCCTCCTGCAGTAGTAGACCGACTGCAACCAAAGTCGGTACACATACTGCCTACTATCAGGCGAACAACCGCTCTCATGAATTAAACAACTACCACTCACGTTACAGGAGACACGAGGTCGTAAACTACGACATTCTTGAATCACTGCAAAACCATGCGAGCCATCTTCCTGCACCTCCTCATAAAGTAGTGGACCGACTGCAACAAAACTCGGTACACATACTGCTTACAATCAGGCGAACAACCGCTGTTTTGAATTAAACACCTACCACTCACGCTACAGGAGACACGAAGTCGTAAACTACGATATTCTTGAATTACTGCAAACCATGCGAGACATCTTACTTCACCTCCTCCTAAAGTAGTGGACCGACTGCAACCAATCTCGTTACACATACTGCTTACTATCGGGCGAACAACCGCTGTCATGAATTAAACACCTACTACTCACGCTACAAGAGACACGAAGTCGTAAACTACGATATTCTTGAATTACTGCAAAACCATGCGAGCCATCTTCCTGCACCTCCTCGTCCAGTAGTGGACCGACTGCAACCAAACTCGGTACACATACTGCTTACTATGAGGCGAACAACCGCTGTCATGAATTAAACAACTACCACTCACGCTACAGGAGACACGAAGTCTTAAACTACGATATTCTTGAATTATTGCAAAACCATGCGAGCAATCTTCCAGCACCTCCTTCCCCAATGGTGGACCGACAGCAACCAAACTCGGTACACATACTTTTTACTATCAGGCGAACAACCGCTGTCATGAATTAAACACCTACCACTCACGCTTCAGGAGACACGAAGTCGTAAACTACGATATTCTTGAATTACTGAAAAACCATGCGAGACATCTTCCTGCACCTCCTCCTACAGTAGTGGACCGACTGCAACCAAACTCGGTACACATACTGCTTACAATCAGACGAACAACCGCTGTTTTGAATTAAACACCTACCACTCACGCTACAGGAGACAGGATGTCGTAAACTACGATATGCTTGAATTACTGCAAAACCATGCGAGCCGTCTTCCTGCACCTCCTCCTCCAGTAAAAGACCGACTGCAACCAAACTCGGTACACATACTGCTTACTATCAGCCGAACAACCGCTGTCATGAATTAAACACCTACCACTCACACAACAGGAGACACGAAGTCGTAAACTACGATATTCTTGAATTACTGCAAAACCATGCGAGCCATCTTCCTGTACCTCCTCATAAAGTTGTGGACTGACTGCAACCAATATCGGTACACATACTGCTTACTATCAGGGGAACAACCGCTGTCATGAATTAAACACCTACCACTCACGCTACAGGAGACAAGAACTCGTAAACTACGATATGCTTGAATTACTGCAAAACCATGCGAGCCATCTTCCTGCACCTCCTCCTAAAGTAGTAGACCGACTTCAACCAAAGTCGGTACACATACTGCTTAATATAAGGCGAACAACCGCTGTCATGAATTAAACAACTACCACTCACGCTACAGGAGACAGGAAGTCGTAAACTACGATATGCTTGAATTACTGCAAAAACATGCGAGCCATCTTCCTGCACCTCCTCCTGCAGTAGTGGACCGACTGCAACTAAACTCGGTACACATACTGCTTACTATCAGGCGAACAACCGCTGTCATGAATTAAACACCTACCACTCACGCTACAGGAGACACCACGTCGTAAACTACGATATTCTTGAATTACTGCAAAACCATGCGAGCCATCTTCCTGCACCTCCTCCTAAAGTAGTGGACCGACTGCAACCAAACTCGGTACACAAACTGCTTACTATCAGGCGAACAACCGCTGTCATGAATTAAAAACATACCACTCACGCTACAGCAGACAAGAAGTCGTAAACTACGATATTCTTGAATTACTGCAAATACATGCGAGCCATCTTCCTGCACCTCCTCCTAATTTAGTGGACCGACTGAAACCAAATTCGGTAAACATACTGCTTACTATCAGGCGAACAACCGCTGTCATGAATTAAACACCTACCACTCAAGCTACAGGAGACACGAAGTGGTAAACTAGGATATTCTTGAATTACTGCAAAACCATACGAGCAATCTTCATGCACCTCCTCCTCCAGTAGTGGACCGACTGCAACCAAACTCGGTACACGTACTGCTTACTATCAGTCGAACACCCGCTGTCATGAATTAAACACCCACCACTCACGCTACAGGAGACACGAAGTCGTTAACTACGATATTCTTGAATTACTGCAAAACCATTCGAGCAATCTTCCTGCACCTCCTCCTAAAGTAGTTTACCGACTGCAACCAAACTCGGTACACATACTGCTTACTATCAGGCGAACAACCGCTGTCATGAATTAAACACCTACCACTCACGCTACTGGAGACACGAATTCGAAAAGTACGATATTCTTGAATTACTGCAAAAGCAAGCTAGCCATCTTCCTGAACATTCTCCTCCACTAGTTGACCTACTGCAACAAAACTCGGTACACATATAGCTTATTATCAGGCGAACAACCGCTGTCATGAATTATACAACTACCACTCACACTACAGGAGACACGAATTCGTAAACTACGATATTCTTGAATTACTGCAAAACCATGTGAGCCATCTTCCTGCATCTCCTGCTAAAGTAATGGACCGACTGCAACCAAACTCGGTACACATACGGCTTACTATCAGGCGAACAACCGCTGTCATGAATTAAACACCTACCACTCACGCTACTGGAGACACGAATTCGTAAACTACGATATTCTTGAATTACTGCAAAACCATGGAAGCCATCTTCCTGCACATCCTCCTCCAGTAGTGGACCTACTGCAACCAATCTCGGTACACATACTGCTTACTATCAGGCGACCCACCGCTGTCATGAATTAAACAACTACCACTCACACTACAAGAGACACGAATTCGTAAACTACGATATTCTTCAATTACTGCAAAACCATGCGAGCCATCTTCCTGCACCTCCTCGTCCAGTAGTGGACCGACTGCAACCAAACTCGGTACACATACTGCTTTCTATGAGGCGAACAACCGCTGTCATGAATTAAACAACTACCACTCACGCTACAGGAGACACGAAGTCTTATACTACGATAGTCTTAAATTATTGCAAAACAATGCGAGCCATCTTCCAGCACCTACTTCCCCAATGGTGGACCGACAGCAACCAAACTCGGTACACATACTTTTTACTATCAGGCGAACAACCGCTGTCATGAATTAAACACCTACCACTCACGCTACAGGAGACACGAAGTCGTAAACTACGATATTCTTGAATTACTGAAAAACCATGCGAGCCATCTTCCTGCACCTCCTCCTACAGTAGTGGACCGACTGCAACCAAACTCGGTACACATACTGCTTACTATCAGGCGAACAACCGCTGACATGAATTAAACACCTACCACTGACGCTACAGGAGACAAGAAGACGTAAACTACAATATTCTTGAATTACTGCAAAACCCTGCGAACAATCTTCCTGCACCTCCTCCTAAAGTAGTAGACCGACTGCAACCAAAGTCGGTGCACATACTGCTTAATATAAGGCGAACAACCGCTGTCATGAATTAAACAACTACCACTCACGCTACAGTAGACAGGAAGTCGTAAACTACGATATGCTTGAATTACTGCAAAAACATGCGAGCCAACTTCCCGCACCTCCACCTGCAGTAGTGGACCGACTGCAACCAAACTCGGTACACATACTGCTTACTATCAGGCGAACAACCTCCGTCATGAATTAAACACCTACCACTCACGCTACAGCAGACACGAAGTCGTAAACTACGATATTCTTGAATTACTGCAAATTCAGGCGAGCCATCTTCCTGCACCTCCTCCTAATTTAGTGGACCGACTGCAACCAAATTCTGTAAACATACTGCTTACTATCAGACGAACAACAGCTGTCATGAATTAAACACCTACCACTCACGCTACAGGAGACACGAAGTCTTAACCTACGATATTCTTGAATTATTGCAAAACCATGCAAGCCATCTTCCTGCACCTCCTTCCCCAATAGTGGACCGACTGCAACCAAACTCGGTACACATACTTTTTACTATCAGGCGAACAACCGCTGTCATGAATTAAACACCTACCACTCACGCTACGGGAGACACGAAGTCGTAAACTACGATATTCTTGAATTACTGCAAAACCATGCGAGCCATCATCCTGCATCTCCTCCTAAAGTAGTGGACCGACAGCAACCAATCTCGGTACACATACTGATTACTATCAGGCGAACAACCGCTGTCATGAATTAAACACCTACCACTCACGCTACAGGAGACACCAAGTCGTAAACTACGATATTCTTGAATTACTGCAAAACCATGCGAGCCATCTTCCTGCACCTCCTCCTAAAGTAGTGGACCGACTGCAACCAAACTCGGTACACATAAGGATTACTATCAGGCGAAAAACCGCTGTCTTGAATTAAGCACCTACAATTCGCGCTACAGGAGACACGAAGTCGTAAACTACGATATTCTTGAATTACTGCAAAACCATGCGAGCCATCTTCCTGCACCTCCTCCTCCAGTAGTGGAACTACTGCAACCAAACTCGGTACACGAACTGCTTACTATCAGGCGAACAACCGCTGTCATGAATTACAGACTTACCACTCACGCTACAGCAGACACGAAGTCGTAAACTACGATATTCTTGAATTACTGCAAATTCAGGCGAGCCATCTTCCTGCACCTCCTCCTAATTTAGTGGACCGACTGCAACCAAATTCTGTAAACATACTGCTTACTATCAGACGAACAACCGCTGTCATGAATTAAACACCTACCACTCACGCTACAGGAGACACGAAGTGGTAAACTAGGATACTCTTGAATTACTGCAAAACCAACCGAGCCATCTTCCTGCACCTCCTCCTCCAGTAGTGGACCTACTGCAACAAAACTCGGTACACATATTGCTTATTATCAGGCGAACAACCGCTGTCATGAATTATACAACTACCACTCACACAACAGGAGACACTAATTCGTAAACTACGATATTCTTGAATTACTGCAAAACCATGTGAGCCATCTTCCTGCACCTCCTGCTAAAGTAATGGACCGACTGCAACCAAACTCGGTACACATACAGCTTACTATCAGGCGAACAACCGCTGTCATGAATTAAACACCTACCACTCACGCTACTGGAGACACGAATTCGTAAACTACGATATTCTTGAATTACTTCAAAACCATGCAAGCCATATTCCTGCACATCCTCCTCCAGTAGTGGACCTACTGCAACCAATCTCGGTACACATACTGCTTACTATCAGGCGACCCACCGCTGTCATGAATTAAACACCTACCACTCACGCTACAGGAGACACGAATTCGTAAACTAAGATATTCTTGAATTACTGCAAAACCATGCGAGGCATCTTCCTGCACCTCCTACTAAAGTAGTGGACCGACTGCAAAAAAACTCGGTACACATACTGCTTACTGTCAGGCGAACAACCGCTGTCATGAATTAAACACCTACCACTCACACTACAGGCGACACGAATTCGTAAACTACGATATTCTTGAATTACTGCAAAACCATGTGAGCCGTCTTCCTGCACCTCCTCCAAAAGTAGTGGACCGACTGCAACCAAACTGGGTACACATACTGCTTACTATCAGGCGAACTACCGCTGTCATGAATTAAACACCTACCACTCACACTACAGGAGACACGAATTCGTAAACTACGATATTCCTGAATTACTGCAAAACCATGCGAGCATCTTCCTGCACCTCCTCCTAAAGTAGTGGACCGACTGCAACCAATCCTGGTACACATACTGCCTACTATCAGGCGAACAACCGCTCTCATGAATTAAACAACTACCACTCACGTTACAGGAGACACGAGGTCGTAAACTACGACATTCTTGAATCACTGCAAAACCATGCGAGCCATCTTCCTGCACCTCCTCATAAAGTAGTGGACCGACTGCAACAAAACTCGGTACACATACTGCTTACAATCAGGCGAACAACCGCTGTCATGAATTAAACACCTACCACTCACCCTACAGGAGACACGAAGTCGTAAACTACGATATTCTTGAATTACTGCAAAACCATGCGAGACATCTTCCTGCACCTCCTCGTCCAGTAGTGGACCGACTGCAACCAAACTCGGTACACATACTGCTTACTATGAGGCGAACAACCGCTGTCATTAATTAAACAACTACCACTCACGCTACAGGAGACACTAAGTCTTAAACTACGATATTCTTGAATTATTGCAAAACCATGCGAGCCATCTTCCAGCACCTCCTTCCCCAATGGTGGACCGACAGCAACCAAACTCGGTACACATACTTTTTACTATCAGGCGAACAACCGCTGTCATGAATTAAACACCTACCACTCACGCTACAGGAGACACGAAGTCGTAAACTACGATATTCTTGAATTACTGAAAAACCATGCGAGCCATCTTCCTGCACCTCCTCCTACAGTAGTGGACCGACTGCAACCAAACTCGGTACACATACTGCTTACTATCAGGCGAACAACCGCTGACATGAATTAAACACCTACCACTCACGCTACAGGAGACAAGAAGTCGTAAACTACGATATTCTTGAATTACTGCAAACCCTGCGAGCCATCTTCCTGCACCTCCTCCTAAAGTAGTAGACCGACTGCAACCAAAGTCGGTACACATACTGCTCAATATAAGGCGAACAACCGCTGTCATGAATTAAACAACTACCACTCACGCTACAGGAGACAGGAAGTCGTAAACTACGATATGCTTGAATTACTGCAAAAAATGCGAGCCATCTTCCTGCACCTCCTCCTGCAGTAGTGGACCGACTGCAACTAAACTCGGTACACATACTGCTTACTATCAGGCGAACAACCGCTGTCTTGAATTAAGCACCTACCACTCGCGCTACAGGAGACACGAAGTCGTAAACTACGATATTCTTGAATTACTGCAAAACCATGCGAGCCATCTTCCTGCACCTCCTCCTCCAGTAGTGGACCTACTGCAACCAAACTCGGTACACAAACTGCTTACTATCAGGCGAACAACCGCTGTCATGAATTAAAAACATACCACTCACGCTACAGCAGACAAGAAGTCGAAAACTACGATATTCTTGAATTACTGCAAATACATGCGAGCCATCTTCCTGCACCTCCTCCTAATTTAGTGGACCGACTGAAACCAAATTCGGTAAACATACTGCTTACTATCAGGCGAACAACCGCTGTCATGAATTAAACACCTACCACTCACGCTACAGGAGACACGAAGTGGTAAACTAGGATATTCTTGAATTACTGCAAAACCATACGAGCAATCTTTTTGCACCTCCTCCTCCAGTAGTGGACCGACTGCAACCAAACTCGGTACACGTACTGCTTACTATCATGCGAACACCCGCTGTCATGAATTAAACACCCACCACTCACGCTACAGGAGACACGAAGTCGTTAACTACGATAGTCTTGAATTACTGCAAAACCATGCGAGCAATCTTCCTGCACCTCCTCCTAAAGTAGTTTACCGACTGCAACCAAACTCGGTACACATACTGCTTACTATCAGGCGAACAACCGCTGTCATGAATTAAACACCTACCACTCACGCTACTGGAATCACGAATTCGAAAAGTACGATATTCTTGAATTACTGCAAAAGCAAGCTAGCCATCTTCCTGAACATTCTCCTCCACTAGTTGACCTACTGCAACAAAACTCGGTACACATATTGCTTATTATCAGGCGAACAACCGCTGTCATGAATTATACAACTACCACTCACACTACAGGAGACACGAATTCGTAAACTACGATATTCTTGAATTACTGCAAAACCATGTGAGCCATCTTCCTGCATCTCCTGCTAAAGTAATGGACCGACTGCAACCAAACTCGGTACACATACGGCTTACTATCAGGCGAACAACCGCTGTCATGAATTAAACACCTACCACTCACGCTACTGGAGACACGAATTCGTAAACTACGATATTCTTGAATTACTGCAAAACCATGGAAGCCATCATCCTGCACATCCTCCTCCAGTAGTGGACCTACTGCAACCAATCTCGGTACACATACTGCTTACTATCAGGCGACCCACCGCTGTCATGAATTAAACAACTTCCACTCACGCTACAGGAGACACGAAGTCTTATACTACGATAGTCTTAAATTATTGCAAAACAATGCGAGCCATCTTCCAGCACCTCCATCCCCAATGGTGGACCGACAGCAACCGAACTCGGTACACATACTTTTTACTATCAGGCGAACAACCGCTGTCATGAATTAAACACCTACCACTCACGCTACAGGAGACACGAAGTCGTAAACTACGATATTCTTGAATTACTGAAAAACCATGCGAGCCATCTTCCTGCACCTCCTCCTACAGTAGTGGACCGACTGCAACCAAACTCGGTACACATACTGCTTACTATCAGGCGAACAACCGCTAACATGAATTAAACACCTACCACTGACGCTACAGGAGACAAGAAGTCGTAAACTACAATATTCTTGAATTACTGCAAAACCATGCGAGCCAACTTCCTGCACCTCCTCCTAAAGTAGTAGACCGACTGCAACCAAAGTCGGTGCACATACTGCTTAATATAAGGCGAACAACCGCTGTCATGAATTAAACAACTACCACTCACGCTACAGGAGACAGGAAGTCGTAAACTACGATATGCTTGAATTACTGCAAAAACATGCGAGCCAACTTCCTGCACCTCCACCTGCAGTAGTGGACCGACTGCAACCAAACTCGGTACACATACTGCTTACCATCAGGCGAACAACCTCCGTCATGAATTAAACACCTACCACTCACGCTACAGGAGACACGAAGTCGTTAACTACGATATTCTTGAATTACTGCAAAACCATGCGAGCCACCATCCTGCACCTCCTCCTAAAGTAGTGGACCGACTGCGACAATCTCGGTACACATACTGCTTACTATCAGGCGAACAACCGCTGTCATGAATTAAACACCTACCACCCACGCTACAGGAGACACGAAGTCGTAAACTACGATAATCTTGAATTACTGCAAAACCATGCGAACCATCTTCCTGCACCTCCTCCTCCAGTAGTGGACCGACTGCAACCAAACTCGGTACACATACTGCTTACAATCAGGCGAACAACCGCTGTCATGAATTAAAAACCTACCACTCACGCTACAGGACACACGAAGTCGTAAACTACGATATTCTTGAATTATTGCAAAACCATGCGAGCAATCTTCCTGCACCTCCTCCTAAAGTAGTAGACCGACTGCATCCAAACTCGGTACACATACTGCTTACTATCAGGCGAACAACCGCCGTCATGAATAAAACACCTGCCACTCACACTACAGGAGACACGAAGTCGTAAACTACGATATTCTTGAATTACTGCAAAACCATGCGAGCCATCTTCCTGCACCTCCTCCTAAACTAGTAGACCGACTGCAACCAAACTAGGTACACATACTGCTTACTATCAGGCGAACAAACGCTGTCATGAATTAAACACCTACAACTCATGCTACAGGAGACCAGATGTCGTAAACTACGATATTCTTGAATTACTGCAAAACCATGCGAGCCGTCTTCCTGCACCTCCTCCTCCAGTAAAGGACCGACTGCAACCAAACTCGGTACACATACTGCTTACTATCAGCCGAACAACCGCTGTCATGAATTAAACACCTACCACTCACGCTACAGGAGACAGGAAGTCGTAAACTACGATATTCTTGAATTACTGCAAAACCATGCGAGCCATCTTCCTGTACCTCCTCATAAAGTTGTGGACTGACTGCAACCAATATCGGTACACATACTGCTTACTATCAGGGGAACAACCGCTGCCATGAATTAAACACCTACCACTCACGCTACAGGAGACACGAACTCGTAAACTACGATATGCTTGAATTACTGCAAAACCATGCGAGCCATCTTCCTGCACCTCCTCGTCCAGTAGTGGACCGACTGCAACCAAACTCGGTACACATACTGCTTACTATGAGGCGCACAACCGCTGTCATGAATTAAACAACTACCACTCACGCTACTGGAGACACGAAGTCTTAAACTACGATATTCTTGAATTATTGCAAAACCATGCGAGCCACCTTCATACACCTCCTCCTAAAGTAGTGGACCGACTGCAACAATCTCGGTACACATACTGCTTACTATCAGGCGAACAACCGCTGTCATGAATTAAACACCTACCACTCACGCTACGGGAGACAAGAAGTCGTAAACTACGATATTCTTGAATTACTGCAAAACCATGCGAGCCATCTTCCTGCACCTCCTCCTAAAGTAGTAGACCGACTGCAACCAAAGTCGGTACACATACTGCTTAATATAAGGCGAACAACCGCTGTCATGAGTTAAACAACTACCACTCACGCTACAGGAGACAGGTAGTCGTAAACTACGATATGCTTGAATTACTGCAAAACCATGCGAGCCATCTTCCTGCACCTCCTCCTGCAGTAGTGGACCGACTGCAACCAAACTCGGTACACATACTGCTTACTATCAGGCGAACAACCGATGTCATGATTTAAACACCTACCACTCACGCTACAGGAGACAAGAAGTCGTAAACTACGATATTCTTGAATTACTGCAAAACCATGCGAGCCATCTTCCTGCACCTCCTCCTAAAGTAGTAGACCGAATGCAACCAAAGTCGGTACACATACTGCTTAATATAAGGCGAACAACTGCTGTCATGAGTTAAACAACTACCACTCACGCTACAGGAGACAGGAAGTCGTAAACTACGATATTCTTGAATTACTGCAAAAACATGCGAGCCATCTTCCTGCACCTCCTCCTAAAGTAGTGGACCGACTGCAACCAAACTCGGTACACATACTGCTTACTATCAGGCGAACAACCGCTGTCATGAATTAAACACCTACCACTGACGCTACAGGAGACAAGAAGTCGTAAACTACGATATTCTTGAAATACTGCAAAACCATGCGAGCCATCTTCCTGCACCTCCTCCTAAAGTAGTGGACCGACTGCAACCAAAGTCGGTACACATACTGCTTAATATAAGGCGAACAACCGCTGTCATGAATTAAACAACTACCACTCACGCTACAGGACACAGGAAGTCGTAAACTACGATATTCTTGAATTACTGCAAAACCATGCGAGCCACCTTCCTGCACCTCCTCCTAAAGTAGTGGACCGACTGCAACAATCTCGGTACACATACTGCTTACTATCAGGCGAACAACCGCTGTCATGAATTAAACACCTACCACCGACGCTACAGGAGACACGAATTCGTAAACTACGATATTCTTGAATTACTGCAAAACCATGCGAGCCATCTTCCTGCACCTCCTCCTAAAGTAGTAGACCGACTGCAACCAAAGTCGGTACACATACTGCTTAATATAAGGCGAACAACCGCTGTCATGAGTTAAACAACTACCACTCACGGTACAGGAGCCAGGAAGTCGTAAACTACGATATGCTTGAATTACTGCAAAACCATGCGAGCCATCTTCCTGCACCTCCTCCTGCAGTAGTGGACCGACTGCAACCAAACTCGGTACACATACTGCTTACTATCAGGCGAACAACCGCTGTCATGAATTAAACACCTACCACTCACGCTACAGGAGACACGAACTCGTAAACTACGATATGCTTGAATTACTGCAAAACCATGCGAGCCATCTTCCTGCACCTCCTCGTCCAGTAGTGGACCGACTGCAACCAAACTCGGTACACATACTGCTTACTATGAGGCGAACAACCGCTGTCATGATTTAAACAACTACCACTCACGCTACTGGAGACACGAAGTCTTAAACTACGATATTCTTGAATTATTGCAAAACCATGCGAGCCACCTTCCTGCACCTCCTCCAAAAGTAGTGGACCGACTGCAACCAAACTCGGTACTCATACTGCTTAATATAAGGCGAACAACCGCTGTCATGAATTAAACAACTACCACTCACGCTACAGGAGACAGGAAGTCGTAAACTACGATATTCTTGAATTACTGCAAAACCATGCGAGCCACCTTCCTGCACCTCCTCTTAAAGTAGTGGACCGACTGCAACAATCTCGGTACACATACTGCTTACTATCAGGCGAACAACCGCTGTCATGAATTAAACACCTACCACCCACGCTACAGGAGACACGAATTCGTAAACTACGATATTCTTGAATTACTGCAAAACCATGCGAGCCATCTTCCTGCACCTCCTCCTAAAGTAGTAGACCGACTGCAACCAAAGTCGGTACACATACTGCTTAATATAAGGCGAACAACCGCTGTCATGAGTTAAACAACTATCACTCACGGTACAGGAGCCAGGAAGTCGTAAACTACGATATTCTTGAATTACTGCAAAACCATGCGAGCCATCTTCCTGCACCTCCTCCTAAAGTAGTGGACCGACTGCAACCAAACTCGGTACACATACTGCTTACTATCAGGCGAACAACCGCTGTCATGAATTAAACACCTACCACTCACGCTACAGGAGACACGAACTCGTAAACTACGATATGCTTGAATTACTGCAAAACCATGCGAGCCATCTTCCTGCACCTCCTCGTCCAGTAGTGGACCGACTGCAACCAAACTCGGTACACATACTGCTTACTATGAGGCGAACAACCGCTGTCATGAATTAAACAACTACCACTCACGCTACTGGAGACACGAAGTCTTAAACTACGATATTCTTGAATTATTGCAAAACCATGCGAGCCACCTTCCTGCACCTCCTCCAAAAGTAGTGGACCGACTGCAACCAAACTCGGTACTCATACTGCTTACTATCAGGCGAACAACCGCTGTCATGAATAAAACACCTACCACTCACGCTACAGGAGACACGAAGTCGTAAACTACGATATTCTTGAATTACTGCAAAACCATGCGAGCCATCTTCCTGCACCTCCTCCTAAAGTAGTAGACCGACTGCAACCAAAGTCGGTGCACATACTGCTTAATATAAGGCGAACAACCGCTGTCATGAATTAAACAACTACCACTCACGCTACAGGAGACAGGAAGTCGTAAACTACGATATGCTTGAATTACTGCAAAAACATGCGAGCCAACTTCCTGCACCTCCACCTGCAGTAGTGGACCGACTGCAACCAAACTCGGTACACATACTGCTTACCGTCAGGCGAACAACCTCCGTCATGAATTAAACACCTACCACTCACGCTACAGGAGACACGAAGTCGTTAACTACGATATTCTTGAATTACTGCAAAACCATGCGAGCCACCATCCTGCACCTCCTCATAAAGTTGTGGACTGACTGAAACCAATATCGGTACACATACTGCTTACTATCAGGGGAACAACCGCTGTCATGAATTAAACACCTACCACTCACGCTACAGGAGACACGAACTCGTAAACTACGATATGCTTGAATTACTGCAAAACCATGCGAGCCATCTTCCTGCACCTCCTCCTAAAGTAGTAGACCGACTGCAACCAAAGTCGGTACACATACTGCTTAATATAAGGCGAACAACTGCTGTCATGAGTTAAACAACTACCACTCACGCTACAGGAGACAGGAAGTCGAAAAATACGATATTCTTGAATTACTGCAAAAACATGCGAGCCATCTTCCTGCACCTCCTCCTAAAGTAGTGGACCGACTGCAACCAAACTCGGTACACATACTGCTTACTATCAGGCGAACAACCGCTGTCATGAATTAAACACCTACCACTGACGCTACAGGAGACAAGAAGTCGTAAACTACGATATTCTTGAAATACTGCAAAACCATGCGAGCCATCTTCCTGCACCTCCTCCTAAAGTAGTAGACCGACTGCAACCAAAGTCGGTACACATACTGCTTAATATAAGGCGAACAACCGCTGTCATGAATTAAACAACTACCACTCACGCTACAGGAGACAGGAAGTCGTAAACTACGATATTCTTGAATTACTGCAAAACCATGCGAGCCACTTTCCTGCACCTCCTCCTAAAGTAGTGGACCGACTGCAACAATCTCGGTACACATACTGCTTACTATCAGGCGAACAACCGCTGTCATGAATTAAACACCTACCACCCACGCTACAGGAGACACGAATTCGTAAACTACGATATTCTTGAATTACTGCAAAACCATGCGAGCCATCTTCCTGCACCTCCTCCTAAAGTAGTAGACCGACTGCAACCAAAGTCGGTACACATACTGCTTAATATAAGGCGAACAACCGCTGTCATGAGTTAAACAACTACCACTCACGGTACAGGAGCCAGGAAGTCGTAAACTACGATATGCTTGAATTACTGCAAAACCATGCGAGCCATCTTCCTGCACCTCCTCCTGCAGTAGTGGACCGACTGCAACCAAACTCGGTACACATACTGCTTACTATCAGGCGAACAACCGCTGTCATGAATTAAACACCTACCACTCACGCTACAGGAGACACGAACTCGTAAACTACGATATGCTTGAATTACTGCAAAACCATGCAAGCCATCTTCCTGCACCTCCTCGTCCAGTAGTGGACCGACTGCAACCAAACTCGGTACACATACTGCTTACTATGAGGCGAACAACCGCTGTCATGAATTAAACAACTACCACTCACGCTACTGGAGACACGAAGTCTTAAACTACGATATTCTTGAATTATTGCAAAACCATGCGAGCCACCTTCCTGCACCTCCTCCAAAAGTAGTGGACCGACTGCAACCAAACTCGGTACTCATACTGCTTACTATCAGGCGAACAACCGCTGTCATGAATTAAACACCTACCACTCACGCTACAGGAGACAAGAAGTCGTTAACTACGATATTCTTGAATTACTGCAAAACCATGCGAGCCATCTTCCTGCACCTCCTCCTAAAGTAGTAGACCGACTGCAACCAAAGTCGGTACACATACTGCTTAATATAAGGCGAACAACCGCTGTCATGAGTTAAACAACTACCACTCACGCTACAGGAGACAGGAAGTCGTAAACTACGATATGCTTGAATTACTGCAAAACCATGCGAGCCATCTTCCTGCACCTCCTCCTGCAGTAGTGGACCGACTGCAACCAAACTCGGTACACATACTGCTTACTATCAGGCGAACAACCGCTGTCATGAATTAAACACCTACCACTCACGCTACAGGAGACAGGAAGTCGTAAACTACGATATTCTTGAATTACTGCAAAAACATGCAAGCCATCTTCCTGCACCTCCTCCTAAAGTAGTGGACCGACTGCAACCAAACTCGGTACACATACTGCTTACTATCAGGCGAACAACCGCTGTCATGAATTAAACACCTACCACCGACGCTACAGGAGACACGAGGTCGAAAACTACGACATTCTTGAATCACTGCAAAATCATGCGAGCCATCTTCCTGCATCTCCTCCTAAAGTAGTAGACCGACAGCAACAAAACTCGGTACACATACTGCTTACTATCAGGCGAACAACCGCTGTCATGAATTAAACACCTACAACTCATGCTACAGGAGACAGGAAGTCGTAAACTACGATATTCTTGAATTACTGCAAAACCATGCGAGCCATCTTCCTGCACCTCCTCCTCCAGTAAAGGACCGACTGCAACCAAACTCGGTACACATACTGCTTACTATCAGCCGAACAACCGCTGTCATGAATTAAACACCTACCACCCACGCTACAGGAGACACGAAATCGTAAACTACGATATTCTTGAATTACTGCAAAACCATGCGAGCCATCTTCCTGCACCTCCTCCTCCAGTAGTGGACCGACTGCTACCAAACTCGGTACACATACTGCTTACTATCAGGCGAACAACCGCTGTCATGAATTAAAAACCTACCACTCACGCTACAGGACACACGAAGTCGTAAACTACGATATTCTTGAATTACTGCAAAACCATGCGAGCAATCTTCCTGCACCTCCTCCTAAAGTAGTAGACCGACTGCATCCAAACTCGGTACACATACTGATTACTATCAGGCGAACAACCGCCGTCATGAATAAAACACCTACCACTCACACTACAGGAGACACGAAGTCGTAAACTACGACATTCTTGAATTACTGCAAAACCATGCGAGCCACCATCCTGCACCTCCTCCTAAAGTAGTGGACCGACTGCAACAATCTCGGTACACATACTGCTTACTATCAGGCGAACAACCGCTGTCATGAATAAAACACCTACCACCCACGCTACAGGAGACACGAAGTCGTAAACTATGATATTCTTGAATTACTGCAAAACCATGCGAGCAATCTTCCTGCACCTCCTCCTAAACTAGTAGACCGACTGCAACCAAACTCGGTACACATACTGCTTACTATCAGGCGAATAAACGCATTCATGAATTAAACACCTACAACTCATGCTACAGGAGACAGGAATTCGTAAACTACGATATTCTTGAATTACTGCAAAACCATGCGAGCCATCTTCCTGCACCTCCTCCTAAACAATAGACCGACTGCAACCAAACTCGGTACACATACTGCTTACTATCAGGCGAACAAACGCATTCATGAATTAAACACCTACCACCCACGCTACAGGAGACACGAAGTCGTAAACTACGATATTCTTGAATTACTGCAAAACCATGCGAACCATCTTCCTGCACCTCCTCCTCCAGTAGTGGACCGACTGCAACCAACCTCGGTACACATACTGCTTACTATCAGCCGAACAACCGCTGTCATGAAATAAACACCTACCACTCACGCTACAGGAGACAGGAAGTCGTAAACTACAATATTCTTGAATTACTGCAAAACCATGCGAGCCATCTTCCTGTACCTCCTCATAAAGTTGTGGACTGACTGCAACCAATATCGGTACACATACTGCTTACTATCAGGGAACAACCGCTATCATGAATTAAACACCTACCACTCACGCTACAGGAGACACGAACTCGTAAACTACGATATGCTTGAATTACTGCAAAACCATCCGAGCCATCTTCCTGCACCTCCTCGTCCAGTAGTGGACCGACTGCAACCAAACTCGGTTCACATACTGCTTACTATGAGGCGAACAACCGCTGTCATGAATTAAACAACTACCACTCACGCTACTTGAGACACGAAGTCTTAAACTACGATATTCTTGAATTATTGCAAAACCATGCGAGCCACCTTCCTGCACCTCCTCCTAAAGTAGTGGACCGACTGCAACAATCTCGGTACACATACTGCTTACTATGAGGCGAACAACCGCTGTCATGAATTAAACAACTACCACTCACGCTACAGGAGACAAGAAGTCGTAAACTACGATATTCTTGAATTACTGCAAAACCATGCGAGCCATCTTCCTGCACCTCCCCCTAAAGTAGTAGACCGACTGCAACCAAAGTCGATACACATACTGCTTAATATAAGGCGAACAACCGCTGTCATGAGTTAAACAACTACCACTCACGGTACAGGAGACAGGAAGTCGTAAACTACGATATGCTTGAATTACTGCAAAACCATGCGAGCCATCTTCCTGCACCTCCTCCTGCAGTAGTGGACCGACTGCAACCAAACTCGGTACACATACTGCTTACTATCAGGCGAACAACTGCTGTCATGAATTAAACACCTACCACTCACGCTACAGGAGACAAGAAGTCGTAAACTACGATATTTTTGAATTACTGCAAAACCATGCGAGCCATCTTCCTGCACCTCCTCCTAAAGTAGTAGACCGACTGCAACCAAAGTCGGTACACATACTGCTTAATATAAGGCGAACAACCGCTGTCATGAATTAAACAACTACCACTCACGCTACAGGAGACAGGAAGTCGTAAACTACGATATTCTTGAATTACTGCAAAACCATGCGAGCCACCTTCCTGCACCTCCTCCTAAAGTAGTGGACCGACTGCAACAATCTCGGTACACATACTGCTTACTAGCAGGCGAACAACCGCTGTCATGAATTAAACACCTACCACCCACGCTACAGGAGACACGAAGTCTTAAACTACGATATTCTTGAATTACTGAAAAACCATGCGAGCCATCTTCCTGCACCTCCTCCTAAAGTAGTAGACCGACTGCAACCAAAGTCGGTACACATACTGCTTAATATAAGGCGAACAACCGCTGTCATGAATTAAACAACTACCACTCACGCTACAGGAGACAGGAAGTCGTAAACTACGATATTCTTGAATTACTGCAAAACCATGCGAGCCACCTTCCTGCACCTCCTCCTAAAGTAGTGGACCGACTGCAACAATCTCGGTACACATACTGCTTACTATCAGGCGAACAACCGCTGTCATGAATTAAACACCTACCACCCACGCTACAGGAGACACGAATTCGTAAACTACGATATTCTTGAATTACTGCAAAACCATGCGAGCCATCTTCCTGCACCTCCTCCTAAAGTAGTAGACCGACTGCAACCAAAGTCGGTACACATACTGCTTAATATAAGGCGAACAACCGCTGTCATGAATTAAACAACTACAACTCACGCTACAGGAGACACGAAGTCTTAAACTACGATATTCTTGAATTACTGAAAAACCATGCGAGCCATCTTCCTGCAACTCCTCCTAAAGTAGTGGACCGACTGCAACCAAACTCGGTACACATACTGCCTTCTATCAGGCGAACAACCGCTGACATGAATTAAACAACTACCACCCACGCTACAGGAGACACGAAGTCGAAAACTACGACATTCTTGAATCACTGCAAAATCATGCGAGCCATCTTCCTGGATCTCCTCCTAAAGTAGTGGACCGACAGCAACAAAACTCGGTACACATACTGCTTACTATCAGGCGAACAACCGCTGTCATGAATTAAACACCTACAACTCATGCTACAGGAGACAGGAAGTCGTAAACTACGATATTCTTGAATTACTGCAAAAACATGCGAGCCATCTTCCTGCACCTCCTCCTCCAGTAAAGGACCGACTGCAACCAAACTCGGTACACATACTGCTTACTATCAGCCGAACAACCGCTGTCATGAATGAAACACCTACCACCCACGCTACAAGAGACACGAAATCGTAAACTACGATATTCTTGAATTACTGCAAAACCATGCGAGCCATCTTCCTGCACCTCCTCGTCCAGTAGTGGACCGACTGCAACCAAACTCGGTACACATACTGCTTACTATGAGGCGAACAGCCGCTATCATAAATTAAACAACTACCACTCACGCTACTGGAGACACGAAGTCTTAAACTACGATATTCTTGAATTATTGCAAAACCATGCGAGCAACCTTCCTGCACCTCCTCCTAAAGTAGTGGACCGACTGCAACAATCTCGGTACACATACTGCTTACTATGAGGCGAACAACCGCTGTCATGAATTAAACAACTACAACTCACGCTACAGGAGACACGAAGTCTTAAACTACGATATTCTTGAATTACTGAAAAACCATGCGAGCCATCTTCCTGCAACTCCTCCTAAAGTAGTGGACCGACTGCAACCAAACTCGGTACTCATACTGCTTACTATCAGGCGAACAACCGCTGTCATGAATTAAACACCTACCACTCACGCTACAGGAGACAAGAAGTCGTAAACTACGATATTCTTGAATTACTGCAAAACCATGTGAGCCATCTTCCTGCACCTCCTCCTAAAGTAGTAGACCGACTGCAACCAAAGTCGGTACACATACTGCTTAATATAAGGCGAACAACCGCTGTCATGAATTAAACAACTACCACTCACGCTACTTGAGACACGAAGTCTTAAACTACGATATTCTTGAATTATTGCAAAACCATGCGAGCCACCTTCCTGCACCTCCTCCTAAAGTAGTGGACCGACTGCAACAATCTCGGTACACATACTGCTTACTATGAGGCGAACAACCGCTGTCATGAATTAAACAACTACCACTCACGCTACAGGAGACAAGAAGTCGTAAACTACGATATTCTTGAATTACTGCAAAACCATGCGAGCCATCTTCCTGCACCTCCCCCTAAAGTAGTAGACCGACTGCAACCAAAGTCGATACACATACTGCTTAATATAAGGCGAACAACCGCTGTCATGAGTTAAACAACTACCACTCACGGTACAGGAGACAGGAAGTCGTAAACTACGATATGCTTGAATTACTGCAAAACCATGCGAGCCATCTTCCTGCACCTCCTCCTGCAGTAGTGGACCGACTGCAACCAAACTCGGTACACATACTGCTTACTATCAGGCGAACAACTGCTGTCATGAATTAAACACCTACCACTCACGCTACAGGAGACAAGAAGTCGTAAACTACGATATTTTTGAATTACTGCAAAACCATGCGAGCCATCTTCCTGCACCTCCTCCTAAAGTAGTAGACCGACTGCAACCAAAGTCGGTACACATACTGCTTAATATAAGGCGAACAACCGCTGTCATGAATTAAACAACTACCACTCACGCTACAGGAGACAGGAAGTCGTAAACTACGATATTCTTGAATTACTGCAAAACCATGCGAGCCACCTTCCTGCACCTCCTCCTAAAGTAGTGGACCGACTGCAACAATCTCGGTACACATACTGCTTACTATCAGGCGAACAACCGCTGTCATGAATTAAACACCTACCACCCACGCTACAGGAGACACGAAGTCTTAAACTACGATATTCTTGAATTACTGAAAAACCATGCGAGCCATCTTCCTGCACCTCCTCCTAAAGTAGTAGACCGACTGCAACCAAAGTCGGTACACATACTGCTTAATATAAGGCGAACAACCGCTGTCATGAATTAAACAACTACCACTCACGCTACAGGAGACAGGAAGTCGTAAACTACGATATTCTTGAATTACTGCAAAACCATGCGAGCCACCTTCCTGCACCTCCTCCTAAAGTAGTGGACCGACTGCAACAATCTCGGTACACATACTGCTTACTATCAGGCGAACAACCGCTGTCATGAATTAAACACCTACCACCCACGCTACAGGAGACACGAATTCGTAAACTACGATATTCTTGAATTACTGCAAAACCATGCGAGCCATCTTCCTGCACCTCCTCCTAAAGTAGTAGACCGACTGCAACCAAAGTCGGTACACATACTGCTTAATATAAGGCGAACAACCGCTGTCATGAATTAAACAACTACAACTCACGCTACAGGAGACACGAAGTCTTAAACTACGATATTCTTGAATTACTGAAAAACCATGCGAGCCATCTTCCTGCAACTCCTCCTAAAGTAGTGGACCGACTGCAACCAAACTCGGTACACATACTGCCTTCTATCAGGCGAACAACCGCTGACATGAATTAAACAACTACCACCCACGCTACAGGAGACACGAAGTCGAAAACTACGACATTCTTGAATCACTGCAAAATCATGCGAGCCATCTTCCTGGATCTCCTCCTAAAGTAGTGGACCGACAGCAACAAAACTCGGTACACATACTGCTTACTATCAGGCGAACAACCGCTGTCATGAATTAAACACCTACAACTCATGCTACAGGAGACAGGAAGTCGTAAACTACGATATTCTTGAATTACTGCAAAAACATGCGAGCCATCTTCCTGCACCTCCTCCTCCAGTAAAGGACCGACTGCAACCAAACTCGGTACACATACTGCTTACTATCAGCCGAACAACCGCTGTCATGAATGAAACACCTACCACCCACGCTACAAGAGACACGAAATCGTAAACTACGATATTCTTGAATTACTGCAAAACCATGCGAGCCATCTTCCTGCACCTCCTCGTCCAGTAGTGGACCGACTGCAACCAAACTCGGTACACATACTGCTTACTATGAGGCGAACAGCCGCTATCATAAATTAAACAACTACCACTCACGCTACTGGAGACACGAAGTCTTAAACTACGATATTCTTGAATTATTGCAAAACCATGCGAGCAACCTTCCTGCACCTCCTCCTAAAGTAGTGGACCGACTGCAACAATCTCGGTACACATACTGCTTACTATGAGGCGAACAACCGCTGTCATGAATTAAACAACTACAACTCACGCTACAGGAGACACGAAGTCTTAAACTACGATATTCTTGAATTACTGAAAAACCATGCGAGCCATCTTCCTGCAACTCCTCCTAAAGTAGTGGACCGACTGCAACCAAACTCGGTACTCATACTGCTTACTATCAGGCGAACAACCGCTGTCATGAATTAAACACCTACCACTCACGCTACAGGAGACAAGAAGTCGTAAACTACGATATTCTTGAATTACTGCAAAACCATGCGAGCCATCTTCCTGCACCTCCTCCTAAAGTAGTAGACCGACTGCAACCAAAGTCGGTACACATACTGCTTAATATAAGGCGAACAACCGCTGTCATGAGTTAAACAACTACCACTCACGCTACAGGAGACAGGAAGTCGTAAACTACGATATGCTTGAATTATTGCAAAACCATGCGAGCCATCTTCCTGCACCTCCTCCTGCAGTAGTGGACCGACTGCAAGCAAACTCGGTACACATACTGCTTACTATCAGGCGAACAACCGCTGTCATGAATTAAACACCTACCACTCACGCTACAGGAGACAAGAAGTCGTAAACTACGATATTCTTGAATTACTGCAAAACCATGCGAGCCATCTTCCTGCACCTCCTCCTAAAGTAGTAGACCGACTGCAACCAAAGTCGGTACACATACTGCTTAATATAAGGCGAACAACCGCTGTCATGAATTAAACAACTACCACTCACACTACAGGAGACAGGAAGTCGTAAACTACGATATTCTTGAATTACTGCAAAACCATGCGAGCCACCTTCCTGCACCTCCTCCTAAAGTAGTGGACCGACTGCAACAATCTCGGTACACATACTGCTTACTATCAGGCGAACTACCGCTGTCATGAATTAAACACCTACCACCCACGCTACAGGAGACACGAATTCGTAAACTACGATATTCTTGAATTACTGCAAAACCATGCGAGCCATCTTCCTGCACCTCCTCCTAAAGTAGTAGACCGACTGCAACCAAAGTCGGTACACATACTGCTTAATATAAGGCGAACAACCGCTGTCATGAGTTAAACAACTACCACTCACGCTACAGGAGACAGGAAGTCGTAAACTACGATATTCTTGAATTACTGCAAAACCATGCGAGCCATCTTCCTGCACCTCCTCCTAAAGTAGTAGACCGACTGCAACCAAAGTCGGTACACATACTGCTTAATATAAGGCGAACAACCGCTGTCATGAGTTAAACAACTACCACTCACGCTACAGGAGACAGGAAGTCGTAAACTACGATATGCTTGAATTATTGCAAAACCATGCGAGCCATCTTCCTGCACCTCCTCCTGCAGTAGTGGACCGACTGCAAGCAAACTCGGTACACATACTATCAGCCGAACAACCGCTGTCATGAATGAAACACCTACCACCCACGCTACAAGAGACACGAAATCGTAAACTACGATATTCTTGAATTACTGAAAAACCATGCGAGCCATCTTCCTGCAACTCCTCCTAAAGTAGTGGACCGACTGCAACCAAACTCGGTACTCATACTGCTTACTATCAGGCGAACAACCGCTGTCATGAATTAAACACCTACCACTCACGCTACAGGAGACAAGAAGTCGTAAACTACGATATTCTTGAATTACTGCAAAACCATGCGAGCCATCTTCCTGCACCTCCTCCTAAAGTAGTAGACCGACTGCAACCAAAGTCGGTACACATACTGCTTAATATAAGGCGAACAACCGCTGTCATGAGTTAAACAACTACCACTCACGCTACAGGAGACAGGAAGTCGTAAACTACGATATGCTTGAATTATTGCAAAACCATGCGAGCCATCTTCCTGCACCTCCTCCTGCAGTAGTGGACCGACTGCAAGCAAACTCGGTACACATACTGCTTACTATCAGGCGAACAACCGCTGTCATGAATTAAACACCTACCACTCACGCTACAGGAGACAAGAAGTCGTAAACTACGATATTCTTGAATTACTGCAAAACCATGCGAGCCATCTTCCTGCACCTCCTCCTAAAGTAGTAGACCGACTGCAACCAAAGTCGGTACACATACTGCTTAATATAAGGCGAACAACCGCTGTCGTGAATTAAACAACTACCACTCACACTACAGGAGACAGGAAGTCGTAAACTACGATATTCTTGAATTACTGCAAAACCATGCGAGCCACCTTCCTGCACCTCCTCCTAAAGTAGTGGACCGACTGCAACAATCTCGGTACACATACTGCTTACTATCAGGCGAACTACCGCTGTCATGAATTAAACACCTACCACCCACGCTACAGGAGACACGAATTCGTAAACTACGATATTCTTGAATTACTGCAAAACCATGCGAGCCATCTTCCTGCACCTCCTCCTAAAGTAGTAGACCGACTGCAACCAAAGTCGGTACACATACTGCTTAATATAAGGCGAACAACCGCTGTCATGAGTTAAACAACTACCACTCACGCTACAGGTGACAGGAAGTCGTAAACTACGATATGCTTGAATTACTGCAAAACCATGCGAGCCATCTTCCTGCACCTCCTCCTGCAGTAGTGGACCGACTGCAACCAAACTCGGAACACATACTGCTTACTATCAGGCGAACTACCGCTGTCATGAATTAAACACCTACCACTCACGCTACAGGAGACAAGAAGTCGTAAACTACGATATTCTTGAATTACTGCAAAACCATCGAGCCATCTTCCTGCACCTCCTCCTAAAATAGTAGACCGACTGCAACCAAAGTCGGTACACATACTGCTTAATATAAGGCGAACAACCGCTGTCATGAGTTAAACAACTACCACTCACGCTACAGGAGACAGGAAGTTGTAAACTACGATATTCTTGAATTACTGCAATACCATGCGAGCCATCTTCCTGCACCTCCTCCTGCAGTAGTGGACCGACTGCAACCAAACTCGGTACACATACTGCTTACCATCAGGCGAACAACCGCAGTCATGAATTAAACACCTACCACTGACGCTACAGGAGACAAGAAGTCGTAAACTACGATATTCTTGAATTACTGCAAAACCATGCGAGCCACCTTCCTGCACCTCCTCCTAATTTAGTGGACCGACTGCAACCAAACTCGGTACACATACTGCTTTCTATCAGGCGAACAACCGCTGTCATGAGTTAAACAACTACCACTCACGCTACAGGAGACAGGAAGTCGTAAACTACGATATTCTTGAATTACTGCAAAACCATGCGAGCCATCTTCCTGCACCTCCTCCTGCAGTAGTGGACCGACTGCAACCAAACTCGGTACACATACTGCTTACTATCAGGCGAACAACCGCTGTCATGAATTAAACACCTACCACTGACGCTACAGGAGACAAGAAGTCGTAAACTACGATATTCTTGAATTACTGCAAAACCATGCGAGCCACCTTCCTGCACCTCCTCCTAATTTAGTGGACCGACTGCAACCAAACTCGGTACACATACTGCTTTCTATCAGGCGAACAACCGCTGATATGAATTAAACAACTACCACTCACGCTACAGTACACACGAAGTCGTAAACTACGATATTCTTGAATTACTGCAAAACCATGCGAGCCATCTTCCTGCACCTCCTCCTGCAGTAGTGGACCGACTGCAACCAAACTCGGTACACATACTGCTTACTATCAGGCGAACAACCGCTGTCATGAATTAAACACCTACAACCCATGCTACAGGAGACCAGAAGTCGTAAACTACGATATTCTTGAATTACTGCAAATCCATGCGTGCCATCTTCCTGCATCTCCTCATAAAGTTGTGGACTGACTGCAACCAATATCGGTACACATACAGCTTACTATCAGGGGAACAACCACTGTCATGAATTAAACACCTACCACTCACGCTACAGGAGACACGAACTCGTAAACTACGATATGCTTGAATTACAGCAAAACCATGCGAGAAATCTTACTTCACCTCCTCCTAAAGTAGTGGACCGACTGCAACCAATCTCGTTACACATACTGCTTACTATCAGGCGAACAACCGCTGTCATGAATTAAACACCTACCACTCACGCTACAGGAGACAAGAAGTCGTAAACTACGATATTCTTGAATTACTGCAAAACCATGCGAGCCATCTTCCTGCACCTCCTCCTAAAGTAGTAGACCGACTGCAACCAAAGTCGGTACACATACTGCTTAATATAAGGCGAACAACCGCTGTCATGAGTTAAACAACTACCACTCACGCTACAGGAGACAGGAAGTCGTAAACTACGATATGCTTGAATTATTACAAAACCATGCGAGCCATCTTCCTGCACCTCCTCCTGCAGTAGTGGACCGACTGCAACCAAACTCGGTACACATACTGCTTACTATCAGGCGAACAACCGCTGTCATGAATTAAACACCTACCACTGACGCTACAGGAGACAAGAAATCGTAAACTACGATATTCTTGAATTACTGCAAAACCATGCGAGCCATCTTCCTGCACCTCCTCCTAAAGTAGTAGACCGACTGCAACCAAAGTCGGTACACATACTGCTTAATATAAGGCGAACAACCGCTGTCATGAATTAAACAACTACCACTCACACTACAGGAGACAGGCAGTCGTAAACTACGATATTCTTGAATTACTGCAAAACCATGCGAGCCACCTTGCTGCACCTCCTCCTAAAGTAGTGGACCGACTGCAACAATCTCGGTACACATACTGCTTACTATCAGGCGAACAACCGCTGTCATGAATTAAACACCTACCACCCACGCTACAGGAGACACGAATTCGTAAACTACCATATTCTTGAATTACTGCAAAACCATGCGAGCCATCTTCCTGCACCTCCTCCTAAAGTAGTAGACCGACTGCAACCAAAGTCGGTACACATACTGCTTAATATAAAGCGAACAACCGCTGTCATGAGTTAAACAACTACCACTCACGCTACAGGAGACAGGAAGTCGTAAACTACGATATGCTTGAATTACTGCAAAACCATGCGAGCCATCTTCCTGCACCTCCTCCTGCAGTAGTGGACCGACTGCAACCAAACTCGGTACACATACTGCTTACCATCAGGCGAACAACCGCTGTCATGAATTAAACACCTACCACTGACGCTACAGGAGACAAGAAGTCGTAAACTACGATATTCTTGAATTACTGCAAAACCATGCGAGCCACCTTCCTGCACCTCCTCCTAATTTAGTGGACCGACTGCAACCAAACTCGGTACACATACTGCTTTCTATCAGGCGAACAACCGCTGTCATGAGTTAAACAACTACCACTCACGCTACAGGAGACAGGAAGTCGTAAACTACGATATTCTTGAATTACTGCAAAACCATGCGAGCCATCTTCCTGCACCTCCTCCTGCAGTAGTGGACCGACTGCAACCAAACTCGGTACACATACTGCTTACTATCAGGCGAACAACCGCTGTCATGAATTAAACACCTACCACTGACGCTACAGGAGACAAGAAGTCGTAAACTACGATATTCTTGAATTACTGCAAAACCATGCGAGCCACCTTCCTGCACCTCCTCCTAATTTAGTGGACCGACTGCAACCAAACTCGGCACACATACTGCTTTCTATCAGGCGAACAACCGCTGACATGAATTAAACGACTACCACTCACGCTACAGGAGACACGAAGTTGAAAACTACGACATTCTTGAATCACTGCAAAATCATGCGAGCCATCTTCCTGCATCTCCTCCTAAAGTAGTGGACCGACAGCAACAAAACTCGGTACACATACTGCTTACTATCAGCCGAACAACCGCTGTCATGAATTAAACACCTACAACCCATGCTACAGGAGACCAGAAGTCGTAAACTACGATATTCTTGAATTACTGCAAATCCATGCGTGCCATCTTCCTGCATCTCCTCATAAAGTTGTGGACTGACTGCAACCAATATCGGTACACATACAGCTTACTTTCAGGGGAACAACCACTGTCATGAATTAAACACCTACCACTCACGCTACAGGAGACACGAACTCGTAAACTACGATATGCTTGAATTACAGCAAAACCATGCGAGACATCTTACTTCACCTCCTCCTAAAGTAGTGGACCGACTGCAACCAATCTCGTTACACATACTGCTTACTATCAGGCGAACAACCGGTGTCATGAATAAAACACCTACCACTCACGCTACAGGAGACACGAAGTCGTAAACTACGATATTCTTGAATTTCTGCAAAACCATGCGAGCTATCTTCCTGCAATTCCTCGTCCAGTAGTGGACCGACTGCAACCAAACTCGGTACACATACTGCTTACTATGAGGCGAACAACCGCTGTCATGAATTAAACAACTACCACTCACGCTACAGGAGACACGAAGTCTTAAACTACGATATTCTTGAATTATTGCAAAACCATGCGAGCCATCTTCCAGCACCTCCTTCCCCAATGGTGGACCGACTGCAACCAAACTCGGTACACATACTTTTTACTATCAGGCGAACAACCGCTGTCATGAATTAAACACCTACCACTCACGCGACAGGAGACACGAAGTCGTAAACTACGATATTCTTGAATTACTGAAAAACCATGCGAGCCATCTTCCTGCAACTCCTCCTAAAGTAGTGGACCGACTGCAACCAAACTCGGTACTCATACTGCTTACTATCAGGCGAACAACCGCTGTCATGAATTAAACACCTACCACTCACGCTACAGGAGACAATAAGTCGTAAACTACGATATTCTTGAATTACTGCAAAACCATGCGAGCAATCTTCCTGCACCTCCTCCTGCAGTAGTGGACCGACTGCAACCAAACTCGGTACACATACTGCTTACTATCAGGCGAACAACCGCTGTCATGAATTAAACACCTACCACTGACGCTACAGGAGACAAGAAGTCGTAAACTACGATATTCTTGAATTACTGCAAAACCATGCGAGCCATCTTCCTGCACCTCCTCTTAAAGTAGTAGACCGACTGCAACCAAAGTCGGTACACATACTGCTTAATATAAGGCGAACAACCGCTGTCATGAATTAAACAACTACCACTCACGCTACAGGAGACAGGAAGTCGTAAACTACGATATTCTTGAATTACTGCAAAACCATGCGAGCCACCTTCCTGCACCTCCTCGTAAAGTAGTGGACCGACTGCAACAATCTCGGTACATATACAGCTTACTATCAGGCGAACAACCGCTGTCATTAATTAAACACCTACCACCCATGCTACAGGAGACACGAATTCGTAAACTACGATATTCTTGAATTACTGCAAAACCATGCGAGCCATCTTCCTGCACCTCCTCCTAAAGTAGTAGACCAACTGCAACCAAACTCGGTACACATACTGCTTACTATCAGGCGAAAAACCGCTGTCATGAATTAAACACCTACCACTCACGCTAATGGAGACAGGAAGTCGTAAACTACGATATTCTTTAATTACTGCAAAACCATGCGAGCCATCTTCCTGCACCTCCTCCTGCAGTAGTGGACCGACTGCAACCAAACTCGGTACACATACTGCTTGCTATCAGGCGAACAACCGCTGTCATGAATTAAACACCTACCACTGACGCTACAGGAGACAAGAAGTCGTAAACTACGATATTCTTGAATTACTGCAAAACCATGCGAGCCATCTTCCTGCACCTCCTCCTAAAGTAGTAGACCGACTGCAACCAAAGTCGGTACACATACTGCTTAATATAAGGCGAACAACCGCTGTCATGAATTAAACAACTACCACTCACACTACAGGAGACAGGAAGTCGTAAACTACGATATTCTTGAATTACTGCAAAACAATGCGAGCCATCTTCCTGCACCTCCTCCTAAAGTCGTAGACCGACTGCAACCAAACACGGTACACATACTGCTTACTATCAGGCGAACAACCGCTGTCTTGAATTAAACACCTACCAATCACGCTACAGGAGACACGAAGTCGTAAACAACGATATTCTCGACTTACTGCAAAAACATGCGAGCCATCTTCCTGCACCTCCTCCTAATTTAGTGGACCGACTGCAACCAAACTCGGTACACATACTGCTTTCTATCAGGCGAACAACCGCTTACATGAATTAAACAACTACCACTCACGCTACAGGAGACACGAAGTCGAAAACTACGACATTCTTGAATCACTGCAAAATCATGCGAGCCATCTTCCTGCATCTCCTCCTAAAGTAGTGGACCGACAGCAACAAAACTCGGTACACATACTGCTTACTATCAGGCGAACAACCGCTGTCATGAATTAAACACCTACAACTCATGCTACAGGAGACAGGACGTCGTAAACTACGATATTCTTGAATTACTGCAAAACCATGCGAGCCATCTTCCTGCACCTAGTCCTCCAGTAAAGGACCGCCTGCAACCAAACTCGGTACACATACTGCTTACTATCAGCCGAACAACCGCTGTCATGAATTAAACACCTACCACCCACGCTACAGGAGACACGAAATCGTAAACTACGATATTCTTGAATTACTGCAAAACCATGCGAGCAATCTTCCTGCACCTCCTCCTAAAGTAGTAGACCGACTGCATCCAAACTCGGTACACATACTGCTTACTATGAGGCGAACAACCGCCGTCATGAATAAAACACCTACCACTCACACTACAGGAGACACGAAGTCGTAAACTACGATATTCTTGAATTACTGCAAAACCATGCGAGCCATCTTCCTGCACCTCCTCCTAAACTAGTAGACCGACTGCAACCAAACTCGGTACACATACTGCTTACTATCAGGCGAACAAACGCTGTCATGAATTAAACACCTACAACCCATGCTACAGGAGACCAGACGTCGTAAACTACGATATTCTTGAATTACTGCAAAACCATGCGAGCCATCTTCCTGCATCTCCTCATAAAGTTGTGGACTGACTGCAACCAATATCGGTACACATACAGCTTAGTATCAGGGGAACAACCGCTGTCATGAATTAAACACCTACCACTCACGCTACAGGAGACACGAACTCGTAAACTACGATATGCTTGAATTACAGCAAAACCATGCGAGACATCTTACTTCACCTCCTCCTAAAGTAGTGGACCGACTGCAACCAATCTCGTTACACATACTGCTTACTATCAGGCGAACAACCGGTGTCATGAATTAAACACCTACCACTCACGCTACAGGAGACACGAAGTCGTAAACTACGATATTCTTGAATTACTGCAAAACCATGCGAGCCATCTTCCTGCAATTCCTCGTCCAGTAGTGGACCGACTGCAACCAAACTCGATACACATACTGCTTACTATGAGGCGAACAACCGCTGTAATGAATTAAACAACTACCACTCACGCTACAGGAGACACGAAGTCTTAAATTACGATATTCTTGATTTATTGCAAAACCATGCAAGCCATCTTCCAGCACCTCCTTCCCCAATGGTGGACCGACTGCAACCAAACTCGGTACACATACTTTTTACTATCAGGCGAACAACCGCTGTCATGAATTAAACACCTACCACTCACGCGACAGGAGACACGAAGTTGTAAACTACGATATTCTTGAATTACTGAAAAACCATGCGAGCAATCTTCCTGCAACTCCTCTTAAAGTAGTGGACCGACTGCAACCAAACTCAGTACTCATACTGCTTACTATCAGGCTAACAACCGCTGTCATGAATTAAACACCTACCACTCACGCTACAGGAGACAAGAAGTCGTAAACTACGATATTCTTGAATTACTGCAAAACCATGCGAGCCATCTTCCTGCACCTCCTCCTAAAGTAGTAGACCGACTGCAACCAAAGTCGGTACACATACTGCTTAATATAAGGCGAACAACCGCTGTCATGAGTTAAACAACTACCACTCACGCTACAGGAGACAGGAAGTCGTAAACTACGATATGCTTGAATTACTGCAAAACAATGCGAGCCATCTTCCTGCACCTCCTCCTGCAGTAGTGGACCGACTGCAACCAAACTCGGTACACATACTGCTTACTATCAGGCGAACAACCGCTGTCATGAATTAAACACCTACCACTCACGCTACAGGAGACAAGAAGTCGTAAACTACGATATTCTTGAATTACTGCAAAACCATACGAGCCATCTTCCTGCACCTCCTCCTAAAGTAGTAGACCGACTGCAACCAAAGTCGGTACACATACTGCTTAATATAAGGCAAACAACCGCTGTCATGAGTTAAACAACTACCACTCACACTACAGGAGACAGGAAGTCGTAAACTACGATATTCTTGAATTACTGCAAAACCATTCGAGCCATCTTCCTGCACCTCCTCCTGCAGTAGTGGACCGACTGCAACCAAACTCGGTACACATACTGCTTACTATCAGGCGAACAACCGCTGTCATGAATTAAACACCTACCACTGACGTTACAGGAGACAAGAAGTCGTAAACTACGATATACTTGAATTACTGCAAAATCATGCGAGCCATCTTCCTGCACCTCCTCCTAAAGTAGTAGACCGACTGCAACCAAAGTCGGTACACATACTGCTTAATATAAGGCGAACAACCGCTGTGATGAATTAAACAACTACCACTCACGCTACAGGAGACAGGAAGTCGTAAACTACGATATTCTTGAATCACTGCAAAACCATGCAAGCCACCTTCCTGCACCTCCTCGTAAAGTAGTGGACCGACTGCAACAATCTCGGTACATATACTGCTTACTATCAGGCGAACAACCGCTGTCATGAATTAAACACCTACCACCCACGCTACAGGAGACACGAATTCGTAAACTACGATATTCTTGAATTACTGCAAAACCATGCGAGCCATCTTCCTGCACCTCCTCCTAAAGTAGTAGACCAACTGCAACCAAACTCGGTACACATACCTCTTACTATCAGGCGAACAACCGCTGTCATGAATTAAACACCTACCACTCACGCTACAGGAGACACGAAGTCGTAAACTACGATATTCTTGACTTACTGCAAAACCATGCCAGCAATCTTCCTGCACCTCCTCCTAAAGTAGTGGACTGACTGCAACCAAACTCGGTACACATACTGCTTTCTATCAGGCGAACAACCGCTGACATGAATTAAACAACTACCACTCACGCTACAGGAGACACGAAGTCGAAAACTACGACATTCTTGAATCACTGCAAAATCATGCGAGCCATCTTCCTGTGTCTCCTCCTAAAGTAGTGGACCGACAGCAACAAACCTCGGTACACATACTGCTTACTATCAGGCGAACAACCGCTGTCATGAATTAAACACCTACAACTCATGCTACAGGAGACAGGAAGTCGTAAACTACGATATTCTTGAATTACTGCAAAACCATGCGAGCCATCTTCCTGCACCTCCTCCTCCAGTAAAGGACCGACTTCAAACAAACTCGGTACACATACTGCTTACTATCAGCCGAACAACCGCTGTCATGAATTAAACACCTACCACTCATGCTACAGGAGACACGAAGTCGTAAACTACGATATTCTTGAATTACTGCAAAACCAAGCGAGCCATCTTCCTGCACCTCCTCATAAAGTAGTGGACTGACTGCAACCAATTTCGGTACACATACTGCTTACTATCAGGCGAACAACCGCTGTCATGAATTAAACACCTACCACTCACACTACAGGAGACACGAACTCGTAAATTACGATATGCTTGAATTACTGCAAAACCATGCGAGCAATCTTCCTTCACCTCCTCCTAAAGTAGTGGACCGACTGCAACCAATCTCGTTACACATACTGCTTACTATCAGGCGAACAACCGCTGTCATGAATTAAACACCTACCACTCACGCTACAGGAGACACGAAGTCGTAAACTACGATATTCTTGAATTACTGCAAAACCATGCGAGCCATCTTCCTGCACCTCCTCGTCCAGTAGTGGACCGACTGCAACCAAACTCGGTACACATACTGCTTACTATCAGGCGAACAAACGCTGTCATGAATTAAACAACTACCACTCACGCTACAGGAGACACGAAGTCTTAAACTGCAATATTCTTGAATTATTGCAAACCCATGCGAGCCATCTTCCAGCACCTCCTTCCGCAATGGTGAACCGACTGCAACCAAACTCGGTACACATACTTTTTACTATCAGGCGAACAACCGCCGTCATGAGTTAAACAACTACCACTCACGCTACAGGAGACACGAAGTCGAAAACTACGACATTCTTGAATCACTGCAAAATCATGCGAGCCATCTTCCTGCATCTCCTCCTAAAGTAGTGGACCCACAGCAACAAACCTCGGTACACATTCTGCTTACTATCAGGCGAACAACCGCTGTCATGAATTAAACACCTACAACTCATGCTACAGGAGACAGGAAGTCGTAAACTACGATATTCTTGAATTACTGCAAAACCATGCGAGCAATCTTCCTGCACCTCCTCCTGCAGTAGTGGACCGACTGCAACCAAACTCGGTACACATACTGCTTACTATCAGGCGAACAACCTCCGTCATGAATTAAACACCTACCACTCACGCTACAGGAGACACGAAGACGTAAACTACGATATTCTTGAATTACTGCAAAACCATGCGAGCCATCTTCCTGCACCTCCTCCTAAAGTAGTAGACCGACTGCAACCAAACTCGGTAAACATACTGCTTACTATCAGGCGAACAACCGCCGTCATGAATAAAACACCTACCACTTACACTACAGGAGACACGAAGTCGTAAACTACGATATTCTTGAATTACTGCAAAACCATGTGAGCAATCTTCCTGCGCCTCCTCCTAAAGTAGTAGACCGACTGCAACCAAACTCGGTACACATACTGCTTACTATCAGGCGAACAACCGCTGTCATGAATTAAACACCTACCAATCACGCTACAGGAGACACGAAGTCGTAAACTACAATATTCTTGAATTACTGCAAAACCATGCCAGCCATCTTCCTGCACCTCCTCCTAAAGTAGTGGACCGACTGCAAACAAACTCGGTACACATACTGCTTACTATCAGGCGAACAACCGCTGTCTTGAATTAAACACCTACCCCTCACGCTACAGGAGACACGAAGTCGTAAACTACGATAATCTCGACTTACTGCAAAAACATGCGAGCCAACTTCCTGCACCTCCTCCTAATTTAATGGACTGACTGCAACCAAACTCGGTACACATACTGCTTTCTATCAGGCGAACAACCGCTGACATGAATTAAACAACTACCACTCACACTATAGGAGACACGAAGACGTAAACTACGACATTCTTGAATAACTGCAAAACCATGCGAGCCATCTTCCTGCATCTCCTACTAAAGTAGTGGTCCGCCAGCAACAAAACTCGGTACACATACTGCTTACTATCAGTCGAACAACCGCTGTCATGAAATAAAAACCTACAACTCATGCTACAGGAGACATGAAGTCGTAAACTACGATATTCTTGAATCACTGCAAAACCATGCAAGCCACCTTCCTGCACCTCCTCGTAAAGTAGTGGACCGACTGCAACAAACTCGGTACATATACTGCTTACTATCAGGCGAACAACCGCTGTCATGAATTAAACACCTACCACCCACGCTACAGGAGACACGAATTCGTAAACTACGATATTCTTGAATTACTGCAAAACCATGCGAGCCATCTTCCTGCACCTCCTCCTAAAGTAGTAGACCAACTGCAACCAAACTCGGTACACATACTGCTTACTATCAGGCGAACAACCGCTGTCATGAATTAAACACCTACCACTCACGCTACAGGAGACACGAAGTCGTAAACTACGATATTCTTGAATTACTGCAAAATCATGCGAGCCATCTTCCTGCACCTCCTCCTAAAGTAGTAGACCGACTGCAACCAAAGTCGGTACACATACTGCTTAATATAAGGCGAACAACCGCTGTCATGAATTAAACAACTACCACTCACGCTACAGGAGACAGGAAGTCGTAAACTACGATATTCTTGAATCACTGCAAAACCATGCAAGCCACCTTCCTGCACCTCCTCGTAAAGTAGTGGACCGACTGCAACAATCTCGGTACATATACTGCTTACTATCAGGCGAACAACCGCTGTCATGAATTAAACACCTACCACCCACGCTACAGGAGACACGAATTCGTAAACTACGATAGTCTTGAATTACTGCAAAACCATGCGAGCCATCTTCCTGCACCTCCTCCTAAAGTAGTAGACCAACTGCAACCAAACTCGGTACACATACTGCTTACTATCAGGCGAACAACCGCTGTCATGAATTAAACACCTACCACTCACGCTACAGGAGACACGAAGTCGTAAACTACGATATTCTTGAATTACTGCAAAACCATGCCAGCCATCTTCCTGCACCTCCTCCTAAAGTAGTGGACCGACTGCAAACAAACTCGGTACACATACTGCTTTCCATCAGTCGAACAACCGCTGACATGAATTAAACAACTACCACTCACGCTACAGGAGACACGAAGTCGAAAACTACGACATTCTTGAATCACTGCAAAATCATACGAGCCATCTTCCTGTGTCTCCTCCTAAAGTAGTGGACCGACAGCAACAAACCTCGGTACACATACTGCTTACTATCAGGCGAACAACCGCTGTCATGAATGAAACACCTACCACTCACGCTACAGGAGACACGAAGTCGTAAACTACGATATTCTTGAATTACTGCAAAACCAAGCGAGCCATCTTCCTGCACCTCCTCATAAAGTAGTGGACTGACTGCAACCAAACTCGGTACACATACTGCTTACTATCAGGCGAACAAACGCTGTCATGAATTAAACAACTACCACTCACGCTACAGGAGACACGAAGTCTTAAACTACAATATTCTTGAATTATTGCAAAACCATGCGAGCCATCTTCCAGCAGCTCCTTCCGCAATGGTGGACCGACTGCAACTAAACTCGGTACACATACTTTTTACTATCAGGCGAACAACCGCTGTCATGAGTTAAACAACTACCACTCACGCTACAGGAGACACGAAGTCGAAAACTACGACATTCTTGAATCACTGCAAAATCATGCGAGCCATCTTCCTGCATCTCCTCCTAAAGTAGTGGACCCACAGCAACAAACCTCGGTACACATACTGCTTACTATCAGGCGAACAACCGCTGTCATGAATTAAACACCTACAACTCATGCTACAGGAGACAGGAAGTCGTAAACTACGATATTCTTGAATTACTGCAAAACCATGCGAGCCATCTTCCTGCACCTCCTCCTGCAGTAGTGGACCGACTGACACCAAACTCGTTACACATACTGCTTACTATCAGGCGAACAACCTCCGTCATGAATTAAACACCTACCACTCACGCTACAGGAGACACGAAGACGTAAACTACGATATTCTTGAATTACTGCAAAACCATGCGAGCCATCTTCCTGCACCTCCTCCAGCAGTAGTAGACCGACTGCAACCAAACTCGGTAAACATACTGCTTACTATCACGCGAACAACCTCTGTCATGAATTAAACACCTACCACTCACGCTACAGGAGACACGAAGTCGTAAACTACAATATTCTTGAATTACTGCAAAACCATGCCAGCCATCTTCCTGCACCTCCTCCTAAAGTAGTGGACCGACTGCAAACAAACTCGGTACACATACTGCTTACTATCAGGCGAACAACCGCTGTCTTGAATTAAACACCTACCCCTCACGCTACAGGCGACAGGAAGTCGTAAACTACGATACTCTCGACTTACTGCAAAAACATGCGAGCCATCTTCCTGCACCTCCTCCTAATTTAGTGGACCGACTGCAACCAAACTCGGTACACATACTGCTTTCCATCAGTCGAACAACCGCTGACATGAATTAAACAACTACCACTCACGCTACAGGAGACACGAAGTCGAAAACTACGACATTCTTGAATCACTGCAAAATCATACGAGCCATCTTCCTGTGTCTCCTCCTAAAGTAGTGGACCGACAGCAACAAACCTCGGTACACATACTGCTTACTATCAGGCGAATAACCGCTGTCATGAATTAAACACCTACCACTCACGCTACAGGAGACACGAAGTCGTAAACTACGATATTCTTGAATTACTGCAAAACCAAGCGAGCCATCTTCCTGCACCTCCTCATAAAGTAGTGGACTGACTGCAACCAATTTCGGTACACATACTGCTTACTATCAGGCGAACAACCGCTGTCATGAATTAAACACCTACCACTCACGCTACAGGAAACACGAACTCGTAAACTACGATATGCTTGAATTACAGCAAAACCATGCGAGACATCTTACTTCACCTCCTCCTAAAGTAGTGGACCGACTGCAACCAATCTCGTTACACATACTGCTTACTATCAGGCGAACAACCGGTGTCATGAATTAAACACCTACCACTCACGCTACAGGAGACACGAAGTCGTAAACTACGATATTCTTGAATTACTGCAAAACCATGCGAGCCATCTTCCTGCAATTCCTCGTCCAGTAGTGGACCGACTGCAACCAAACTCGATACACATACTGCTTACTATGAGGCGAACAACCGCTGTAATGAATTAAACAACTACCACTCACGCTACAGGAGACACGAAGTCTTAAATTACGATATTCTTGATTTATTGCAAAACCATGCAAGCCATCTTCCAGCACCTCCTTCCCCAATGGTGGACCGACTGCAACCAAACTCGGTACACATACTTTTTACTATCAGGCGAACAACCGCTGTCATGAATTAAACACCTACCACTCACGCGACAAGAGACACGAAGTTGTAAACTACGATATTCTTGAATTACTGAAAAACCATGCGAGCCATCTTCCTGCAACTCCTCTTAAAGTAGTGGACCGACTGCAACCAAACTCAGTACTCATACTGCTTACTATCAGGCGAACAACCGCTGTCATGAATTAAACACCTACAACTCATGCTACAGGAGACAGGAAGTCGTAAACTACGATATTCTTGAATTACTGCAAAACCATGCGAGCCATCTTCCTGCACCTCCTCCTGCAGTAGTGGACCGACTGCAACCAAACTCGGTACACATACTGCTTACTATCAGGCGAACAACCTCCGTCATGAATTAAACAGCTACCACTCACGCTACAGGAGACACGAAGACGTAAACTACGATATTCTTGAATTACTGCAAAACCATGCGAGCCATCTTCCTGCACCTCCTCCTAAAGTAGTAGACCGACTGCAACCAAACTCGGTAAACATACTGCTTACTATCAGGCGAACAACCGCCGTCATGAATAAAACACCTACCACTTACACTACAGGAGACACGAAGACGTAAACTACGATATTCTTGAATTACTGCAAAACCATGTGAGCAATCTTCCTGCGCCTCCTCCTAAAGTAGTAGACCGACTGCAACCAAACTCGGTACACATACTGCTTACTATCAGGCGAACAAACTCTGTCATGAATTAAACACCTACCACTCACGCTACAGGAGACACGAAGTCGTAAACTACAATATTCTTGAATTACTGCAAAACCATGCCAGCCATCTTCCTGCACCTCCTCCTAAAGTAGTGGACCGACTGCAAACAAACTCGGTACACATACTGCTTACTATCAGGCGAACAACCGCTGTCTTGAATTAAACACCTACCCCTCACGCTACAGGAGACAGGAAGTCGTAAACTACGATATTCTCGACTTACTGCAAAAACATGCGAGCCAACTTCCTGCACCTCCTCCTAATTTAATGGACTGACTGCAACCAAACTCGGTACACATACTGCTTTCTATCAGGCGAACAACCGCTGACATGAATTAAACAACTACCACTCACGCTATAGGAGACACGAAGACGTAAACTACGACATTCTTGAATAAATGCAAAACCATGCGAGCCATCTTCCTGCATCTCCTACTAGAGTAGTGGTCCGCCAGCAACAAAACTCGGTACACATACTGCTTACTATCAGTCGAACAACCGCTGTCATGAAATAAACACCTACAACTCATGCTACAGGAGACAGGAAGTCGTAAACTACGATATTCTTGAATCACTGCAAAACCATGCGAGCCATCTTCCTGCACCTCCTCCTAAAGTAGTAGACCGACTTCAACCAAACTCGGTAAACATACTGCTTACTATCAGGCGAACAACCGCCGTCATGAATAAAACACCTACCACTTACACTACAGGAGACACGAAGTCGTAAACTACGATATTCTTGAATTACTGCAAAACCATGTGAGCAATCTTCCTGCGCCTCCTCCTAAAGTAGTAGACCGACTGCAACCAAACTCGGTACACATACTGCTTACTATCAGGCGAACAACCGCTGTCATGAATTAAACACCTACCACTCACGCTACAGGAGACACGAAGTCGTAAACTACGATATTCTTGAATTACTGCAAAACCATGCGAGCCATCCTCCTGCACCTCCTTCCCCAATGGTGGACCGACTGCAACCAAACTCGGTACACATACTTTTTACTATCAGGCGAACAACCGCTGTCATGGATTAAACACCTACCACTCACGCTACAGGAGACACGAAGTCGGAAACTACGATATTCTTGAATTACTGAAAAACCATGCGAGCCATCTTCCTGCAACTCCTCCTAAAGTAGTGGACCGACTGCAACCTAACTCGGTACACATACTGCTTACTATCAGGCGAACAACCGGTGTCATGAGTTAAACACCTACCACTCACGCTACAGGAGACAAGAAGTCGCAAACTACGATATTCTTGAATTACTGCAAAACCATGCGAGCCATCTTCCTGCACCTCCTCCTAAAGTATTAGACCGACTGCAACCAAAGTCGGTACACATACTGCTTAATATAATGCGAACAACCGCTGTCATGTGTTAAACAACTACCACTCACGCTACAAGAGACAGGAAGTCGTTAACTACGATATGCTTGAATAACTGCAAAACCATGCGAGCCATCTTCCTGCACCTCCTCCTGCAGTAGTGGACCGACTGCAACTAAACTCGGTACACATACTGCTTACTATCAGGCGAACAACCTCCGTCATGAATTAAACACCTACCACTCACGCTACAGGAGACACGAAGTCGTAAACTGCGATATTCTTGAATTACTGCAAAACCATGCGAGCCATCTTGCTGCACCTCCTCCTAAAGTAGTAGACCGAGTGCAACCAAACTCGGTACACATACTGCTTACTATCAGGCGAACAACCGCTGTCATGAATTAAACACCTACCACTCACGCTACAGGAGACACGAAGTCGTAAACTACGATATTCTTGAATTACTGCAAAACCATGCCAGCCATCTTCCTGCACCTCCTCCTAAAGTACTGGACCGACTGCAAACAAAATCGGTACACATACTGCTTACTATCAGGCGAACAACCGCTGTCATGAATTAAACACCTACCAAACACGCTACAGGAGACACGAAGTCGTAAACTACGATATTCTTGAATTACTGCAAAACCATGCGAGCAATCTTCCTGCACCGCCTCCTAAAGTAGTGGACCGACTGCAACCAAACTCGGTACACATACT
Organism: Locusta migratoria; assembly: GCA_026315105.1. NCBI lineage: Eukaryota > Metazoa > Arthropoda > Insecta > Orthoptera > Acrididae > Locusta > Locusta migratoria. Next base: position 16,315,238 of record CM048753.1, on the reverse strand, counting down.
GCTTACTATCAGGCGAACAACCGCTGTCATGAATTAAAAACCTACCACTCACGCTACAGGACACACGAAGTCGTAAACTACGATATTCTTGAATTACTGCAAAACCATGCGAGCCATCTTCCTGCACCTCCTCCTAAAGTAGTAGACCGACTGCAACCAAACTCGGTACACATACTGCTTACTATCAGGCGAACAACCGCTGTCATGAATAAAACACCTACCACTTACACTACAGGAGACACGAAGTCGTAAACTACGATATTCTTGAATTACTGCAAAACCATGCGAGCAATCTTCCTGCGCCTCCTCCTAAAGTAGTAGACCGACTGCAACCAAACTCGGTACACATACTGCTTACTATCAGGCGAACAACCGCTGTCATGAATTAAACACCTACCACTCACGCTACAAAAGACACGAAGTCGTAAACTACGATATTCTTGAATTACTGCAAAACCATGCCAGCCATTTTCCTGCACGTCCTCCTAAAGTAGTGGACCGACTGCAAACAAACTCGGTACACATACTGCTTACTATCAGGCGAACAACCGCTGTCGTGAATTAAACACCTACCACTCACGCTACAGGAGACACGAAGTCGTAAACTACGATATTCTCGACTTACTGCAAAAACATGCGAGCCAACTTCCTGCACCTCCTCCAAATTTAGTGGACTGACTGCAACCAAACTTGGTACACATACTGCTTTCTATCAGGCGAACAACCGCTGACATGAATTAAACAACTACCACTCACGCTACAGGAGACACGAAGTCGTAATCTACGACATTCTTAAATCACTGCAAAACCATGCGAGCCATCTTCCTGCATCTCCTACTAAAGTAGTGGACCGCCAGCAACAAAACTCGGTACACATACTGCTTACTACCAGTCGAACAACCGCTGTCATGAATTAAACACCTACAACTCATGCTACAGGAGACAGGAAGTCGTAAACTACGATATTCTTGAATTACTGCAAAACCATGCGAGCCATCTTCCTGCACCTCCTCCTCCAGTAAAGGACCGACTGCAACCAAACTCGGTACACATACTGCTTACTATCAGCCGAACAACCGCTGTCATGAATTAAAAACCTACCACTCACGCTACAGGACACACGAAGTCGTAAACTACGATATTCTTGTATTACTCCAAAACTATGCGAGCAATCTTCCTGCACCTCCTCCTCCAGTAGTGGACCTACTGCAACCAGACTCGGTACACATACTGCTTACTATCAGTCGAACAACCGCTGTCATGAATTAAAAACCTACCACTCACGCTACAGGACACACGAAGTCGTAAACTACGATATTCTTGAATTACTGCAAAACCATGCGAGCCTTCTTCCTGCACCTCCTCCAGCAGTAGTAGACCGACTGCAACCAATCTCGGTACACATACTGCTTACTATCAGGCGAACAACCGCTGTCATGAATTAAACACCTACCACTCACGCTACAGGAGACACGAAGTCGTAAACTACGTTATTCTTGAATTACTGCAAACCCATGCGAGCCATCTTCCTGCATCTCCTCCTAAAGTAAGAGACAGACTGCAACCAAACTCGGTACACATACTGCTTTCTATCAGGCGAACAACCGCTGACATGAATTAAACAACTACCACTCACGCTATAGGAGACACGAAGACGTAAACTACGACATTCTTGAATAACTGCAAAACCATGCGAGCCATCTTCCTGCATCTCCTACTAGAGTAGTGGTCCGCCAGCAACAAAACTCGGTACACATACTGCTTACTATCAGTCGAACAACCGCTGTCATGAAATAAACACCTACAACTCATGCTACAGGAGACAGGAAGTCGTAAACTACGATATTCTTGAATCACTGCAAAACCATGCGAGCCATCTTCCTGCACCTCCTCCTAAAGTAGTAGACCGACTGCAACCAAACTCGGTAAACATACTGCTTACTATCAGGCGAAAAACCGCCGTCATGAATAAAACACCTACCACTTACACTACAGGAGACACGAAGTCGTAAACTACGATATTCTTGAATTACTGCAAAACCATGTGAGCAATCTTCCTGCGCCTCCTCCTAAAGTAGTAGACCGACTGCAACCAAACTCGGTACACATACTGCTTACTATCAGGCGAACAACCGCTGTCATGAATTAAACACCTACCACTCACGCTACAGGAGACACGAAGTCGTAAACTACAATATTCTTGAATTACTGAAAAACCATGCCAGCCATCTTCCTGCACCTCCTCCTAAAGTAGTGGACCGACTGCAAACAAACTCGGTACACATACTGCTTACTATCAGGCCAACAACCGCTGTCTTGAATTAAACACCTACCCCTCACGCTACAGGAGACACGAAGTCGTAAACTACGATATTCTCGACTTACTGCAAAAACATGCGAGCCAACTTCCTGCACCTCCTCCTAATTTAATGGACTGACTGCAACCAAACTTGGTACACATACTGCTTTCTATCAGGCGAACAACCGCTGACATGAATTAAACAACTACCACTCACGCTATAGGAGACACGAAGACGTAAACTACGACATTCTTGAATAACTGCAAAACCATGCGAGCCATCTTCCTGCATCTCCTACTAAAGTAGTGGTCCGCCAGCAACAAAACTCGGTACACATACTGCTTACTATCAGTCGAAAAACCGCTGTCATGAAATAAACACCTACAACTCATGCTACAGGAGACAGGAAGTCGTAAACTACGATATTCTTGAATTACTGCAAAACCATGCGAGCCATCTTCCTGCACCTTCTCATAAAGTAGTGGACTGACTGCAACCAATATCGGTACACATACTGCTTACTATCAGGCGAACAACCGCTGTCATGAATTAAACACCTACCACTCAAGCTACAGGAGACACGAACTCGTAAACTACGATATGCTTGAATTACTGCAAAACCATGCGAGCAATCTTCCTTCACCTCCTCCTAAAGTAGTGGACCGACTGCAACCAATCTCGTTACACATACTGCTTACTATCAGGCGAACAACCGCTGTCATGAATTAAACACCTACCACTCACGCTACAGGAGACACGAAGTCGTAAACTACGATATTCTTGAATTACTGCAAAACCATGCGAGCCATCTTCCTGCACCTCCTTCCCCAATGGTGGACCGACTGCAACCAAACTCGGTACACATACTTTTTACTATCAGGCGAACAACCGCTGTCATGGATTAAACACCTACCACTCACGCTACAGGAGACACGAAGTCGGAAACTACGATATTCTTGAATTACTGAAAAACCATGCGAGCCATCTTCCTGCAACTCCTCCTAAAGTAGTGGACCGACTGCAACCTAACTCGGTACACATACTGCTTACTATCAGGCGAACAACCGGTGTCATGAGTTAAACACCTACCACTCACACTACAGGAGACAAGAAGTCGCAAACTACGATATTCTTGAATTACTGCAAAACCATGCGAGCCATCTTCCTGCACCTCCTCCTAAAGTATTAGACCGACTGCAACCAAAGTCGGTACACATACTGCTTAATATAATTCGTACAACCGCTGTCATGTGTTAAACAACTACCACTCACGCTACAAGAGACAGGAAGTCGTTAACTACGATATGCTTGAATAACTGCAAAACCATGCGAGCCATCTTCCTGCACCTCCTCCTGCAGTAGTGGACCGACTGCAACCAAACTCGGTACACATACTGCTTACTATCAGGCGAACAACCTCCGTCATGAATTAAACACCTACCACTCACGCTACAGGAGACACGAAGTCGTAAACTGCGATATTCTTGAATTACTGCAAAACCATGCGAGCAATCTTCCTGCACCTCCTCCTAAAGTAGTAGACCGAGTGCAACCAAACTCGGTACACATACTGCTTACTATCAGGCGAACAACCGCTGTCATGAATTAAACACCTACCACTCACGCTACAGGAGACACGAAGTCGTAAACTACGATATTCTCGACTTACTGCAAAAACATGCGAGCCAACTTCCTGCACCTCCTCCTAATTTAGTGGACTGACTGCAACCAAACTTGGTACACATACTGCTTTCTATCAGGCGAACAACCGCTGACATGAATTAAACAACTACCACTCACGCTACAGGAGACACGAAGTCGTAATCTACGACATTCTTAAATCACTGCAAAACCATGCGAGCCATCTTCCTGCATCTCCTACTAAAGTAGTGGACCGCCAGCAACAAAACTCGGTACACATACTGCTTACTACCAGTCGAACAACCGCTGTCATGAATTAAACACCTACAACTCATGCTACAGGAGACAGGAAGTCGTAAACTACGATATTCTTGAATTACTGCAAAACCATGCGAGCCATCTTCCTGCACCTCCTCCGCCAGTAAAGGACCGACTGCAACCAAACTCGGTACACATACTGCTTACTATCAGCCGAACAACCGCTGTCATGAATTAAACACCTACCACTCACGCTAGAGGAGACACGAAGTCGTAAACTACGATATTCTTGAATTACTGCAAAACCATGCGAGCCATCTTCCTGCACCTCCTCCTCCAGTAAAGGACCGACTGCAACCAAACTCGGTACACATACTGCTTACTATCAGCCGAACAACCGCTGTCATGAATTAAAAACCTACCACTCACGCCACAGGACACACGAAGTCGTAAACTACGATATTCTAGAGTTACTGCAAAACCAAGCGAGCCATCTTCCTGCACCTCATCCTAATGTAGTGGACCGACTGTAACCAAACTCAGTACACATACTGCTTACCATCAGGCGAACATCCGCATTCATGAATTAAACACCTACCACTCACGCTACATGAGACACGAAGTCGTAAACTGCGATATTCTTGAATTACTGCAAAACCATGCGAGCAATCTTCCTTCACCTCCTCCTAAAGTAGTGGACCGACGGCAACCAAACTCGGTACACATACTGCTAACTATCAGGCGAACAACCGCTGTCATGAATTAAACACATACCACTCACGCTACAGGACACACGAAGTCGTAAACTACGATATTCTTGAATTACTGCAAAACCATGCGAGCCATCTTCCTGCACCTCCTCCTAAAGTAGTAGACCGACTGCAACCAAACTCGATACACATACTGCTTACTATCAGGCGAACAACCGCCGTCATGAATAAAACACCTACCACTTACACTACAAAAGACACGAAGTCGTAAACTACGATATTCTTGAATTACTGCAAAACCATGCCAGCCATCTTCCTGCACCTCCTCCTAAAGTAGTGGACCGACTGCAAACAAACTCGGTGCACATACTGCTTACTATCAGGCGAACAACCGCTGTCGTGAATTAAACACCTACCACTCACGTTACAGGAGACACGAAGTCGTAAACTACGATATTCTGGACTTACTGCAAAAACATGCGTGCCAACTTTCTGCACCTCCTCCTAATTTAGTGGACTGACTGCAACCAAACTCGGTACACATACTGCTTTCTATCAGGCGAACAACCGCTGACATGAATTAATCAACTACCACTCACGCTACAGGAGACACGAAGTCGTAAACTACGACATTCTTGAATCACTGCAAAACCATGCGAGCCATCTTCCTGCATCTCCTACTAAAGTAGTGGACCGCCAGCAACAAAACTCGGTACACATACTGCTTACTACCAGTCGAACAACCGCTGCCATGAATTAAACACCAACAACTCATGCTACAGGAGACAGGAAGTCGTAAACTACGATATTCTTGAATTACTGCAAAACCATGCGAGCCATCTTCCTGCACCTCCTCCTCCAGTAAAGAACCGACTGCAACCAAACTCGGTACACATACTGCTTACTATCAGCCGAACAACCGCTGTCATGAATTAAACACCTACCACTCACGCTACAGGAGACACGAAGTCGTAAACTACGATATTCTTGAATTACTGCAAAACCATGCGAGCCATCTTCCTGCACCTCCTCCTCCAGTAAAGGACCGACTCCAACCAAACTCGGTACACTATCAGCCGAACAACCGCTGTCATGAATTAAACACCTACCACTCACGCTACAGGAAACACGAAGTCGTAAACTACGATATTCTTGTATTACTCCAAAACTATGCGAGCCATCTTCCTGCACCTCCTCCTCCAGTAGTGGACCTACTGCAACCAGACTCGGTACACATACTGCTTACTATCAGTCGAACAACCGCTGTCATGAATTAAAAACCTACCACTCACGCTACAGGACACACGAAGTCGTAAACTACGATATTCTTGAATTACTGCAAAACCATGCGAGCCATCTTCCTGCACCTCCTCCAGCAGTAGTAGACCGACTGCAACCAATCTCGGTACACATACTGCTTACTATCAGGCGAACAACCGCTGTCATGAATTAAACACCTACCACTCACGCTACAGGAGACACGAAGTCGTAAACTACGATATTCTTGAATTACTGCAAACCCATGCGAGCCATCTTCCTGCATCTCCTCCTAAAGTAAGAGACCCACTGCAACCAAACTCGGTACACATACTGCTTACTATCAGGCGAACAACTGCTGTCATGAATTAAACACCTACCACTCACGCTACAGGAGGCACGAAGTCGTAAATTACGATATTCTTGAATTATTGCAAAACCATGCCAGCAATCTTCCTGCACCTCCTCCTAAAGTAGTGGACCGACTGCAAACAAACTTAGTACACATACTGCTTACTATCAGGCGAACAACCGCTGTAATGAATTAAACACCTACCACTCACGCTACAGGAGACACGAAGTCGTAAACTACGATATTCTTGAGTTACTGCAAAACCAAGCGAGCCATCTTCCTGCACCTCATCCTAATGTAGTGGACCGACTGTAACTAAACTCAGTACACATACTGCTTACCATCAGGCGAACATCCGCTGTCATGAATTAAACACCTACCACTCACGCTACATGAGACACGAAGTCGTAAACTACGATATTCTTGAATTACTGCCAAACCATGCGAGCCATCTTCCTGCACCTCCTCCTAAAGTAGTGGACCGGCGGCAACCAAACTCGGTACACATACTGCTAACTATCAGGCGAACAACCGCTGTCATGAATTAAACACATACCACTCACGCTACAGGAGACACGAAGTCGTAAACTACGATATTCTTGAATTACTGCAAAACCATGCGAGCCATCTTCCTGCACCTCCTCCTAAAGTAGTGGACCGACTGCAACCAAACTCGGTACACATACTGCGGACTATCAGGCGAAAAACCGCTGTCATGTATTAAACACCTACCACTCACGCAACAGGAGACACGAAGTCGTAAACTACGATATTCTTGAGTTACTGCAAAACCATGCGAGCCATCTTCCTGCACCTACTCCTAAAGTAGTAGACGGACTGCAACCAAACTCCGTACACATACTGCTTACTATCAGGCGAACAACCGCTGTCTTGAATTAAACACCTACCACTCACGCTACAGGAGACACGAAGTCGTAAACAACGATATTCTCGACTTACTGCAAAAACATGCGAGCCATCTTCTTGCACCTCCTCCTAATTTAGTGGACCGACTGCAACCAAACTCCGTACACATACTGCTTTCTATCAGGCGAACAACCGCTGACATGAATTAAACAACTACCACTCACGCTACAGGAGACACGAAGTCGTAAACTACGACACTCTTGAATCACTGCAAAACCATGCGAGCCATCTTCCTGCATCTCCTCCTAAAGTAGTGGAACGACAGCAACAAAACTCGGTACACATACTGCTTACAATCAGGCGAACAACCGCTGTCATGAATTAAACACCTACAACTCATGCTACAGGAGACAGGAAGTCGTAAACTACGATATTCTTGAATTACTGCAAAACCATGAGAGCGACCTTCCTGCACCTCCTCCTCCAGTAAAGGACCGACTGCAACCAAACTCGGTACACATACTTTTTACTATCAGGCGAACAACCGCTGTCATGAATTAAACACCTACCACTCACGCTACAGGAGACACGAAGTCGTAAACAACGATATTCTCGACTTACTGCAAAACCATGCGAGCCATCTTCCTGCACCTCCTCCTAATTTAGTGGACCGACTGCAACCAAACTAGGTACACATACTGCTTACTATCAGGCGAACAACCGCTGTCATGAATTAAACACCTACCACTCACGCTACAGGAGACACGAAGTCGTAAACTACGACATTCTTGAATCACTGCAAAACCATGCGAGCCATCTTCCTGCTCTTCCTCCTCCAGTAGAGGACCGACTGCAACTAAACTCTGTACACATACTGCTAACTATCAGGTGAACAACCGCTGTCATGAATTAAACACCTACAACTCACGCTACAGGACACACGAAGTCGTAAACTACGATATTCTTGAATTACTGCAAAACCATGCGAGCCATATTCCTGCATCTCCTCCACCAGTAGCAGACCGACTGCAACCAATCTCGGTACACATACTGCTTACTATCAGGCGAACAACCGCTGTCATGAATTAAACACCTACCACTCACGCTACAGGAGACACGAAGTCGTAAACTACGATATTCTTAAATTACTGCAAACCCATGCGAGCCATCTTCCTGCACCTCCTCCTAAAGTAAGAGACCGACTGCAACTAAACTCGGTACACATACTGCTTACTATCAGGCGAACAACTGCTGTCCTGAATTAAACACCTACCACTCACGCTACGGGAGACACGAAGTCGTAAACTACGATATTCTTGAATTACTGCAAAAACATGCGAGCCATCTTCCTGCACTTCCTCGTCCAGTAGTGGACCGACTGCAACCAAACTCGGTACACATACTGCTTACCATCAAGCGAACAACCGCTGTCATGAATTAAACACCTACCACTCACGCTACAGGAGAAACGAAGTTGTAAACTACGATATTCTTGAATTACTGCAAAACCATGCGAGCAATCTTCCTGCACCTCCTCCTAAAGTAGTGAACCGACTGCAACCAAACTCAGTACACATACTGCTTACTATCAGGCGAACAACCGCTGTCATGAATTAAACACCTACCACTCACGCTACAGGAGACACGAAGTCGAAAACTACGATATTCTTGCATTACTGCAAAAACATGCGAGCCATCTTCCTGCACCTCCTCCTAAAGTAGTGGACCGACTGCAACCTAACTCAGTAATCACACTGCTTACTATCAGGCGGACAATCCGTGTCATGAAATAAACGTCTACCACTCACGCTACAGGAGACACGAAGTCGATAACTACGATCCTCCTGAATTACTGCAAAAGCATGCGATCCATCTTCCTGCACCTCCTCCTCCAGTAGAGGACCGACTGCAACCAAACTCGGTACACATGCTACTTACTATCAGGCGAACAACCGCTGTCATAAATTAAACACCTACCACTCACGCCATAGGAGACACGAAGTCGTAAACTACGATATTCTTGAATTACTGCAAAACAATGCCAGCGATCTCCCTACACCTCCTCCCAAAGTAGTGGACCGACTGCAACCAAACTCGGTACACATACTGCTTCCTATCAGGCGAACAACCAACGTCATGAATTAAACACCTACCACTCACGCTACAGGAGACACGAAGTCGTAAACTACGATATTCTTGAATTACTGCAAAACCATGCGAGCCATCTTCCTGCACCTCCTCCTGAAGTAGTGGACCGACTGCAACCAAACTCAGTACACATACCGCTTACTATCAGGCAGACAATCAGTGTCATGAATTAAACATCTACCACTCACGCTACAGGAGACACGAAGTCGTAAACTACGAAACTCTTGAATTACTGCAAAACCATGCGAGCCGTCTTCCTGCACCTCCTCCTCCAGTAATGGACCGACTGCAACCAAACTCAGTACACATACCGCTTACTATCAGGCTGACAATCAGTGTCATGAATTAAACATCTACCACTCACGCTACAGGAGACACGAAGTCGTAACTACGATACTCTTGAATTACTGCAAAACCATGCGAGCCGTCTTCCTGCACCTCCTCCTCCAGTAGTGGACCTACTGCAACCAAACTCGGTACACATACTACTTACTATCAGGCGAACAACCGCTGTCATGAATTAAACACCTACCACTCAGGCTACAGGAGACACGAAGTCGTAAACTACGATATTCTTGAGTGACTGCAAAACCATGCAAGCGATCTCCCTACACCTCCTCCTAAAGTAGTGGACCGACTGCAACCAAACTCGGTACACATACTGCTTCCTATCAGGCGAACAACCAACGTCATGATTTAAACACCTAGCACTCACGCTACAGGAGACACGATGTCATAAAATACGATATTCTTGAATTACAGCAAAACCATGCGAGCCATCTTCCTGCACCTCCTCCTCCAGTACTGGACCGACTGCAACCAAACTCGGTACACATACGGCCTACTTACAGGAGAAATACCGCTGTCATGAATTAAACACCTACCACTCACGCGACAGGAGACACGAAGTCGTGAACTACGATATTCTTGAATTACTGCAAAACCATGCGAGCCATCTTCCTGCACCTCCTCCACCAGTAGTGGACCTACTGCAACAAAACTCGGTACACATACTGCCTACTATCAGGCGAACAACCGCTGTCATGAATTGAAAACCTACCACTCACGCTACAGGACACACGAAGTCGTAAACTACGATATTCTTGAATTTCTGCCAAACCATGCGAGCCATCAACCTGCACCTCCTCCTAAAGTAGTAGACGGACTGCAACCAAACTCGGTACACATACTGCTTACTATTAGGCGAACAACCGCTGTCATGAATTAAACACCTACCACTCACACTACAGGAGTCACGAAGTCTTATACTACGATATTCTTCAATTATTGCAAAACCATGCGAGACATCGTCCTGCACATCCATCCCCAATAGTGGACCGACTGCAACCAAACTCGGTACACATACTGCTTACTATCAGGCGAACCACCGCTGTCATGAATTAAACACCTACCACTCACGCTACAGCAGACAGGAAGTCGTAAACTACGATATTCTTGAATTCCTGAAAAACCATGCGAGCCATCTTCCTGCAGCTCCTCCTCCAGTAGTTGACCGACTGCAACCAAACTCGGTACACATACTGCTTACTATCAGGCGAACTGCCGCTGTCATGAATTAAACACCTACCACTCACGCTACAGGAAACACGAAGTCGTAAACTGCGATATTCTTGAATTACTGCAAAACCATTCGAGCCATCTTCCTGCACATCCTCGTCCAGTAGTGGACCTACTGCAACCAAACACGGTTCAGATACTGCTTACTATCAGGCGAACAACCGCTGTCATGAATTAAAAACCTACCAATCACGCTACAGGAGGCACGAAGTCGTAAACTACGATATTCTTGAATTACTGCAAAACCATGCGAGCCATCTTCCTGCACCTAGACCTCCAGTAGTGGACCTACTGCAACCAAACTCGGTTCAGATACTGCTTACTATCAAGCGAACAACCGCTGTCATGAATTGAAAACCTACCACTCACGCTACAGGACACACGATGTCGTAAACTACGATTTTCTTGAATTATTGCATAACCATGCGAGCAATCTTCCTGCACCTCCTCCTAAAGTAGTAGACCAACTGCAACCAAACTCGGTACACATACTGCTTACTATCAGGCGAACAACCGCTGTCATGAATTATACACCGACCACTCACGCTACAGGAGGCGCGAGGTCGTAAACTACGATATTCTTGAATTAGTGCAAACCCATGCGAGCCATCTTCCTGCACCTCCTCCTAAAGTAGTGGACCGACTGCAACCAAACTCGGTACACATACTGCTTACTATCAGGCGAACAACCGCCGTCATGAATAAAACACCTACCACTCACGCTACAGGAGACACGAAGTCGTAAACTACGATATACTTGTATTACTGCAAAGCCATGCGAGCCATCTTCCTGCACCTCCTCCTAAAGTAGTTGACCGACTGCAACTAAACTCGGTACACATACTGCTTTCTATCAGGCGAACAACCGCTGTCATGAATTCAACACGTACCACTCACGCTACAGGAGCCACGAGGTCGTAAATTACGATATTCTTGAATTACTGCAAAACCATGCGAGCCATCTTCCTGCACCTCCTCCTAAAGCAGTGGACCAACTGCAAACAAACTCGGTACACATACTGCTTACTATAAGGCGAACAACCGCTGTCATGAATTAAACACCTACCACTCACGCTACATGAGACACGAAGTCGTAAACTACGATATTCTTGAGTTACTGCAAACCCATGCGAGCCATCTTCCTGCACCTCCTCCTAATGTATTCGACCGACTGCAACCAAACTCGGTACACATACTGCTTACTATCAGGTGAACATCCGCTGTCATGAATTAAACACCTACCACTCACGCTACAAAAGACACGAAGTCGTAAACTAAGATATTCTTGAATTACTGCCAAATCATACGAGCAATTTTCCTTCACCTCCTCCTAAAGTAGTGGACCGACTGCAACCAAACTCGGTACACATACTGCTTACTATCAGGCGAACAACCGCTGTCATGAATTAAACACCTACCACTCGTGCTACAGGAGACACGAAGTCGTAAACTACGATATTCTTGAATTACTGCAAAACCATGCGAGCCATATTCCTGCACCTCCTCCTAAAGTAGTGGACCGACAGCAACCAAACTCAGTACACATACCGCTTACTATCAGGCAGACAATCAGTGTCATGAATTAAACATCTACCACTCACGCTACAGGAGACACGAAGTCGTAAACTACGATATTCTTGAATTACTGCAATACCTTGCGAGACATCTTCCTGCACCTCCTCCTAAAGTAAAGGACCGACTAAAACCAAACTCGGTACACATACTGCTTACTATCAGTCGAAAAACCGCTGTCATGTTTTAAACACCTACCACTCACGCTACAGGAGACACGAAGTCGTAAACTACCATATTCTTGAATTACTGCAAAACCATGGGAGACATTTCCTGCGCCTCCTCCTAAAGTAGTGGACCGACTGCAACCAAACTCGGTACACATACTGCTTACTATCAGGCAAACAACCGCTGTCATGAATTAAACACATACCACTCACGCTACAGGAGACACGAAGTCGTAAACTACGATATTCTTGAATTAATGCAAAACAATGCGAACCATCTTCCTGCACCTCCTCCTAAAGTAGTGGACCGACTGCAACCAAACTCGGTACACATACTGCTTACTATCAGGCGAACAACCGCTGTCATGAATTAAACACATACCACTCACGCTACAGGAGACACGAAGTCGTAAACTACGATATTCTTGAATTACTGCAAAACCATGCGATAAAATCTTCCTGCACCTCCTCCTAATGTAGTGGACCGACTGCAACCAAACTCGGTACACATACTGCTAACTATCAGGTGAACAACCGCTGTCATGAATTAAACACATACCACTCACGCTACAGGAAACACGCTACGATATTCTTGTATTACTCCAAAACCATGCGACCAGACTTCCTGCACCTCCTCCTCCAGTAGTGGACCTACTGCAACCAGACTCGGTACACATACTGCTTACTACCAGGCGAACAACCGCTGTCATGAATTAAACACATACCACTCACGCTACAGGAGACACGAAGTCGTAAACTACGATATTCTTGAATTACTGCAAAACCATGCGAGCCATCTTCCAGCACCTCCTCCTAAAGTAGTGGACCGACTGCAACCAAACTCGGTACACATACTGCTTACTATCAGGCGAAAAACCGCTGTCATGTATTAAACACCTACCACTCACGCTACAGGAGACACGAAGTCGTAAACTACCATATTCTTGAATTACTGCAAAAACATGCGAGCCATCTTCCTGCACCTCCTCCTAAAGTAGTGAACCGACTGCAACCAAACTCGGTACACATACTGCTTACTATCAGGCGAACAACCGCTGTCATGAATTAAACACATACCACTCACGCTACAGGAGACACGAAGTCGTAAACTACGATATTCTTGAATTACTGCAAAACCATGCGATAAAATCTTCCTGCACCTCCTCCTCCAGTAGTGGACCTAATGCAACCAGACTCGATACACATACTGCTTACTCTTAGGCGAACAAACCGCTGTCATGAATTAAAAACCTACCACTCACGCTACAGGACACAGGAAGTCGTAAACTACGATATTCTTGAATTACTGCAAAACCATGCGAGCCATCTTCCTGCACCTCCTCCTAAAGTAGTGGACCGACTGCAACCAAACTCGGTACACATACTGCTTACTATCAGGCGAACATCCGCTGTCATGGATTAAACACCTACCACTCATGCTACAGGAGATACGAAGTCGTAAACTAAGATATTCTTGAATTACTACCAAACCATGCGAGCGTTTTTCCTGCACCTCCTCCTAAGGTAGTGGACCGACTGCAACCAAACTCGGTACACATACTGCTTCCTATCATGCGAACAACCGCTGTCATGAATTAAACACCTACCACTCACGCTACAGGAGACACGAAGTCGTAAACTACGATATTCTTGAATTAATGCAAAACCATGCGAACAATCTTCCTGCACCTCCTCCTAAAGTAGTGGACCGACTGCAACCAAACTCGGTACAGACACTGCTTCCTATCAGGCAAACAACCGCCGTCATCAGTAAAACACCTACCACTCACGCTACAGGAGACAGGAAGTCGTAAACTACGATATTCTTGAATTACTGCAAAACCATGCGAGCCATCTTCCTGCACCTCCTCCTAAAGTAGTGAACCGACTGCAAACAAACTCAGTACACATACTGCTTACTATCAGGCGAACAACCGCTGTCATGAATTAAACACCTACCACTCACGCTACAGGAGACACGAAGTCGAAAACTACGATATTCTTGCATTACTGCAAAAACATGCGAGCCATCTTCCTGCACCTCCTCCTAAAGTAGTGGACCGACTGCAACCTAACTCAGTAATCACACTGCTTACTATCAGGCGGACAATCCGTGTCATGAAATAAACGTCTACCACTCACGCTACAGGAGACACGAAGTCGATAACTACGATACTCCTGAATTACTGCAAAAGCATGCGATCCATCTTCCTGCACCTCCTCCTCCAGTAGAGGACCGACTGCAACCAAACTCGGTACACATGCTACTTACTATCAGGCGAACAACCGCTGTCATAAATTAAACACCTACCACTCACGCCATAGGAGACACGAAGTCGTAAACTACGATATTCTTGAATTACTGCAAAACAATGCCAGCGATCTCCCTACACCTCCTCCCAAAGTAGTGGACCGACTGCAACCAAACTCGGTACACATACTGCTTCCTATCAGGCGAACAACCAACGTCATGAATTAAACACCTACCACTCACGCTACAGGAGACACGAAGTCGTAAACTACGATATTCTTGAATTACTGCAAAACCATGCGAGCCATCTTCCTGCACCTCCTCCTGAAGTAGTGGACCGACTGCAACCAAACTCAGTACACATACCGCTTACTATCAGGCAGACAATCAGTGTCATGAATTAAACATCTACCACTCACGCTACAGGAGACACGAAGTCGTAACTACGATACTCTTGAATTACTGCAAAACCATGCGAGCCGTCTTCCTGCACCTCCTCCTCCAGTAATGGACCGACTGCAACCAAACTCAGTACACATACCGCTTACTATCAGGCTGACAATCAGTGTCATGAATTAAACATCTACCACTCACGCTACAGGAGACACGAAGTCGTAACTACGATACTCTTGAATTACTGCAAAACCATGCAAGCCGTCTTCCTGCACCTCCTCCTCCAGTAGTGGACCTACTGCAACCAAACTCGGTACACATACTACTTACTATCAGGCGAACAACCGCTGTCATGAATTAAACACCTACCACTCAGGCTACAGGAGACACGAAGTCGTAAACTACGATATTCTTGAGTGACTGCAAAACCATGCAAGCGATCTCCCTACACCTCCTCCTAAAGTAGTGGACCGACTGCAACCAAACTCGGTACACATACTGCTTCCTATCAGGCGAACAACCAACGTCATGAATTAAACACCTAGCACTCACGCTACAGGAGACACGAAGTCATAAAATACGATATTCTTGAATTACAGCAAAACCATGCGAGCCATCTTCCTGCACCTCCTCCTCCAGTACTGGATCGACTGCAACCAAACTCGGTACACATACGGCCTACTTACAGGAGAAATACCGCTGTCATGAATTAAACACCTACCAATCACGCGACAGGAGACACGAAGTCGTGAACTACGATATTCTTGAATTACTGCAAAACCATGCGAGCCATCTTCCTGCACCTCCTCCTCCAGTAGTGGACCTACTGCAACAAAACTCGGTACACATACTGCCTACTATCAGGCGAACAACCGCTGTCATGAATTGAAAACCTACCACTCACGCTACAGGACACACGAAGTCGTAAACTACGATATTCTTGAATTTCTGCCAAACCATGCGAGCCATCAACCTGCACCTCCTCCTAAAGTAGTAGACGGACTGCAACCAAACTCGGTACACATACTGCTTACTATTAGGCGAACAACCGCTGTCATGAATTAAACACCTACCACTCACACTACAGGAGTCACGAAGTCTTATACTACGATATTCTTCAATTATTGCAAAACCATGCGAGACATCGTCCTGCACATCCATCCCCAATAGTGGACCGACTGCAACCAAACTCGGTACACATACTGCTTACTATCAGGCGAACCACCGCTGTCATGAATTAAACACCTACCACTCACGCTACAGCAGACAGGAAGTCGTAAACTACGATATTCTTGAATTCCTGAAAAACCATGCGAGCCATCTTCCTGCAGCTCCTCCTCCAGTAGTTGACCGACTGCAACCAAACTCGGTACACATACTGCTTACTATCAGGCGAACTGCCGCTGTCATGAATTAAACACCTACCACTCACGCTACAGGAAACACGAAGTCGTAAACTGCGATATTCTTGAATTACTGCAAAACCATTCGAGCCATCTTCCTGCACATCCTCGTCCAGTAGTGGACCTACTGCAACCAAACACGGTTCAGATACTGCTTACTATCAGGCGAACAACCGCTGTCATGAATTAAAAACCTACCAATCACGCTACAGGAGGCACGAAGTCGTAAACTACGATATTCTTGAATTACTGCAAAACCATGCGAGCCATCTTCCTGCACCTAGACCTCCAGTAGTGGACCTACTGCAACCAAACTCGGTTCAGATACTGCTTACTATCAAGCGAACAACCGCTGTCATGAATTGAAAACCTACCACTCACGCTACAGGACACACGATGTCGTAAACTACGATTTTCTTGAATTATTGCATAACCATGCGAGCAATCTTCCTGCACCTCCTCCTAAAGTAGTAGACCAACTGCAACCAAACTCGGTACACATACTGCTTACTATCAGGCGAACAACCGCTGTCATGAATTATACACCGACCACTCACGCTACAGGAGGCACGAGGTCGTAAACTACGATATTCTTGAATTAGTGCAAACCCATGCGAGCCATCTTCCTGCACCTCCTCCTAAAGTAGTGGACCGACTGCAACCAAACTCGGTACACATACTGCTTACTATCAGGCGAACAACCGCCGTCATGAATAAAACACCTACCACTCACGCTACAGGAGACACGAAGTCGTAAACTACGATATACTTGTATTACTGCAAAGCCATGCGAGCCATCTTCCTGCACCTCCTCCTAAAGTAGTTGACCGACTGCAACTAAACTCGGTACACATACTGCTTTCTATCAGGCGAACAACCGCTGTCATGAATTCAACACGTACCACTCACGCTACAGGAGCCACGAGGTCGTAAATTACGATATTCTTGAATTACTGCAAAACCATGCGAGCCATCTTCCTGCACCTCCTCCTAAAGCAGTGGACCAACTGCAAACAAACTCGGTACACATACTGCTTACTATAAGGCGAACAACCGCTGTCATGAATTAAACACCTACCACTCACGCTACATGAGACACGAAGTCGTAAACTACGATATTCTTGAGTTACTGCAAACCCATGCGAGCCATCTTCCTGCACCTCCTCCTAATGTATTGGACCGACTGCAACCAAACTCGGTACACATACTGCTTACTATCAGGTGAACATCCGCTGTCATGAATTAAACACCTACCACTCACGCTACAAAAGACACGAAGTCGTAAACTAAGATATTCTTGAATTACTGCCAAATCATACGAGCAATTTTCCTTCACCTCCTCCTAAAGTAGTGGACCGACTGCAACCAAACTCGGTACACATACTGCTTACTATCAGGCGAACAACCGCTGTCATGAATTAAACACCTACCACTCGTGCTACAGGAGACACGAAGTCGTAAACTACGATATTCTTGAATTACTGCAAAACCATGCGAGCCATATTCCTGCACCTCCTCCTAAAGTAGTGGACCGACAGCAACCAAACTCAGTACACATACCGCTTACTATCAGGCAGACAATCAGTGTCATGAATTAAACATCTACCACTCACGCTACAGGAGACACGAAGTCGTAAACTACGATATTCTTGAATTACTGCAATACCTTGCGAGACATCTTCCTGCACCTCCTCCTAAAGTAAAGGACCGACTAAAACCAAACTCGGTACACATACTGCTTACTATCAGTCGAAAAACCGCTGTCATGTTTTAAACACCTACCACTCACGCTACAGGAGACACGAAGTCGTAAACTACCATATTCTTGAATTACTGCAAAACCATGGGAGACATTTCCTGCGCCTCCTCCTAAAGTAGTGGACCGACTGCAACCAAACTCGGTACACATACTGCTTACTATCAGGCAAACAACCGCTGTCATGAATTAAACACATACCACTCACGCTACAGGAGACACGAAGTCGTAAACTACGATATTCTTGAATTAATGCAAAACAATGCGAACCATCTTCCTGCACCTCCTCCTAAAGTAGTGGACCGACTGCAACCAAACTCGGTACACATACTGCTTACTATCAGGCGAACAACCGCTGTCATGAATTAAACACATACCACTCACGCTACAGGAGACACGAAGTCGTAAACTACGATATTCTTGAATTACTGCAAAACCATGCGATAAAATCTTCCTGCACCTCCTCCTAATGTAGTGGACCGACTGCAACCAAACTCGGTACACATACTGCTAACTATCAGGTGAACAACCGCTGTCATGAATTAAACACATACCACTCACGCTACAGGAAACACGCTACGATATTCTTGTATTACTCCAAAACCATGCGACCAGACTTCCTGCACCTCCTCCTCCAGTAGTGGACCTACTGCAACCAGACTCGGTACACATACTGCTTACTACCAGGCGAACAACCGCTGTCATGAATTAAACACATACCACTCACGCTACAGGAGACACGAAGTCGTAAACTACGATATTCTTGAATTACTGCAAAACCATGCGAGCCATCTTCCAGCACCTCCTCCTAAAGTAGTGAACCGACTGCAACCAAACTCGGTACACATACTGCTTACTATCAGGCGAACAACCGCTGTCATGAATTAAACACATACCACTCACGCTACAGGAGACACGAAGTCGTAAACTACGATATTCTTGAATTACTGCAAAACCATGCGATAAAATCTTCCTGCACCTCCTCCTCCAGTAGTGGACCTAATGCAACCAGACTCGATACACATACTGCTTACTCTTAGGCGAACAAACCGCTGTCATGAATTAAAAACCTACCACTCACGCTACAGGACACAGGAAGTCGTAAACTACGATATTCTTGAATTACTGCAAAACCATGCGAGCCATCTTCCTGCAACTCCTCCTAAAGTAGTGGACCGACTGCAACCAAACTCGGTACACATACTGCTTACTATCAGGCGAACATCCGCTGTCATGGATTAAACACCTACCACTCATGCTACAGGAGATACGAAGTCGTAAACTAAGATATTCTTGAATTACTACCAAACCATGCGAGCGTTTTTCCTGCACCTCCTCCTAAGGTAGTGGACCGACTGCAACCAAACTCGGTACACATACTGCTTCCTATCATGCGAACAACCGCTGTCATGAATTAAACACCTACCACTCACGCTACAGGAGACACGAAGTCGTAAACTACGATATTCTTGAATTAATGCAAAACCATGCGAACAATCTTCCTGCACCTCCTCCTAAAGTAGTGGACCGACTGCAACCAAACTCGGTACAGACACTGCTTCCTATCAGGCAAACAACCGCCGTCATCAGTAAAACACCTACCACTCACGCTACAGGAGACAGGAAGTCGTAAACTACGATATTCTTGAATTACTGCAAAACCATGCGAGCCATCTTCCTGCACCTCCTCCTAAAGTAGTGGCCCGACTGCAAACAAACTCGGAATACATACTGCTTACTATCAGGCGAACAACCGCCGTCATGAATAAAACACCTACCACTCACGCTACAGGAGACACGAAGTCGTAAACTACGATATTCTTGAATTACTGCAAAATCATGCGAGCCATCTTCCTGCACCTCCTTCTAAAGTAGTCTACCGACTGCAACCAAACTCGGTACACATACTGCTTACTATCAGGCGAAAAACCGCTGTCATGAATTAAATACCTACCACTCACGCTACACGAGACACGAAGTCGTAAACTACGATATTCTTGAATTACTGCCAAACAATGCGAGCCATCTTCCTGCACCTCCTCCTAAATTAGAGGACCGACTGCAACCAAACTCGGTACACATACTGCTTACCATCAAGCGAACAACCGCTGTCATGAATTAAACACCTACCACTCACGCTACAGGAGAAACGAAGTTGTAAACTACGATATTCTTGAATTACTGCAAAACCATGCGAGCAATCTTCCTGCACCTCCTCCTAAAGTAGTGAACCGACTGCAACCAAACTCAGTACACATACTGCTTACTATCAGCCGAACAACCGCTGTCATGAATTAAACACCTACCACTCACGCTACAGGAGACACGAAGTCGAAAACTACGATATTCTTGCATTACTGCAAAACCATGCGAGCCATCTTCCTGCACCTCCTCCTAAAGTAGTGGACCGACTGCAACCTAACTCAGTAATCACACTGCTTACTATCAGGCGGACAATCCGTGTCATGAAATAAACGTCTACCACTCACGCTACAGGAGACACGAAGTCGATAACTACGATACTCCTGAATTACTGCAAAAGCATGCGATCCATCTTCCTGCACCTCCTCCTCCAGTAGAGGACCGACTGCAACCAAACTCGGTACACATGCTACTTACTATCAGGCGAACAACCGCTGTCATAAATTAAACACCTACCACTCACGCCATAGGAGACACGAAGTCGTAAACTACGATATTCTTGAATTACTGCAAAACAATGCCAGCGATCTCCCTACACCTCCTCCCAAAGTAGTGGACCGACTGCAACCAAACTGGGTACACATACTGCTTCCTATCAGGCGAACAACCAACGTCATGAATTAAACACCTACCACTCACGCTACAGGAGACACGAAGTCGTAAACTACGATATTCTTGAATTACTGCAAAACCATGCGAGCCATCTTCCTGCACCTCCTCCTAAAGTAGTGGACCGACTGCAACCAAACTCAGTACACATACCGCTTACTATCAGGCAGACAATCAGTGTCATGAATTAAACATCTACCACTCACGCTACAGGAGACACGAAGTCGTAAACTACGAAACTCTTGAATTACTGCAAAACCATGCGAGCCGTCTTCCTGCACCTCCTCCTCCAGTAGTGGACCGACTGCAACCAAACTCAGAACACATACCGCTTACTATCAGGCTGACAATCAGTGTCATGAATTAAACATCTACCACTCACGCTACAGGAGACACGAAGTCGTAACTACGATACTCTTGAATTACTGCAAAACCATGCGAGCCGTCTTCCTGCACCTCCTCCTCCAGTAGTGGACCTACTGCAACCAAACTCGGTACACATACTACTTACTATCAGGCGAACAACCGCTGTCATAAATTAAACACCTACCACTCACGCCATAGGAGACACGAAGTCGTAAACTACGATATTCTTGAATTACTGCAAAACAATGCCAGCGATCTCCCTACACCTCCTCCCAAAGTAGTGGACCGACTGCAACCAAACTCGGTACACATACTGCTTCCTATCAGGCGAACAACCAACGTCATGAATTAAACACCTACCACTCATGCTACAGGAGACACGAAGTCGTAAACTACGATATTCTTGAATTACTGCAAAACCATGCGAGCCATCTTCCTGCACCTCCTCCTAAAGTAGTGGACCGACTGCAACCAAACTCGGTACACATACTGCTTCCTATCAGGCGAACAACCAACGTCATGAATTAAACACCTAGCACTCACGCTACAGGAGACACGAAGTCATAAAATACGATATTCTTGAATTACTGCAAAACCATGCGAGCCATCTTCCTGCACCTCCTCCTCCAGTACTGGACCGACTGCAACCAAACTCGGTACACATACGGCCTACTTACAGGAGAAATACCGCTGTCATGAATTAAACACCTACCACTCACGCGACAGGTGACACGAAGTCATGAACTACGATATTCTTGAATTACTGCAAAACCATGCGAGCCATCTTCCTGCACCTCCTCCTCCAGTAGTGGACCTACTGCAACAAAACTCGGTACACATACTGCCTACTATCAGGCGAACAACCGCTGTCATGAATTGAAAACCTACCACTCACGCTACAGGACACACGAAGTCGTAAACTACGATATTCTTGAATTTCTGCCAAACCATGCGAGCCATCAACCTGCACCTCCTCCTAAAGTAGTAGACGGACTGCAACCAAACTCGGTACACATACTGCTTACTATTAGGCGAACAACCGCTGTCATGAATTAAACACCTACCACTCACACTACAGGAGACACGAAGTCTTATACTACGATATTCTTCAATTATTGCAAAACCATGCGAGACATCGTCCTGCACATCCATCCCCAATAGTGGACCGACTGCAACCAAACTCGGTACACATACTGCTTACTATCAGGCGAACCACCGCTGTCATGAATTAAACACCTACCACTCACGCTACAGCAGACAGGAAGTCGTAAACTACGATATTCTTGAATTCCTGAAAAACCATGCGAGCCATCTTCCTGCAGCTCCTCCTCCAGTAGTTGACCGACTGCAACCAAACTCGGTACACATACTGCTTACTATCAGGCGAACTGCCGCTGTCATGAATTAAACACCTACCACTCACGCTACAGGAAACACGAAGTCGTAAACTGCGATATTCTTGAATTACTGCAAAACCATTCGAGCCATCTTCCTGCACATCCTCGTCCAGTAGTGGACCTACTGCAACCAAACACGGTTCAGATACTGCTTACTATCAGGCGAACAACCGCTGTCATGAATTAAAAACCTACCACTCACGCTACAGGAGGCACGAAGTCGTAAACTACGATATTCTTGAATTAATGCAAAGCCATGCGGCCATCTTCCTGCACCTCCTCCTAAAGTAGTAGACTGACTGCAACCAAACTCGGTACACATACTGCATACTATCAGGCGAACAACCGCTGTAATGAATTAAACACGTACCACTCACGCTACAGGAGACACGAAGTCGTAAACTACGATATTCTTGAATTACTTCAAAACCATGCGAGCCATCTTCCTGCACCTCTTACTAAAGTAGTGGACAGACTGCAACCAAACTCGGTACGCATACTGCTTACTATCAGGCGAACTACCGCTGTCATGAATTAAACACCTACCACTTACGCTACAGGAAACACGAAGTCGTAAACTACGATATTCTTGAATTACTGCAAAACCATGCGAGCCATCTTCCTGCACCTAGACCTCCAGTAGTGGACCTACTGCAACCAAACTCGGTTCAGATACTGCTTACTATCAAGCAAACAACCGCTGTCATGAATTGAAAACCTACCACTCACGCTACAGGACACACGATGTCGTAAACTACGATTTTCTTGAATTATTGCATAACCATGCGAGCAATCTTCCTGCACCTCCTCCTAAAGTAGTAGACCAACTGCAACCAAACTCGGTACACATACTGCTTACTATCAGGCGAACAACCGCTATCATGAATTATACACCGACCACTCACGCTACAGGAGGCACGAGGTCGTAAACTACGATATTCTTGAATTAGTGCAAACCCATGCGAGCCATCTTCCTGCACCTCCTCCTAAAGTAGTGGACCGACTGCAACCAAACTCGGTACACATACAGCTTACTATCAGGCGAACAACCGCCGTCATGAATAAAACACCTACCACTCACGCTACAGGAGACACGAAGTCGTAAACTACGATATACTTGTATTACTGCAAAGCCATGCGAGCCATCTTCCTGCACCTCCTCCTAAAGTAGTTGACCGACTGCAACTAAACTCGGTACACATACTGCTTTCTATCAGGCGAACAACCGCTGTCATGAGTTCAACACGTACCACTCACGCTACATGAGCAACGAAGTCGTAAATTACGATATTCTTGAATTACTGCAAAACCATGCGAGCCATCTTCCTGCACCTCCTCCTAAAGCAGTGGACCAACTGCAAACAAACTCGGTACACATACTGCTTACTATAAGGCGAACAACCGCTGTCATGAATTAAACACCTACCACTCACGCTACATGAGACACGAAGTCGTAAACTACGATATTCTTGAGTTACTGCAAACACATGCGAGCCATCTTCCTGCACCTCCTCCTAATGTATTGGACCGACTGCAACCAAACTCGGTACACATACTGCTTACTATCAGGTGAACATCCGCTGTCATGAATTAAACACCTACCACTCACGCTACAAAAGACACGAAGTCGTAAACTAAGATATTTTTGAATTACTGCCAAATCATGCGAGCAATTTTCCTTCACCTCCTCCTAAAGTAGTGGACCGACTGCAACCAAACTCGGTACACATACTGCTTACTATCAGGCGAACAACCGCTGTCATGAATTAAACACCTACCACTCGTGCTACAGGAGACACGAAGTCGTAAACTACGATATTCTTGAATTACTGCAAAACCATGCGAGCCATATTAATGCACCTCCTCCTAAAGTAGTGGACCGACAGCAACCAAACTCAGTACACATACCGCTTACTATCAGGCAGACAATCAGTGTCATGAATTAAACATCTACCACTCACGCTACAGGAGACACGAAGTCGTAAACTACGATATTCTTGAATTACTGCAATACCTTGCGAGCCATCTTCCTGCACCTCCTCCTACAGTAAAGGACCGACTAAAACCAAACTCGGTACACATACTGCTTAATATCAGGCAAACAACCGCTGTCATGAATTAAACACATACCACTCACGCTACAGGAGACACGAAGTCGTAAACTACGATATTCTTGAATTAATGCAAAACCATGCGAACCATCTTCCTGCACCTCCTCCTAAAGTAGTGGACCGACTGCAACCAAACTCGGTACACATACTGCTTACTATCAGGCGAACAACCGCCGTCATGAATGAAACACCTACCACTCACGCTACAGGAGACACGAAGTAGTAAACTACGATATTCTTGCATTTCTGCAAAGCCATGTGAGCCATCTTCCTGCACCTCCTCCTAAAGTAGTTGACCGACTGCAACTAAACTCGGTACACATACTGCCTTCTATCAGGCGAACAACCGCTGTCATGAATTCAACACCTACCACTCACGCTACAGGACACACGATGTCGTAAACTACGATATTCTTGAATTACTGCAAAACCATGCGAGCCATCTTCCTGCACCTCCTCCTAAAGTAGTAGACCAACTGCAACCAAACTCGGTACACATACTGCTTACTATCAGGCGAACATCCGCTGTCATGAGTTAAACACCTACCACTCACGCTACAGGAGACACGAAGTCGTAAACTACGATATTCTTGAATTACTGCAAAGCCATGCGGTCATCTTCCTGCACCTCCTCCTAAAGTAGTAGACTGACTGCAACCAAACTCGGTACACATACTGCATACTATCAGGCTAACAACCGCTGTAATGAATTAAACACGTACCACTCACGCTACAGGAGACACGAAGTCGTAAACTACGATATTCTTGAATTACTGCAAAACCATGCGAGCCATCTTCCTGCACCTCTTACTAAAGTAGTGGACAGACTGCAACCAAACTCTGTACGCATACTGCTTACTATCAGGCGAACTACCGCTGTCATGATTTAAACACCTACCACTTACGCTACAGGAAACACGAAGTCGTAAACTACGATATTCTTGAATTACTGCAAAACCATGCGAGCCATCTTCCTGCACCTAGACCTCCAGTAGTGGACCTACTGCAACCAAACTCGGTTCAGATACTGCTTACTATCAGGCGAACAACCGCTGTCATGAATTAAAAACCTACCACTCACGCTACAGGACACACGATGTCGTAAACTACGATATTCTTGCATTACTGCAAAGCCATGCGAGCCATCTTCCTGCACCTCCTCGTAAAGTAGTTGACCGACTGCAACTAAACTCGGTACACATACTGCTTTCTATCAGGCGAACAACCGCTGTCATGAATTAAACACCTACCACTCACGCTACAGGAGACACGAAGTCGTAAACTAAGATATTCTTTAATTACTGCCAAACCATGCGAGCCATTTTCCTGCAACTCCTTCTAAAGTAATGGACCGACTGCAACCAAACTCGGTACACATTCCCCTTACTCTCAGGCGAACAACCGCTGTAGTGAATTAAACACATACCACTCACGCTACAGGAGACACGAAGTCGTAAACTACGATATTCTTGAATTACTGCAATACCTTGCGAGCCATCTTCCTGCACCTCCTCCTAAAGTAGTGGACCGACTGCAACCAATCTCGGTACACATACTGCTTACTATCAGGCGAACAACCGCCGTCATGAATAAAACACCTACCACTCACGCTACAGGAGACACGAAGTCGTAAACTACGATATTCTTGCATTACTGCAAAGCCATGCGAGCCATCTTCCTGCACCTCCTCCTAAAGTAGTTGACCGACTGCAACCAAACTCGGTACACATACTGCTTTCTATCAGGCGAACAACCGCTGTCATGAATTCAACACGTACCACTCACGCTACAGGAGACACGAAGTCGTAAATTACGATATTCTTGAATTACTGCAAAACCATGCGAGCCATCTTCCTGCACCTCCTCCTAAAGTAGAAGACTGACTGCAACCAAACTCGGTACACATACTGCTTACTATCAGGCGAACAACCGCTGTCATGAATTAAACACCTACCACTCACGCTACAAAAGACACGAACTCGTAAACTAAGATATTCTTGAATTACTGCCAAATCATGCGAGCAATTTTCCTTCACCTCCTCCTAAAGTAGTGGACCGACTGCAACCAAACTCGGTACACATACTGCTTACTATCAGGCGAACAACCGCTGTCATGAATTAAACACCTACCACTCGCGCTACAGGAGACTCGAAGTCGTAAACTACGATATTCTTGAATTACTGCAAAACCATGCGAGCCATCTTCCTGCACCTCCTCCTAAAGTAGTGGACCGACAGCAACCAAACTCAGTACACATACCGCTTACTATCAGGCAGACAATCAGTGTCATGAATTAAACATCTACCACTCACGCTACAGGAGACACGAAGTCGTAAACTACGATATTCTTGAATTACTGCAATACCTTGCGAGCAATCTTCCTGCACCTCCTCCTAAAGTAAAGGACCGACTGCAACCAAACTCGGTACACATACTGCCTACTATCAGGCGAACAACCGCCGTCATGAATGAAACACCTACCACTCACGCTACAGGAGACACGAAGTAGTAAACTGCGATATTCTTGGATTACTGCAAAGCCATGTGAGCCATCTTCCTGCACCTCCTCCTAAAGTAGTTGACCGACTGCAACTAAACTCGGTACACATACTGCTTTCTATCAGGCGAACAACCGCTATAATGAATTCAACACCTACCACTCACGCTACAGGAGACAGGAAGTCGTGAACTACGATATTCTTGAATTCCTGAAAAACCCTGCGAGCCATCTTCCTGCAGCTCCTCCTCCAGTAGTTGACCGACTGCAACCAAACTCGGTACACATACTGCTTACTATCAGTCGAACTGCCGCTGTCATGAATTAAACACCTACCACTCACGCTACAGGAAACACGAAGTCGTAAACTGCGATATTCTTGAATTACTGCAAAACCATGCGAGCCATCTACCTGCACCTCTTCCTCCAGTAGTGGACCTACTGCAACCAAACACGGTTCAGATACTGCTTACTATCAGGCGAACATCCGCTGTCATGAATTAAACACCTACCACTCACGCTACAGGAGACACGAAGTCGTAAACTACGATATTCTTGAATTACTGCAAAGCCATGCGGCCATCTTCCTGCACCTCCTCCTAAAGTAGTAGACTGACTGCAACCAAACTCGGTACACATACTGCATACTATCAGGCGAACAACCGCTGTAATGAATTAAACACGTACCACTCACGCTACAGGAGACACGAAGTCGTAAACTACGATATTCTTGAATTACTGCAAAACCATGCGAGCCATCTTCCTGCACCTAGACCTCCAGTAGTGGACCTACTGCAACCAAACTCGGTTCAGATACTGCTTACTATCAAGCGAACAACCGCTGTCATGAATTGAAAACCTACCACTCACGCTACAGGACACACGATGTCGTAAACTACGATTTTCTTGAATTATTGCATAACCATGCGAGCAATCTTCCTGCACCTCCTCCTAAAGTAATTGACCGACTGCAACTAAACTCGGTACACATACTGCTTTCTATCAGGCGAACAACCGCTGTCATGAATTCAACACGTACCACTCACGCTACAGGAGCCACGAAGTCGTAAATTACGATATTCTTGAATTACTGCAAAACCATGCGAGCCACCTTCCTGCACCTCCTCCTAAAGCAGTGGACCAACTGCAAAGAAACTCGGTACACATACTGCTTACAATAAGGCGAACAACCGCTGTCATGACTTAAACACCTACCACTCACGCTACATGAGACACGAAGTCGTAAACTACGATATTCTTGAGTTACTGCAAACCCATGCGAGCCATCTTCCTGCACCTCCTCCTAATGTATTGGACCGACTGCAACCAAACTCGGTACACATACTGCTTACTATCAGGTGAACATCCGCTGTCATGAATTAAACACCTACCACTCACGCTACAAAAGACACGAAGTCGTAAACTAAGATATTCTTGAATTACTGCCAAATCATGCGAGCAATTTTCCTTCACCTCCTCCTAAAGTAGTGGACCGACTGCAACCAAACTCGGTACACATACTGCTTATTATCAGGCGAACAACCGCTGTCATGAATTAAACACCTACCACTCGTGCTACAGGAGACACGAAGTCGTAAACTACGATATTCTTGAATTACTGCAAAACCATGCGAGCCATATTCCTGCACCTCCTCCTAAAGTAGTGGACCGACAGCAACCAAACTCAGTACACATACCGCTTACTATCAGGCAGACAATCAGTGTCATGAATTAAACATCTACCACTCACGCTACAGGAGACACGAAGTCGTAAACTACGATATTCTTGAATTACCGCAATACCTTGCGAGCCATCTTCCTGCACCTCCTCCTAAAGTAAAGGACCGACTAAAACCAAACTCGGTACACATACTGCTTACTATCAGTCGAAAAACCGCTGTCATGTTTTAAACACCTACCACTCACGCTACAGGAGACACGAAGTCGTAAACTACCATATTCTTGAATTACTGCAAAACCATGGGAGACATTTCCTGCGCCTCCTCCTAAAGTAGTGGACCGACTGCAACCAAACTCGGTACACATACTGCTTACTATCAGGCAAACAACCGCTGTCATGAATTAAACACATACCACTCACGCTACAGGAGACACGAAGTCGTAAACTACGATATTCTTGAATTAATGCAAAACCATGCGAACCATCTTCCTGCACCTCCTCCTAAAGTAGTGGACCGACTGCAACCAAACTCGGTACACATACTGCTTACTATCAGGCGAACTGCCGCTGTCATGAATGAAACACCTACCACTCACGCTACAGGAGACACGAAGTAGTAAACTACGATATTCTTGCATTTCTGCAAAGCCATGTGAGCCATCTTCCTGCACCTCCTCCTAAAGTAGTTGACCGACTGCAACTAAACTCGGTACACATACTGCTTTCTATCAGGCGAACAACCGCTGTCATGAATTCAACACCTACCACTCACGCTACAGGAGACAGGAAGTCGTGAACTACGATATTCTTGAATTCCTGAAAAACCATGCGAGCCATTTTCCTGCAGCTCCTCCTCCAGTAGTTGACCGACTGCAACCAAACTCGGTACACATACTGCTTACTATCAGGCGAACTGCCGCTGTCATGAATTAAACACCTACCACTCATGCTACAGTAAACACGAAGTCGTAAACTGCGATATTCTTGAATTACTGCAAAACCATGCGAGCCATCTTCCTGCACCTCCTCCTCCAGTAGTTGACCTACTGCAACCAAACACGGTTCACATACTGCTTACTATCAGGCGAACAACCGCTGTCATGAATTAAACACCTACCACTCACGCTACAGGACACACGATGTCGTAAACTACGATATTCTTGAATTACTGCAAAACCATGCGAGCCATCTTCCTGCACCTCCTCCTAAAGTAGTAGACCAACTGCAACCAAACTCGGTACACATACTGCTTACTATCAGGCGAACATCCGCTGTCATGAGTTAAACACCTACCACTCACGCTACAGGAGACACGAAGTCGTAAACTACGATATTCTTGAATTACTGCAAAGCCATGCGGCCATCTTCCTGCACCTCCTCCTAAAGTAGTAGACTGACTGCAACCAAACTCGGTACACATACTGCATACTATCAGGCGAACAACCGCTGTAATGAATTAAACACGTACCACTCACGCTACAGGAGACACGAAGTCGTAAACTACGATATTCTTGAATTACTGCAAAACCATGCGAGCCATCTTCCTGCACCTCTTACTAAAGTAGTGGACAGACTGCAACCAAACTCGGTACGCATACTGCTTACTATCAGGCGAACTACCGCTGTCATGAATTAAACACCTACCACTTACGCTACAGGAAACACGAAGTCGTAAACTACGATATTCTTGAATTACTGCATAACCATGCGAGCAATCTTCCTGCACCTCCTCCTAAAGTAGTAGACCAACTGCAACCAAACTCCGTACACATACTGCATACTATCAGGCGAACGTCCGCTGTCATGAATTAAACACCTACCACTCACGCTACAGGAGACACGAAGTCGTAAACTAAGATATTCTTTAATTACTGCCAAATCATACGAGCCATTTTCCTGCAACTCCTTCTAAAGTAATGGACCGACTGCAACCAAACTCGGTACACATTCCGCTTACTCTCAGGCGAACAACCGCTGTCATGAATTAAACACATACCACTCACGCTACAGGAGACACGATGTCGTAAACTACGATATTCTTGAATTACTGCAATACCTTGCGAGCCATCTTCCTGCACCTCCTCCTAAAGTAGTGGACCGACTGCAACCAATCTCGGTACACATACTGCTTACTATCAGGCGAACAACCGCCGTCATGAATAAAACACCTACCACTCACGCTACAGGAGACACGAAGTCGTAAACTACGATATTCTTGCATTACTGCAAAGCCATGCGAGCCATCTTCCTGCACCTCCTCCTAAAGTAGTTGACCGACTGCAACTAAACTCGGTACACATACTGCTTTCTATCAGGCGAACAACCGCTGTCATGAATTAAACACCTACCACTCACGCTACAGGAGACACGAAGTCGTAAACTAAGATATTCTTTAATTACTGCCAAACCATGCGAGCCATTTTCCTGCAACTCCTTCTAAAGTAATGGACCGACTGCAACCAAACTCGGTACACATTCCCCTTACTCTCAGGCGAACAACCGCTGTCATGATTTAAACACATACCACTCACGCTACAGGAGACACGAAGTCGTAAACTACGATATTCTTGAATTACTGCAATACCTTGCGGGCCATCTTCCTGCACCTCCTCCTAAAGTAGTGGACCGACTGCAACCAATCTCGGTACACATACTGCTTACTATCAGGCGAACAACCGCCGTCATGAATAAAACACCTACCACTCACGCTACAGGAGACACGAAGTCGTAAACTACGATATTCTTGCATTACTGCAAAGCCATGCGAGCCATCTTCCTGCACCTCCTCCTAAAGTAGTTGACCGACTGCAACTAAACTCGGTACACATACTGCTTTCTATCAGGCGAACAACCGCTGTCATGAATTCAACACGTACCACTCACGCTACAGGAGACACGAAGTCGTAAATTACGATAATCTTGAATTACTGCAAAACCATGCGAGCCATCTTCCTGCACCTCCTCCTAAAGTAGAAGACTGACTGCAACCAAACTCGGTACACATACTGCTTACTATCAGGCGAACAACCGCTGTCATGAATTAAACACCTACCACTCACGCTACATGAGACACGAATTCGTAAACTACGATATTCTTGAGTTACTGCAAACCCATGGGAGCCATCTTCCTGCACCTCCACCTAATGTATTGGACCGACTGCAACCAAACTCGGTACACATACTGCTTACTATCAGGCGAACATCCGCTGTCATGAATTAAACACCTACCACTCACGCTACAAAAGAGACGAACTCGTAAACTAAGATATTCTTGAATTACTGCCAAATCATGCGTGCAATTTTCCTTCACCTCCTCCTAAAGTAGTGGACCGACTGCAACCAAACTCGGTACACATACTGCTTACTATCAGGCGAACAACCGCTGTCATGAATTAAACACCTACCACTCGCGCTACAGGAGACTCGAAGTCGTAAACTACGATATTCTTGAATTACTGCAAAACCATGCGAGCCATCTTCCTGCACCTCCTCCTAAAGTAGTGGACCGACAGCAACCAAACTCAGTACACATACCGCTTACTATCAGGCAGACAATCAGTGTCATGAATTAAACATCTACCACTCACGCTACAGGAGACACGAAGTCGTAAACTACGATATTCTTGAATTACTGCAATACCTTGCGAGCCATCTTCCTGCACCTCCTCCTAAAGTAAAGGACCGACTGCAACCAAACTCGGTACACATACTGCCTACTATCACGCGAACAACCGCCGTCATGAATGAAACACCTACCACTCACGCTACAGGAGACACGAAGTAGTAAACTGCGATATTCTTGCATTACTGCAAAGCCATGTGAGCCATCTTCCTGCACCTCCTCCTAAAGTAGTTGACCGACTGCAACTAAACTCGGTACACATACTGCTTTCTATCAGGCGAACAACCGCTGTCATGAATTCAACACCTACCACTCACGCTACAGGAGACAGGAAGTCGTGAACTACGATATTCTTGAATTCCTGAAAAACCATGCGAGCCATCTTCCTGCAGCTCCTCCTCCAGTAGTTGACCGACTGCAACCAAACTCGGTACACATACTGCTTACTATCAGGCGAACTGCCGCTGTCATGAATTAAACACCTACCACTCACGCTACAGGAAACACGAAGTCGTAAACTGCGATATTCTTGAATTACTGCAAAACCATGCGAGCCATCTACCTGCACCTCTTCCTCCAGTAATGGACCTACTGCAACCAAACACGGTTCAGATACTGCTTACTATCAGGCGAACAACCGCTGTCATGAATTAAACACCTACCACTCACGCTACAGGACACACGATGTCGTAAACTACGATATTCTTGAATTACTGCAAAACCATGCGAGCCATCTTCCTGCACCTCCTCCTAAAGTAGTAGACCAACTGCAACCAAACTCGGTACACATACTGCTTACTATCAGGCGAACATCCGCTGTCATGAATTAAACACCTACCACTCACGCTACAGGAGACACGAAGTCGTAAACTACGATATTCTTGAATTACTGCAAAGCCATGCGGCCATCTTCCTGCACCTCCTCCTAAAGTAGTAGACTGACTGCAACCAAACTCGGTACACATACTGCATACTATCAGGCGAACAACCGCTGTAATGAATTAAACACGTACCACTCACGCTACAGGAGACACGAAGTCGTAAACTACGATATTCTTGAATTACTGCAAAACCATGCGAGCCATCTTCCTGCACCTCTTACTAAAGTAGTGGACAGACTGCAACCAAACTCGGTACGCATACTGCTTACTATCAGGCGAACTACCGCTGTCATGAATTAAACACCTACCACTTACGCTACAGGAAACACGAAGTCGTAAACTACGATATTCTTGAATTACTGCAAAACCATGCGAGCCATCTTCCTGCACCTAGACCTCCAGTAGTGGACCTACTGCAACCAAACTCGGTTCAGATACTGCTTACCAGCAGGCGAACAACCGCTGTCATGAATTAAAAACCTACCACTCACGCTACAGGACACACGATGTCGTAAACTACGATATTCTTGAATTACTGCATAACCATGCGAGCAATCTTCCTGCACCTCCTCCTAAAGTAGTAGACCAACTGCAACCAAACTCGGTACACATACTGCTTACTATCAGGCGAACGTCCGCTGTCATGAATTAAACACCTACCACTCACGCTACAGGAGACACGAAGTCGTAAACTAAGATATTCATTAATTACTGCCAAATCATGCGAGCCATTTTCCTGCAACTCCTTCTAAAGTAATGGACCGACTGCAACCAAACTCGGTACACATACTGCTTACTATCAGGCGAACAACCGCTGTCATGAATTAAACACCTACCACTCACGCTACATGAGACACGAATTCGTAAACTACGATATTCTTGAGTTACTGCAAACCCATGGGAGCCATCTTCCTGCACCTCCACCTAATGTATTGGACCGACTGCAACCGAACTCGGTACACATACTGCTTACTATCAGGCGAACATCCGCTGTCATGAATTAAACACCTACCACTCACGCTACAAAAGACACGAACTCGTAAACTAAGATATTCTTGAATTACTGCCAAATCATGCGTGCAATTTTCCTTCACCTCCTCCTAAAGTAGTGGACCGACTGCAACCAAACTCGGTACACATACTGCTTACTATCAGGCGAACAACCGCTGTCATGAATTAAACACCTACCACTCGCGCTACAGGAGACTCGAAGTCGTAAACTACGATATTCTTGAATTACTGCAAAACCATGCGAGCCATCTTCCTGCACCTCCTCCTAAAGTAGTGGACCGACAGCAACCAAACTCAGTACGCATCCCGCTTACTATCAGGCAGACAATCAGTGTCATGAATTAAACATCTACCACTCACGCTACAGGAGACACGAAGTCGTAAACTACGATATTCTTGAATTACTGCAATACCTTGCGAGCCATCTTCCTGCACCTCCTCCTAAAGTAAAGGACCGACTGCAACCAAACTCGGTACACATACTGCCTACTATCACGCGAACAACCGCCGTCATGAATGAAACACCTACCACTCACGCTACAGGAGACACGAAGTAGTAAACTGCGATATTCTTGCATTACTGCAAAGCCATGTGAGCCATCTTCCTGCACCTCCTCCTAAAGTAGTTGACCGACTGCAACTAAACTCGGTACACATACTGCTTTCTATCAGGCGAAGAACCGCTGTCATGAATTCAACACCTACCACTCACGCTACAGGAGACAGGAAGTCGTGAACTACGATATTCTTGAATTCCTGAAAAACCATGCGAGCCATCTTCCTGCAGCTCCTCCTCCAGTAGTTGACCGACTGCAACCAAACTCGGTACACATACTGCTTACTATCAGGCGAACTGCCGCTGTCATGAATTAAACACCTACCACTCACGCTACAGGAAACACGAAGTCGTAAACTGCGATATTCTTGAATTACTGCAAAACCATGCGAGCCAACTACCTGCACCTCTTCCTCCAGTAATGGACCTACTGCAACCAAACACGGTTCAGATACTGCTTACTATCAGGCGAACAACCGCTGTCATGAATTAAACACCTACCACTCACGCTACAGGACACACGATGTCGTAAACTACGATATTCTTGAATTACTGCAAAACCATGCGAGCCATCTTCCTGCACCTCCTCCTAAAGTAGTAGACCAACTGCAACCAAACTCGGTACACATACTGCTTACTATCAGGCGAACATCCGCTGTCATGAATTAAACACCTACCACTCACGCTACAGGAGACACGAAGTCGTAAACTACGATATTCTTGAATTACTGCAAAGCCATGCGGCAATCTTCCTGCACCTCCTCCTAAAGTAGTAGACTGACTGCAACCAAACTCGGTACACATACTGCATACTATCAGGCGAACAACCGCTGTAATGAATTAAACACGTACCACTCACGCTACAGGAGACACGAAGTCGTAAACTACGATATTCTTGAATTACTGCAAAACCATGCGAGCCATCTTCCTGCACCTCTTACTAAAGTAGTGGACAGACTGCAACCAAACTCGGTACGCATACTGCTTACTATCAGGCGAACTACCGCTGTCATGAATTAAACACCTACCACTTACGCTACAGGAAACACGAAGTCGTAAACTACGATATTCTTGAATTACTGCAAAACCATGCGAGCCATCTTCCTGCACCTAGACCTCCAGTAGTGGACCTACTGCAACCAAACTCGGTTCAGATACTGCTTACCAGCAGTCGAACAACCGCTGTCATGAATTAAAAACCTACCACTCACGCTACAGGACACACGATGTCGTAAACTACGATATTCTTGAATTACTGCATAACCATGCGAGCAATCTTCCTGCACCTCCTCCTAAAGTAGTAGACCAACTGCTACCAAACTCGGTACACATACTGCTTACTATCAGGCGAACGTCCGCTGTCATGAATTAAACACCTACCACTCACGCTACAGGAGACACGAAGTCGTAAACTAAGATATTCTTTAATTACTGCCAAATCATGCGAGCCATTTTCCTGCAACTCCTTCTAAAGTAATGGACCGACTGCAACCAAACTCGGTACACATTATGCTTACTCTCAGGCGAACAACCGCTGTCATGAAATAAACACATACCACTCACGCTACAGGAGACACGAAGTCGTAAACTACGATATTCTTGAATTACTGCAATACCTTGCGAGCCATCTTCCTGCACCTCCTCCTAAAGTAAAGGACCGACTGCAACCAAACTCGGTACACATACTGCTTACTATCAGGCGAACAACCGCCGTCATGAATAAAACACCTACCACTCACGCCACAGGAGACACGAAGTCGTATACAACGATATTCTTGCATTACTGCAAAACCATGCGAGCCATCTTCCTGCACCTCCACCTAAAGTAGTTGACCGACTGCAACTAAACTCGGTACACATACTGCTTTCTATCAGGCGAACAACCGCTGTCATGAATTAAACACCTACCACTCACGCTACAGGAGACACGAAGTCGTAAATTACGATATTCTTGAATTACTGCAAAACCATGCGAGCCATCTTCCTGCACCTCCTCCTAAATTAGTGGACCAACTGCAAACAATCTCGGTACACATACTGCTTACTATCAGGCGAACAACCGCTGACATGAATTAAACACCTACCACTCACGCTACAGGAGACACGAAGTCGAAAACTATGATGTTCTTGAGTTACTGCAAACCCATGCGAGCCATCTTCCTGCACCTCCTCCTAATGTATTGGACCGACTGCAACCAAACTCGGTACACATACTGCTTACTATCAGGCGAACATCCGCTGTCATGAATTAAACACCTGCCACCCACGCTACAGGAGACACGAAGTCGTAAACTAAGATATTCTTGAATTACTGCCAAATCATGCGAGCAATTTTCCTTCACCTCCTCCTAAAGTAGTGGACCGACTGCAAGCAAGCTCGGTACACATACTGCTTACTATCAGGCAAACAACCGCTGTCATGAATTAAACACATACCACTCACGCTACAGGAGACACGAAGTCGTAAACTACGATATTCTTGAATTAATGCAAAACCATGTGAACCATCTTCCTGCACCTCCTCCTAAAGTAAAGGACCGACTGCAACCAAACTCGGTACGCATACTGCTTACTATCAGGCGAACTACCACTGTCATGAATTAAACACCTACCACTTACGCCACAGGAAACACGAAGTCGTAAACTACGATATTCTTGAATTACTGCAAAACCATGCGAGCCATCTTCCTGCACCTAGACCTCCAGTAGTGGACCTACTGCAACCAAACTCGGTTCAGATACTGCTTACTATCAGGCGAACAACCGCTGTCATGAATTAAAAACCTACCACTCACGCTACAGGAGACACGAAGTCGTAAACTACGATATTCTTGAATTACTGCAAAGCCATGCGGCCATCTTCCTGCACCTCCTCCTAAAGTAGTAGACTGACTGCAACCAAACTCGGTACACATACTGCATACTATCAGGCGAACAACCGCTGTAATGAATTAAACACGTACCACTCACGCTACAGGAGACACGAAGTCGTAAACTACGATATTCTTGAATTACTGCAAAACCATGCGAGCCATCTTCCTGCACCTCTTACTAAAGTAGTGGACAGACTGCAACCAAACTCGGTACGCATACTGCTTACTATCAGGCGAACTACC
The DNA here is from genome assembly GCA_026315105.1 of Locusta migratoria. Taxonomy (NCBI): domain Eukaryota; kingdom Metazoa; phylum Arthropoda; class Insecta; order Orthoptera; family Acrididae; genus Locusta; species Locusta migratoria. Next base: position 16,276,535 of record CM048753.1, on the reverse strand, counting down.
GCTGTCATGAATTAAACACCTACCACTTACGCCACAGGAAACACGAAGTCGTAAACTACGATATTCTTGAATTACTGCAAAACCATGCGAGCCATCTTCCTGCACCTAGACCTCCAGTAGTGGACCTACTGCAACCAAACTCGGTTCAGATACTGCTTACTATCAGGCGAACAACCGCTGTCATGAATTAAAAACCTACCACTCACGCTACAGGAGACACGAAGTCGTAAACTACGATATTCTTGAATTACTGCAAAGCCATGCGGCCATCTTCCTGCACCTCCTCCTAAAGTAGTAGACTGACTGCAACCAAACTCGGTACACATACTGCATACTATCAGTCGAACAACCGCTGTAATGAATTAAACACGTACCACTCACGCTACAGGAGACACGAAGTCGTAAACTACGATATTCTTGAATTACTGCAAAACCATGCGAGCCATCTTCCTGCACCTAGACCTCCAGTAGTGGACCTACTGCAACCAATCTCGGTTCAGATACTGCTTACTATCAGGCGAACAACCGCTGTCATGAATTAAAAACCTACCACTCACGCTACAGGACACACGATGTTGTAAACTACGATATTCTTGAATTACTGCATAACCATGTGAGCAATCTTCCTGCACCTCCTCCTAAAGTAGTAGACCAACTGCAACCAAACTCGGTACACATACTGCTTACTATCAGGCGAACGTCCGCTGTCATGAATTAAACACCTACCACTCACGCTACAGGAGACACGAAGTCGTAAAATAAGATATTCTTTAATTACTGCCAAATCATGCGAGCCGATTTCCTGCAACTCCTTCTAAAGTAATGGACTGACTGCAACCAAACTCGGTACACATTCCGCTTACTCTCAGGCGAACAACCGCTGTCATCAATTAAACACATACCACTCACGCTACAGGAGACACGAAGTCGTAAACTACGATATTCTTGAATTACTGCAATACCTTGCGAGCCATCTTCCTGCACCTCCTCCTAAAGTAGTGGACTGACTGCAACCAATCTCGGTACACATACTGCTTACTATCAGGCGAACAACCGCCGTCATGAATAAAACACCTACCACTCACGCTACAGGAGACACGAAGTCGTAAACTACGATATTCTTGCATTACTGCAAAGCCATGCGAGCCCTCTTCCTGCACCTCCTCCTAAAGTAGTTGACCGACTGCAACTAAACTCGGTACACATACTGCTTTCTATCAGGCGAACAACCGCTGTCATGAATTCAACACGTACCACTCACGCTACAGGAGACACGAAGTCGTAAATTACGATATTCTTGAATTACTGCAAAACCATGCGAGCCATCTTCCTGCACCTCCTCCTAAAGCTGTGGACCAACTGCAAACAAACTCGGTACACATACTGCTTACTATCAGGCGAACAACCGCTGTCATGAATTAAACACCTACCACTCGCGCTACAGGAGACAAGAAGTCGTAAACTACGATATTTTTGAATTACTGCAAACCCATGCGAGCCATCTTCCTGCACCTCCTCCTAATGTATTGGACCGACTGCAACCAATCTCGGTACACATACTGCTTACTATCAGGCGAACATCCGCTGTCATGAATTAAACACCTACCACTCACGCTACAAAAGACACGAAGTCGTAAACTAAGATATTCTTGAATTACTGCCAAATCATGCGAGCAATTTTCCTTCACCTCCTCCTAAAGTAGTGGACCGACTGCAACCAAACTCGGTACACATACTGCTTACTATCAGGCGAACATCCGCTGTCATGAATTAAACACCTACCACTCACGCTACAAAAGACACGAAGTCGTAAACTAAGATATTCTTGAATTACTGCCAAATCATGCGAGCAATTTTCCTTCACCTCCTCCTAAAGTAGTGGACCGACTGCAACCAAACTCGGTACACATACTGCTTATTATCAGGCGAACAACCGCTGTCATGAATTAAACACCTACCACTCGCGCTACAGGAGAAACGAAGTCGTAAACTACGATATTCTTGAATTACTGCAAAGCCATGCGGCCATCTTCCTGCACCTCCTCCTAAAGTAGTAGACTGACTGCAACCAAACTCGGTACACATACTGCATACTATCAGGCGAACAACCGCTGTAATGAATTAAACACGTACCACTCACGCTACAGGAGACACGAAGTCGTAAACTACGATATTCTTGAATTACTGCAAAACCATGCGAGCCATCTTCCTGCACCTCTTACTAAAGTAGTGGACAGACTGCAACCAAACTCGGTACGCATACTGCTTACTATCAGGCGTACTACCGCTGTCATGAATTAAACACCTACCACTTACGCCACAGGAAACACGAAGTCGTAAACTACGATATTCTTGAATTACTGCAAAACCATGCGAGCCATCTTCCTGCACCTAGACCTCCAGTAGTGGACCTACTGCAACCAAACTCGGTTCAGATACTGCTTACTATCAGGCGAACAACCGCTGTCATGAATTAAAAACCTACCACTCACGCTACAGGAGACACGAAGTCGTAAACCACGATATTCTTGAATTACTGCAAAGCCATGCGGCAATCTTCCTGCACCTCCTCCTAAAGTAGTAGACTGACTGCAACCAAACTCGGTACACATACTGCATACTATCAGGCGAACAACCGCTGTAATGAATTAAACACGTACCACTCACGCTACAGGAGACACGAAGTCGTAAACTACGATATTCTTGAATTACTGCAAAACCATGCGAGCCATCTTCCTGCACCTCTTACTAAAGTAGTGGACAGACTGCAACCAAACTCGGTACGCATACTGCTTACTATCAGGCGAACTACCGCTGTCATGAATTAAACACCTACCACTTACGCCACAGGAAACACGAAGTCGTAAACTACGATATTCTTGAATTACTGCAAAACCATGCGAGCCATCTTCCTGCACCTAGACCTCCAGTAGTGGACCTACTGCAACCAAACTCGGTTCAGATACTGCTTACTATCAGGCGAACAACCGCTGTCATGAATTAAAAACTTACCACTCACGCTACAGGAGACACGAAGTCGTAAACTACGATATTCTTGAATTACTGCAAAGCCATGCGGCCATCTTCCTGCACCTCCTCCTAAAGTAGTAGACTGACTGCAACCAAACTCGGTACACATACTGCATACTATCAGGCGAACAACCGCTGTAATGAATTAAACACGTTTCACTCACGCTACAGGAGACACGAAGTCGTAAACTACGATATTCTTGAATTACTGCAAAACCATGCGAGCCATCTTCCTGCACCTAGACCTCCAGTAGTGGACCTACTGCAACCAATCTCGGTTCAGATACTGCTTACTATCAGGCGAACAACCGCTGTCATGAATTAAAAACCTACCACACACGCTACAGGACACACGATGTCGTAAACTACGATATTCTTGAATTACTGCATAACCATGCGAGCAATCTTCCTGCACCTCCTCCTAAAGTAGTAGACCAACTGCAACCAAACTCGGTACACATACTGCTTACTATCAGGCGAACGTCCGCTGTCATGAATTAAACACCTACCACTCACGCTACAGGAGACACGAAGTCGTAAACTAAGATATTCTTTAATTACTGCCAAATCATGCGAGCCGATTTCCTGCAACTCCTTCTAAAGTAATGGACCGACTGCAACCATACTCGGTACACATTCCGCTTACTCTCAGGCGAACAACCGCTGTCATGAATTAAACACATACCACTCACGCTACAGGAGACACGAAGTCGTAAACTACGATATTCTTGAATTACTGCAATAACTTGCGAGCCATCTTCCTGCACCTCCTCCTAAAGTAGTGGACTGACTGCAACCAATCTCGGTACACATACTGCTTTCTATCAGGCGAACAACCGCCGTCATGAATAAAACACCTACCACTCACGCTACAGGAGACACGAAGTCGTAAACTACGATATTCTTGCATTACTGCAAAGCCATGCGAGCCATCTTCCTGCACCTCCTCCTAAAGTAGTTGACCGACTGCAACTAAACTCGGTACACATACTGCTTTCTATCAGGCGAACAACCGCTGTCATGAATTCAACACTTACCACTCACGCTACAGGAGACACGAAGTCGTAAATTACGATATTCTTGAATTACTGCAAAACCATGCGAGCCATCTTCCTGCACCTCCTCCTAAAGCTGTGGACCAACTGCAAACAAACTCGGTACACATACTGCTTACTATCAGGCGAACAACCGCTGTCATGAATTAAACACCTACCACTCACGCTACATGAGACACGAAGTCGTAAACTACGATATTCTTGAGTTACTGCAAACCCATGCGAGCCATCTTCCTGCACCTCCTCCTAATGTATTGGACCGACTGCAACCAAACTCGGTACACATACTGCTTACTATGAGGCGAACATCCGCTGTCATGAATTAAACACCTACCACTCACGCTACAAAAGACACGAAGTCGTAAACTAAGATATTCTTGAATTACTGCCAAATCATGCGAGCAATTTTCCTTCACCTCCTCCTAAAGTAGTGGACCGACTGCAACCAAACTCGGTACACATACTGCTTACTATCAGGCGAACAACCGCTGTCATGAATTAAACACCTACCACTCGCGCTACAGGAGACAAGAAGTAGTAAACTACGATATTCTTGAATTACTGCAAACCCATGCGAGCCATCTTCCTGCACCTCCTCCTAATGTATTGGACCGACTGCAACCAAACTCGGTACACATACTGCTTACTATCAGGCGAACATCCGCTGTCATGAATTAAACACCTACCACTCACGCTACAAAAGACACAAAGTCGTAAACTAAGATATTCTTGAATTACTGCCAAATCATGCGAGCAATTTTCCTTCACCTCCTCCTAAAGTAGTGGACCGACTGCAACCAAACTCGGTACACATACTGCTTACTATCAGGCGAACTGCCGCTGTCATGAATTAAACACCTACCACTCACGCTACAGGAAACACGAAGTCGTAAACTGCGATATTCTTGAATTACTGCAAAACCATGCGAGCCATCTTCCTGCACCTCCTCCTCCAGTAGTGGACCTACTGCAACCAAACACGGTTCAGATACTGCTTACTATCAGGCGAACAACCGCTGTCATGAATTAAACACCTACCACTCACGCTACAGGACACACGATGTCGTAAACTACGATATTCTTGAATTACTGCAAAACCATGCGAGCCATCTTCCTGCACCTCCTCCTAAAGTAGTAGACCAACTGCAACCAAACTCAGTACACATACTGCTTACTATCAGTCGAACATCCGCTGTCATGAATTAAACACCTACCACTCACGCTACAGGAGACACGAAGTCGTAAACTACGATATTCTTGAATTACTGCAAAGCCATGCGGCCATCTTCCTGCACCTCCTCCTAAAGTAGTAGACTGACTGCAACCAAACTCGGTACACATACTGCATACTATCAGGCGAACAACCGCTGTAATGAATTAAACACGTACCACTCACGCTACAGGAGACACGAAGTCGTAAACTACGATATTCTTGAATTACTGCAAAACCATGCGAGCCATCTTCCTGCACCTAGACCTCCAGTAGTGGACCTACTGCAACCAAACTCGGTTCAGATACTGCTTACTTTCAGGCGAACAACCGCTGTCATGAATTAAAAACCTACCACTCACGCTACAGGACACACGATGTCGTAAACTACGATATTCTTGAATTACTGCATAACCATGCGAGCAATCTTCCTGCACCTCCTCCTAAAGTAGTAGACCAACTGCAACCAAACTCGGTACACATACTGCTTACTATCAGGCGAACGTCCGCTGTCATGAATTAAACACCTACCATTCACGCTACAGGAGACACGAAGTCGTAAACTAAGATATTCTTTAATTACTGCCAAATCATGCGAGCCAGTTTCCTGCAACTCCTTCTAAAGTAATGGACCGACTGCAACCAAACTCGGTACACATTCCGCTTACTCTCAGGCGAACAACCGCTGTCATGAATTAAACACATACCACTCACGCTACAGGAGACACGAAGTCGTAAACTACGATATTCTTGAATTACTGCAATACATTGCGAGCCATCTTCCTGCACCTCCTCCTAAAGTAAAGGACCGACTGCAACCAAACTCGGTACACATACTGCTTACTATCAGTCGAAAAACCGCTGTCATGTATTAAACACCTACCACTCACGCTACAGGAGACACGAAGTCGTAAACTACCATATTCTTGAATTACTGCAAAACCATGGGAGATATCTTCCTGCGCCTCCTCCTAAAGTAGTGGACCGACTGCAACCAAACTCGGTACACATACTGCATACTATCAGGCAAACAACCGCTGTCATGAATTAAACACATACCACTCACGCTACAGGAGACACGAAGTCGTAAACTACGATATTCTTGAATTAATGCAAAACCATGCGAACCATCTTCCTGCACCTCCTCCTAAAGTAGTGGACCGACTGCAACCACACTCGGTACACACACTGCTTACTATCAGGCGAACAACCGCCGTCATGAATAAAACACCTACGACTCACGCTACAGGAGACACGAAGTCGTAAACAACGATATTCTTGCATTACTGCAAAGCCATGCAAGCCATCTTCCTGCACCTCCTCCTAAAGTAGTTGACCGACTGCAACTAAACTCGGTACACATACTGCTTTCTATCAGGCGAACAACCGCTGTCATGAATTCAACACGTACCACTCACGCTACAGGAGACACGAAGTCGTAAATTACGATATTCTTGAATTACTGCAAATCTATGCGAGCCATCTTCCTGCACCTCCTCCTAAAGTAGTGGACCAACTGCAAACAAACTCGGTACACATACTGCTTACTATCAGGCGAACAACCGCTGTCATGAATTAAACACCTACCACTCACGCTACAGGAGACACGAAGTCGTAAACTTTGATATTCTTGAGTTACTGCAAACCCATGCGAGCCATCTTCCTGCACCTCCTCCTAATGTATTGGACAGACTGCAACCAAACTCGGTACACATACTGCTTACTATCAGGCGAACATCCGCTGTCATGAATTAAACACCTACCACCCACGCTACAGGAGACACGAAGTCGTAAACTACGATATTCATGAATTATAGCAAAACCATGCGAGCCATCTTCCTGCACCTCCTTCCCCAATAGTGGACCGACTGCAACCAAACTCGGTACACATACTTTTTACAATCGGGCGAACAACCGCTGTCATGAATTAAACACCTACCACTCACGCTACAGGAGACACGAAGTCGTAAACTACGATATTCTTGAATTACTGCAAAACCATGCGAGCCACCTTCCTGCACCTCCTCCTAAAGTAGTGGACCGATAGCAACCAATCTCGGTACACATACTGCTTACTATCAGGCGAACAACCGCTGTCATGAATTAAACACCTACCACTCACGCTACAGGAGACACGAAGTCGTAAACTACGATATTCTTGAATTACTGCAAAACCATGCGAGCAATCTTCCTGCACCTCCTCCTAAAGTAGAAGACTGACTGAAACCAAACTCGGTACACATACTGCATACTATCAGGCGAACAACCGCTTTAATGAATTAAACACGTACCACTCACGCTACAGGAGACACGAAGTCGTAAACTACGATATTCTTGAATTACTGCAAAACCATGCGAGCCATCTTCCTGCACCTCCTCCTAAAGTAGTAGACCAACTGCAACCAAACTCGGTACACATACTGCTTACTATCAGGCGAACATCCGCTGTCATGAATTAAACACCTACCACTCACGCTACAGGAGACACGAAGTCGTAAACTACGATATTCTTGAATTACTGCAAAGCCATGCGGCCATCTTCCTGCACCTCCTCCTAAAGTAGAAGACTGACTGCAACCAAACTCGGTACACATACTGCATACTATCAGGCGAATAACCGCTGTAATGAATTAAACACGTACCACTCACACTACAGGAGACACGAAGTCGTAAACTACGATATTCTTGAATTACTGCAAAACCATGCGAGCCATCTTCCTGCACCTCTTACTAACGTAGTGGACAGACTGCAACCAAACTCGGTACGCATACTGCTTACTATCATTCGAACTACCGCTGTCATGTATTAAACACCTGCCACTTACGCTACAGGAAACACGAAGTCGTAAACTACGATATTCTTGAATTACTGCAAAACCATGCGAGCCATCTTCCTGCACCTCCTCCTAAAGTAGTAGACCAACTGCAACCAAACTCGGTACACATACTGCTTACTATCAGGCGAACGTCCGCTGTCATGAATTAAACACCTACCACTCACGCTAAAGGAGACACGAAGTCGTAAACTAAGATATTCTTTAATTACTGCCAAATCATGCGAGCCATTTTCCTGCAACTCCTTCTAAAGTAATGGACTGACTGCAACCAAATTCGGTACACATACTGCTTACTATCAGTCGAGAAACCGCTGTCATGTATTAAACACCTACCACTCACGCTACAGGAGACACGAAGTCGTAAACTACGATATTCTTGAATTAATGCAAAACCATGCGAACAATCGTCCTGCACCTCCTCCTAAAGTAGTGGACCGACTGCAACCACACTCGGTACACATACTGCATACTATCAGGCGAACAACCGCTGTCATGAATTAAACACATACCACTCACGCTACAGGAGACACGACGTCGTAAACTACGATATTCTTGAATTAATGCAAAACCATGCGAACAATCATCCTGCACCTCCTCCTAAAGTAGTGGACCGACTGCAACCACACTCGGTACACATACTGCATACTATCAGGCGAACAACCGCCGTCATGAATAAAACACCTACCACTCACGCTACAGGAGACACGAAGTCGTAAACAACGATATTCTTGCATTACTGCAAAGCCATGCGAGCCATCTTCCTGCACCTCCTCCTAAAGTAGTTGACCGACTGCAACTAAACTCGGTACACATACTGCTTTCTATCAGGCGAACAACCGCTGTCATGAATTCAACACGTACCACTCACGCTACAGGAGACACGAAGTCGTAAATTACGATATTCTTGAATTACTGCAAAACCATGCGAGCCATCTTCCTGCACCTCCTCCTAAAGTAGTGGACCAACTGCAAACAAACTCGGTACACATACTGCTTACTATCAGGCGAACAACCGCTGTCATGAATTACACACCTACCACTCACGCTACAGGAGACACGAAGTCGTAAACTATGATATTCTTCAGTTACTGCAAACCCATGCGAGCCATCTTCCTGCACCTCCTCCTAATGTATTGAACCGACTGCAACCAAACTCGGTACACATACTGCTTACTATCAGGCGAACATCCGCTGTCATGAATTAAACACCTACCACCCACGCTACAGGAGACACGAAGTCGTAAACTAAGATATTCTTGAATTACTGCCAAATCATGCGAGCAATTTTCCTTCACCTCCTCCTAGAGTAGTGGACCGACTGCAACCAAACTCGGTACACATACTGCTTTCTATCAGGCGAACAACCGCTGTCATGAATTCAACACGTACCACTCACGCTACAGGAGACACGAAGTCGTAAACTATGATATTCTTGAGTTACTGCAAACCCATGCGAGCCATCTTCCTGCACCTCCTCCTAATGTATTGGACCGACTGCAATCAAACTCGGTACACATACTGCTTACTATCAGGCGAACAACCGCTGTCATGAATTAAACACCTACCACTCGCGCTACAGGAGACACGAATTCGTAAACTACGATATTCATTAATTATAGCAAAACCATGCGAGCCGTCTTCCTGCACCTCCTCCTCCAGTACTGGACCGACTGCAACCAATCTCGGTACACATTCTGCTTACTCTCAGGCGAACAACCGCTGTCATGAATTAAACACATACCACTCACGCTACAGGAGACACGAAGACGTAAACTACGATATTCTTGAATTATTGCAAAACCATGCGAGCCATCTTACTGCACCTCCTTCCCCAATATTCGACCGACTGCAACCAAACTCGGTACATATACTTTTTACTATCAGGCGAACAACCGCTGTCATGAATTAAACACCTACCACTCACGCTACAGGAGACACGAAGTCGTAAACTACGATATTCTTGAATTACTGCAAAACCATGCGAGCCATCTTCCTGCACCTCCTCCTAAAGTAGTGGACCGATAGCAACCAATCTCAGTACACATACTGCTTACTATCAGGCGAACAACCGCTGTCATGAATTAAACACCTACCACTCACGCTATAGGAGACACGAAGTCGTAAACTCCGATATTCTTCGTTTACTGCAAAACCATGCGTGCCATCTTCCTGGACATCCTCCTAAAGTAGTGGACCGACTGCAACCAACCTCCGTACACATACTGCTTACTATCAGGCGAACAACCGCTGTCATGAATTAAACACCTACCACTCACGCTATAGGAGACACCAAGTCGTAAACTACGATATTCCTCAATTACTGCAAAACCATGCAAGCGGTCTCCCTACACCTTTTCCTAAAGTAGTGGACCGACTACAACCAAACTCGGTACACATACTGCTTCCTATCAGGCGAACAACCAGTCATGAATTAAACACCTAGCACTCACCCTACAGGAGACACGAAGTCATAAAGTACGATATTCTTGAAATACTGCAAAACCATGCGAGCCATCTTCCTGCACCTCCTCCTCCAGTAGTGGACCGACTGCAACCAAACTCGGTACACATACTGCTTACTATCAGGCGAACAACCTCTGTCATGAATTAAACACCTACCACTCACGCTACAGGAGACACGAAGTCGTAAACTACGACATTCTTGAATTACTGCAAAACCATGCGAGCCATCTACCTACACCTCCTCCTAAAGTAGTGGACAGACTACAACCAACCTCGGTACACATACTGCTTACTATCAGGCGAACAACCGCTGTCAAGAATTAAACACATACCACTCACGCTACTGGAGACACGAAGTCGTAAACTACGATATTCTTGAATTACTGCAATACCTTGCGAGCCATCTTCCTGCACCTCTTCCTAAAGTAAAGGACCGACTGCAACCAAACTCGGTACACATACTGCTTACTATCAGTCGAAAAACCGCTGTCATGTATTAAACACCTACCACTCACGCTACAGGAGACACGAAGTCGTAAACTACCATATTCTTGAATTACTTCAAAACCATGGGAGACATTTTTCTGCGCCTCCTCCTAAAGTAGTGGACCGACTGCAACCAAACTCGGTACACATACTGCTTACTATCAGGCAAACAACCGCTGTCATGAATTAAACACATACCACTGACGCTACAGGAGACACGAAGTCGTAAACTACGATATTCATGAATTATAGCAAAACCATGCGAGCCGTCTTCCTGCACCTCCTCCTCCAGTACTGGACCGACTGCAACCAATCTCGGTACACATACTGCTTACTCTCAGCCGAACAACCGCTGTCATGAATTAAACACATACCACTCACGCTACAGGAGACACGAAGTCGTAAACTACGATATTCTTGAATTATTGCAAAACCATGCGAGCCATCTTCCTGCACCTCCTCCTAAAGTAGTGGACCGATAGCAACCAATCTCGGTACACATACTGCTAACTATAAGGCGAACAACCGCTGTCATGAATTAAACACCTACCACTCACGCTACAGGAGACACGAAGTCGTAAACTACGATATTCTTGAATTACTGCAAAACCATGCGAGCAATCTTCCTGCACCTCCTCCTACAGTAGTGGACCGACTGCAACAAAACTCGGTACACATACTGCTTACTATCAGGCGAACAACCGTTGTCATGAATTAAACACCTACCACTCACGCTACAGGAGACACGAAGTCGTAAACTACGATATTCTTGAATTACTGCAAAACCATGCGAGCCATCCTACTGCACCTCTCCCTAAAGTAGTGGACCGACTGCAACCAAACTCAGTACACATACTGCTTACTATCAGGCGGACAATCAGTGTCATGAATTAAACATCTACCACTCACGCTACAGGAGACACGAGGTCGTAAACTACGATAATCTTGAATTACTGCAAAAGCATGCGAGCCATCTTCCTGCACCTCTTCCTCCAGTAGTGGACCGACTGCAACCAAACTCGGTACACATACTACTTACTATGAGGCGAACAACCGCTGTCATGAATTAAACACCTACCACTCACTCTACAGGAGACACGAAGTCGTAAACTCCGAAATTCTTCGTTTACTGCAAAATCATGCGTGCCATCTTCCTGCACCTCCTCCTAAAGTAGTGAACCGACTGCAACCAAACTCAGTACACATACTGCTTACTATCAGGCGAACAACCGCTGCCATGAATTAAACACCTACCACTCACGCTACAGGAGACACGAAGTCGTAAACTCCGATATTCTTCGTTTACTGCAAAACCATGCGTGCCATCTTCCTGGACCTCCTCCTAATGTAGTGGACCGACTGCAACCAAACTCCGTACACATACTGCTTACTATCAGGCGAACAACCGCTGTCATGAATTAAACACCTACCACTCACGCTATAGGAGACACGAAGTCGTAAACTACGATATTCTTCAATTACTGCAAATCCATGCAAGCGGTCTCCCTACACCTCCTCTCAAAGTAGTGGACCGACTACAACCAAACTCGGTACACATACCGCCTCCTATCAGGCGAACAACCAGTCATGAATTAAACACCTAGCACTCACCCTACAGGAGACACGAAGTCATAAAGTACGATATTCTTGAAATACTGCAAAACCATGCGAGCCATATTCCTGCACCTCCTCCTCCAGTAGTGGACCGACTGCAACCAAACTCGGTACACATACTGCTTACTATCAGGCGAACAACCGCTGTCATGAATTAAACACCTACCACTTACGCTACAGGAGACACGAAGTCGTAAACTATGATATTCTTGAGTTACTGCAAACCCATGCGAGCCATCTTCCTGCACCTCCTCCTAATGTATTAGCCCGACTGCAACCAAACTCGGTACACATACTGCTTGCTATCAGGCGAACATCCGCTGTCACGAAATAAACACCTACCACCCACGCTACAGGAGACACGAAGTCGTAAACTAAGATATTCTTGAATTACTGCCAAATCATGCGAGCAATTTTCCTTCACCTCCTCCTAAAGTAGTGGACCGACTGCAACCAAACTCGGTACACATACTGCTTACTATCAGGCAAACAACCGCTGTCATGAATTAAACACATACCACTCACGCTACAGAAGACACGAAGTCGTAAACTACGATATTCTTGAATTACTGCAAAACCATGCGAGCAATCTTCCTGCACCTCCTCCTAAAGTAGTGGACCGATAGCAACCAATCTCGGTACACATACAGCTAACTATAAGGCGAACAACCGCTGTCATGAATTAAACACCTACCACTCACGCTACAGGAGACACGAAGTCGTAAACTACGATATTCTTGAATTACTGCAAAACCATGCGAGCAATCTTCCTGCACCTCCTCCTACAGTAGTGGACCGACTGCAACAAAACTCGGTACACATACTGCTTACTATCAGGCGAACAACCGCTGTCATGAATTAAACACCTACCACTCACGCTACAGGAGACACGAAGTCGTAAACTACGATATTCTTGAATTACTGCAAAACCATGCGAGCCATCCTACTGCACCTCTCCCTAAAGTAGTGGACCGACTGCAACCAAACTCAGTACACATACTGCTTACTATCAGGCGGACAATCAGTGTCATGAATTAAACATCTACCACTCACGCTACAGGAGACACGAGGTCGTAAACTACGATAATCTTGAATTACTGCAAAAGCATGCGAGCCATCTTCCTGCACCTCTTCCTGCAGTAGTGGACCGACTGCAACCAAACTCGGTACACATACTACTTACTATGAGGCGAACAACCGCTGTCATGAATTAAACACCTACCACTCACACTACAGGAGACACGAAGTCGTAAACTCCGAAATTCTTCGTTTACTGCAAAATCATGCGTGCCATCTTCCTGCACCTCCTCCTAAAGTAGTGAACCGACTGCAACCAAACTCAGTACACATACTGCTTACTATCAGGCGAACAACCGCTGCCATGAATTAAACACCTACCACTCACGCTACAGGAGACACGAAGTCGTAAACTCCGATATTCTTCGTTTACTGCAAAACCATGCGTGCCATCTTCCTGGACCTCCTCCTAAAGTAGTGGACCGACTGCAACCAAACTCCGTACACATACTCCTTACTATCAGGCGAACAACCGCTGTCATGAATTAAACACCTACCACTCACGCTATAGGAGACACGAAGTCGTAAACTACGATATTCTTCAATTACTGCAAATCCATGCAAGCGGTCTCCCTACACCTCCTCTCAAAGTAGTGGACCCACTACAACCAAACTCGGTACACATACCGCTTCCTATCAGGCGAACAACCAGTCATGAATTAAACACCTAGCACTCACCCTACAGGAGACACGAAGTCATAAAGTACGATATTCTTGAAATACTGCAAAACCATGCGAGCCATATTCCTGCACCTCCTCCTCCAGTAGTGGACCGACTGCAACCAAACTCGGTACACATACTGCTTACTATCAGGCGAACAACCGCTGTCATGAATTAAACACCTACCACTTACGCTACAGGAGACACGAAGTCGTAAACTATGATATTCTTGAGTTACTGCAAACCCATGCGAGCCATCTTCCTGCACCTCCTCCTAATGTATTAGCCCGACTGCAACCAAACTCGGTACACATACTGCTTACTATCAGGCGAACATCCGCTGTCATGAATTAAACACCTACCACCCACGCTACAGGAGACACGAAGTCGTAAACTAAGATATTCTTGAATTACTGCCAAGTCATGCGAGCAATTTTCCTTCACCTCCTCCTAAAGTAGTGGACCGACTGCAACCAAACTCGGTACACAAACTGCTTACTATCAGGCAAACAACCGCTGTCATGAATTAAACACATACCACTCACGCTACAGAAGACACGAAGTCGTAAACTACGATATTCTTGAATTAATGCAAAACAATGCGAACCATCTTCCTGCACCTCCTCCTAATGTATTGGACCGACTGCAACCACACTCGGTACACACACTGCTTACTATCAGGCGAACAACCGCCGTCATGAATAAAACACCTACCACTCACGCTACAGGAGACACGAAGTCGTAAACAACGATATTCTTGCATTACTGCAAAGCCATGCGAGCCATCTTCCTGCACCTCCTCCTAAAGTAGTTGACCGACTGCAACTAAACTCGGTACACATACTGCTTTCTATCAGGCGAACAACCGCTGTCATGAATTCAACACGTACCACTCACGCTACAGGAAACACGAAGTCGTAAATTACGATATTCTTGAATTACCGCAAAACCATGCGAGCCATCTTCCTGCACCTCCTCCTAAAGTAGTGGACAAACTGCAAACAAACTCGGTACACATTCTGCTTACTATCAGGCGAACAACCGCTGTCATGAATTAAACACCTACCACTCACGCTACAGGACACACGAAGTCGTAAACTATGATATTCTTGAGTTACTGCAAACCCATGCGAGCCATCTTCCTGCACCTCCTCCTAATGTATTGGACCGACTGCAACGAAACTCGGTACACATACTGCTTACTATCAGGCGAACATCCGCTGTCATGAATTAAACACCTACCACCCACGCCACAGGAGACACGAAGTCGTAAACTAAGATATTCTTGAATTACTGCCAAATCATGCAAACAATTTTCCTTCACCTCCTCCTAAAGTAGTGGACCGACTGCAACCAAACTCGGTACACATACTGCTTACTATCAGGCGAACAACCGCTGTCATGAATTAAACACCTACCACTCGCGCTACAGGAGACACGAAGTCGTAAACTACGATATTCATGAATTATAGCAAAACCATGCGAGCCGTCTTCCTGCACCTCCTCCTCCAGTACTGGACCGACTGCAACCAATCTCGGTACACATACTGCTTACTCTCAGGCGAACAACCGCTGTCATGAAATAAACACATACCACTCACGCTACAGGAGACACGAAGTCGTAAACTACGATATTCTTGAATTATTGCAAAACCATGCGAGCCATCTTCCTGCACCTCCTTCCCCAATAGTGGACCGATTGCAACCAAACTCGGTACACATACTTTTTACTATCAGGCGAACAACCGCTGTCATGAATTAAACACATACCACTCACGCTACAGGAGACACGATGTCGTAAACTGCGATATTCTTGAATTACTGCAAAACCATGCGAGCAATCTTCCTGCACCTCCTCCTAAAGTAGTGGACCGACTGCAACCAAACTCGGTACACATACTACTTACTATGAGGCGAACAACCGCTGTCATGAATTAAACACCTACCTCTCACACTACAGGAGACACGAAGTCATAAACTCCGAAATTCTTCGTTTACTGCAAAACCATGCGTGCCATCTTCCTGCACCTCCTCCTAAAGTAGTGGACCGACTGCAACCAAACTCAGTACACATACTGCTTACCATCAGGCGAACAACCGCTGTCATGAATAAAACGCCTACCACTCACGCTATAGGAGACTCGAAGTCGTAAACTACGATATTCTTCAATTACTGCAAAACCATGCAAGCGGTCTCCCTACACCACCTCCTAAAGTAGTGGACCGACTACAACCAAACTCGGTACACATACTGCTTCCTATCAGGCGAAAAACCAGTCATGAATTAAACACCTAGCACTCACCCTACAGGAGACACGAAGTCATAAAGTACGATATTCTTGAAATACTGCTAAACCATGCGAGCCATCTTCCTGCACCTCCTCCTCCAGTAGTGGACCGACTGCAACCAAACTCGGTACACATACTGCTTACTATCAGGCGAACAACCGCTGTCAAAAATTAAACACCTACCACTTACGCTACAGGAGACACGAAGTCGTAAACTATGATATTCTTGAGTTACTGCAAACCCATGCGAGCCATCTTCCTGCACCTCCTCCTAATGTATTAGCCCGACTGCAACCAAACTCGGTACACATACTGCTTACTATCAGGCGAACATCCGCTGTCATGAATTAAACACCTACCACCCACGCTACAGGAGACACGAAGTCGTAAACTAAGATATTCTTGAATTACTGCCAAATCATGCGAGCAATTTTCCTTCACCTCCTCCTAAAGTAGTGGACCGACTGCAACCAAACTCGGTACAAATACTGCTTACTATCAGGCAAACAACCGCTGTCATGAATTAAACACATACCACTCACGCTACAGGAGACACGAAGTCGTAAACTACGTTATTCTTGAATTAATGCAAAACAATGCGAACCATCTTCCTGCACCTCCTCATAATGTATTGGACCGACTGCAACCACACTCGGTACACACACTGCTTTCTATCAGGCGAACAACCGCCGTCATGAATAAAACACCTACCACTCACGCTACAGGAGACACGAAGTCGTAAACAACGATATTCTTGCATTACTGCAAAGCCATGCGAGCCATCTTCCTGCACCTCCTCCTAAAGTAGTTGACCGACTGCAACTAAACTCGGTACACATACTGCTTTCTAACAGGCGAACAACCGCTGTCATGAATTCAACACGTACCACTCACGCTACATGAGACACGAAGTCGTAAATTACGATATTCTTGAATTACCGCAAAACCATGCGAGCCATCTTCCTGCACCTCCTCCTAAAGTAGTGGACAAACTGCAAACAAACTCGGTACACATACTGCTTACTATAAGGCGAACAACCGCTGTCATGAATTAAACACCTACCACTCACGCTACAGGACACACGAAGTCGTAAACTATGATATTCTTGAGTTACTGCAAACCCATGCGAGCCATCTTCCTGCACCTCCTCCTAATGTATTGGACCGACTGCAACCAAACTCGGTACACATACTGCTTACTATCAGGCGAACATCGCTGTCATGAATTAAACACCTACCACCCACGCTACAGGAGACACGAAGTCGTAAACTAAGATATTCTTGAATTACTGCCAAATCATGCAAACAATTTTCCTTCACCTCCTCCTAAAGTAGTGGACCGACTGCAACCAAACTCGGTACACATACTGCTTACTATCAGGCGAACAACCGCTGTCATGAATTAAACACCTACCACTCGCGCTACAGGAGACACGAAGTCGTAAACTACGATATTCATGAATTATAGCAAAACCATGCGAGCCGTCTTCCTGCACCTCCTCCTCCAGTACTGGACCGACTGCAACCAATCTCGGTACACATACTGCTTACTCTCAGGCGAACAACCGCTGTCATGAATTAAACACATACCACTCACGCTACAGGAGACACGAAGTCGTAAACTACGATATTCTTGAATTATTGCAAAACCATGCGAGCCATCTTCCTGCACCTCCTTCCCCAATAGTGGACCGACTGCAACCAAACTCGGTACACATACTTTTTACTATCAGGCGAACAACCGCTGTCATGAATTAAACACATACCACTCACGCTACAGGAGACACGATGTCGTAAACTACGATATTCTTGAATTACTGCAAAACCATGCGAGTAATCTTCCTGCACCTCCTCCTAAAGTAGTGGACCGACTGCAACCAAACTCGGTACACATACTACTTACTATGAGGCGAACAACCGCTGTCATGAATTAAACACCTACCACTCACACTACAGGAGACACGAAGTCATAAACTCCGAAATTCTTCGTTTACTGCAAAACCATGCGTGCCATCTTCCTGCACCTCCTCCTAAAGTAGTGGACCGACTGCAACCAAACTCAGTACACATACTGCTTACCATCAGGCAAACAACCGCTGTCATGAATTAAACGCCTACCACTCACGCTATAGGAGACTCGAAGTCGTAAACTACGATATTCTTCAATTACTGCAAAACCATGCAAGCGGTCTCCCTACACCTCCTCCTAAAGTAGTGGACCGACTACAACCAAACTCGGTACACATACTGCTTCCTATCAGGCGAACAACCAGTCATGAATTAAACACCTAGCACTCACCCTACAGGAGACACGAAGTCATAAACTACGATATTCTTGAAATACTGCAAAACCATGCGAGCCATCTTCCTGCACCTCCAACTCCAGTAGTGGACCGACTGCAACCAAACTCAGTACACATACTGCTTACTATCAGGCGAACAACCGCTGTCATGAATTAAACACCTACCACTCACGCTACAGGAGACACGAAGTCGTAAACTACGATATTCTTGAATTACTGCAAAACCATGCGAGCCATCTACCTACACCTCCTCCTAAAGTAGTGGACAGACTGCAACCAACCTCGGTACACATACTGCTTACTATCAGGCGAACAACCGCTGTCATGAATTAAACACCTACCACTCACGCTACAGGAGACACGAAGTCGTAAACTACGATATTCTTGAAATACTGCAAAACCATTCGAGCAATCATCCTGCACCTCCTCCTAAAGTACTGGAGCGACTGCAACCAAACTCGTTACACATACTGCTTACTATCAGGCGAACAACGGCTGTCAAGAATTAAACACCTACCATTCACGCTACAGGAGACACGAAGTCGTAAACTACGATATTCTTGAATTACTGCTAAACCATGCGAGCTATCTTCCTGCACCTCCTCCTCCAGTACTGGACCGACTGCAACCAAACTCGGTACACATACTGCTTACTATCAGGCGAACAACCGCTGTCATGAATTAAAAACCTACCACTCACGCTACAGGACACACGAAGTCGTAAACTACGATATTCTTGAATTACTGCAAAACCATGCAAGCCATCTTCCTGCACCTCCTCCTAAAGTATTGGACCGACTGCAACCAAACTCGGTACACATACTGCTTACTATCAGGAGAACAACCGTTGTCATGAATTAAACACCTACCACTCACGTGACAGGAGACACCAAGTCGTAAACTACGATAATCTTGAATTACTGCAAAACAATGCGAGCCATCTTCCTGCACCTCCTCCTAAAGTAGTGGACCGACTGCAACCAAACACGGTACACATACTGCTTTCTATTAGGCGAACAACCGCTGTCATGAATTAAACACCTACCACTCACGCTACAGGAGGCATGAAGTCGTAAACAACGATATTCTTGAATTACTGAAAAACCATGCGAGCAATCTTCCTGCACCTCCTCCTAAAGTAGTGGACCGACTGCAACCAAACTCGGTACACATACTGCTTATTATCAGGCGAACAACCGCTGTCATTAATTAAACACCTACCACTCACGCTACAGGAGGCATGAAGTCGTAAACAACGATATTCTTGAATTACTGAAAAACCATGCGAGCAATCTTCCTGCACCTCCTCCAAACGTAGTGGACCGACTGCCACAAAACTCGGTACACAAACTGCTTACTATCAGGCGAACAACCGCTGTCATGAGTTAAACACCTACCACTGACGCTACAGGAGACAGGAAGTCGTAAACTACGATATTCTTGAATTACTGAAAAACCATGCGAGCCATCTTCCTGCAGCTCCTCCTCTAGTAGTGGACCGACTGCTACCAAACTCGGTACACATACTGCTTACTATCAGGCGAACAACCGCTGTCATGAATTAAACAACTACCACTCACCCTACAGGAGACACGAAGTCGTAAACTACGATATTCTTGAATTACTGCAAAACCATGCGAGCCATCTTACTGCACCTCCTCCTAAAGTAGTGGACCGACTGCAACCATACTCGGTACACATACTGCTTACTATCAGGCGAACAATGGCTGTCAAGAATTAAACACCTACCACTCACGCTACAGGAGACACGAAGTCGTAAACTACGATATTCTTGAATTACTGCAAAACCATGCGAGCCATCTTCCTGCACCTCCTCCTACAGTAGTGGACCGACTGCAACCAAACTCGGTACACATACTCGATACTATCAGGCGAACAACCGCTGTCATGAATTAAACACCTACCACTCACGCTACAGGAGACACGAAGTCGTAAACTACGATATTCTTGAATTACTGCATAAACATGCGAGCCATCTTCCTGCACCTCCTCCTAAAGTAGTGGACCGACTGCAACCAACCTCAGTACACATACTGCTTAATATCAGGCGGAATATCAGTGTCATGAAATAAACATCTACCACTCACGCTACAGGAGACACGAAATCGTAAACTACGATACTCTTGAATTAATGCAAAAGCATGCGAGCCATCTTCCTGCACCTCGTCCTCCAGTAGTGGACCGACTGCAACTAAACTCGCTACACATACTACTTACTATCAGGCGAACAACCGCTGTCATGAATTAAACACCTACCACTCACGCTACAGGAGACACGAAGTCGTAAACTCCGATATTCTTAAATTACTGCAAAACCATGCGAGCCATCTTACTGCACCTCCTCCTAAAGTAGTGGACCGACTGCAACCAAACTCGGTACACATTCTGCTTACTATCAGGCGAACAACCGCTGTTATGAATTAAGCACCTAGCACTCACGCTACAGG
Organism: Locusta migratoria; assembly: GCA_026315105.1. Taxonomy (NCBI): domain Eukaryota; kingdom Metazoa; phylum Arthropoda; class Insecta; order Orthoptera; family Acrididae; genus Locusta; species Locusta migratoria. The sequence goes on along the minus strand of CM048753.1, from coordinate 16,255,042 downwards.
AGACACGAAGTCATAACTTACGATACTCTTGAATTACTGCAAAAGCATGCGAGCAATCTTCCTGCACCTCCTCCTCCAGTAGTGGACCGACTGCAACCAAACTCGGTACACATACTAGTTACTATCAGGCGAACAACCGCTGTCATGAATTAAACACCTACCACTCACGCTACAGGAGACACGAAGTCGTAAACTCTGATATTCTTGAATTACTGCAAAACCATGCGAGCCATCTTCCAACACCTCCTCCTAAAGTAGTGAACAGACTGCAACCAAACTCGGTACACATACTGCTTACTATCAGGCGAACAACCGCTGTCATGAATTATACACCTACCACTCACGCTACAGGAGACACGAAGTCGTAAACTACGATATACTGGAAATACTGAAAAACTATTCGAGCAATCTTCCTGCACCTCCTCCTAAAGTAGTGGACCGACTGCAACCAAACTCGGTACACATACTGCTTACTATCAGGCAAAGAACCGCGGTCATGAATTAAACACCTACCACTCACGCTACAGGAGACACGAAGTCGTAAACTACGATATTCTTGAATTACTGCAAAACCATGCGAGCCATCTTCCTGCACCTCCTCCTAAAGTAGTGGACCGACTGCAACCAACCTCAGAACACATACTGCTTACTAACAGGCGGAATATCAGTGTCATGAATTAAACATCTACCACTCACGCTACAGGAGACACGAAGTCGTAAACCACGATACTCTTGAATTACTGCAAAAGCATGCGAGCCATCTTCCTGCACCTCCTTCTCCAGTAGTGGACCGACTGCAACTAAACTCGGTACACATACTACTTACTATCAGGCGAACAACCGCTGTCATGAATTAAACACCTACCACTCACGCTACAGGAGACACGAAGTCGTAAACTCCGATATTCTTCAATTACTGCAAAACCATGCGAGCCATCTTACTGCACCTCCTCCTAAAGTAGTGGACCGACTGCAACCAAACTCGGGATACATTCTGCTTACTATCAGGCGAAAAACCGCTGTTATGAATTATACACCTAGCACTCACGCTACAGGAGACACGAAGTCATAAATTACGATACGCTTGAATTACTGCAAAAGCATGCGAGCCATCTTCCTGCACCTCCTCCTCCAGTAGTGGACCGACTGCAACCAAACTCAGTACACATACTAGTTACTATCAGGCGAACAACCGCTGTCATGAATTAAACACCTACCACTCACGCTACAGGAGACACGAAGTCGTAAACTCCGATATTCTTGAATTACTGCAAAACCATGCGAGCCATCTTCCAACACCTCCTCCTAAAGTACTGGACCGACTGCAACCAAACACGGTACACATACTGCTTTCTATTAGGCAAACAACCGCTGTCATGAATTAAACACCTACCACTCACGCTACAGGAGGCATGAAGTCGTAAACTACGATATTCTTGAATTACTGAAAAACCATGCGAGCTATCTTCCTGCACCTCCTCCTAAAGTAGTGGACCGACTGCAACCAAACTCGGTACACATACTACTTATTATCAGGCGAACAACCGCTGTCATGAATTAAACACCTACCACTCACGCTACAGGAGACAAGAAGTCGTAAACTACGATATTCTTGAATTACTGCAAAACCATGCGAAGCATTTTCCTGCACCTCCTTCTAAAGTAGTGGACCGACTGCAACAAAACTCGGTACACAAACTGCTTACTATCAGGCGAACAACCGCTGTCATGAATTAAAGCCCTACCACTGACGCTACAGGAGACAGGAAGTCGAAAACTACGATATTCTTGAATTACTTCAAAACCATGCAAGCTTTCTCTCTACACCTCCTCCTAAAGTAATGGACCGACTGCAACCAAACTCGGTACACATACTGCTTACTATCAGGCGAACAACCGCTGTCATGAATTAAACACCTACCACTCACGCTACAGGAGACACGAAGTCATAAACTACGATAATCTTGAATTACAGCAAAACCATGCCAGCCATCTTCCTGCACCTCCACCTAAAGTAGTGGACCGACTGCAATTAAACTTAATCCACATACTGCTTACTATCAGGCGGAATATCAGTGTCATGAATTAAACATCTACCACTCACGCTACAGGAGACACGAAGTCGTAAACTACGATACTCTTGAATTACTGCAAAAGCATGCGAGCCATCTTCCTGCACCTCCTCCTCCAGTAATGGACCGACTGCAACCATACTCGGTACACATACTACTTACTATCAGGCGAACAACCGCTGTCATGAATTAAACACCTACTACTCACGCTACAGGAGGCACGAAGTCGTAAACTCCGATATCCTTCATTTACTGCAAAACCATGTGTGCCATCTTCCTGCACCTCCTCCTAAAGTAGTGGACAGACTGCAACCAAACTCAGTACACATACTGCTTACTATCAGGCGAACAACCACTGTCATGAATTAAACACCTACCACTCATGCTACAGGAGACAAGAAGTCGTAAACTACGATATGCTTGAATTACTGCAAAACATTGCGAGCCATCTTCCTACACCTCCTCCTAAAGTAGTGGACAGACTGCAACCAAACTTGGTACACATACTGCTTACTATCAGGCGAACAACCGCTGTCATGAATTAAGCACCTACCACTCACGCTAACGGAGACACGAAGTCGTAAACTACGATATTCTTGAAATACTGCAAAACCATTCGACCAATCTTCCTGCACCTCCTCCTAAAGTACTAGAGCGACTGCAACCAATCTCGGTACACATACTGCTTACTATCAGGCGGAATATCAGTGTCATGAATTAAACATCTACCACACACGCTACAGGAAACACGAAGTCGTAAACTACGATACTCTTGAATTACTGCAAAAGCATGCGAGCCATCTCACTGCACCTCCTCCTAAAGTAGTGGACCGACTGCAACCAAACTCGGTACAAATACTGCTTACTATCAGGAGAACAACCGTTGTCATGAATTAAACACCTACCACACGGCGACAGGAGACACCAAGTCGTAAACTACGATATTCTTGAATTACTGCAAAACAATGCGAGCCATCTTCCTGCACCTCCTCCTAAAGTAGTGGACCGTCTGCAACCAAACACGGTACACATACTGCTTTCTATTAGGCGAACAACCGCTGTCATGAATTAAACACCTACCACTCACGCTACAGGAGGCTTGAAGTCGTAAACTACGATATTCTTGAATTACTGAAAAACCATGCGAGCAATCTTCCTGCACCTCCTCCTAAAGTAGTGGACCGACTGCAACCAAACACGGTACACATTTTGCTTACTATCAGGCGAACAACCGCTGTTATGAATTATACACCTAGCACTCACGCTACAGGAGACACGAAGTCGTAAACTACGATATACTGGAAATACTGATAAACTATTCGAGCAATCTTCCTGCACCTCCTCCTAAAGTACTGGAGCGACTGCATCCAAACTCGTTACACATACTGCTTACTATCAGGCGAACAACGGCTGTCAAGAATAAAACACCTACCACTCACGCTACAGGAGTCACGAAGTCGTAAACTAGGATATTCTTGAATTACTGCAGAATCATGCGAGCCATCTTCCTTCACCTCCTCCAGTACTGGACCGACAGAAACCAAACTCAGTACACATACTGCTTACTATCAGGCGAACAACCGCTGTCTTGAATTAAAAACCTACCACTCACGCTACAGGACACACGAAGTCGTAAACTACGATATTCTTGAATTACTGCCAAACCATGCGAGCCATCTTCCTGCACCTCCTCCTAAAGTATTGGACCGACTGCAACCAAACTCGGTACAAATACTGCTTACTATCAGGGGAACAACCGTTGTCATGAATTAAACACCTACCACTCGGCGACAGGAGACACCAAGTCGTAAACTACGATATTCTTGAATTACTGCAAAACAATGCGAGCCATCTTCCTGCACCTCCTCCTAAAGTAGTGGACCGTCTGCAACCAAACACGGTACACATACTGCTTTCTATTAGGCGAACAACCGCTGTCATGAATTAAACACCTACCACTCACGCTACAGGAGGCTTGAAGTCGTAAACTACGATATTCTTGAATTACTGAAAAACCATGCGAGCAATCTTCCTGCACCTCCTCCTAAAGTAGTGGACCGACTGCAACCAAACTCGGTACACATACTAATTATTATCAGGCGAACAACCGCTGTCATGAATTAAACACTTACCACTCACGATACAGGAGACAAGAAGTCGTAAACTACGATATTCTTGAATTACTGCAAAACCATGCGAACCATTTTCCTGCACCTCCTCCTAAATTAGTGGACCGACTGCAACAAAACTCGTTACAGAAACTTCTTACTATCAGGCGAACAACCGCTGTCATGAATTAAACACCTACCACTGACGCTACAGGAGACAGGAAGTCGTAAACTACGATATTCTTATACTGCTTACTATCAGGCGAACAACCGCTGTCATGAATTAAACACCTACCACTCACGCTACAGGAGACACGAAGTCATAAACTACGATAATCTTGAATTACTGCAAAACCATGCCAGCCATCTTCCTGCACCTCCTCCCAAAGTAGTGGACCGACTGCAACCAAACGCAATACACATACTGCTTACTATCAGGCGGAATATCAGTGTCATGAATTAAACATCTACCACTCACGCTACAGGAGACACGAAGTCGTAAACTACGATACTCTTGAATTACTGCAAAAGCATGCGAGCCATCTTCCTGCACCTCCTCCTCCAGTACTGGACCGACTGCAACCAAACTCGGTACACATACTGCTTACTATCAGGCGAACAACCGCTGTCATGAATTAAACACCTACCACTCACGCTATAGGAGACACGAATTCGTAAACTACGATATTCTTGAATTACTGCAAAACCATGCAAGCGTTCTCCCTACACCTCCTCCTAAAGTAGTAGACCGACTGCAACCAAACTCGGTACACATACTGCTTCCTATCAGGCGAACAACTAGTCATGAATTAAACACCTACCACTCACGCTACAGGAGACACGAAGTCGTAAACTACGATATTCTTGAATTACTCCAAAACCATGCGAGCCATCTTCCTACACCTCCTCCTAAAGTAGTGGACAGACTGCAACCAAACTTGGTACACATACTGCTTACTATCAGGCGAACAAACGCTGTCATGAATTAAACACCTACCACTCACGCTACAGGAGACACGAAGTCGTAAACTACGATATTCTTGAAATACTGCAAAACCATTCGACCAATCTTCCTGCACCTCCTCCTAAAGTACTGGAGCCACTGCAACCAAACTCGTTACACATACTGCTTACTATCAGGCGAACAACGGCTGTCAAGAATTTAACACCTACCACTGACGCTACAGGAGACACGAAGTCGTAAACTAGGATATTCTTGAATTACTGCAAAACCATGCGAGCAATCTTCCTGCACCTCCTCCTAAAGTAGTGGACCGACTGCAACCAAACTCGGTACACATACTGCTTACTATCAGGAGAACAACCGTTGTCATGAATTAAACACCTACCACTCACGCGACAGAAGACACCAAGTCGTAAACTACGATATTCTTGAATTACTGCAAAACAATGCGAGACATCTTCCTGCACCTCCTCCTAAAGTAGAGAACCGACTGCAACAAAACTCGGTACACAAACTGCTTACTATCAGGCGAACAACCGCTGTCATGAATTAAACACCTACCACTCACGCTACAGGAGGCATGAAGTCGTAAACTACGATACTCTTGAATTACTGCAAAAGCATGCGAGCCATCTTCCTGCACCTCCTCCTCCAGTAGTGGACCGACTGCTACCAAACTCGGTAAACATACTACTTACAATCAGGCGAACAACCGCGTCATGAAGTAAACACCTACCACTCACGCTACAGGAGACACGAAATCGTAAACTCCGATATTCTTCGTTTACTGCAAAACCATGCGTGCAATCTTCCTGCACCTCCTCCTAAAGTAGTGGACCGACTGCAACCAAACTCAGTACACATACTGCTTACTATCAGGCGAAGAACCGCTGTCATGAATTAAACACCTCCCACGCACGCTACAGGAGACACGAAGTCGTAAACTCCGATATTCTTCGGCTACTGCAAAGCCATGCGTGCAATCTTCCTGCACCTCCTCCTAAAGTAGTGGACCGACTGCAACCAAACTCGGTACACATACTGCGTACTATCAGGAGAACAACCGTTGTCATGAATTAAACACATACCACTCACGCGACAGGAGACACCAAGTCGTAAACTACGATATTCTTGAATTACTGCAAAACAATGCGAGCCATCTTCCTGCACCTCCTCCTAAAGTAGTGGACCGACTGCAACAAAACTCGGTACACAAACTGCTTACTATCAGGCGAACAACCGCTGTCACGAATTAAACACCTACCACTCACACTACAGGAGGCATGAAGTCGTAAACTACGATATTCTTGAATTCCTGAAAAACCATGCGAGACTTCTTCCAGCAGCTCCTCCTCCAGTAGTGGACCGACTGCAACCAAACTCGGTACACTTACTGCTTACTATTAGCCGAATAACGGCTGTCATGAATTAAACACCCACCACTCACGCTACAGGAGACACGAAGTCGTAAACTACGATATTCTTGAATTACTGCAAAACCATGCGAGACATCTTGATGCACCTCCTCTTAAAGTAGTGGACCGACTGCAACCAAACTCAGTACACATACTGCTTACTATCAGGCGAACAACCGCTGTCATGAATTAAACACCTACCACTGACGCTACAGGAGACAGGAAGTCGTAAACTACGATATTCTTGAATTACTTCAAAACCATGCAAGCGTTCTCCCTACACCTCCTCCTAAAGTAATCGACCGACTGCAACCAAACTCGGTACACATACTGCTTACTATCAGGCGAACAACCGCTGTCATGAATTAAACACCTACCACTCACGCTACAGGAGACACGAAGTCATAAAGTACGATATTCTTGAAATACTGCAAAATCATGCGAGCCATCTTCCTGCACCTCCTCCTCCAGTAGTGGACCGACTGCAACACAAGTCGGTACACATACTGCTTACTATCAGGCGAACAACCGCTGTCATGAATTAAACACCTACCACTCACGCTACAGGAGACACGAAGTCGTAAACCACGATATTCTTGAATTACTCCAAAACCATGCGAGCCATCTTCCTACACCTCCTCCTAAAGTAGTGGACAGACTGCAACCAAACTTGGTACACATACTGCTTACTATCAGGCGAACAACCGCTGTCATGAATTAAACACCTACCACTCACGCTACAGGAGACACGAAGTCGTAAACTACGATATTCTTGAAATACTGCAAAACCATTCGACCAATCTTCCTGCACCTCCTCCTAAAGTACTGGAGCCACTGCAACCAAACTCGTTACACATACTGCTTACTATCAGGCGAACAACGGCTGTCAAGAATTTAACACCTACCACTGACGCTACAGGAGACACGAAGTCGTAAACTAGGATATTCTTGAATTACTGCAAAACCATGCGAGCAATCTTCCTGCACCTCCTCCTAAAGTAGTGGACCGACTGCAACAAAACTCGGTACAAAAACTGCTTACTATCAGGCGAACAACCGCTGTCATGAATTAAACACCTACCACTTACGCTACAGGAGGCATGAAGTCGTAAACTACGATATTCTTGAATTACTGCAAAAGCATGCGAGCCATCTTCCTGCACCTCCTCCTCCAGTAGTGGACCGACTGCTACCAAACTCGGTAAACATACTACTTACTATGAGGCGAACAACCGCGTCATGAATTAAACACCTACCACGCACGCTACAGGAGACACGAAGTCGTAAACTCCGATATTCTTCGTTTACTGCAAAACCATGCGTGCCATCTTCCTGCACCTCCTCCTAAAGTAGTGGACCGACTGCAACCAAACTCAGTACACATACTGCTTACTATCAGGCGAAGAACCGCTGTCATGAATTAAACACCTCCCACGCACGCTACAGGAGACACGAAGTCGTAAACTCCGATATTCTTCGGCTACTGCAAAGCCATGCGTGCCATCTTCCTGCACCTCCTCCTAAAGTAGTGGACCGACTGCAACCAAACTCAGTACACATACTGCTTACTATCAGGCGGACAATCAATGTCATGAATTAAACATCTACCACTCACGCTACTGGAGACACGATGTCGTAATCTACGATACTCTTGAATTAGTGCAAAAGCATGCGAGCCATCTTCCTTCACCTCCTCCTCCAGTAGTGGACCGACTGCAACCAAACTCGGTACACATACTACTTACTATCAGGCGAACAACCGCTGTCATGAATTAAACACCTACCACTCACGCTACAGGAGACACGAAGTCGTAAACTCCGATAATCTTCGTTTACTGCAAAACAATGCGTTCCATCTTCCTGCACCTCCTCCTCCTAAAGTAGTGGACCGACTGCAACCAAACTCAGTACACATACTGCTTACTATCAGGCGAAGAACCGCTGTCATCAATTAAACACCTACCACTCACGCTACAGGAGACACGAAGTCGTAAACTCCGATATTCTTCGTTTACTGCAAAACCATGCGTGCGATCTTCCTGTACCTCCTCCTAAAGTAGTGGACCGATTGCAACCAAACTCGGTACACATACTGCTTACTATAAGGCGAACATCCACTGTCATGAATTAAACGCCTACCTCTCACGCTGTAGGAGACACGAAGTCGTAAACTACGATATTCTTGAATTACTGCAAAACCATGCGAGCCATCTTCCTGCACCTCCTCCTCCAGTAGTGGACCGACTGCAACCAAACTCGGTACACATACTGCTTACTAACAGGCGAACAACCGCTGTCATGAATTAAACACCAACCACTCACGCTACAGGACACAGGAAGTCATAAACTACGATATTCTTGAATTCCTGAAAAACCATGCGAGACATCTTCCTGCAGCTCCTCCTCCAGTAGTGGAACGACTGCAACCAAACTCGGTACACATACTGCTTAGTATCAGCCGAACAACGGCTGTCATGAATTAACCACCTACCACTCACGCTACAGGAGATACGAAGTCGTAAACTACGATATTCTTGAATTACTGCAAAACCATGCGAGCCATCTTCCTGCACCTCCTCCTACAGTAGTGGACCGACTGCAACCAAACTCGGTACACATACTGATTACTATCAGGCGAACAACCGCTGTCATGAATTAAACACCTACCACTCACGCTACAGGAGACACGAAGTCGTAAACTACGATAGTCTTGAATTACTGCAAAAGCATGCGAGCAATCTTCCTGCACCTCCTCCTACAATAGTGGACCGACTGCAACCAAACTCGGTACACATACTACTTACTATCAGGCGAACAACCGCTGTCATGAATTAAACACCTACCACTCACGCTACAGCAGACACGAAGTCGTAAACTCCGATATTCTTCGTTTACTGCAAAACCATACGTGACATCTTCCTGCACCTCCTCCTAAAGTAGTGGACTGACTGCAACCAACCTCAGTACACATACTGCTTACTATCAGGCGAACAACCGCTGTCATGAATTAAACACCTACCACTCACGCTACAGGAGACACGAAGTCGTAAACTCCGATATTCTCCGTTTACTGCAAAACCATGCGTGCCATCTTCCTGTACCTCCTCCTAAAGTAGTGGACCAACTGCAACCAAACTCGGTACACATACTGCTTACTATCAGGCGAACAGCCGCTGTCATGAATAAAACACCTACCACTCACGATATAGGAGACACGAAGTCGTAAACTACGATATTCTTGAATTACTGCAAAACCATGCAACCGTTCTCCCTACACCTCCTCCTAAAGTAGTGGACCGACTGCAACCAAACTCGGTACACATACTGCTTCCTATCAGGCGAACAACCAGTCATGAATTAAACACCTAGCACTCACGCTACAGGAGACACGAAGTCATAAAGTACGATATTCTTGAAATACTGGAAAACCATGCGAGCCATCTTCCTGCACCTCCTCCTCCAGTAGTGGACCGACTGCAACCAAACTCGTTACACATACTGCTTACTATCAGGAGAACAACCGTGGTCTTGAATTAAACATCTACCACTCACGCTACTGGAGACACGAAGTCGTAAACTACGATACTCTTGAATTAGTGCAAAAGCATGCGAGCCATCTTCCTTCACCTCCTCCTCCAGTAGTGGACCGACTGCAACCAAACTCGGTACACATACTACTTTCTATCAGGCGAACAACTGCTGTCATGAATTAAACACCTACCACTCACGCTACAGGAGACACGAAGTCGTAAACTCCGATATTCTTCGTTTACTGCAAAACAATGCGTGCCATCTTCCTGCACCTCCTCCTAAAGTAGTGGACCGACTGCAACCAAACTCAGTACACATACTGCTTACTATCAGGCGATGAACCGCTGTCATGAATTAAACACCTACCACTCACGCTACAGGAGACACGAAGTCGTAAACTCCGATATTCTTCGTTTACTGCAAAACCATGCGTGCCATCTTCCTGTACCTCCTCCTAAAGTAGTGGACCGATTGCAACCAAACTCGGTACACATACTGCTTAGTATAAGGCGAACATCCACTGTCATGAATTAAACGCCTACCACTCACGCTATAGGAGACACGAAGTCGTAAACTACGATATTCTTGAATTACTGCAAAACCGTGCAAAAGTTCTCCCTACACCTCCCCCTAAAGTAGTGGACCGACTGCATCCAAACTCGGTACACATACTGCTTCCTATCAGGCGAACAACCAGTCATGAATTAAACACCTAGCACTCACGCTACAGGAGACACGAAGTCATAAAGTACGATATTCTTGAAATACTGCAAAACCATGCGAGCCATCTTCCTGCACCTCCTCCTCCAGTAGTGGACCGACTGCAACCAAACTCGGTACACATACTGCTTACTATCCGGCGAACAACCGCTGTCATGAATTAAACACCTACCACTCACGCTACAGGAGACACGAAGTCGTAAACTACGATATTCTTGAATTACTGCAAAACCATGCGAGCCATCTTCCTACTCCTCCTCCTAAAGTAGTGGACAGACTGCAACCAAACTCGGTACACATACTGCTTACTATCAGGCGAACAACCGTTGTCATGAAATAAACACCTACCACTCACGCTACAGGAGACACGAAGTCGTAAACTACGATATTCTTGAAATACTGCAAAACCATTCGAGCAATCTTCCTGCACCTCCTCCTAAAGTACTGCAGCGACTGCAACCAAACTCGTTACACATACTGCTTACTATCAGGCGAACAACGGCTGTTAAGAATTAAACACCTACCACTCACGCTACAGGAGACACGAAGTCGTAAACTAGGATATTCTTGAATTACTGCAAAACCATGCGAGCCATCTTCCTGCACCTCCTCCTCCAGTACTGGACCGACTGCAACCAAACTCGGTACACATACTGCTTACTATCAGGCGAACAACCGCTGTCATGAATTAAACACCTACCACTCACGCGACAGGAGACTCCAAGTCGTAAACTACGACATTCTTGAATTACTGCAAAACAATGCGAGCCATCTTCCTGCACCTCCTCCTAAAGTAGTGGACCGACTGCAACCAAACTCGGTACACAAACTGCTTACTATCAGGCGAACAACCGCTGTCATGAATTAAACACCTACCACTCTACCACTCACGCTACAGGACACAGGAAGTCATAAACTACGATATTCTTGAATTCCTGAAAAACCATGCGAGACATCTTCCTGCAGCTATTCCTCCAGTAGTGGAACGACTGCAACCAAACTCGGTACACATACTGCTTAGTATCAGCCGAACAACGGCTGTCATGAATTAAACACCTACCACTCACGCTACTGGAGACACGAAGTTGTAAACTACGATATTCTTGAATTACTGCAAAACCATGCGAGCCATCTTCCTGCACCTCCTCCTACAGTAGTGGACCGACTGCAACCAAACTCGGTACACATACTGCTTACTATCAGGCGAACAACCGCAGTCATGAATTAAACACCTACCACTCACGCTACAGGAGACACGAAATCGTAAACTACGATAGTCTTGAATTACTGCAAAACCATGCGAACCATCTTCCTGCACCTCCTCCTAAAGTAGTGGACCGACTGCAACCAAACTCAGTACACAAACTGCTTACTATCAGGCGGACAATCAGTGTCATGAATTAAACATCTACCACTCACGCTACAGGAGACACGAAGTCGTAAACAACGATACTCTTGACTTACTGCAAAAGCATGTGAGCCATCTTCCTGCACCACCTCCTCCTACAGTAGTGGACCGACTGCAACCAAACTCGGTACACATACTACTTACTATCAGGCGAACAACCGCAGTCATGAATTAAACACCTATCACTCACGCTACAGCAGACACGAAGTCGTAAACTCCGATATTCTTCGTTTACTGCAAAACCATGCGTGACATCTTCCTGCACCTCCTCCTAAAGTAGTGGACTGACTGCAACCAACCTCAGTACACATACTGCTTACTATCAGGCGAACAACCGCTGTCATGAATTAAACACCTACCACTCACGCTACAGGAGACACGAAGTCGTAAACTCCGATATTCTTCGTTTACTGCAAAACCATGCGTGCCATCTTCCTGTACCTCCTCCTACAGTAGTGGACCAACTGCAACCAAACTCGGTACACATACTGCTTACTATCAGGCGAACAACCGCTGTCATGAATAAAACACCTACCACTCACGATATAGGAGACACGAAGTCGTAAACTACGATATTCTTGAATTACTGCAAAACCATGCAACCGTTCTCCCTACACCTCCTCCTAAAGTAGTGGACCGACTGCAACCAAACTCGGTACACATACTGCTTCCTATCAGGCGAACAACCAGTCACGAATTAAACACCTAGCACTCACGCTACAGGAGACACGAAGTCATAAAGTACGATAATCTTGAAATACTGCAAAACCATGCGAGCCATTTTCCTGCACCTCCTCCTCCAGTATTGGACCGACTGCAACCAAACTCGTTACAAATACTGCTTACTATCAGGAGAACAACCGTTGTCATGAATTAAACACCTACCACTCACGCTACAGGAGACAAGAAGTCGTAACCTACGATATTCTTGAATTACTGCAAAACCATGCGAACCATCTTCCTGCACCTCCTCCTAAAGTAGTGGACCGTCTGCAACAAAACTCGGTACACAAACTGCTTACTATCAGGCGAACAACCGCTGTCATGAATTAAACACCTACCACTCACGCTACAGGAGACAGGAAGTCGTAAACTATGATATTCTTGAATTCCTGAAAAAACATGCGAGCCATCTTCCTGCAGCTCCTCCTCCAGTAGTGGACCGACTGCAACCAAACTAGGTACACACACTGCTTACTATCAGGCGAACAACCGCTGTCATGATTTAAACACCTACCACTCACGCTACAGGAGACACGAAGTCGTAAACTACGATATTCTTGAATTACTGCAAAACCATGGGAGCCATCTTCCTGCAGCTCCTCCTAAAGTAGTGGACCGAATGCAACCAAACTCGGTACACATACTGTTTACTTTCAAGCGAACAACGGCTGTCATGAATTAAACACCTACCACTCACGCTACAGTAGACACGAAGTCGTAAACTACGATATTCTTGAATTACTGCAAAACCATGCGAGCCATCTTCCTGCACCTCCTCCTACAGTAGTGTACCGACTGCAACCAAACTCGGTACACATACTGCTTACTATCAGGCGAACAACCGCTGTCATGAATTAAACACTTACCACTCACTCTACAGGAGACACGACGTCGTAAACTACGATATTCTTGAATTACTGCAAAACCATGCGAGCCATCTTCCTGCACCTCCTCTTAAAGTAGTGGACCGACTGCAACCAAACTCAGTACACATACTGCTTACTATCAGGCGGACAATCAGTGTCATGAATTAAACATCTACCACTCACGCTACTGGAGACACAAAGTCGTAAACTACGATACTCTTGAATTACTGCAAAAGCATGCGATCCATCTTCCTGCACCTCCTCCTCCAGTAGTGGACCGACAGCAACCAAACTCGGTACACATACTACTTTCTATCAGGCGAACAACCGCTGTCATGAATTATACACCTACCACTCACGCTACAAGAGACACGAAGTCGTAAACTCCGATATTCTTCGTTTACTGCAAAACCATGCGTGCCATCTTCCTGCACCTCCACCTAAAATAGTGGACCGACTGCAACCAAACTCAGTACACATACTGCTTACTATCAAGCGAACAACCGCTGTCATGAATTAAACACCTACCACTCACGCTACAGGAGACACGAAGTCGTAAACTACGATAGTCTTGAATTACTGCAAAACCATGCGAACCATCTTCCTGCACCTCCTCCTAAAGTAGTGGACCGACTGCAACCAAACTCAGTACACATACTGCTTACTATCAGGCGGACAATCAGTGTCATGAATTAAACATCTACCACTCACGCTACAGGAGACACGAAGTCGTAAACTACGATACTCTTGAATTACTGCAAAAGCATGCGAGCCATCTTCCTGCACCTCCTCCTACAGTAGTGGACCGACTGCAACCAAACTCGGTACACATACTACTTACTATCAGGCGAACAACCGCTGTCATGAATTAAACACCTACCACTCACGCTACAGCAGACACGAAGTCGTAAACTCCGATATTCTTCGTTTACTGCAAAACAATGCGAGAAATCTTCCTGCACCTCCTCCTAAAGTAGTGGACTGACTGCAACCAACCTCAGTACACATACTGCTTACTATCAGGCGAACAACCGCTGTCATGAATTAAACACCTACCACTCACGCTACAGGAGACACGAAGTCGTAATCTCCGATATTCTTCGTTTACTGCAAAACCAAGCGTGCCATCTTCCTGTACCTCCTTCTAAAGTAGTGGACCAACCGCAACCAAAATCGGTACACATACTGCTTACTATCAGGCGAACAACCGATGTCAGGAATAAAACACCTACCACTCACGATATAGGAGACACGAAGTCGTAAACTACGATATTCTTGAATTACTGCAAAACCATGCAACCGTTCTCCCTACACCTCCTCCTAAAGTACTGGACCGACTGCAACCAAACTCGGTACACATACTGCTTCCTATCAGGCGAACAACCAGTCACGAATTAAACACCTAGCACTCACGCTACAGGAGACACGAAGTCATAAAGTACGATAATCTTGAAATACTGCAAAACCATGCGAGCCATCTTCCTGCACCTCCTCCTCCAGTAGTGGACCGACTGCAACCAAACTCGTTACACATACTGCTTACTATCAGGAGAACAACCGTTGTCATGAATTAAACACCTACCACTCACGCTACAGGAGACTAGAAGTCGTAACCTACGATATTCTTGAATTACTGCAAAACCATGCGAACCATCTTCCTGCACCTCCTCCTAAAGTAGTGGACCGTCTGCAACAAAACTCGGTACACAAACTGCTTACTATCAGGCGAACAACCGCTGTCATGAATTAAACACCTACCACTCACGATATAGGAGACACGAAGTCGTAAACTACGATATTCTTGAATTCCTGAAAAACCATGCGAGCCATCTTCCTGCAGCTCCTCCTCCAGTAGTGGACCGACTGCAACCAAACTAGGTACACATACTGCTTACTATCAGGCGAACAACCGCTGTTATGATTTAAACACCTACCACTCACGCTACAGGAGACACGAAGTCGTAAACTACGATATTCTTGAATTACTGCAAAACCATGCGAGCCATCTTCCTGCACCTCCTCCTAAAGTAGTGGACCGACTGCAACCAAACTCGGTACACATACTGTTTACTATCAAGCGAACAACGGCTGTCATGAATTAAACACCTACCACTCACGCTACAGGAGACACGAAGTCGTAAACTACGATATTCTTGAATTACTGCAAAACCATGCGAGCCATCTTCCTGCACCTCCTCCTACAGTAGTGGACCGACTGCAACCAAACTCGGTACACATTCTGCTTTCTATCAGGCGAACAACCGCTGTCATGAATTAAACACTTACCACTCACTCTACAGGAGACACGAAGTCGTAAACTACGATATTCTTGAATTACTGCAAAACCATGCGAGCCATCTTCCTGCACCTCCTCTTAAAGTAGAGGACCGACTGCAACTAAACTCAGTACACATACTGCTTACTATCAGGCGGACAATCAGTGTCATGAATAAAACATCTACCACTCACGCTACTGGAGACACAAAGTCGTAAACTACGATACTCTTGAATTACTGCAAAAGCATGCGAGCCATCTTCCTGCACCTCCTCCTCCAGTAGTGGACCGACAGCAACCAAACTCGGTACACATACTACTTACTATCAGGCGAACAACCGCTGTCATGAATTATACACCTACCACTCACGCAACAGGAGACACGAAGTCGTAAACTCCGATATTCTTCGTTTATGCAAAACCATGCGTGCCATCTTCCTGCACCTCCACCTAAAACAGTGGACCGACTGCAACCAAACTCAGTACACTTACTGCTTACTATCAGGCGAACAACCGCTGTCATGAATTAAACACCTACCACTCACGCTACAGGAGACACGAAGTCGTAAACTCCGATATTCTTCGTTTACTGCAAAACCATGCATGCCATCATCCTGTACCTCATCCTAAAGTAGTGGACCGACTGCAACCAAACTCAGTACACATACTGCTTTCAAACAGGCGGACAATCAGTGTCATGAATTAAACACCTAGCACTCACGCTACTGGAGACACGAAGTCATAAAGTACGATATTCTTGAAATACTGCAAAACCATGCGAGCCATCTTCCTGCACCTCCTCCTCCAGTAGTGGACCGACTGCAAAAAACTCGGTACACATACTGCTTGCAATCAGGCGAACAACCGCTGTCATGAATTAAACACCTACCACTCACTCTACAGGAGACACGAAGTCGTAAACTACGATATTCTTGAAGTACTGCAAAACCATTCGAGCAATCTTTCTGCACCTCCTCCTAAAGTACTGGAGCGACTGCAACCAAACTCGTTACACATACGGCTTACAATCAGGCGAACAACGGCTGTCAAGAATTAAACAACTACCACTCACGCTACAGGAGACACGAAGTCTTAACTAGGATATTCTTGAATTACTGCAAAACCATGCGAGCCATCTTCCTGCACCTCCTCCTCCAGTACTGGACCGAAAGCAACCAAACTCGGTACACATACTGCTTACTTTCAGGCGAACAACCGCTGTCATGAATTAAAAACCTACCACTCTCGCTACAGGACCCACGAAGTCGTAAACTACGGTATTCTTGAATTACTGCCAAACCATGCGAGCCATCTTCCTGCACCTCCTCCTAAAGTACTGGACCGACTGCAACCAAACTCGGTACACATACTGCTTACTATCAGGAGAACAACCGTTGTCATGAATTAAACACCTACCACTCACGCCACAGGAGACAGGAAGTCGTAAACTACGATATTCTTGAATTCCTGAAAAACCATGCGAGCCATCTTCCTGCAGCTCCTCCTCCAGTAGTGGACCGACTCCAACCAAACTCGGTTCAGATACTGCTTACTATCAGGCGAACAACCGCTGTCATGAATTAAGAACCTACCACTCACGCTACAGGACACACGATGTCGTAAACTACGATTTTCTTGAATTCCTGCAAAACCATGCGAGCCAT
Organism: Locusta migratoria; assembly: GCA_026315105.1. NCBI lineage: Eukaryota > Metazoa > Arthropoda > Insecta > Orthoptera > Acrididae > Locusta > Locusta migratoria. The sequence goes on along the minus strand of CM048753.1, from coordinate 16,237,296 downwards.
CTTCCTGCACCTCCTCCTAAAGTAGTGGACCGACTGCAACCATACTCGGTACACATACTACTTACTATCAGGCGAACAACCGCTGTCATGAATTAAACACCTACCACTCACGCTACAGGAGACACGAAGTCGTAAACTCCGATATTCTTCGTTTACTGCAAAAACATGCGTGCCATCTTCCTGCACCTCCTCCTAAAGTAGTGGACCGTCTGCAACAAAACTCGGTACACAAACTGCTTACTATCAGGCGAACAACCGCTGTCATTAATTAAACACCTACCACTCACGCTACAGGAGACAGGAAGTCGTAAACTACGATATTCTTGAATTACTGCAAAACCATGCAAGCCATCTTCCTGCACCTCCTCCTAAAGTAGTGGACCGACTGCAACCAAACTCAGTACACGTACTGTTTACTATCAAGCGAACAACGGCTGTCATGAATTAAACACCTACCACTCACGCAACAGGAGACACGAAGTCTTAACTAGGATATTCTTGAATTACTGCAAAACAATGCGAGACATCTTCCTGCACCTCCTCTTAAAATAGTGGACCGACTGCAACCAAACTCAGTACACATACTGCTTATTATCAGGCGAAGAACCGCTGTCATGAATTAAACACCTCCCACTCATGCTACAGGAGACACGAAGTCGTAAACTCCGATATTCTTCGTTTACTGCAAAACCGTGCGTGCCATCTTCCTGTACCTCCTCCTACAGTAGTGGACCAACTGCAACCAAACTCGGTACACATACTGCTTACTATCAGGCGAACAACCGCTGTCATGAATAAAACACCTACCACTCACGATATAGGAGACACGAAGTCGTAAACTACGATATTCTTGAATTACTGCAAAACTATGCAACCGTTCTCCCTACACCTCCTCCTAAAGTAGTGGACCGACTGCAACCAAACTCGGTACACATACTGCTTCCTATCAGGCGAACAACCAGTCATGAATTAAACACCTAGCACTCACGCTACAGGAGACACGAAGTCATAAAGTACGATAATCTTGAAATACTGCAAAACCATGCGAGCCATTTTCCTGCACCTCCTCCTCCAGTAGTGGACCGACTGCAACCAAACTCGTTACACATACTGCTTACTATCAGGAGAACAACCGTTGTCATGAATTAAACACCTACCACTCACGCTACAGGAGACAAGAAGTCGTAACCTACGATATTCTTGAATTACTGCAGAACCATGCGAACCATCTTCCTGCACCTCCTCCTAAAGTAGTGGACCGTCTGCAACAAAACTCGGTACACAAACTGCTTACTATCAGGCGAACAACCGCTGTCATGAATTAAACACCTACCACTCACGCTACAGGAGACAGGAAGTCGTAAACTACGATATTCTTGAATTCCTGAAAAACCATGCGAGCCATCTTCCTGCAGCTCCTCCTCCAGTAGTGGACCGACTGCAACCAAACTAGGTACACACACTGCTTACTATCAGGCGAACAACCGCTGTCATGATTTAAACACCTACCACTCACGCTACAGGAGACTAGAAGTCGTAACCTACGATATTCTTGAATTACTGCAAAACCATGCGAACCATCTTCCTGCACCTCCTCCTAAAGTAGTGGACCGACTGCAACCAAACTCGGTACACATACTGTTTACTATCAAGCGAACAACGGCTGTCATGAATTAAACACATACCACTCACGCTACAGGAGACACGAAGTCGTAAACTACGATATTCTTGAATTACTGCAAAACCATGCGAGCCATCTTCCTGCAGCTCCTCCTCCAGTAGTGGACCGACTGCAACCAAACTAGGTACACACACTGCTTACTATCAGGCGAACAACCGCTGTCATGATTTAAACACCTACCACTCACGCTACAGGAGACACGAAGTCGTAAACTACGATATTCTTGAATTACTGCAAAACCATGCGAGCCATCTTCCTGCACCTCCTCCTAAAGTAGTGGACCGACTGCAACCAAACTCGGTACACATACTGTTTACTATCAAGCGAACAACGGCTGTCATGAATTAAACACCTACCACTCACGCTACAGGAGACACGAAGTCGTAAACTACGATATTCTTGAATTACTGCAAAACCATGCGAGCCATCTTCCTGCACCTCCTCCTACAGTAGTGTACCGACTGCAACCAAACTCGGTACACATACTGCTTACTATCAGGCGAACAACCGCTGTCATGAATTAAACACCTACCACTCACGCTACAGGAGACAGGAAGTCGTAAACTACGATATTCTTGAATTCCTGAAAAACCATGCGAGCCATCTTCCTGCAGCTCCTCCTCCAGTAGTGGACCGACTGCAACCAAACTAGGTACACACACTGCTTACTATCAGGCGGACAATCAGTGTCATGAATTAAACATCTACCACTCACGCTACAGGAGACACGAAGTCGTAAACTACGATACTCTTGAATTACTGCAAAAGCATGCGAGCCATCTTCCTGCACCTCCTCCTACAGTAGTGGACCGACTGCAACCAAACTCGGTACACATACTACTTACTATCAGGCGAACAACCGCTGTCATGAATTAAACACCTACCACTCACGCTACAGCAGACACGAAGTCGTAAACTCCGATATTCTTCGTTTACTGCAAAACCATGCGAGACATCTTCCTGCACCTCCTCCTAAAGTAGTGGACTGACTGCAACCAACCTCAGTACACATACTGCTTACTATCAGGCGAACAACCGCTGTCATGAATTAAGCACCTACCACTCACGCTACAGGAGACACGAAGTCGTAAACTCCGATATTCTTCGTTTACTGCAAAACCATGCGTGCCATCTTCCTGTACCTCCTTCTAAAGTAGTGGACCAACTGCAACCAAAATCGGTACACATACTGCTTACTATCAGGCGAACAACCGCTGTCAGGAATAAAACACCTACCACTCACGATATAGGAGACACGAAGTCGTAAACTACGATATTCTTGAATTCCTGAAAAACCATGCGAGCCATCTTCCTGCACCTCCTCCTAAAGTACTGGACCGACTGCAACCAAACTCGGTACACATACTGCTTACTATCAGGAGAACAACCGTTGTCATGAATTAAACACCTACCACTCACGCCACAGGAGACACGAAGTCGTAAACTCCAATATTCTTCGCTTACTGCAAAAACATGCGTGCCATCTTCCTGCACCTCCTCCTAAAGTAGTGGACCGTCTGCAACAAAACTCGGTACACAAACTGCTTACTATCAGGCGAACAACCGCTGTCATGAATTAAACACCTACCACTCACGCTACAGGAGACAGGAAGTCGTAAACTACGATATTCTTGAATTACTGCAAAACCATGCGAGCCATCTTCCTGCACCTCCTCCTAAAGTAGTGGACCGACTGCAACCAAACTCAGTACACGTACTGTTTACAATCAAGCGAACAACGGCTGTCATGAATTAAACACCTACCACTCACGCTACAGGCGACACGAAGTCGTAAACTACGATATTCTTGAATTACTGCAAAACCATGCGAGTAATCTTCCTGCACCTCCTCCTAAAGTACTGGGGCGACTGCAACCAAACTCGTTACACATACTGCTTACAATCAGGCGAACAACGGCTGTCAAGAATTAAACACCTACCACTCACGCTACAGGAGACACGAAGTCTTAACTAGGCTATTCTTGAATTACTGCAAAACAATGCTAGCAATCTTCCTGCACCTCCTCCTCCAGTACTGGACCGAAAGCAACCAAACTCGGTACACATACTGCTTACTATCAGGCGAACAACCGCTGTCATGAATTAAACACCTACCACTCACGCTACAGGAGACACGAAGTCGTAAACTACGATATTCTTGAATTACTGCAAAACCATGCGAGCCATCTTCCTGCACCTCCTCCTACAGTAGTGGACCGACTGCAACCAAACTCGGTACACATACTGCTTACTATCAGGCGAACAACCGCTGTCATGAATTAAACACCTACCACTCACGCTACAGGAGACACGAAGTCGTAAACTACGATATTCTTGAATTACTGCAAAACAATGCGAGACATCTTCCTGCACCTCCTCTTAAAATAGTGGACCGACTGCAACCAAACTCAGTACACATACTGCTTACTATCAGGCGGACAATCAGTGTCATGAATTAAACATCTACCACTCACGCTACTGGAGACACGAAGTCGTAAACTACGATACTCTTGAATTACTGCAAAAGATTGCGAGCCATCTTCCTGCACCTCCTCCTCCAGTAGTGGACCGACTGCAACCAAACTCGGTACACATACTACTTTCTATCAGGCGAACAACCGCTGTCATGAATTAAAAACCTACCACTCACGCTACAGGAGACACGAAGTCGTAACCTACGATATTCTTGAATTACTGCAAAACCATGCGAACCATCTTCCTGCACCTCCTCCTAAAGTAGTGGACCGTCTGCAACAAAACTCGGTACACAAACTGCTTACTATCAGGCGAACAACCGCTGTCATGAATTAAACACCTACCACTCACGCTACAGGAGACAGGAGGTCGTAAACTACGATATTCTTGAATTACTGCAAAACCATGCGAGCCATCTTCCTGCACCTCCTCCTAAAGTAGTGGACCGACTGCAACCAAACTCGGTACACATACTGTTTACTATCAAGCGAACAGCGGCTGTCATGAATTAAACACCTACCACTCACGCTACAGGAGACACGAAGTCGTAAACTACGATATTCTTGAATTACTGCAAAACCATGCGAGCCATCTTCCTGCACCTCCTCCTACAGTAGTGTACCGACTGCAACCAAACTCGGTACACATACTGCTTACTATCAGGCGAACAACCGCTGTCATGAATTAAACACTTACCACTCACTCTACAGGAGACACGAAGTCGTAAACTACGATATTCTTGAATTACTGCAAAACCATGCGAGCCATCTTCCTGCACCTCCTCTTAAAGTAGTGGACCGACTGCAACCAAACTCAGTACACATACTGCTTACTATCAGGCGGACAATCAGTGTCATGAATTAAACATCTACCACTCACGCTACTGGAGACACAAAGTCGTAAACTACGATACTCTTGAATTACTGCAAAAGCATGCGAGCCATCTTCCTGCACCTCCTCCTCCAGTAGAGTACCGACAGCAACCAAACTCGGTACACATACTACTTACTATCAGGCGAACAACCGCTGTCATGAATTATACACCTACCACTCACGCAACAGGAGACACGAAGTCGTAAACTCCGATATTCTTCGTTTACTGCAAAACCATGCGTGCCATCTTCCTGCACCTCCACCTAAAATAGTAGACCGACTGCAACCAAACTCAGTACACACACTGCTTATTATCAGGCGAAGAACCGCTGTCATGAATTAAACACCTCCCACTCATGCTACAGGAGACAAGAAGTCGTAACCTACGATATTCTTGAATTACTGCAAAACCATGCGAACCATCTTCCTGCACCTCCTCCTAAAGTAGTGGACCGTCTGCAACAAAACTCGGTACACAAACTGCTTACTATCAGGCGAACAACCGCTGTCATGAATTAAACACCTACCACTCACGCTACAGGAGACAGGAGGTCGTAAACTACGATATTCTTGAATTACTGCAAAACCATGCGAGCCATCTTCCTGCACCTCCTCCTAAAGTAGTGGACCGACTGCAACCAAACTCGGTACACATACTGTTTACTATCAAGCGAACAGCGGCTGTCATGAATTAAACACCTACCACTCACGCTACAGGAGACACGAAGTCGTAAACTACGATATTCTTGAATTACTGCAAAACCATGCGAGCCATCTTCCTGCACCTCCTCCTACAGTAGTGTACCGACTGCAACCAAACTCGGTACACATACTGCTTACTATCAGGCGAACAACCGCTGTCATGAATTAAACACTTACCACTCACTCTACAGGAGACACGAAGTCGTAAACTACGATATTCTTGAATTACTGCAAAACCATGCGAGCCATCTTCCTGCACCTCCTCTTAAAGTAGTGGACCGACTGCAACCAAACTCAGTACACATACTGCTTACTATCAGGCGGACAATCAGTGTCATGAATTAAACATCTACCACTCACGCTACTGGAGACACAAAGTCGTAAACTACGATACTCTTGAATTACTGCAAAAGCATGCGAGCCATCTTCCTGCACCTCCTCCTCCAGTAGAGTACCGACAGCAACCAAACTCGGTACACATACTACTTACTATCAGGCGAACAACCGCTGTCATGAATTATACACCTACCACTCACGCAACAGGAGACACGAAGTCGTAAACTCCGATATTCTTCGTTTACTGCAAAACCATGCGTGCCATCTTCCTGCACCTCCACCTAAAATAGTAGACCGACTGCAACCAAACTCAGTACACACACTGCTTACTATCAGGCGAACAACCGCTGTCATGAATTAAACACCTACCACTCACGCTACAGGAGACACGAAGTCGTAAACGACGATAGTCTTGAATTACTGCAAAACCATGCGAACCATCTTCCTGCACCTCCTCCTTAAGTAGTGGACCGACTGCAACCAAACTCAGTACACATACTGCTTACTATTCTGCGGACAATCAGTGTCATGAATTAAACATCTACCACTCACGCTACAGGAGACAGGAAGTCGTAAACTACGATACTCTTGAATTACTGCAAAAGCATGCGAGCCATCTTCCTGCACCTCCTCCTACAGTAGTGGACCGACTGCAACCAAACTCGGTACACATACTACTTACTATCAGGCGAACAACCGCTGTCATGAATTAAACACCTACCACTCACGCTACAGCAGACACGAAGTCGTAAACTCCGATATTCTTCGTTTACTGCAAAACCATGTGTGACATCTTCCTGCACCTCCTCCTAAAGTAGTGGACTGACTGCAACCAACCTCAGTACACATACTGCTTACTATCAGGCGAACAACCGCTGTCATGAATTAAACACCTACCACTCACGCTACAGGAGACACGAAGTCGTAAACTCCGATATTCTTCGTTTACTGCAAAACCATGCGTGCCATCTTCCTGTACCTCCTTCTAAAGTAGTGGACCAACTGCAACCAAAATCGGTACACATACTGCTTACTATCAGGCGAACAACCGCTGTCAGGAATAAAACACCTACCACTCACGATATAGGAGACACGAAGTCGTAAACTACGATATTCTTGAATTACTGCAAAACCATGCAACCGTTCTCCCTACACCTCCTCCTAAAGTACTGGACCGACTGCAACCAAACTCGGTACACATACTGCTTCCTATCAGGCGAACAACCAGTCACGAATTAAACACCTAGCACTCACGCTACAGGAGACACGAAGTCATAAAGTACGATAATCTTGAAATACTGCAAAACCATGCGAGCAATCTTCCTGCACCTCCTCCTCCAGTAGTGGACCGACAGCAACCAAACTCGTTACACATACTGCTTACTATCAGGAGAACAACCGTTGTCATGAATTAAACACCTACCACTCACGCTACAGGAGACTAGAAATCGTAACCTACGATATTCTTGAATTACTGCAAAACCATGCGAACCATCTTCCTGCGCCTCCTCCTAAAGTAGTGGACCGTCTGCAACAAAACTCGGTACACAAACTGCTTACTATCAGGCGAACAACCGCTGTCATGAATTAAACACCTACCACTCACGATATAGGAGACACGAAGTCGTAAACTACGATATTCTTGAATTCCTGAAAAACCATGCGAGCCATCTTCCTGCAGCTCCTCCTCCAGTAGTGGACCGACTGCAACCAAACTAGGTACACATACTGCTTACTATCAGGCGAACAACCGCTGTCATGATTTAAACACCTACCACTCACGCTACAGGAGACACGAAGTCGTAAACTACGATATTCTTGAATTACTGCAAAACCATGCGAGCCATCTTCCTGCACCTCCTCCTAAAGTAGTGGACCGACTGCAACCAAACTCGGTACACATACTGTTTACTATCAAGCGAACAACGGCTGTCATGAATTAAACATCTACCACTCACGCTACAGGAGACACGAAGTCGTAAACTACGATATTCTTGAATTACTCAAAACCATGCGAGCCATCTTCCTGCACCTCCTCCTACAGTAGTGGACCGACTGCAACCAAACTCGGTACACATACTACTTACTATCAGGCGAACAACCGCTGTCATGAATTATACACCTACCACTCACGCTACAGGAGACACGAAGTCGTAAACTCCGATATTCTTCGTTTATGCAAAACCATGCGTGCCATCTTCCTGCACCTCCACCTAAAATAGTGGACCGACTGCAACCAAACTCAGTACACTTACTGCTTACTATCAGGCGAACAACCGCTGTCATGAATTAAACACCTACCACTCACTCTACAGGAGACACAAAGTCGTAAACTACGATACTCTTGAATTACTGCAAAACCATGCGAGCCATCTTCCTGCACCTCCTCCTCCAGTAGTGGACCGACTGCAACCAAACTCGGTACACATACTGATTGCAATCAGGCGAACAACCGCTGTCATGAATTAAACACCTACCACTCACTCTACAGGAGACACGAAGTCGTAAACTACGATATTCTTGAAGTACTGCAAAACCATTCGAGCAATCTTTCTGCACCTCCTCCTAAAGTACTGGAGCGACTGCAACCAAACTCGTTACACATACGGCTTACAATCAGGCGAACAACGGCTGTCAAGAATTAAACACCTACCACTCACGCTACAGGAGACACGAAGTCTTAACTAGGATATTCTTGAATTACTGCAAAACCATGCGAGCCATCTTCCTGCACCTCCTCTTCCAGTACTGGACCGAAAGCAACCAAACTCGGTACACATACTGCTTACTTTCAGGCGAACAACCGCTGTCATGAATTAAAAACCTACCACTCTCGCTACATGACCCACGAAGTCGTAAACTACGATATTCTTGAATTACTGCCAAACCATGCGAGCCATCTTCCTGCACCTCCTCCTAAAGTACTGGACCGACTGCAACCAAACTCGGTACACATACTGCTTACTATCAGGAGAACAACCGTTGTCATGAATTAAACACCTACCACTCACGCCACAGGAGACAGGAAGTCGTAAACTACGATATTCTTGAATTCCTGAAAAACCATGCGAGCCATCTTCCTGCAGCTCCTCCTCCAGTAGTGGACCGACTGCAACCAAACTCGGTTCAGATACTGCTTACTATCAGGCGAACAACCGCTGTCATGAATTAAGAACCTACCACTCACGCTACAGGACACACGATGTCGTAAACTACGATATTCTTGAATTCCTGCAAAACCATGCGAGCCATCTTCCTGCACCTCCTCCTAAAGTAGTGGACCGACTGCAACCATACTCGGTACACATACTACTTACTATCAGGCGAACAACCGCTGTCATGAATTAAACACCTACCACTCACGCTACAGGAGACACGAAGTCGTAAACTCCGATATTCTTCGTTTACTGCAAAAACATGCGTGCCATCTTCCTGCACCTCCTCCTTAAGTAGTGGACCGTCTGCAACAAAACTCGGTACACAAACTGCTTACTATCAGGCGAACAACCGCTGTCATGAATTAAACACCTACCACTCACGCTACAGGAGACAGGAAGTCGTAAACTACGATATTCTTGAATAACTGCAAAACCATGCGAGCCATCTTCCTGCACCTCCTCCTAAAGTAGTGGACCGACTGCAACCAAACTCAGTACACGTACTGTTTACTATCAAGCGAACAACGGCTGTCATGAATTAAACACCTACCACTCACGCTACAGGAGACACGAAGTCGTAAACTACGACATTCTTGAATTACTGCAAAACCATGCGAGCAATCTTCCTGCACCTACTCCTAAAGTACTGGAGCGACTGCAACCAAACTCGTTACACATACTGCTTACAATCAGGCGAACAACGGCTGTCAAGAATTAAACACCTACCACTCACGCTACAGGAGACTCGAAGTCTTAACTAGGATATTCTTGAATTACTGCAAAACCATGCGAGCAATCTTCCTGCACCTCCTCCTCCAGTACTGGACCGAAAGCAACCAAACTCGGTACACATACTGCTTACTATCAGGCGAACAACCGCTGTCATGAATTAAACACCTACCACTCACGCTACAGGAGACACGAAGTCGTAAACTACGATATTCTTGAATTACTGCAAAACCATGCGAGCCATCTTCCTGCACCTCCTCCTTAAGTAGTGGACCGACTGCAACCAAACTCGGTACACATACTGCTTACTATCAGGCGAACAACCGCTGTCATGAATTAAACACCTACCACTCACGCTACAGGAGACACGAAGTTGTAAACTACGATATTCTTGAATTACTGCAAAACAATGCGAGAAATCTTCCTGCACCTCCTCTTAAAATAGTGGACCGACTGCAACCAAACTCAGTACACATACTGCTTACTATCAGGCGGACAATCATTGTCATGAATTAAACATCTACCACTCACGCTACTGGAGACACGAAGTCGTAAACTACGATACTCTTGAATTACTGCAAAAGATTGCGAGCCATCTTCCTGCACCTCCTCCTCCAGTAGTGGACCGACTGCAACCAAACTCGGTACACATACTACTTTCTATCAGGCGAACAACCGCTGTCATGAATTAAAAACCTACCACTCACGCTACAGGAGACACGAAGTCGTAAACTCCGATAATCTTCGTTTACTGCAAAACCATGCGTGCCATCTTCCTGCACCTCCTCCTAAAGTAGTGGACCGACTGCAACCAAACTCAGTACACATACTGCTTATTATCAGGCGAAGAACCGCTGTCATGAATTAAACACCTCCCACTCATGCTACAGGAGACACGAAGTCGTAAACTCCGATATTCTTCGTTTACTGCAAAACCGTGCGTGCCATCTTCCTGCACCTCCACCTAAAATAATGGACCGACTGCAACCAAACTCAGTACACTTACTGCTTACTATCAGGCGAACAACCGCTGTCATGAATTAAACACCTACCACTCACGCTACAGGAGACACGAAGTCGTAAACTACGATAGTCTTGAATTACTGCAAAACCATGCGAACCATCTTCCTGCACCTCCTCCTTAAGTAGTGGACCGACTGCAACCAAACTCAGTACACACACTGCTTACTATCAGGCGGACAATCAGTGTCATGAATTAAACATCTACCACTCACGCTACAGCAGACACGAAGTCGTAAACTACGATACTCTTGAATTACTGCAAAAGCATGCGAGCCATCTTCCTGCACCTCCTCCTACAGTAGTGGACCGACTGCAACCAAACTCGGTACACATACTACTTACTATCAGGCGAACAACCGCTGTCATGAATTAAACACCTACCACTCACGCTACAGCAGACACGAAGTCGTAAACTCCGATATTCTTCGTTTACTGCAAAACCATGTGTGACATCTTCCTGCACCTCCTACTAAAGTAGTGGACTGACTGCAACCAACCTCAGTACACATACTGCTTACTATCAGGCGAACAACCGCTGTCATGAATTAAACACCTACCACTCACGCTACAGGAGACACGAAGTCGTAAACTCCGATATTCTTCGTTTACTGCAAAACCATGCGTGCCATCTTCCTGTACCTCCTTCTAAAGTAGTGGACCAACTGCAACCAAAATCGGCACACATACTGCTTACTATCAGGCGAACAACCGCTGTCAGGAATAAAACACCTACCACTCACGATATAGGAGACACGAAGTCGTAAACTACGATATTCTTGAATTACTGCAAAACCATGCAACCGTTCTCCCTACACCTCCTCCTAAAGTACTGGACCGACTGCAACCAAACTCGGTACACATACTGCTTCCTATCAGGCGAACAACCAGTCACGAATTAAACACCTAGCACTCACGCTACAGGAGACACGAAGTCATAAAATACGATAATCTTGAAATACTGCAAAACCATGCGAGCAATCTTCCTGCACCTCCTCCTCCAGTAGTGGACCGACTGCAACCAAACTCGTTACACATACTGCTTACTATCAGGAGAACAACCGTTGTCATGAATTAAACACCTACCACTCACGCTACAGGAGACTAGAAGTCGTAACCTACGATATTCTTGAATTACTGCAAAACCATGCGAACCATCTTCCTGCACCTCCTCCTAAAGTAGTGGACCGTCTGCAACAAAACTCGGTACACAAACTGCTTACTATCAGGCGAACAACCGCTGTCATGAATTAAACACCTACCACTCACGATATAGGAGACACGAAGTCGTAAACTACGATATTCTTGAATTCCTGAAAAACCATGCGAGCCATCTTCCTGCAGCTCCTCCTCCTGTAGTGGACCGACTGCAACCAAACTAGGTACATATACTGCTTACTATCAGGCGAACAACCGCTGTCATGATTTAAACACCTACCACTCACGCTACAGGAGACACGAAGTCGTAAACTACGATATTCTTGAATTACTGCAAAACCATGCGAGCCATCTTCCTGCACCTCCTCCTAAAGTAGTGGACCGACTGCAACCAAACTCGGTACACATACTGTTTACTATCAAGCGAACAACGGCTGTCATGAATTAAACACCTACCACTCACGCTACAGGAGACACGAAGTCGTAAACTACGATATTCTTGAATTACTGCAAAACCATGCGAGCAATCTTCCTGCACCTCCTCCTACAGTAGTGGACCGACTGCAACCAAACTCGATACACATACTGCTTACTATCAGGCGAACAACCGCTGTCATGAATTAAACACTTACCACTCACTCTGCAGGAGACACGAAGTCGTAAACTACGATATTCTTGAATTACTGCAAAACCATGTGAGCCATCTTCCTGCACCTCCTCTTAAAGTAGAGGACCGACTGCAACCAAACTCAGTACACATACTGCTTACTATCAGGCGGACAATCAGTGTCATGAATAAAACATCTACCACTCACGCTACTGGTGACACAATGTCGTAAACTACGATACTCTTGAATTACTGCAAAAGCATGCGAGCCATCTTCCTGCACCTCCTCCTCCAGTAGTGGACCGAAAGCAACCAAACTCGGTACACATACTACTTACTATCAGGCGAACAACCGCTGTCATGAATTATACACCTACCACTCACGCTACAGGAGACACGAAGTCGTAAACTCCGATATTCTTCGTTTATGCAAAACCATGCGTGCCAACTTCCTGCACCTCCACCTAAAATAGTGGACCGACTGCAACCAAACTCAGTACACTTACTGCTTACTATCAGGCGAACAACCGCTGTCATGAATTAAACACCTACCACTCACTCTACAGGAGACACAAAGTCGTAAACTACGATACTCTTGAATTACTGCAAAACCATGCGAGCCATCTTTCTGCACCTCCTCCTCCAGTAGTGGACCGACTGCAACCAAACTCGGTACACATACTGCTTGCAATCAGGCGAACAACCGCTGTCATGAATTAAACACCTACCACTCACTCTACAGGAGACACGAAGTCGTAAACTACGATATTCTTGAAGTACTGCAAATCCATTCGAGCAATCTTTCTGCACCTCCTCCTAAAATACTGGAGCGACTGCAACCAAACTCGTTACACATACGGCTTACAATCAGGCGAACAACGGCTGTCAAGAATTAAACACCTACCACTCACGCTACAGGAGACACGAAGTCGTAAACTACGATATTCTTGAATTACTGCAAAACCATGCGAGACATCTTCCTGCACCTCCTCCTCCAGTACTGGACCGAAAGCAACCAAACTCGGTACACATACTGCTTACTTTCAGGCGAACAACCGCTGTCATGAATTAAAAACCTACCACTCTCGCTACAGGACCCACGAAGTCGTAAACTACGATATTCTTGAATTACTGCCAAACCATGCGAGCCATCTTCCTGCACCTCCTCCCAAAGTACTGGACCGACTGCAACCAAACTCGGTACACATACTGCTTACTATCAGGAGAACAACCGTTGTCATGAATTAAACACCTACCACGCACGCCACAGGAGACAGGAAGTCGTAAACTACGATATTCTTGAATTCCTGAAAAACCATGCGAGCCATCTTCCTGCAGCACCTCCTCCAGTAGTGGACCGACTGCAACTAAACTCGGTTCAGATACTGCTTACTATCAGGCGAACAACCGCTGTCATGAATTAAGAACCTACCACTCACGCTACAGGACACACGATGTCGTAAACTACGATATTCTTGAATTCCTGCAAAACCATGCGAGCCATCTTCATGCACCTCCTCCTAAAGTAGTGGACCGACTGCAACCATACTCGGTACACATACTACTTACTATCAGGCGAACAACCGCTGTCATGAATTAAACACCTACCACTCACGCTACAGGAGACACGAAGTCGTAAACTCCGATATTCTTCGTTTACTGCAAAAACATGCGTGCCATCTTCCTGCACGTCCTCCTAAAGTAGTGGACCGTCTGCAACAAAACTCGGTACACAACCTGCTTACTATCAGGCGAACAACCGCTGTCATGAATTAAACACCTACCACTCACGCTACAGGAGACAGGAAGTCGTAAACTACGATATTCTTGAATAACTGCAAAACCATGCGAGCCATCTTCCTGCACCTCCTCCTAAAGTAGTGGACCGACTGCAACCAAACTCAGTACACGTACTGTTTACTATCTAGCGAACAACGGCTGTCATGAATTAAACACCTACCACTCACGCTACAGGAGACACGAAGTCGTAAACTACGATATTCTTGAATTACTGCAAAACCATGCGAGCCATCTTCCTGCACCTCCTCCTACAGTAGTGGACCGACTGCAACCAAACTCGGTACACATACTGCTTACTATCAGGCGAACAACCGCTGTCATGAATTAAAAACCTACCACTCACGCTACAGGAGACACGAAGTCGTAAACCACGATATTCTTGAATTACTGCAAAACAATGCGAGAAATCTTCCTGCACCTCCTCTTAAAATAGTGGACCGACTGCAACCAAACTCAGTACACATACTGCTTACTATCAGGCGGACAATCAGTGTCATGAAATAAACATCTACCACTCACGCTACTGGAGACACGAAGTCGTAAACTACGATACTCTTGAATTACTGCAAAAGATTGCGAGCCATCTTCCTGCACCTCCTCCTCCAGTAGTGGACCGACTGCAACCAAACTCGGTACACATACTACTTTCTATCAGGCGAACAACCGCTGTCATGAATTAAAAACCTACCACTCACGCTACAGGAGACACGAAGTCGTAAACTCCGATATTCTTCGTTTACTGCAAAACCATGCGTGCAATCTTCCTGCACCTCCTCCTAAAGTAGTGGACCGACTGCAACCAAACTCAGTACACATACTGCTTATTATCAGGCGAAGAACCGCTGTCATGAATTAAACACCTCCCACTCATGCTACAGGAGACACGAAGTCGTAAACTCCGATATTCTTCGTTTACTGCAAAACCGTGCGTGCCATCTTTTTGCACCTCCTCCTAAAGTAGTGGACCGACTGCAACCAAACTCGGTACACATACTGCTTACTATCAGGCGAACAACCGCTGTCATGAATTAAACACCTACCACTCACGCTACAGGAGACACGAAGTCGTATACCATGGTATTCTTGAATTACTGCAATATCATTCGAGAAATCTTCCTGCACCTCCTCCTAAAGTAGTGGACCGACTGCAACCAAACTCGGTACACATACTGCTTCCTATCAGGCGAACAACCGCTGTCATGAACTAAACACCTACCACTCACGCTACAGGAGACACGAAGTCGTAAACTACGATATTCTTGAATTACAGCAAAATCTTTCGAACCATCTTACTGCATCTCCTGCTAAAGTAGTGGACCGACTGCAACCAAACTCGGAACACATACTGCTTACTATCAGGCGAACAACCGCTGTCATGAATTAAACACTTACCACTCACGCTACAGGAGACACGAAGTCGTAAACTACGATATTCTTGAATTACTGCAAAACCATTCCAGCCATCTTCCTGCACCTCCTCCTAAACTAGAGGACCGACTGAAACCAATCTCGGTACACATACTGCTTACTATCAGGCGAACAACCGCTGTCATGATTTAAACACCTACCACCCACGGTACAGGAGACACGAAGTCGTAAACTACGGTATTCTTGAATTACTGCAAAATCATTCGAGACTTCTTCCTGCACCTCCTCTTAAAGTATTGGACCGACTGCAACCAAACTCGGTACACATACTGCTTACTGTCAGGCGAACAACCGCTGTCATGAATTAAACACGTACCACTCACGCTAGAGGAGACACGAAGTCGAAAACTACGATAATCTTGAATTACTGCAAAACCATGCTAGCAATCTTCCTGCACCTCCTTCTAAAGTAGTGGACCGACTGCAACCAATCTCGATACACATACTGCTTACTATCAGGCGAACAACCGCTGTCAAGAATTAAACACCTACCACTCACGCTACAGGAGACACGAAGTCTTCAACTACGATATTCTTGAATTACTGCAAAACCATGCGAGCCATCTTCCTGCACCTCCTCCTAAAGTAGTGGACAGACAGCAACCAAACGCGGAACACATACTGCTTACTATCAGGCGAACAACCGCTGTCATGAATTAAACACCTACCACTCACGCTACAGGAGACACGAAGTCGTAAACTACGATATTCTTGAATTACTGCAAAACCATGCTAGCTATCATCCTGCACCTCCTCGTAAAGTAGTGGACTGACTGCAACCAAACTCGGTACACATACGGCTTACTATCAGGCGAACAACCGCTTTCATGAATTAAACACCTACCACTCACGCTACAGGAGACACGAAGTCGTAAACTACGATATTCTTGAATTACTGCAAAACCATTCGAGCAATCTTCCTGCACCTCCTCCTCCAGTAATGGACCGGCTGCAACCAAACTTGGTACACATACTGCTTATTATCAGGCGAACAACCGCTGTCATGAATTAAACACCTACCACTCACGCTACAGGAGACTCGGAATCGTAAAATACGATATTCTTGAATTACTGCACAATCATGAGGGCCATCTTCCTGCACCTCCTCCAAAAGTAGTGGACTGACTGCAACCAAACTCGGTACACATACAGCTAACTATCAGGCGAACAACCTCTGTCATGAATTAAACACCTACCACTCACGCTACAGGAGACACGAAGTCGTAAACTACGATATTCTTGAATTACTGCAAAACCATGCGAGCAATCTTCCTGCACCTCCTCCTAAAGTAGTTTACCGACTGCAACCAAACTCGGTACAAATAACTGCTTACTATCAGGCGAACAACCGCTGTCAGGAATTAAACACCTACCACTCACGCAACAGGAGACACGAACTCGTAAACTACGATATTCTTGAATTACTGCAAAATCATGCGAGGCATCTTCCTGCACCTCCTTCTAAAGTAGTGGACCGACTGCAACCAATCTCGATACACATACTGCTTACTATCAGGCGAACAACCGCTGTCAAGAATTAAACACCTACCACTCACGCTACAGGAGACACGAAGTCTTCAACTACGATAATCTTGAATTACTGCAAAACCATGCGAGCCATCTTCCTGCACCTCCTCCTAAAGTAATGGACCGACAGCAACCAAACGCGGAACACACACTGCTTACTATCAGGCGAACAACCGCTGTCATGAATTAAACACCTACCTCTCACGCTACAGGAGACACGAAGTCGTAAACTACGATATTCTTGAATTACTGCAAAACCATGCTAGCTATCATCCTGCACCTCCTCGTAAAGTAGTGGACTGACTGCAACCAAACTCGGTACACATACGGCATACAATCAGGCGAACAACCGCTGTCATGAATTAAACACCTACCACTCACGCTACAGGAGACACGAAGTCGTAAACTACGATATTCTTGAATTACTGCAAAACCATTCGAGCAATCTTCCTGCACCTCCTCCTCCAGTAATGGACCGGCTGCAACCAAACTCGGTACACATTCTGCTTACTATCAGGCGAACAACCGCTGTCATGAATTAAACACCTACCACTCACGCTACAGGAGACACGAAGTCGTAAACTACGATATTCTTGAATTACTGCAAAACCATTCGAGCAATCTTCCTGCACCTCCTCCTCCAGTAATGGACCGGCTGCAACCAAACTCGGTACACATACTGCTTACTATCAGGCGAACAACCGCTGTCATGAATTAAACACCTACCACTCACGCTACAGGAGACTCGGAGTCGTAAACTACGATATTCTTGAATTACTGCACAACCATGAGGGCCACCTTCCTGCACCTCCTCCAAAAGTAGTTTACCGACTGCAACCAAACTCGGTACACATACTGCTTACTATCAGGCGAACAACCGCTGTCATGAATTAAACACCTACCACTCACGCAACAGGAGACACGAACTCGTAAACTACGATATTCTTGAATTACTGCAAAATCATGCGAGGTATCTTCCTGCACCTCCACCTAATGTAGTGGACCGACTGCAACCAAACTCGGTACACATATTGCATACTATCAGGCGAACAAACGCTGTCATGAATTAAACACCTACAAATCACGCTACAGGAGACACGAAATCGTAAAGTACGATATTCTTGAATTACTGCAAAATCATGCGATCCATCTTTCTGCACTTCCTCCTAAAGTAGTGGACCGACTGCAACCAAACTCGGTACACATACTGCTTACTATCAGGCGAACAACCGCTGTCATGAATTAAACACCTACCACTCACGCTACAGGAGACGCGGTGTCGTAAACTACAATATTCTTGAATTACTGCAAAACCATGCGAGCCATCTTCCTGCAGCTCCTCTTAAAGTAGTGGACCGACTGCAACCAAACTCGGTACACATATTGCATACTATCAGGCGAACAACCTCTGTCATGATTTAACACCTACCACTCACCCTACAGCAGACACGAAGTCGTAAACTACGATATTCTTGAATTACTGCAAAACCGCTGTCATGAATTAAACACCTACCACTCACGCTACAGGAGACTCGGTGTCGTAAACTACAATATTCTTGAATTACTGCTAAACCATGCGAGCCATCTTCCTGCAGCTCCTCCTAAAGTAGTGGACCGACAGCAACCAAACTCGGTACACATACTGCTTACTATCAGGCGAACAACCGCTGTCATGAATTAAACACCTACCACTCACGCTACAGGAGACACGAAGTCGTAAACTACGATATTCTTGAATTACTGCAGAACCATGCGAGACATCATACTGCACCTCCTCCTAAAGTAGTGGACCGACTGCATCCAAACTCGGTACACATTCTGTTTACTATCAGGCGAACAACCGCTGTCATGATTTAAACACCTACCGTCCACGGTACAGGAGACACGAAGTCGTAAACTACGGTATTCTTGAATTACTGCAAAATCATTCGAGACTTCTTCCTGCACCTCCTCTTATAGTATTGGAACGGCTCCAACCAAACTCGGTACACATACTGCTTACTATCAGGCGAACAACCGCTGTCATGAATTAAACACCTACCACTCACGCTACAGGAGACCTGAAGTCGAAAAGTACGATACTCTTGAATTACTGCAAAACCATGCGAGCCATCTTCCTGCACCTCCTCCTAAAGTAGTGGACCGACTGCAACCACACTCGGTACACATACTGCTTACTATCAGGCGAACAACCGCTGTCAAGATTTAAACACCTACCACTCACGCTACAGGAGACACGAAGTCGTAAACTACGGTATTCTTGAATTACTGCAAAACCATGCGAGCAATCTTCCTGCACCTCCTCCTAAAGTAATGTAACGACTGCTACCAATCTCGGTACACATACTGCTTACTATCAGGCGAACAAACGCTGTCATGAATTAAACACCTACCACTCACGCTACAGGAGACACGAAGTTGTAAATTATGATATTCTTGAATTACTACAAAACCATGCGAGACATCTTCCTGCACATCATCCTAAAGTAGTGGACCGACTGTAACCAAACTCGGTACACATACTGCTTACCATCAAGCGAACAACCGCTGTCATGAATTAAACACCTACCACTCACGCTACAGGAGGCACGAAGTCGTAAACTACGTTATTCTTGAATTACTGCAAAACCATGCGAGCCATCTCTCTGCACCTCCTCCTAAAGTAGTGGAACGACTGCAACCAATCTCGGTACACATACTGCTTACTATCAGGCGAACAAACGCTGTCATGAATTAAACACCTCCCACTCACGCTACAGGAGAGACGAAGTTGTAAATTATGATAATCTTGAATTACTACAAAACCATGCGAGACATCTTCCTGCACCTCGTCCTAAAGTAGTGGATCGACTGCAACCAAACTCGGTACACATACTGGTTACAATCAGGCGAACATCAGCTGTCATTAATTAAACACCTACCACTCAAGCTACATGAGACACGAAGTCGTATACTACGATTTTCTTGAATTACTGCAAAACAATGATGGCAATCTTCCTGCACCTCCTCCTAAAATATTGGACTGACTGCAACCAAACTCGGTACACATACTGCTTATTATCAGGCGAACAACCGCTGTCATGAATTAAACACCTCTCACTCACGCTACAGGAGACGCGAAGAAGTAAACTACGATATTCTTGAATTACTGCAAAACCATGCGAGCCATCATCCTGCACCTCCTCCTCCAGTAGTGGACTAACTGCAACCAAACTCGGTACACATACAGCTCAATATCAGGCGAACAAACGCTGTCATGAGTTAAACACCTACCACTCACGCTACAGGAGACACGAAGTCGAAAACTACGATATTCTTGAATTACTGCAAAACCATGCGAGACATCTTCCTGCACCTCCTCCTCCAGTATTGGACTGGCTCTAACCAAACTCGGTACACATTCTGCTTACTAATAGGCGAACCAACGCTGTCATTAATTAAACACCTACCACTCACGCTACAGGAGACACGAAGTCGTAAACTACGATATTCTTGAATTACTGCAGAACCATGCGAGACATCATCCTGCACCTCCTCCTAAAGTAGTGGACCGACTGCATCCAAACTCGGTACACATTCTGTTTACTATCAGGCGAACAACCGCTGTCATTATTTAAACACCTACCGTCCACGGTACAGGAGGCACGAAGTCGTAAACTACGGTATTCTTGAATTACTGCAAAATCATTCGAGAATTCTTCCTGCACCTCCTCTTATAGTATTGGAACGGCTCCAACCAAACTCGGTACACATACTGCTTACTATCAGGCGAACAACCGCTGTCATGAATTAAACACCTACCACTCACGCTACAGGAGACCTGAAGTCGAAAAGTACGATACTCTTGAATTACTGCAAAACCATGCGAGCCATCTTCCTGCACCTCCTCCTAAAGTAGTGGACCGACTGCAACCACACTCGGTACACATCCTGCTTACTATCAGGCGAACAAACGCTGTCATGAATTAAACACCTACCACTCACGCTACCGGAGACATGAAGTCGTAAACTACAGTATTCTTGAATTACGGCTAAATCATTCGAGACATCTTCCTGCACCTCCTCCTAAAGTAGTGTACCGACTGCAACCAAACTCGGTACACAAACTGCTTACTATCAGGCGAACAAACGCCGTCATGAATTAAACACCTACCACTCACACTACAGGAGACACGAAGTCGTAAACTACGATATTCTTGAATTACAGCAAAACCATGCGAGCCATCTTCCTGCACCTTGTCCTAAAGTAATGGACCGACTGCAACCAAACTCGGTACACGTCCTGCTTACTATCAGGCGAACAACCGCTGTCATGAATTAAACACCTACCACTCACGCTACAGGAGACACGAAGTTGTAAACTACGGTATTCTTGAATTACTGCAAAACCATGCGAGCCATCTTCCTGCACCTCCTCCTAAAGTAGCGGACCGACTGCAACCAATCTCGATACACATACTGCTTACTATCAGGCGAACAACTGCTGTCAAGATTTAACACCTACCACTCACGCTTCAGGAGACTCGGTGTCGTAAACAACGATATTCTTGAATTACTGCTTAACCATGCGAGCAATCTTCCTGCACCTCCTCCAAAAGTAGTGGACCGACTGCAACCAAACTCGGTACACATACTGCTTACTATCAGGCGAACATCCGCTGTCATGAATTAAACACCTACCACTCACGCTTCAGGAGACACGAAGTCGTAAACTACGATATTCTTGAATTACTGCAAAACCATGCCAGCTATCTTCCCGCACCTCCTCCTAAAGTCGTGGACCGACTGCAATCAAACTCGGAACACATACTGCTTACTATCAGGCGAACAACCGCTGTCATGAATTAAACACCTACCACACACGCTACAGGAGACACGATGTCGTAAACTACGATATTCTTGAATTACTGCAAAATCATGCCAGCCATCATCCTGCACCCCCTCGTAAAGTAATGGACCGACTGCAACCAAACTCGGAACACATACTGCTTACTATCAGGCGAACAAACGCTGTCATGAATTAAAAACCTACCACTCAAGCTACAGGAGACACGAAGTCGTAAACTACGATATTCTTGAATTACTGCAAATCCATGAGAGCTATCTTCCTGCACCTCCTCCTAAAGTAGTGGACCGACTGCAACCAATCTCGGTAAGCATTCTGCTTACTATCAGGCGAACAACCGCTGTCATGAATTAAACACCTACCACTCACGCAACAGGAGACACGAAGTCTTCAACTACGATATTCTTGAATTACTACAAAACCATGCGAGCCATCTTCCTGCACCTCCTCCCAAAGAAGTGGACCGACAGCAACCAAACGCGGTACACATACTGCTCACTATCAGGCGAACAACCGCTGTCATGAATTAAACACATACCACTCACGCTACAGGAGACACGAAGTTGTAAATTATGATATTCTCGAATTACTACAAAACCATGCGAGACATCTTCCTGCACCTCGTCCTAAAGTAGTGGACCGACTGCAACAAAACTCGGTACACATACTGGTTACAATCAGGCGAACATCAGCTGTCATGAGTTAAACACCTAACACTCAAGCTACAGGAGACACGAAGTCGTATACTACGTTATTCTTGAATTACTGCAACACCATGCGAGCCATCTTCCTGCACCTCCTCCTAAAGTAGTGTAACGACTGCCACCAATCTCGGTACACATACTGCTTACTATTAGCCGAACCAACGCTGTCATGAATTAAACACCTACCACTCACGCTACAGGAGACACGAGGTTGTAAATTATGATATTCTTGAATTACTACAAAACCATGCGAGTCATCTTCCTGCACATCCTCCTAAAGTAGTGGACCGACTGCAACCAAACGCGGTACACATACTGCTTACCATCAGGCGAACAACCGCTGTCATGAATTAAACACCTACCACTCACGCTACAGGAGGCACGAAGTCGTAAACTAAGTTACTCTTGAATTACTGCAAAACCATGCGAGCAATCTTCCTGCACCTCCTCCTAAAGTAGTGGAACGACTGCAACCAATCTCGGTACACATACTGCTTACTATCAGGCGAACAACCGCTGTCATGAATTAAAGACCTACCACCCACGCTACAGGAGACACGAAGTCGTAAATTACGATATTCTTGAATTACTGCAAAACCATGCGTGCCATCTTCTTGCACCTCCTCCTAAAGTAATGGACCGACTTCAACCAAACTCGGTACACATACTTCTTACTATCAGGCAAGCAACCGCTGTTATGAATTAAACACCTACTACTCACGCTACTGGAGACACGAAGTCTTAAACTGCAATATTCTTGTATTACTGCAAAACCATGCGAGCCATTTTCCTGCACTTCCTCCTAAAGTAGTGGACCCACTGCAACCAAACTCGGTACACATACTGGTTGCTATAAGGCGAACAACCGCTGTCATGAATTAAACACCTAACACTCACGCAAAAGGAGACTCGGAGTCGAAAACTACGATATTCTTGAATTACTGCAAAACCATGCGAGCCATCTTCCTGCACCTCCTCCTAAAGTAGTGGAACGACTGCAACCAATCTCGGTACACATACTGCTTACTATCAGGCGAACAAACGCTGTCATGAATTAAACACCTACCACTCACGCTACAGGAGAGACGAAGTTGTAAATTATGATATTCTTGAATTACTACAAAACCATGCGAGACATCTTCCTGCACCTCGTCCTAAAGTAGTGGATCGACTGCAACCAAACTCGGTACACATACTGGTTACAATCAGGCGAACATCAGCTGTCATTAATTAAACACCTACCACTCAAGCTACATGAGACACGAAGTCGTATACTACGATATTCTTGAATTACTGCAAAACAATGATGGCAATATTCCTGCACCTCTTCCTAAAATATTGGACTGACTGCAACCAAACTCGGTACACATACTGCTTATTATCAGGCGAACAACCGCTGTCATGAATTAAACACCTCTCACTCACGCTACAGGAGACGTGAAGTCGTAAACTACGATATTCTTGAATTACTGCAACGCCATGCCAGCGATCTTCCTGCACCTCCCCCTAAAGTAGTGGACCGACTCCAACCAAACGCGGTACACATACTGCTTACTATCAGGCGAACAACGGCTGTCATGAATTAAACACCTACCACTCACGCTAATGGAGACAGGAAGTCGTAAACTACGATATTCTTGAATTACTGCAAAACCATGCGAGCCATCATCCTGCACCTCCTCCTCCAGTAGTGGACTAACTGCAACCAAACTCGGTACACATACAGCTCAATATCAGGCGAACAAACGCTGTCATGAGTTAAACACCTACCACTCACGCTACAGGAGACACGAAGTCGTAAACTACGATATTCTTGAATTACTGCAACACCATGCGAGCCATCTTCCTGCACCTCCTCCTCCAGTAGTGGACCAACTGCAACCAAACTCGGTACACATACTGCTTACTATCAGGCGAACAACCGCTGTCATGAATTAAACACCTACCACTCACGCAACAGGAGACACGGAGTCGAAATCCACGATATTCTTGAATTACTGCAAAACCATGCGAGCCATCTTCCTGCACCTCCTCCTAAAGTAGTGGACCGACTGCAACCAAACTTGGTACACCTACATCTTACTGTCAGGCGAACGACCGCTGTCATGAATTAAACACCTACCACTCACGCTACAGGAGACACGAAGTTGTAAATTATGATATTCTTGAATTACTACAAAACCATGCGAGCCATCTTCCTGCACCTCGTCCTAAAGTAGTGGACCGACTGCAAACAAACTCGGTACACATACTGGTTACAATCAGGCGAACATCAGCTGTCATGAATTAAACACCTACCACTCAAGCTACAGGAGACACGAAGTCGTATACTACGATATTCTTGAATTACTGCAACACCATGCGAGCCATCATCCTGCACCTCCTCCTAAAGTAGTGTAACGACTGCAACCAATCTCGGTACACATACTGCTTACTATCAGCCGAACCAACGCTGTCATGAATTAAACACCTACCACTCACGCTACAGGAGACACGAGGTTGTAAATTATGATATTCTTGAATTACTACAAAACCATGCGAGTCATCTTCCTGCACATCCTCCTAAAGTAGTGGACCGACTGCAACCAAACTCGGTACACATACTGCTTACCATCAGGCGAACAACCGCTGTCATGAATTAAACACCTACCACTCACGCTACAGGAGGCACGAAGTCGTAAACTACGTTACTCTTGAATTACTGCAAAACCATGCGAGCAATCTTCCTGCACCTCCTCCTAAGGTAGTGGAACGACTGCAACCAATCTCGGTACACATACTGCTTACTATCAGGCGAACAACCGCTGTCATGAATTAAAGACCTACCACCCACGCTACAGGAGACACGAAGTCGTAAATTACGATATTCTTGAATTACTGCAAAACCATGCGTGCAATCTTCTTGCACCTCCTCCTAAAGTAATGGTCCGACTTCAACCAAACTCGGTACACATACTGGTTACTATCAGGCAAGCAACCGCTGTTATGAATTAAACACCTACTACTCACGCTACTGGAGACACGAAGTCTTAAACTGCGATTTTCTTGTATTACTGCAAAACCATGCGAGCCATTTTCCTGCACTTCCTCCTAAAGTAGTGGACCCACTGCAACGAAACTCGGTACACATACTGGTTACTATAAGGGGAACAACCGCTGTCATGAATTAAACACCTACCACTCACGCAAAAGGAGACTCGGAGTCGAAAACTACGATATTCTTGAATTACTGCAAAACCATGCGAGCCATCTTCCTGCACCTCCTCCTAAAGTAATGTAACAACTGCAACCAATCTCGGTACACATACTGCTTACTATCAGGCGAACAAACGCTGTCATGAATTAAACACCTACCACTCACGCTACAGGAGACACGAAGTTGTAAATTATGATATTCTTGAATTACTACAAAACCATGCGAGACATCTTCCTGCACATCATCCTAAAGTAGTGGACCGACTGTAACCAAACTCGGTACACATACTGCTTACCATCAAGCGAACAACCGCTGTCATGAATTAAACACCTACCACTCACGCTACAGGAGGTACGAAGTCGTAAACTACGTTATTCTTGAATTACTGCAAAACCATGCGAGCCATCTTCCTGCACCTCCTCCTAAAGTAGTGGAACGACTGCAACCAATCTCGGTACACATACTGCTTACTATCAGGCGAACAAACGCTGTCATGAATTAAACACCTACCACTCAAGCTACAGGAGAGACGAAGTTGTATATTATGATATTCTTGAATTACTACAAAACCATGCGAGATATCTTCCTGCACCTCGTCCTAAAGTAGTGGATCGACTGCAACCAAACTCGGTACACATACTGGTTACAATAAGGCGAACATCAGCTGTCATTAATTAAACACCTACCACTCAAGCTACATGAGACACGAAGTCGTATACTACGATATTCTTGAATTACTGCAAAACAATGATGGCAATCATCCTGCATCTCCTCCTAAAATATTGGACTGACTGCAACCAAACTCGGTACACATACTGCTTATTATCAGGCGAACAACCGCTGTCATGAATTAAACACCTCTCACTTACGCTACAGGAGACGCGAAGTCGTAAACTACGATATTCTTGAATTACTGCAAAACCATGCGAGCCATCATCCTGCACCTCCTCCTCCAGTAGTGGACTAACTGCAACCAAACTCGGTACACATACAGCTCAATATCAGGCGAACAAACGCTGTCATGAGTTAAACACCTACCACTCACACTACAGGAGACACGAAGTCGAAAACTACGATATTCTTGAATTACTGCAAAACCATGCGAGACATCTTCCTGCACCTCCTCCTCCAGTATTGGACTGGCTCTAACCAATCTCGGTACACATTCTGCTTACTAATAGGCGAACAAACGCTGTCATTAATTAAACACCTACCACACACGCTACAGGAGACACGAAGTCGTAAACTACGATATTCTTCAATTACTGCAGAACCATGCGAGACATCATCCTGCACCTCCTCCTAAAGTAGTGGACCGACTGCATCCAAACTCGGTACACATTCTGTTTACTATCAGGCGAACAACCGCTGTCATGATTTAAACACCTACCGTCTACGGTACAGGAGACACGAAGTCGTAAACTACGGTATTCTTGAATTACTGCAAAATCATTCGAGACTTCTTCCTGCACCTCCTCTTATAGTATTGGAACGGCTCCAACCAAACTCGGTACACATACTGCTTACTATCAGGCGAACAACCGCTGTCATGAATTAAACACCTACCACTCACGCTACAGGAGACCTGAAGTCGAAAAGTACGATACTCTTGACTTACTGCAAAACCATGCGAGCCATCTTCCTGCACCTCCTCCTAAAGTAGTGGACCGACTGCAACCACACTCGGTACACATCCTGCTTACTATCAGGCGAACAAACGCTGTCATGAATTAAACACCTACCACCCACGCTACCGGAGACATGAAGTCGTAAACTACAGTATTCTTGAATTACGGCTAAATCATTCGAGACATCTTCCTGCACCTCCTCCTAAAGTACTGTACCTACTGCAACCAAACTCGGTACACATACGTCTTCCTATCAGGCGAACAAACGCCGTCATGAATTAAACACCTACCACTCACACTACAGGAGACACGAAGTCGTAAACTACGGTATTCTTGAATTACTGCAAAACCATGCGAGCCATCTTCCTGCACCTCCTCCTAAAGTAGCGGACCGACTGCAACCAATCTCGTTACACATACTGCTTACTATCAGGCGAACAACTGCTGTCAAGATTTAAACACCTACCACTCACGCTTCAGGAGACTCGGTGTCGTAAACAACGATATTCTTGAATTACTGCTTAACCATGCGAGCAATCTTCCTGCACCTCCTCCAAAAGTAGTGGACCGACTGCAACCAAACTCGGTACACATACTGCTTACTATCAGGCGAACAACCGCTGTCATGAATTAAACACCTACCACTCACGCTTCAGGAGACACGAAGTCGTAAACTACGATATTCTTGAATTACTGCAAAATCATGCCAGCCATCATCCTGCACCCCCTCGTAAAGTAGTGGACCGACTGCAACCAAACTCGGAACACATACCGCTTGCTATCAGGCGAACAAACGCTGTCATGAATTAAAAACCTACCACTCAAGCTACAGGAGACACGAAGTCGTAAACTACGATATTCTTGAATTACTGCAAATCCATGAGAGCTATCTTCCTGCACCTCCTCCTAAAGTAGTGGACCGACTGCAACCAATCTCGGTAAGCATTCTGCTTACTATCAGGCGAACAACCGCTGTCATGAATTAAACATCTACCACTCACGCAACAGGAGACACGAAGTCTTCAACTACGATATTCTCGAATTACTACAAAACCATGCGAGACATCTTCCTGCACCTCGTCCTAAAGTAGTGGACCGACTGCAACAAAACTCGGTACACATACTGGTTACAATCAGGCGATCATCAGCTGTCATGAGTTAAACACCTAACACTCAAGCTACAGGAGACACGAAGTCGTATACTACGATATTCTTGAATTACTGCAACACCATGCGAGCCATCTTCCTGCACCTCCTCCTAAAGTAGTGTAACGACTGCAACCAATCTCGGTACACATACTGCTTACTATCAGCCGAACCAACGCTGTCATGAATTAAACACCTACCACTCACGCTACAGGAGACACGAGGTTGTAAATTATGATATTCTTGAATTACTACAAAACCATGCGAGTAATCTTCCTGCACATCCTCCTAAAGTAGTGGACCGACTGCAACCAAACTCGGTACACATACTGCTTACCATCAGGCGAACAACCGCTGTCATGAATTAAACACCTACCACTCACGCTACAGGAGGCACGAAGTCGTAAACTACGTTACTCTTGAATTACTGCAAAACCATGCGAGCAATCTTCCTGCACCTCCTCCTAAAGTAGTGGAACGACTGCAACCAATCTCGGTACACATACTGCTTACTATCAGGTGAACAACCGCTGTCATGAATTAAAGACCTACCACCCACGCTACAGGAGACACGAAGTCGTAAATTACGATATTCTTGAATTACTGCAAAACCATGCGTGCCATCTTCTTGCACCTCCTCCTAAAGTAATGGACCGACTTCAACCAAACTCGGTACACATACTGCTTACTATCAGGCAAGCAACCGCTGTTATGAATTAAACACCTACTACTCACGCTACTGGAGACACGAAGTCTTAAACTGCGATATTCTTGTATTACTGCAAAACCATGCGAGCCATTTTCCTGCACTTCCTCCTAAAGTAGTGGACCCACTGCAACCAAACTCGGTACACATACTGGTTACTATAAGGCGAACAACCGCTGTCATGAATTAAACAGCTACCACTCACGCAAAAGGAGACTCGGAGTCGAAAACTACGAAATTCTTGAATTACTGCAAAACCATGTGAGCCATCTTCCTGCACCTCCTCCTAAAGTAATGTAACGACTGCAACCAATCTCGGTACACATACTGCTTACTATCAGGCGAACAAACGCTGTCATGAATTAAACACCTACCACTCACGCTACAGGAGACACGAAGTTGTAAATTATGATATTCTTGAATTACTACAAAACCATGCGAGACATCTTCCTGCACATCATCCTAAAGTAGTGGACCGACTGCAACCAAACTCGGTACACATACTGCTTACCATCAAGCGAACAACCGCTGTCATGAATTAAACACCTACCACTCACGCTACAGGAGGCACGAAGTCGTAAACTACGTTATTCTTGAATTACTGCAAAACCATGCGAGCCATCTTCCTGCACCTCCTCCTAAAGTAGTGGAACGACTGCAACCAATCTCGGTACACATACTGCTTACTATCAGGCGAACAAACGCTGTCATGATTTAAACACCTACCACTCACGCTACAGGAGAGACGAAGTTGTAAATTATGATATTCTTGAATTACTACAAAACCATGCGAGACATCTTCCTGCACCTCGTCCTAAAGTAGTGGATCGACTGCAACCAAACTCGGTACACATACTGGTTACAATCAGGCGAACATCAGCTGTCATTAATTAAACACCTACCACTCAAGCTACATGAGACACGAAGTCGTAAACTACGTTATTCCTGAATTACTGCAAAATCATGCGAGCCATCTTCCTGCACCTCCTCCTAAAATATTGGACTGACTGCAACAAAACTCGGTACACATACTGCTTATTATCAGGCGAACAAACGCTGTCATGAGTTAAACACCTACCACTCACGCTACAGGAGACACGAAGTCGTAAACTACGATATTCTTGAATTACTGCAAAACCATGCGAGCCATCTTCCTGCACCTCTTCCTAAAGTAGTGGACCGACCGCAACCAAACTCGGTACACCTACATCTTACTGTCAGGCGAACGACCGCTGTCATGAATTAAACACCTACCACTCACGCTACAGGAGACACGAAGTTGTAAATTATGATATTCTTGAATTACTACAAAACCATGCGAGCCATCTTCCTGCACATCGTCCTAAAGTAGTGGACCGACTGCAACCAAACTCGGTACACATACTGGTTACAATCAGGCGAACATCAGCTGACATGAATTAAACACCTACCACTCAAGCTACAGGAGACACGAAGTCGTATACTACGATATTCTTGAATTACTGCAACACCATGCGAGCCATCTTCCTGCACCTCCTCCTAAAGTAGTGTAACGACTGCAACCAATCTCGGTACACATACTGCTTACTATCAGGCGAACCAACGTTGTCATGAATTAAACACCTACCACTCACGCTACAGGAGACTCGGTGTCGTAAACAACGATATTCTTGAATTACTGCTTAAACATGCGAGCAATCTTCCTGCACCTCCTCCAAAAGTAGTGGACCGACTGCAACCAAACTCGGTACACATACTGCTTACTATCAGGCGAACAACCGCTGTCAAGATTTAAACACCTACCACTCACGCTACAGGAGACACGAAGTTGTAAATTATGATATTCTTGAATTACTACAAAAGCATGCGAGACATCTTCCTGCACCTCGTCCTAAAGTAGTGGACCGACTGCAACAAAACTCGGTACACATGCTGGTTACAATCAGGCGAACATCAGCTGTCATGAGTTAAACACCTACCACTCAAGCTACAGGAGACACGAAGTCGTATACTACGATATTCTTGAATTACTGCAACACCATGCGAGCCATCTTCCTGCACCTCCTCCTAAAGTAGTGTAACGACTGCAACCAATCTCGGTACACATACTGCTTACTATCAGCCGAACCAACGCTGTCATGAATTAAACACCTACCACTCACGCTACAGGAGACACGAGGTTGTAAATTATGATATTCTTGAATTACTACAAAACCATGCGAGTCATCTTCCTGCACATCCTCCTAAAGTAGTGGACCGACTGCAACCAAACTCGGTACACATACTGCTTACCATCAGGCGAACAACCGCTGTCATGAATTAAACACCTACCACTTACGCTACAGGAGGCACGAAGTCGTAAACTACGTTACTCTTGAATTACTGCAAAACCATGCGAGCAATCTTCCTGCACCTCCTCCTAAAGTAGTGGAACGACTGCAACCAATCTCGGTACACATACTGCTTACTATCAGGCGAACAACCGCTGACATGAATTAAAGACCTACCACCCACGCTACAGGAGACACGAAGTCGTAAATTACGATATTCTTGAATTACTGCAAAACCATGCGTGCCATCTTCTTGCACCTTCTCCTAAAGTAATGGACCGACTTCAACCAAACTCGGTACACATACTGCTTACTATCAGGCAAGCAACCGCTGTTATGAATTAAACACCTACTACTCACGCTACTGGAGACACGAAGTCTTAAACTGCGATATTCTTGTATTACTGCAAAACCATGCGAGCCATTTTCCTGCACTTCCTCCTAAAGTAGTGGACCCACTGCAACCAAACTCGGTACACATACTGGTTACTATAAGGCGAACAACCGCTGTCATGAATTAAACACCTACCACTCACGCAAAAGGAGACTCGGAGTCGAAAACTACGATATTCTTGAATTACTGCAAAACCATGCGGGCCATCTTCCTGCACCTACTCCTAAAGTAATGTAACGACTGCAACCAATCTCGGTACACATACTGCTTACTATCAGGCGAACAAACGCTGTCATGAATTAAACACCTACCACTCACGCTACAGGAGACACGAAGTTGTAAATTATGATATTCTTGAATTACTACAAAACCATGCGAGACATCTTCCTGCACATCATCCTAAAGCCGTGGACCGACTGCAACCAAACTCGGTTCACATACTGCTTACCATCAAGCGAACAACCGCTGTCATGAATTAAACTCCTACCACCCACGCTACAGGAGGCACGAAGTCGTAAACTACGTTATTCTTGAATTACTGCAAAACCATGCGAGCCATCTTCCTGCACCTCCTCCTAAAGTAGTGGAAAGACTGCAACCAATCTCGGTACACATACTGCTTACTATCAGGCGAACAAACGCTGTCATGAATTAAACACCTACCACTCACGCTACAGGAGAGACGAAGTTGTAAGTTATGATATTCTTGAATTACTACAAAACCATGCGAGACATCTTCCTGCACCTCGTCCTAAAGTAGTGGATCGACTGCAACCAAACTCGGTACACATACTGGTTACAATCAGGCGAACATCAGCTGTCATTAATTAAACACCTACCACTCAAGCTACATGAGACACGAAGTCGTATACTACGATATTCTTGAATTACTGCAAAACAATGATGGCAATATTCCTGCACCTCCTCCTAAAATATTGGACTGACTGCAACCAAACTCGGTACACCTACTGCTTATTATCAGGCGAACAACCGCTGTTATGAATTAAACACCTCTCACTCACGCTACAGGAGACGCGAAGTCGTAAACTACGATATTTTTGAATTACTGCAACGCCATGCCAGCGATCTTCCTGCACCTCCCCCTAAAGTAGTGGACCGACTCCAACCAAACGCGGTACACATACTGCTTACTATCAGGCGAACAACGGCTGTCATGAATTAAACACCTACCACTCACGCTAATGGAGACAGGAAGTCGTAAACTACGAGATTCTTGAATTACTGCAAAACCATGCGAGCCATCATCCTGCACCTCCTCCTCCAGTAGTGGACTAACTGCAACCAAACTCGGTACACATACAGCTCAATATCAGGCGAACAAACGCTGTCATGAGTTAAACACCTACCACTCACGCTACAGGAGACACGAAGTCGTAAACTACGATATTCTTGAATTACTGCAACACCATGCGAGCCATCTTCCTGCACCTCCTCCTCCAGTAGTGGACCAACTGCAACCAAACTCGGTACACATACTGCTTACTATCAGGCGAACAACCGCTGTCATGAATTAAACACCTACCACTCACGCAACAGGAGACACGGAGTCGAAATCCACGATTTCCTTGAATTACTGCAAAACCATGCGAGCCATCTTCCTGCACCTCCTCCTAAAGTAGTGGACCGACTGCAACCAAACTCGGTACACCTACATCTTACTGTCAGGCGAACGACCGCTGTCATGAATTAAACACCTACCACTCACGCTACAGGAGACACAAAGTTGTAAATTATGATATTCTTGAATTACTACAAAACCATGCGAGCCATCTTCCTGCACCTCGTCCTAAAGTAGTGGACCGACTGCAACCAAACTCGGTACACATACTGGTTACAATCAGGCGAACATCAGCTGTCATGAATTAAACACCTACCACTCAAGCTACAGGAGACACGAAGTCGTATACTACGATATTCTTGAATTACTGCAACAACATGCGAGCCATCTTCCTGCACCTCCTCCTACAGTAGTGTAACGACTGCAACCATACTCGGTACACATACTGCTTACTATCAGGCGAACCAACGTTGTCATGAATTAAACACCTACCACTCACGCTACAGGAGACACGAAGTTGTAAATTATGATATTCTTGAATTACTACAAAACCATGCGAGCCATCTTCCTGCACCTCGTCCTAAAGTAGTGGACCGACTGCAACCAAACTCGGTACACATACTGGTTACAATCAGGCGAACATCAGCTGTCATGAATTAAACACCTACCACTCAAGCTACAGGAGACACGAATTCGTATACTACGATATTCTTGAATTACTGCAAAACAATGATGGCAATCTTCCTGCACCTCCTCCCAAAATATTGGACTGACTGCAACCAAACTCGGTACACATACTGCTTATTATCAGGCGAACAACCGCTGTCATGAATTAAACACCTATCACTAACGCTACAGGAGACGCGAAGTCGTAAACTACGATATTCTTGAATTACTGCAACACCATGCCAGCGATCTTCCTGCACCTCCTCGTAAAGTAGTGGACCGACTCCAACCAAACGCGGTACACATACTGCTTACTATCAGGCGAACAACCTCTGTCATGAATTAAACACCTACCACTCACGCTACAGGAGACACGAAGTCGTAAACTACGATATTCTTGAATTACTGCAAAACCATGCGAGCCATCTTCCTGCACCTCCTCCTCCAGTAGTGGACCAACTGCAACCAAACTCGGTACACATACTGCTTACTATCAGACGAACAACCGCTGTCATGAATTAAACATCTACCACTCACGCAACAGGAGACACGGAGTCCAAAACTACGATATTCTTGAATTACAGCAATACCATGCGAGCCATCTTCCTGCACCTCCTCCTATAGTAGTGGACCGACTGCAACCAAACTCAGTACACATACTGCTTACTATCAGGCGAACAGCCGCTGTCATGAATTAATCACCTACCACTCACGCTACAGGAGACACGAAGTCGTAAACTACGATATTCTTGAAGTACTGCAAAACCATGCGCGCCATCCTCCAGCACCTCCTCCTAAAGTAGTGGACCAACTGCAACAAAACTCGGTACAAATACTGCTTATTATCAGGCGAACAACCGCTGTCATGAATTATACACCTACCACTCACGCCACAGGAGACACGAAGTCTTAAACTTCGATATTCTTGAATTACTGCAAAACCATGCGAGCCATCTTCCTGCACCTCTTTCTCCAGTAGTGGACCAACTGCAACCAAACTCGTTAAAGATACTACTTACTATAAGGCGAACGACCGCTGTCATGAATTAAACACCTACCACTCACTCTGCAGGAGACTCGAAGTCGTAAACTACGATAATCTTGAATTACTGTAAAATCATGCGAGCCATCTTCCTGCACCTCCTGCTAAAGTAGTGGACCGACTGCAACCAAACTCGGTACACATACATCTTACGATGAGGCGAACAATCGCTGTCATGAATTAAACACCTACCACTCACGCTACAGGAGACACGAAGTCGTAAACTACGATAATCTTGAATTATTGCAAAACCATGCGAGCCACCTTCCTGCACTTCCTCCTAAAGAAGTGGACCCACTGCAACCAAACTCAGTACACATACTGCTTACTATCAGGCGAAAAACCGCTGTCATGAATTAATCACCTACCTCTCACGCTACAGGAGACACGAAGTCGTAAACTACGAAATTCTTGAATTACTGCAAAACCAAGCGAGCTATCCTCCTGCACCTCGTCCTAAAGTAGTGGCCCAACTGCAACCAAACTCGGTACACATACTGCTTATTATCAGGCGAACAACCGCTGTCATGAATGAAACACCTACCACTCATGCTACAGGAGACACGAAGTCATAAACTTCGATATTCTTGAATCACTGCTAAACGATGCGAGCCATTTTCCTGCACCTCCTCCTAAAGTAGTGGACCCACTGCAACTAAACTCGGGACACATACTGCTTACTATCAGGCGAACAACTGCTGTCATGAATTAAACACCTACCACTCGCGCTACAGGAGACACGAAGTCGTAAACTACGATATTCTTGAATTACTGCAAAACCATGCGAGTCATCTTCCTGCACCTCCTCCTAACGTAGTGGACCGACTGCAACCAAACTCGGTACACATACTGCTTACTATCAGGTGAACAACCGCTGTCATGATTTAAACAACCACCACTCACTCAACACGAGACACGGAGTCGAAAAATACGATATTCTTGACTTACTGCAAAACCATGCGAGCCATCTTCCTACAGCTTCTCCTAAAGTAGTGGACAGACTGCAACCAAACTCGGTACACATACTGCTTACTATCAGGCGAACAACCGTTGTCATGAATTAAATACCTACCACTCACGCTGCAGGAGACACGAAGTCGTCACCTACGATATTCTTGAATTACTGCAAAACCATGCGAGCCATCTTCCTGCACCTCCGCCTAAAGTATTGGACCGACTGCAACCGAACTCGGTACACATACTGCTTACTATCTGGCGAACAACCGCTGTCATGAATTAAACACCTACCACTCATGCTTCAGGAGACACGAAGTCGTCAACGACGATATTCTTAAATTACTGCCAAATAATGCGAGCTATCTTCCAGCACCTCCTCCTAAAGTAGTGGACCGACTGCAACCAAACTCGGTACACATACTGCTTACTATCAGGCGAACAACCGCTGTCATGAATTAATCACCAACCACTCACGCTACAGGAGACACGAAGTCGTAAACTACGATATTCTTGAATTACTGCAAAATCATGCGAGCCATCTTCCTGCACCTCCTCCTAAAGTAGTGGACCGACTGCAACCAAACTCGGTACACATACTGCTGAATATCAGGCGAAACACCGCTGTCATGAACTAACACCAACCACTCACGCTACAGGAGACACGATGTCGTAAACTACGAAATTCTTGAATTACTGCAAAACCATGCGGGTAATCTCCCTTCACCTCCTCCTAATGAAGTGGACTGACTGCAACCAAACTCGGTACACATACTTCTTACTATCAGGCGAACAACCGCTGTCATGAATTAAACATCTACCACTCACGCCACAGGAGACACGAAGTCTTAAACTTCGATATTCTTGAATTACTGCAAAACCATGCGAGCCATCCTCCTCCTAAAGTAGTGGACCGACTGCAACCAAACTCGGTACACATACATCTTACTATCAGTCGAACAACCGCTGTCATGAATTAAACACCTACCACTCACGCTACAGGAGACACGAAGTCGTAAACTACGATATTCTTGAATTACTGCAAAACCATGCGAGCCATCTTCCTGCACCACCTCCTAAAGTAGTGGACCGACTGCAACTAAACTCAGTACACATACTGCTTGCTATCAGGCGAACAACCGCTTTCATGAATTAATCATCTACCACTCACGCTACAGGAGACACGAAGTCGTAAACTACGATATTCTTGAATTACAGCAAAACCATGCGAGCCATCTTCCAGCACCTCCTTCTAAAGTAGTGGACCGACTGCAACCAAACTCGGTACACATACTGCTTACTATCAGGCGAAACACCGCTGTCATGAACTAACACCAACCACTCACGCTACAGGAGACACGATGTCGTAAACTACGAAATTCTTGAATTACTGCAAAACCATGCGGGTAATCTCCCTTCACCTCCTCCTAAAGAAGTGGACTGACTGCAACCAAACTCGGTACACATACATCTTGCTATCAGGCGAACAACCGCTGTCATGAATTAAACACCTACCACTCACGCTACAGGAGACACGAAGTCTTAAACTTCGATATTCTTGTATTACTGCAAAACCATGCGAGCCATTTTCCTGCACCTCCTCCTAAAGTAGTGGACCCACTGCAACCAAACTCGGTACACATACTGCTTACTATCAGGCGAA
This sequence comes from Locusta migratoria, assembly GCA_026315105.1. Lineage (NCBI taxonomy): Eukaryota > Metazoa > Arthropoda > Insecta > Orthoptera > Acrididae > Locusta > Locusta migratoria. Next base: position 16,198,969 of record CM048753.1, on the reverse strand, counting down.
CCACCGCTGTCATGAATTAAACACCAACCACTCACGCTACAGGAGACACAAAGTCGTAAACTACGATATTCTTGAATTACTGCAAAACCATGGGGCAATCCTCCAGCACCTCCTCCTAAAGTAGTTTACCGACTGCAACCAAACTCGGTACACATACTGCTAACTATCAGCCGAACAACTGCTGTCATGAGTTAAACACCTACCACACGCGCTACAGGAGACACGAAGTCGTAAACTACGATATTCTTGAATTACTGCAAAACCATGCGAGACATCTTCCCTTCACCTCCTCCTCCAGTAGTGGACCGACTTCAACCAAACTAAGTACACATACTACTTGCTTTTAGGCAAACAACCGCTGTTATGAATTAAACACCTATCACTCACGCTGCAGGAGACACGAAGTCGTAAACTACGTTATTCTTGAATTACTGCAAAATCATGCGAGCAATCTTGCTGCACCTACTCCTAAAGTAGTGGACCGTCTGCAACCAAACTCGGTACACATACTGGTTACTATAAGGCGAACAACCGCTGTCATGAATTAAACACCTACCACTCACGCAAAAGGAGACTCGGAGTCGAAAACTACGATATTCTTGAATTACTGCAAAACCATGCGAGCCATCTTCCTGCACCTCCTCCTAAAGTATTGTAACGACTGCAACCAATCTCGGTACACATACTGCTTACTATCAGGCGAACAAACGCTGTCATGAATTAAACACCTACCACTCACGCTACAGGAGACACGAAGTTGTAAATTATGATATTCTTGAATTACTACAAAACTTTGCGAGCCATCTTCCTGCACCTCGTCCTAAAGTAGCGGACCGACTGCAACCAAACTCGGTACACATACTGGTTACAATCAGGCGAACATCAGCTGTCATGAATTAAACACCTACCACTCAAGCTACAGGAGACACGAAGTCGTAAACTACGATATTCTTGAATTACTGCAAAACCATGCGAGCCATCTTCCTACACCTCCTCCTAAAGTAGTGGACAGACTGCAACCAAACTCGGTACACATACTGCTTACTATCAGGCGAACAACCGCTGTCATGAATTAAACACCTACCACTCACGCTACAGGAGACACGAAGTCGTAAACTACGATATTCTTGAATTACTGCAAAACCATGCGAGCCATCTTCCTACAGCTCCTCCTAAAGTAGTGGACAGACTGCAACCAAACTCGGTACACATACTGCTTACTATCAGGCGAACAACATTTGTCATGAATTAAACACCTACCACTCACGCTACAGGAGACACGAAGTCGTAAACTACGATATTCTTGAAATACTGCAAAACAATTCGAGCAATTTTCCTGCACCTCCTCTTAAAGTACTGCAGCGACTGCAACCAAACTCGTTACACATACTGCTTACTATCAGGCGAACAACGGCTGTTAAGAATTAAACACCTACCACTCACGCTACAGGAGGCAAGAAGTCGTAAACTAGGATATTTTTGAATTACTGCAAAACCATGCGAGCTATCTTCCTGCACCTCCTCCTCCAGTACTGGACCGACTGCAACCAAACTCGGTACACATACAGCTTACTATCAGGCGAACAACCGCTGTCATGAATTAAACACCTACCACTCACGCGACAAGAGACACGAAGTCGTAAACTACGATATTCTTGAATTACTGCAAAACCATGCGAGACATCTTCCTGCACCTCCTCCTACAGTAGTGGACCGACTGCAACCAAACTCGGTACACAAACTGCTTACTATCAGGCGAACAACCGCTATCATGAATTAAACACCTACCACTCACGCCACAGGACACAGGAAGTCGTAAACTACGATATTCTTGAATTCCTGAAAAACCATGCGAGACATCTTCCTGCTGCTCCTCCTCCAGTAGTGGGCCGACTGCAACCAAACTCGGTACACATACTGCTTAGTATCAGCCGAACAACGGCTGTCATGAATTAAACACCTACCACTCACGCTACAGGAGACACGAAGTCGTAAACTAGGATATTCTTGAATTACTGCAAAACCATGCGAGATATCTTCCTGCACCTCCTCCTACAGTAGTGGACCGACTGCAACCAAACTCGGTACACATACTGCTTACTATCAGGCGAACAAACGCTGTCATGAATTAAACACCTACCACTCACGCTACAGGAGACACGAAGTTGTAAATTATGATATTCTTGAATTACTACAAAACCATGCGAGCCATCTTCCTGCACCTCCTCCTAAAGTAGTGGACCGACTGCAACCAAACTCGGTACACATACTGCTTATTATCAGGCGAACATCAGCTGTCATGAATTAAACACCTACCACTCAAGCTACAGGAGACACGAAGTCGTAAACTACGATATTCTTGAATTACTGCAAAACCATGCGAGCCATCTTCCTACACCTCCTCCTAAAGTAGTGGAAAGACTGCAACCAAACTCGGTACACATACTGCTTGCTATCAGGCGAACAACCGCTGTCATCAATTAAACACCAACCACTCACGCTACAGGAGACACGAAGTCGCAAACTACGATATTCTTGAGTAACTGCAAAACCATGCGAGCCATCTTCCTACAGCTTCTCCTAAAGTAGTGGACAGACTGCAACCAAACTCGGTACACATACTGCTTACTATCAGGCGAACAACCGTTGTCATGAATTAAACAACTACCACTCACGCTACAGGAGACACGAAGTCGTAAACTAGGATATTCTTGAATTACTTCAAAACCATGCGAGCCATCTTCCTGCACCTCCTCCTCTAGTACTGGACCGACTGCAACCAAACTCGGTACACATACTGCTTGCTATCAGGCGAACAACCGCTGTCATGAATTAAACACCTACCACTCACGCGACAGGAGACTCCAAGTCGTAAACTACGACATTCTTGAATTACTGCAAAACAATAAGAGCCATCTTCCTGCACCTCCTCCTAAAGTAGTGGACCGACTGCAACAAAACTCGGTACGCATACTGCTTACTATCAGGCGAACAAACGCTGTCATGAATTAAACACCTTCCACTCACGCTACAGGATACACGAAATCGTATACTACGATATTCTTCAATTACTGCAAAACCATGCGAGCCATCTTCCTGCACCTCCTCTTAAAGTAGTGGACAGACTGCCACCAAACTCGGTACACATACTGCTTAGTATCAGCCGAACAACGGCTGTCATGAATTAAACACCTACCACTCACGCTACAGGAGACACGAAGTCGTAAACTACGATATTCTTGAATTACTGCAAAACCATGCGAGCCATCTTCCTGCACCTCCTCCTACAGTAATGGACCGACTGCAACCAAACTCGGTACACATACTACTTACTATCAGGCGAACAACCGCTGTCATGAATTAAACACCTACCACTCACGCTACAAGAGACACGAAGTCGTAAACTACGATATTCTTGAATTACTGCAAAACCATGCGAAACATCTTCCTGCACCTCCTCCTAAAGTAATGGACCGACTGCACCCAAACTCAGTACACATACTGCTTACTATCAGGCGGACAATCAGTGTCATGAATTAAACATCTACCACTCACGCTACAGGAGACACGAAGTCGTAAACTACGATACTCTTGAATTACTGCAAAAGCATGCGAGCCATCTTCCTGCACCTCCTCCTACAGTAGTGGACCGACTGCAACCAAACTCGGTACACATACTACTTACTATCAGGCGAACAACCGCTGTCATGAATTAAACACCTACCACTCACGCCACAGGAGACACGAAGTCGTAAACTCCGATATTCTTCGTTTACTGCAAAACCATGCGTGCCATCTTCCTGCACCTCCTCCTAAAGTAGTGGACCGACTGCAACCAACCTCAGTACAAATACTGCTTACTATCAGGCGAACAACCGCTGTCATGAATTAAACACCTACCACTCACGCTACAGGAGACACGAAGTCGTAAACTCCGATATTCTTCGTTTACTGCAAAACCATGCGTGCCATCTTCCTGTACCTCCTCCTAAAGTAGTGGACCAACTGCAACCAAACTCGGTACACATACTGCTTACTATCAGGCGAACAACCGCTGTCATGAATAAAACACCTACCACTCACGATATAGGAGACACGAAGTCGTAAACTACGATATTCTTGAATTACTGCAAAACCATGCAACCGTTCTCCCTACACCTTCTCCTAAAGTAGTGGACCGACTGCAACCAAACTCGGTACACATACTGCTTCCTATCAGGCGAACAACCAGTCATGAATTAAACACCTAGCACTCACGCTACAGGAGACACGAAGTCATAAAGTACGATATTCTTGAAATACTGCAAAAACATGCGAGCCATCTTCCTGCACCTCCTTCTCCAGTAGTGGACCGACTGCAACCAAACTCGTTACACATACAGCTTACTTTCAGGAGAACAACCGTTGTCATGAATTAAACACCTACCACTCACGCTACAGGAGACAAGAAGTCGTAACCTACGATATTCTTGAATTACTGCAAAACCATGCGAACAATCTTCCTGCACCTCCTCCGAAAGTAGTGGACCGTCTGCAACAAAACTCGGTACACAAACTGCTTACTATCAGGCGAACAACCGCTGTCATGAATTAAACACCTACCACTCACGCTACAGGAGACAGGAAGTCGTAAACTACGATAATCTTGAATTCCTGAAAAACAATGCGAGCCATCTTCCTGCAGCTCCTCCTCCAGTAGTGGACCGACTGCAACCAAACTAGGTACACATACTGCTTACTATCAGGCGAACAACCGCTGTCATGAATTAAACACCTACCACTCACGCTACAGGAGACACGAAGTCGTAAACTACGATATTCTTGAATTACTGCAAAACCATGCGAGCCATCTTCCTGCAACTCCTCCTAAAGTAGTGGACCGACTGCAACCAAACTCGGTACACATACTGCTTACTATCAGGCGAATATCAGCTGTCATGAATTAAACACCTACCACTCAAGCTACAGGAGACACGAAGTCCTAAACTACGATATTCTTGAATTACTGCAAAACCATGCGAGCCATCTTCCTACACCTCCTCCTAAAGTAGTGGAAAGACTGCAACCAAACTCGGTACACATACTGCTTGCTATCAGGCGAACAACCGCTGTCATCAATTAAACACCTACCACTCACGCTACAGGAGACACGAAGTCGTAAACTACGATATTCTTGAGTAACTGCAAAACCATGCGAGCCATCTTCCTACAGCTTCTCCTAAAGTAGTGGACAGACTGCAACCAAACTCGGTACACATACTGCTTACTATCAGGCGAACAACCGTTGTCATGAATTAAACACCTACCACTCACGCTACAGGAGACACGAAGTCGTAAACTAGGATATTCTTGAAATACTGCAAAACCAATCGAGCAATCTTCCTGCACCTCCTCCTAAAGTACTGCAGCGACTGCAACCAAACTCGTTACACATACTGCTTACTATCAGGCGAACAACGGCTGTTAAGAATTAAACAACTACCACTCACGCTACAGGAGACACGAAGTCGTAAACTAGGATATTCTTGAATTACTTCAAAACCATGCGAGCCATCTTCCTGCACCTCCTCCTCCAGTACTGGACCGACTGCAACCAAATTCGGTACACATACTGCTTACTATCAGGCGAACAACCGCTGTCATGAATTAAACACCTACCACTCACGCGACAGGAGACTCCAAGTCGTAAACTACGACATTCTTGAATTACTGCAAAACAATAAGAGCCATCTTCCTGCACCTCCTCCTAAAGTAGTGGACCGACTGCAACAAAACTCGGTACGCATACTGCTTACTATCAGGCGAACAAACGCTGTCATGAATTAAACACCTTCCACTCACGCTACAGGATACACGAAATCGTAAACTACGATATTCTTCAATTACTGCAAAACCATGCGAGCCATCTTCCTGCACCTCCTCTTAAAGTAGTGGACAGACTGCCACCAAACTCGGTACACATACTGCTTAGTATCAGCCGAACAACGGCTGTCATGAATTAAACACCTACCACTCACGCTACAGGAGACACGAAGTCGTAAACTACGATATTCTTGAATTACTGCAAAACCATGCGAGCCATCTTCCTGCACCTCCTCCTACAGTAATGGACCGACTGCAACCAAACTCGGTACACATACTGCTTACTATCAGGCGAACAACCGCTGTCATGAATTAAACACCTACCACTCACGCTACAAGAGACACGAAGTCGTAAACTACGATATTCTTGAATTACTGCAAAACCATGCGAACCATCTTCCTGCACCTCCTCCTAAAGTAGTGGACCGACTGCACCCAAACTCAGTACACATACTGCTTACTATCAGGCGGACAATCAGTGTCATGAATTAAACATCTACCACTCACGCTACAGGAGACCCGAAGTCGTAAACTACGATACTCTTGAATTACTGCAAAAGCATGCGAGCCATCTTCCAGCACCTCCTCCTACAGTAGTGGACCGACTGCAACCAAACTCGGTACACATACTACTTACTATCAGGCGAACAACCGCTGTCATGAATTAAACACCTACCACTCACGATACAGGAGACACGAAGTCGTAAACTCCGATATTCTTCGTTTACTGCAAAACCATGCGTGCCATCTTCCTGCACCTCCTCCTAAAGTAGTGGACCGACTGCAACCAACCTCAGTACAAATACTGCTTACTATCAGGCGAACAACCGCTGTCATGAATTAAACACCTACCACTCACGCTACAGGAGACACGAAGTCGTAAACTCCGATATTCTTTGTTTACTGCAAAACCATGCGTGCCATCTTCCTGTACCTCCTCCTAAAGTAGTGGACCAACTGCAACCAAACTCGGTACACATACTGCTTACTATCAGGCGAACAACCGCTGTCATGAATAAAACACCTACCACTCACGATATAGGAGACACGAAGTCGTAAACTACGATATTCTTGAATTACTGCAAAACCATGCAACCGTTCTCCCTACACCTTCTCCTAAAGTAGTGGACCGACTGCAACCAAACTCGGTACACATACTGCTTCCTATCAGGCGAACAACCAGTCATGAATTAAACACCTAGCACTCACGCTACAGGAGACACGAAGTCATAAAGTACGATATTCTTGAAATACTGCAAAAACATGCGAGCCATCTTCCTGCACCTCCTTCTCCAGTAGTGGACCGACTGCAACCAAACTCGTTACACATACAGCTTACTTTCAGGAGAACAACCGTTGTCATGAATTAAACACCTACCACTCACGCTACAGGAGACAAGAAGTCGTAACCTACGATATTCTTGAATTACTGCAAAACCATGCGAACAATCTTCCTGCAACTCCTCCGAAAGTAGTGGACCGTCTGCAACAAAACTCGGTACACAAACTGCTTACTATCAGGCGAACAACCGCTGTCATGAATTAAACACCTACCACTCACGCTACAGGAGACACGAAGTCGTAAACTACGATAATCTTGAATTCCTGAAAAACCATGCGAGCCATCATCCTGCAGCTCCTCCTCCAGTAGTGGACCGACTGCAACCAAACTAGGTACACATACTGCTTACTATCAGGCGAACAACCGCTGTCATGAATTAAACACCTACCACTCACGCTACAGGAGACACGAAGTCGTAAACTACGATATTCTTGAATTACTGCAAAACCATGCGAGCCATCTTCCTGCAACTCCTCCTAAAGTAGTGGACCGACTGCAACCAAACTCGGTACACATACTGCTTACTATCAGCGAACATCAGCTGTCATGAATTAAACACCTACCACTCAAGCTACAGGAGACACGAAGTCGTAAACTACGATATTCTTGAATTACTGCAAAACCATGCGAGCCATCTTCCTACACCTCCTCCTAAAGTAGTGGACAGACTGCAACCAAACTCGGTACACATACTGCTTGCTATCAGGCGAACAACCGCTGTCATGAATTAAACACCTACCACTCACGCTACAGGAGACACGAAGTCGTAAACTACGATATTCTTGAATTACTGCAAAACCATGCGAGCCATCTTCCTACAGCTCCTCCTAAAGTAGTGGACAGACTGCAACCAAACTCGGTATACATACTGCTTACTATCAGGCGAACAACGGCTGTTAAGAATTAAACACCTACCACTCACACTACAGGAGACACGAAGTCGTAAACTAGGATATTCCTGAATTACTGCAAAACCATGCGAGCCATCTTCCTGCACCTCCTCCTCCAGTACTGGACCGACTGCAACCAAACTCGGTACACATACTGCTTACTATCAGGCGAACAACCGCTGTCATGAATTAAACACCAACCACTCACGCGACAGGAGACTCCAAGTCGTAAACTACGACATTCTTGAATTACTGCAAAACAATGCGAGCCATCTTCCTGCACCTCCTTCTAAAGTAGTGGACCGACTGCAACCAAACTCGGTACACAAACTGCTTACTATCAGGCGAACAACCGCTATCATGAATTAAACACCTACCACTCACGCCACAGGACACAGGAAGCCGTAAACTACGATATTCTTGAATTCCTGAAAAACCATGCGAGACATCTTCCTGCAGCTCCTCCTCCAGTAGTGGACCGACTGCAACCAAACTCGGTACACATACTGCTTAGTATCAGCCGAACAACGGCTGTCATGAATTAAACACCTACCACTCACGCTACAGGAGACACGAAGTCGTAAACTACGACATTCTTGAATTACTGCAAAACCATGCGAGCCATCTTCCTGCACCTCCTCCTACAGTAGTGGACAGACTGCAACCAAACTCGGTACACATACTGCTTACTATCAGGCGAACAACCGCTGTCATGAATTAAACACCTACCACTCACGCTACAGGAGACACGAAGTCGTAAACTACGATATTCTTGAATTACTGCAAAAGCATGCGAGCCATCTTCCTGCACCTCCTCCTACAGTAGTGGACCGACTGCAACCAAACTCGGTACACATACTACTTACTATCAGGCGAACAACCGCTGTCATGAATTAAACACCTACCACTCACGCCACAGGAGACACGAAGTCGTAAACTCCGATATTCTTCGTTTACTGCAAAACCATGCGTGCCATCTTCCTGCACCTCCTCCTAAAGTATTGGACCGACTGCAACCAACCTCAGTACACATACTGCTTACTATCAGGCGAACAACCGCTGTCATGAATTAAACACCTACCACTCACGCTACAGGAGACACGAAGTCGTAAACTGCGATATTCTTCGTTTACTGCAAAACCATGCGTGCCATCTTCCCTGTACCTCCTCCTAAAGTAGTGGACCAACTGCAACCAAACTCGGTACACATACTGCTTACTATCAGGCGAACAACCGCTGTCATGAATAAAACACTTACCACTCACGATATAGGAGACACGAAGTCGTAACCTACGATATTCTTGAATTACTGCAAAACCATGCGAACAATCTTCCTGCACCTCCTCCGAAAGTAGTGGACCGTCTGCAACAAAACTCGGTACACGAACTGCTTACTATCAGGCGAACAACCGCTGTCATGAATTAAACACCTACCACTCACGCTACAGGAGACAGGAAGTCGTAAACTACGATATTCTTGAATTCCTGAAAAACCATGCGAGCCATCTTCCTGCAGCTCCTCCTCCAGTAGTGGACCGACTGTAACCAAACTAGGTACACATACTGCTTACTATCAGCCGAACAACCGCTGTCATGAATTAAACACCTACCACTCACGCTACAGGAGACACGAAGTCGTAAACTACGATATTCTTGAATTACTGCAAAACCATGCGAGCCATCTTCCTGCAACTCCTCCTAAAGTAGTGGACCGACTGCAACCAAACTCGGTACACATACTGTTTACTATCAAGCGAACAACGGCTGTCATGAATTAAACACCTACCACTCACGCTACAGGAGACACGAAGTCGTAAACTACGATATTCTTGAATTACTGCAAAACCATGCGAGCCATCTTCCTGCACCTCCTCCTACAGTAGTGGACCGACTGCAACCATACTCGGTACACATACTGCTTACTATCAGGCGAACAACCGCTGTCATGAATTAAACTTTTACCACTCACGCCACAGGACACAGGAAGTCGTAAACTACGATATTCTTGAATTACTGCAAAACCATGCGAGCCATCTTCCTGCACCTCCTCCTCCAGTAGTGGACCGACAGCAACCAAACTCGGTACACATACTACTTACTATCAGGCGAACAACCGCTGTCATGAATTATACACCTACCACTCACGCTACAGGAGACACGAAGTCGTAAACTCCGATATTCTTCGTTTACTGCAAAACCATGCGTGCCATCTTCCTGCACCTCCACCTAAAGTAGTGGACCGACTGCAACCAAACTGAGTACACATACTGCATACTATCAGGCGAACAACCGCTGTCATGAATTAAACACCTACCACTCACGCTATAGGAGACACGAAGTCGTAAACTCCGATATTCTTCGTTTACTGCAAAACCATGCGTGCCATCTTCCTGTACCTCCTCCTAAAGTAGTGGACCGACTGCAACCAAACTCAGTACACATACTGCTTACAAACAGGCGGACAATCAGTGTCATGAATTAAACACCTACCACTCTCGCTACAGGACCCACGAAGTCGTAAACCACGATATTCTTGAATTACTGCCAAACCATGCGAGCCATCTTCCTGCACCTCCTCCTAAAGTACTGGACCGACTGCAACCAAACTCGGTACACATACTGCTTACTATCAGGAGAACAACCGTTGTCATGAATTAAACACCTACCACTCACGCGACAGGAGACACCAAGTCGTAAACTACGATATTTTTGAATTACTGCAAAGCAATGCGAGCCATCTTCCAGCACCTCCTCCTAAAGTAGTGGATCGACTGCAACCAAACTCGGTACACATACTGCTTATTATCAGGCGAACAACCGCTGTCATGAATTAAACACCTACCACTCACGCTACAGGAGGCATGAAGTCGTAAACTACGATATTCTTGAACTACTGAAAAACCATGCGAGCAATCATCCTGCACCTCCTCCTCCAGTAGTGGACCGACAGCAACCAAACTCGGTACACATACTACTTACTATCAGGCGAACAACCGCTGTCATGAATTATACACCTACCACTCACGCTACAGGAGACACGAAGTCGAAAACTCCGATATTCTTCGTTTACTGCAAAACCATGCGTGCCATCTTCCTGTACCTCCTCCTAAAGTAGTGGACCGACTGCAACCAAACTCAGTACACATACTGCTTACAAACAGGCGGACAATCAGTGTCATGAATTAAACACCTAGCACTCACGCTACAGGAGACACGAAGTCATAAAGTACGATATTCTTGAAATACTGCAAAACCATGCGAGCCATCTTCCTGCACCCCCTCCTAAAGTACTGGACCGACTGCAACCAAACTCGGTACACATACTGCTTACTATCAGCAGAACAACCGTTGTCATGAATTAAACACCTACCACTCACGCGACAGGAGACACCAAGTCGTAAACTACGATATTCTTGAATTCCTGCAAAACCATGCGAGCAATCTTCCTGCACCTCCTCCTAAAGTAGTGGACCGACTGCAACCATACTCGGTACACATACTACTTACTATCAGGCGAACAACCGCTGTCATGAATTAAACACCTACTACTCACGCTACAGGAGACACGAAGTCGTAAACTCCGATATTCTTCGTTTACTGCAAAACCATGCGTGCCATCTTCCTGCACCTCCTCCTAAAGTAGTGGACCGTCTGCAACAAAACTCGGTACACAAACTGCTTACTATCAGGCGAACAGCCGCTGTCATGAATTAAACACCTACCACTCACGCTACAGGAGACAGGAAGTCGTAAACTACAATATTCTTGAATTACTGCAAAACCATGTGAGCCATCTTCCTGCACCTCCTCCTAAAGTAGTGGACCGACTGCAACCAAACTCGGTACACATACTGTTTACTATCAAGCGAACAACCGCTGTCATGAATTAAACACCTACCACTCACGCTACAGGAGACACGAAGTCGTAAACTACGATATTCTTGAATTACTGCAAAACCATGCGAGCAATCTTCCTGCACCTCCTCCTAAAGTACTAGAGCGACTGCAACCAAACTTGTTACACATACTGCTTACAATCAGGCGAACAACGGCTGTCAAGAATTAAACACCTACCACTCACGCTACAGGAGACACGAAGTCTTAACTAGGATATTCTTGAATTACTGCAAAAGCATGCGAGCAATCTTCCCGCACCTCCTCCTCCAGTACTGGACCGAAAGCAACCAAACTCGGTACACGAACTGCTTACTATCAGGCGAACAACCGCTGTCATGAATTAAACACCTACCACTCACGCTACAGGAGACAGGAAGTCGTAAACTACGATATTCTTGAATCCCTGAAAAACCATGCGAGCCATCTTCCTGCAGCTCCTCCTCCAGTAGTGGACCGACTGTAACCAAACTAGGTACACATACTGCTTACTATCAGCCGAACAACCGCTGTCATGAATTAAACACCTACCACTCACGCTACAGGAGACACGAAGTCGTAAACTACGATATTCTTGAATTACTGCAAAACCATGCGAGCCATCTTCCTGCAACTCCTCCTAAAGTAGTGGACCGACTGCAACCAAACTCGGTACACATACTGTTTACTATCAAGCGAACAACGGCTGTCATGAATTAAACACCTACCACTCACGCTACAGGAGACACGAAGTCGTAAACTACGATATTCTTGAATTACTGCAAAACCATGCGAGCCATCTTCCTGCACCTCCTCCTACAGTAGTGGACCGACTGCAACCATACTCGGTACACATACTGCTTACTATCAGGCGAACAACCGCTGTCATGAATTAAACACTTACCACTCACGCCACAGGACACAGGAAGTCGTAAACTACGATATTCTTGAATTACTGCAAAACCATGCGAGCCATCTTCCTGCACCTCCTCTTAAAGTAGTGGACCGACTGCAACCAAACTCAGTACACATGCTGCTTACTATCAGGCGGACAATCAGTGTCATGAATTAAACATCTACCACTCACGCTACTGGACACACAAAGTCGTAAACTACGATACTCTTGAATTACTGCAAAAGCATGCGAGCCATCTTCCTGCACCTCCTCCTCCAGTAGTGGACCGACAGCAACCAAACTCGGTACACATACTACTTACTATCAGGCGAACAACCGCTGTCATGAATTATACACCTACCACTCACGCTACAGGAGACACGAAGTCGTAAACTCCGATATTCTTCGTTTACTGCAAAACCATGCGTGCCATCTTCCTGCACCTCCACCTAAAGTAGTGGACCGACTGCAACCAAACTGAGTACACATACTGCTTACTATCAGGCGAACAACCGCTGTCATGAATTAAACACCTACCACGCACGCTATAGGAGACACGAAGTCGTAAACTCCGATATTCTTCGTTTACTGCAAAACCATGCGTGCCATCTTCCTGTACCTCCTCCTAAAGTAGTGGACCGACTGCAACCAAACTCAGTACACATACTGCTTACAAACAGGCGGACAATCAGTGTCATGAATTAAACACCTACCACTCTCGCTACAGGACCCACGAAGTCGTAAACCACGATATTCTTGAATTACTGCAAAACCATGCGAGCCATCTTCCTGCACCTCCTCCTAAAGTACTGGACCGACTGCAACCAAACTCGGTACACATACTGCTTACTATCAGGAGAACAACCGTTGTCATGAATTAAACACCTACCACTCACGCGACAGGAGACACCAAGTCGTAAACTACGATATTTTTGAATTACTGCAAAGCAATGCGAGCCATCTTCCAGCACCTCCTCCTAAAGTAGTGGATCGACTGCAACCAAACTCGGTACACATACTGCTTACTATTCGGCGAACAACCGCTGTCATGAATTAAACACCTACCACTCACGCTACAGGAGGCATGAAGTCGTAAACTACGATATTCTTGAATTACTGAAAAACCATGCGAGCAATCATCCTGCACCTCCTCCTCCAGTAGTGGACCGACAGCAACCAAACTCGGTACACATACTACTTACTATCAGGCGAACAACCGCTGTCATGAATTATACACCTACCACTCACGCTACAGGAGACACGAAGTCGAAAACTCCGATATTCTTCGTTTACTGCAAAACCATGCGTGCCATCTTCCTGTACCTCCTCCTAAAGTAGTGGACCGACTGCAACCAAACTCAGTACACATACTGCTTACAAACAGGCGGACAATCAGTGTCATGAATTAAACACCTAGCACTCACGCTACAGGAGACACGAAGTCATAAAGTACGATATTCTTGAAATACTGCAAAACCATGCGAGCCATCTTCCTGCACCTCCTCCTAAAGTACTGGACCGACTGCAACCAAACTCGGTACACATACTGCTTACTATCAGCAGAACAACCGTTGTCATGAATTAAACACCTACCACTCACGCGACAGGAGACACCAAGTCGTAAACTACGATATTCTTGAATTCCTGCAAAACCATGCGAGCAATCTTCCTGCACCTCCTCCTAAAGTAGTGGACCGACTGCAACCATACTCGGTACACATACTACTTACTATCAGGCGAACAACCGCTGTCATGAATTAAACACCTACTACTCACGCTACAGGAGACACGAAGTCGTAAACTCCGATATTCTTCGTTTACTGCAAAAACATGCGTGCCATCTTCCTGCACCTCCTCCTAAAGTAGTGGACCGTCTGCAACAAAACTCGGTACACAAACTGCTTACTATCAGGCGAACAGCCGCTGTCATGAATTAAACACCTACCACTCACGCTACAGGAGACAGGAAGTCGTAAACTACAATATTCTTGAATTACTGCAAAACCATGTGAGCCATCTTCCTGCACCTCCTCCTAAAGTAGTGGACCGACTGCAACCAAACTCGGTACACATACTGTTTACTATCAAGCGAACAACCGCTGTCATGAATTAAACACCTACCACTCACGCTACAGGAGACACGAAGTCGTAAACTACGATATTCTTGAATTACTGCAAAACCATGCGAGCAATCTTCCTGCACCTCCTCCTAAAGTACTGGAGCGACTGCAACCAAACTTGTTACACATACTGCTTACAATCAGGCGAACAACGGCTGTCAAGAATTAAACACCTACCACTCACGCTACAGGAGACACGAAGTCTTAACTAGGATATTCTTGAATTACTGCAAAAGCATGCGAGCAATCTTCCCGCACCTCCTCCTCCAGTACTGGACCGAAAGCAACCAAACTCGGTACACATACTGCTTACTATCAGGCGAACAACCGCTGTCATGAATTAAACACCTACCACTCACGCTACAGGAGACACGAAGTCGTAAACTACGATATTCTTGAATTACTGCAAAACCATGCGAGCCATCTTCCTGCACCTCCTCCTACAGTAGTGGACCGACTGCAACCAAACTCGGTACACATACTGCTTACTATCAGGCGAACAACCGCTGTCATGAATTAAACACCTACCACTCACGATACAGGAGACACGAAGTCGTAAACTACGATATTCTTGAATTACTGCAAAACCATGCGAGCCATCTTCCTACAGCTCCTCCTAAAGTAGTGGACAGACTGCAACCAAACTCGGTACACATACTGCTTACTATCAGGCGAACAACGGCTGTTAAGAATTAAACACCTACCACTCACGCTACAGGAGACACGAAGTCGTAAACTAGGATATTCTTGAATTACTGCAAAACCATGCGAACAATCTTCCTGCACCTCCTCCTCCACTACTGGACCGACTGCAACCAAACTCGGTACACATACTGCTTACTATCAGGCGAACAACCGCTGTCATGAATTAAACACCAACCACTCACGCGACAGGAGACTCCAAGTCGTAAACTACGACATTCTTGAATTACTGCAAAACAATGCGAGCCATCTTCCTGCACCTCCTCCTAAAGTAGTGGACCGACTGCAACCAAACTCGGTACACAAATTGCTTACTATCAGGCGAACAACCGCTATCATGAATTAAACACCTACCACTCACGCCACAGGACACAGGAAGTCGTAAACTACGATATTCTTGAATTCCTGAAAAACCATGCGAGACATCTTCCTGCAGCTCCTCCTCCAGTAGTGGACCGACTGCAACCAAACTCGGTACACATACTGCTTAGTATCAGCCGAACAACGGCTGTCATGAATTAAACACCTACCACTCACGCTACAGGAGACACGAAGTCGTAAACTACGATATTCTTGATTTACTGCAAAACCATGCGAGCCATCTTCCTGCACCTCCTCCTACAGTAGTGGACCGACTGCAACCAAACTCGGTACACATACTGCTTACTATCAGGCGAACAACCGCTGTCATGAATTAAACACCTACCACTCACGCTACAGGAGACACGAAGTCGTAAACTACGATACTCTTGAATTACTGCAAACGCATGCGAGCCATCTTCCTGCACCTCCTCCTACAGTAGTGGACCGACTGCAACCAAACTCGGTACACATACTACTTACTATCAGGCGAACAACCGCTGTCATGAATTAAACACCTACCACTCACGCTACAGGAGACACGAATTCGTATACTCCGATATTCTTCGTTTACTGCAAAACCATGCGTGCCATCTTCCTGCACCTCCTCCTAAAGTAGTGGACCGACTGCAACCAACCTCAGTACACATACTGCTTACTATAAGGCGAACAGCCGCTGTCATGAATTAAACACCTACCACTCACACTACAGGAGACACGAAGTCGTAAACTCCGATATTCTTCGTTTACTGCAAAACCATGCGTGCCATCTTCCTGTACCTCCTCCTAAAGTAGTGGACCAACTGCAACCAAACTCAGTACACATACTGCTTACCATCAGGCGAACAATCGCTGTCATGAATAAAACACCTACCACTCACGATATAGGAGACACGAAGTCGTAAACTACGATATTCTTGAATTACTGCAAAACCATGCAACCGTTCTCCCTACACCTTCTCCTAAAGTAGTGGACCGACTGCAACCAAACTCGGTACACATACTGCTTCCTATCAGGCGGACGACCAGTCATGAATTAAACACCTAGCACTCACGCTACAGGAGACACGAAGTCATAATGTACGATATTCTTGAAATACTGCAAAACCATGCGAGCCATCTTCCTGCACCTCCTTCTCCAGTAGTGGACCGACTGCAACCAAACTCGTTACACATACTGCTTACTATCAGGAGAACAACCGTTGTCATGAATTAAACACCTACCACTCACGCTACAGGAGACAAGAAGTCGTAACCTACGATATTCTTGAATTACTGCAGAACCATGCGAACAATCTTCCTGCACGTCCTCCGAAAGGAGTGGACCGTCTGCAACAAAACTCGGTACACAAACTGCTTACTACCAGGCGAACAACCGCTGTCATGAATTAAACACCTACCACTCACGCTACAGGAGACAGGAAGTCGTAAACTACGATATTCTTGAATTCCTGAAAAACCATGCGAGCCATCTTCCTGCAGCTCCTCCTCCAGTAGTGGACCGACTGCAACCAAACTAGGTACACATACTGCTTACTATCAGGCGAACAACCGCTGTCATGAATTAAACACCTACCACTCACGCTACAGGAGACACGAAGTCGTAAACTACGATATTCTTGAATTACTGCAAAACCATGCGAGCCATCTTCCTGCAACTCCTCCTAAAGTAGTGGACCGACTGCAACCAAACTCGGTACACATACTGTTTACTATCAAGCGAACAACGGCTGTCATGAATTAAACACCTACCACTCCCGCTACAGGAGACACGAAGTCGTAAACTACGATATTCTTGAATTACTGCAAAACCATGCGAGCCATCTTCCTGCACCTCCTCCTACAGTAGTGGACCGACTGCAACCAAACTCGGTACACATACTGCTTACTATCAGGCGAACAACCGCTGTCATGAATTAAACACTTACCACTCACGCAACAGGAGACACGAAGTCGTAAACTACGATATTCTTGAATTACTGCAAAACCATGCGAGCCATCTTCCTGCACCTCCTCTTAAAGTAGTGGACCGACTGCAACCAAACTCAGTACACATACTGCTTACTATCAGGCGGACAATCAGTGTCATGAATTAAACATCTACCACTCACGCTACTGGACACACAAAGTCGTAAACTACGATACTCTTGAATTACTGCAAAAGCATGCGAGCCATCTTCCTGCACCTCCTCCTCCAGTAGTGGACCGACAGCAACCAAACTCGGTACACATACTACTTGCTATCAGGCGAACAACCGCTGTCATGAATTATACACCTAACACTCACGCTACAGGAGACACGAAGTCGTAAACTCCGATATTCTTCGTTTACTGCAAAACCATGCGTGCCATCTTCCTGCACCTCCACCTAAAGTAGTGGACCGACTGCAACCAAACTCAGTACACATACTGCTTACTATCAGGCGAACAACCGCTGTCATGAATTAAACACATACCACTCACGCTACAGGAGACACAAAGTCGTAAACTCCGATATTCTTCGTTTACTGCAAAACCATGCGTGCCATTTTCCTGTACCTCCTCCTCCAGTAGTGGACCGACTGCAACCAAACTCAGTACACATACTGCTTACAAACAGGCGGACAATCAGTGTCATGAATTAAACACCTAGCACTCACGCTACAGGAGACACGAAGTCATAAAGTACGATATTCTTGAAATACTGCAAAACCATTCGAGCAATCTTTCTGCACCTCCTCCTAAAGTACTGGAGCGACTGCAACCAAACTCGTTACACATACTGCATACAATCAGGCGAACAACGGCTGTCAAGAATTAAACACCTACCACTCACGCTACAGGAGACACGAAGTCTTAACTAGGATATTCTTGAATTACTGCAAAACCATGCGAGCCATCTTCCTGCACCTCCTCCTACAGTAGTGTACCGACTGCAACCAAACTCGGTACACATACTGTTTACTATCAAGCGAACAACGGCTGTCATGAATTAAACACCTACCACTCACGCTACAGGAGACACGAAGTCGTAAACTACGATATTCTTGAATTACTGCAAAACCATGCGAGCCATCTTCCTGCACCTCCTCCTACAGTAGTGTACCGACTGCAACCAAACTCGGTACACATACTGCTTACTATCAGGCGAACAACCGCTGTCATGAATTAAACACTTACCACTCACGCTACAGGAGACACGAAGTCGTAAACTACGATATTCTTGAATTACTGCAAAACCATGCGAGCCATCTTCCTGCACCTCCTCCTACAGTAGTGGACCGACTGCAACCAAACTCGGTACACATACTGCTTACTATCAGGCGAACAACCGCTGTCATGAATTAAACACTTACCACTCACGCAACAGGAGACACGAAGTCGTAAACTACGATATTCTTGAATTACTGCAAAACCATGCGAGCCATCTTCCTGCACCTCCTCTTAAAGTAGTGGACCGACTGCAACCAAACTCAGTACACATACTGCTTACTATCAGGCGGACAATCAGTGTCATGAATTAAACATCTACCACTCACGCTACTGGACACACAAAGTCGTAAACTACGATACTCTTGAATTACTGCAAAAGCATGCGAGCCATCTTCCTGCACCTCCTCCTCCAGTAGTGGACCGACAGCAACCAAACTCGGTACACATACTACTTGCTATCAGGCGAACAACCGCTGTCATGAATTATACACCTAACACTCACGCTACAGGAGACACGAAGTCGTAAACTCCGATATTCTTCGTTTACTGCAAAACCATGCGTGCCATCTTCCTGCACCTCCACCTAAAGTAGTGGACCGACTGCAACCAAACTCAGTACACATACTGCTTACTATCAGGCGAACAACCGCTGTCATGAATTAAACACATACCACTCACGCTACAGGAGACACAAAGTCGTAAACTCCGATATTCTTCGTTTACTGCAAAACCATGCGTGCCATTTTCCTGTACCTCCTCCTCCAGTAGTGGACCGACTGCAACCAAACTCAGTACACATACTGCTTACAAACAGGCGGACAATCAGTGTCATGAATTAAACACCTAGCACTCACGCTACAGGAGACACGAAGTCATAAAGTACGATATTCTTGAAATACTGCAAAACCATTCGAGCAATCTTTCTGCACCTCCTCCTAAAGTACTGGAGCGACTGCAACCAAACTCGTTACACATACTGCATACAATCAGGCGAACAACGGCTGTCAAGAATTAAACACCTACCACTCACGCTACAGGAGACACGAAGTCTTAACTAGGATATTCTTGAATTACTGCAAAACCATGCGAGCCATCTTCCTGCACCTCCTCCTACAGTAGTGTACCGACTGCAACCAAACTCGGTACACATACTGTTTACTATCAAGCGAACAACGGCTGTCATGAATTAAACACCTACCACTCACGCTACAGGAGACACGAAGTCGTAAACTACGATATTCTTGAATTACTGCAAAACCATGCGAGCCATCTTCCTGCACCTCCTCCTACAGTAGTGTACCGACTGCAACCAAACTCGGTACACATACTGCTTACTATCAGGCGAACAACCGCTGTCATGAATTAAACACTTACCACTCACGCTACAGGAGACACGAAGTCGTAAACTACGATATTCTTGAATTACTGCAAAACCATGCGAGCCATCTTCCTGCACCTCCTCCTACAGTAGTGGACCGACTGCAACCAAACTCGGTACACATACTGCTTACTGTCAGGCGAACAACCGCTGTCATGAATTAAACACTTACCACACACGCAACAGGAGACACGAAGTCGTAAACTACGATATTCTTGAATTACTGCAAAACCATGCGAGCCATCTTCCTGCGCCTCCTCTTAAAGTAGTGGACCGACTGCAACCAAACTCAGTACACATACTGCTTACTATCAGGCGGACAATCAGTGTCATGAATTAAACATCTACCACTCACGCTACTGGACACACAAAGTCGTAAACTACGATACTCTTGAATTACTGCAAAAGCATGCGAGCCATATTCCTGCACCTCCTCCTCCAGTAGTGGACCGACAGCAACCAAACTCGGTACACATACTACTTACTATCAGGCGAACAACCGCTGTCATGAATTATACACCTACCACTCACGCTACAGGAGGCATGAAGTCGTAAACTACGATATTCTTGAATTACTGAAAAACCCTGCGAGCAATCATCCTGCACCTCCTCCTCCAGTAGTGGACCGACAGCAACCAAACTCGGTACACATACTGCTTGCTATCAGGCGAACAACCGCTGTCATGAATTAAACACCTACCACTCACGCTACAGGAGACACGAAGTCGTAAACTACGATATTCTTGAAGTACTGCAAAACCATTCGAGCAATCTTCCTGCACCTCCTCCTCCAGTACTGGACCAAAAGCAACCAAACTCGGTACACATACTGCTTACTATCAGGCGAACAACCGCTGTCATGAATTAAAAACCTACCACTCTCGCTACAGGACCCACGAAGTCGTAAACTACGATATTCTTGAATTACTGCCAAACCATGCGAACCATCTTCCTGCACCTCCTCCTAAAGTACTGGACCGACTGCAACCAAACTCGGTACACATACTGCTTACTATCAGGAGAACAACGGTTGTCATGAATTAAACACCTACCACTCACGCGACAGGAGGCATGAAGTCGTAAACTACGATATTCTTGAATTACTGAAAAACCATGCGAGCAATCATCCTGCACCTCCTCCTCCAGTAGTGGACCGACAGCAACCAAACTCGGTACACATACTACTTACTATCAGGCGAACAACCGCTGTCATGAATTATACACCTACCACTCACGCTACAGGAGACACGAAGTCGTAAACTCCGATATTCTTCGTTTACTGCAAAACCATGCGTGCCATCTTCCTGCACCTCCACCTAAAGTAGTGGACCGACTGCAACCAAACTCAGTACACATACTGCTTACTATCAGGCGAACAACCGCTGTCATGAATTCAACACCTACCACTCACGCTACAGGAGACACGAAGTCGTAAACTCCGATATTCTTCGTTTACTGCAAAACCATGCGTGCCATCTTCCTGTACCTCCTCCTAAAGTAGTGGACCGACTGCAACCAAACTCAGTACACATACTGCTAACAAACAGGCGGACAATCAGTGTCATGAATTAAACACCTAGCACTCACGCTACAGGAGACACGAAGTCATAAAGTACGATATTCTTGATATACTGCAAAACCATGCGAGCCATCTTCCTGCACCTCCTCCTCCAGTAGTGGACCGACTGCAACCAAACTCGTTACACATACTGCTTACTATCAGGAGAACAACCGTTGTCATGAATTAAACACCTACCACTCACGCTACAGGAGACAAGAAGTCGTAACCTACGATATTCTTGAAGTACTGCAAAACCATTCGAGCAATCTTTCTGCACCTCCTCCTAAAGTACTGGAGCGACTGCAACCAAACTCGTTACACATACTGCATACAATCAGGCGAACAACGGCTGTCAAGAATTAAACACCTACCACTCACGCTACAGGAGACACGAAGTCTTAACTAGGATATTCTTGAATTACTGCAAAACCATGCGAGCCATCTTCCTGCACCTCCTCCTCCAGTACTGGACCGAAAGCAACCAAACTCGGTACACATACTGCTTACTATCAGGCGAACAACCGCTGTCATGAATTAAAAACCTACCACTCTCGCTACAGGACCCACGAAGTCGTAAACTACGATATTCTTGAATTACTGCCAAACCATGCGAACCATCTTCCTGCACCTCCTCCTAAAGTACTGGACCGACTGCAACCAAACTCGGTACACATACTGCTTACTATCAGGAGAACAACGGTTGTCATGAATTAAACACCTACCACTCACGCGACAGGAGACACCAAGTCGTAAACTACGATATTCTTGAATTACTGCAAAGCAATGCGAGCCATCTTCCTGCACCTCCTCCTACAGTAGTGGATCGACTGCAACCAAACTCGGTACACATACTGCTTACTATTCGGCGAACAACCGCTGTCATGAATTAAACACCTACCACTCACGCTACAGGAGGCATGAAGTCGTAAACTACGATATTCTTGAATTACTGAAAAACCATGCGAGCAATCATCCTGCACCTCCTCCTCCAGTAGTGGACCGACAGCAACCAAACTCGGTACACATACTACTTACTATCAGGCGAACAACCGCTGTCATGAATTATACACCTACCACTCACGCTACAGGAGACACGAAGTCGTAAACTCCGATATTCTTCGTTTACTGCAAAACCATGCGTGCCATCTTCCTGCACCTCCACCTAAAGTAGTGGACCGACTGCAACCAAACTCAGTACACATACTGCTTACTATCAGGCGAACAACCGCTGTCATGAATTAAACACCAAACACTCACGCTACAGGAGACACGAAGTCGTAAACTCCGATATTCTTCGTTTACTGCAAAACCATGCGTGCCATCTTCCTGTACCTCCTCCTAAAGTACAGGACCGACTGCAACCAAACTCAGTACACATACTGCTAACAAACAGGCGGACAATCAGTGTCATGAATTAAACACCTAGCACTCACGCTACAGGAGACACGAAGTCATAAAGTACGATATTCTTGATATACTGCAAAACCATGCGAGCCATCTTCCTGCACCTCCTCCTCCAGTAGTGGACCGACTGCAACCAAACTCGTTACACATACTGCTTACTATCAGGAGAACAACCGTTGTCATGAATTAAACACCTACCACTCACGCTACAGGAGACAAGAAGTCGTAACCTACGATATTCTTGAATTACTGCAAAACCATGCGAACAATCTTCCTGCACGTCCTCCGAAAGTAGTGGACCGTCTGCAACAAAACTCGTTACACATACTGCATACAATCAGGCGAACAACGGCTGTCAAGAATTAAACACCTACCACTCACGCTACAGGAGACACGAAGTCTTAACTAGGATATTCTTGAATTACTGCAAAACCATGCGAGCCATCTTCCTGCACCTCCTCCTCCAGTACTGGACCGAAAGCAACCAAACTCGGTACACATACTGCTTACTATCAGGCGAACAACCGCTGTCATGAATTAAAAACCTACCACTCTCGCTACAGGACCCACGAAGTCGTAAACTACGATATTCTTGAATTACTGCCAAACCCTGCGAACCATCTTCCTGCACCTCTTCCTAAAGTACTGGACCGACTGCAACCAAACTCGGTACACATACTGCTTACTATCAGGAGAACAACGGTTGTCATGAATTAAACACCTACCACTCACGCGACAGGAGACACCAAGTCGTAAACTACGATATTCTTGAATTACTGCAAAGCAATGCGAGCCATCTTCCTGCACCTCCTCCTACAGTAGTGGATCGACTGCAACCAAACTCGGTACACATACTGCTTACTGTCAGGCGAACAACCGCTGTCATGAATTAAACACTTACCACACACGCAACAGGAGACACGAAGTCGTAAACTACGATATTCTTGAATTACTGCAAAACCATGCGAGCCATCTTCCTGCGCCTCCTCTTAAAGTAGTGGACCGACTGTAACCAAACTCAGTACACATACTGCTTACTATCAGGCGGACAATCAGTGTCATGAATTAAACATCTACCACTCACGCTACTGGACACACAAAGTCGTAAACTACGATACTCTTGAATTACTGCAAAAGCATGCGAGCCATCTTCCTGCACCTCCTCCTCCAGTAGTGGACCGACAGCAACCAAACTCGGTACACATACTACTTACTATCAGGCGAACAACCGCTGTCATGAATTATACACCTACCACTCACGCTACAGGAGGCATGAAGTCGTAAACTACGATATTCTTGAATTACTGAAAAACCATGCGAGCAATCATCCTGCACCTCCTCCTCCAGTAGTGGACCGACAGCAACCAAACTCGGTACACATACTGCTTGCTATCAGGCGAACAACCGCTGTCATGAATTAAACACCTACCACTCACGCTACAGGAGACACGAAGTCGTAAACTACGATATTCTTGAAGTACTGCAAAACCATTCGAGCAATCTTTCTGCACCTCCTCCTAAAGTACTGGAGCGACTGCGACCAAACTCGTTACACATACTGCATACAATCAGGCGAACAACGGCTGTCAAGAATTAAACACCTACCACTCACGCTACAGGAGACACGAAGTCTTAACTAGGATATTCTTGAATTACTGCAAAACCATGCGAGCCATCTTCCTGCACCTCCTCCTCCAGTACTGGACCGAAAGCAACCAAACTCGGTACACATACTGCTTACTATCAGGCGAACAACCGCTGTCATGAAATAAAAACCTACCACTCTCGCTACAGGACCCACGAAGTCGTAAACTACGATATTCTTGAATTACTGCCAAACCATGCGAACCATCTTCCTGCACCTCCTCCTAAAGTACTGGACCGACTGCAACCAAACTCGGTACACATACTGCTTACTATCAGGAGAACAACGGTTGTCATGAATTAAACACCTACCACTCACGCGACAGGAGACACCAAGTCGTAAACTACGATATTCTTGAATTACTGCAAAGCAATGCGAGCCATCTTCCTGCACCTCCTCCTACAGTAGTGGATCGACTGCAACCAAACTCAGTACACATACTGCTTACTATTCGGCGAACAACCGCTGTCATGAATTAAACACCTACCACTCACGCTACAGGAGGCATGAAGTCGTAAACTACGATATTCTTGAATTACTGAAAAACCATGCGAGCAATCATCCTGCACCTCCTCCTCCAGTAGTGGACCGACAGCAACCAAACTCGGTACACATACTACTTACTATCAGGCGAACAACCGCTGTCATGAATTATACACCTACCACTCACGCTACAGGAGACACGAAGTCGTAAACTCCGATATTCTTCGTTTACTGCAAAACCATGCGTGCCATCTTCCTGCACCTCCACCTAAAGTAGTGGACCGACTGCAACCAAACTCAGTACACATACTGCTTACTATCAGGCGAACAACCGCTGTCATGAATTCAACACCTACCACTCACGCTACAGGAGACACGAAGTCGTAAACTCCGATATTCTTCGTTTACTGCAAAACCATGCGTGCCATCTTCCTGTACCTCCTCCTAAAGTAGTGGACCGACTGCAACCAAACTCAGTACACATACTGCTAACAAACAGGCGGACAATCAGTGTCATGAATTAAACACCTAGCACTCACGCTACAGGAGACACGAAGTCATAAAGTACGATATTCTTGATATACTGCAAAACCATGCGAGCCATCTTCCTGCACCTCCTCCTCCAGTAGTGGACCGACTGCAACCAAACTCGTTACACATACTGCTTACTATCAGGAGAACAACCGTTGTCATGAATTAAACACCTACCACTCACGCTACAGGAGACAAGAAGTCGTAACCTACGATATTCTTGAAGTACTGCAAAACCATTCGAGCAATCTTTCTGCACCTCCTCCTAAAGTACTGGAGCGACTGCAACCAAACTCGTTACACATACTGCATACAATCAGGCGAACAACGGCTGTCAAGAATTAAACACCTACCACTCACGCTACAGGAGACACGAAGTCTTAACTAGGATATTCTTGAATTACTGCAAAACCATGCGAGCCATCTTCCTGCACCTCCTCCTCCAGTACTGGACCGAAAGCAACCAAACTCGGTACACATACTGCTTACTATCAGGCGAACAACCGCTGTCATGAATTAAAAACCTACCACTCTCGCTACAGGACCCACGAAGTCGTAAACTACGATATTCTTGAATTACTGCCAAACCATGCGAACCATCTTCCTGCACCTCCTCCTAAAGTACTGGACCGACTGCAACCAAACTCGGTACACATACTGCTTACTATCAGGAGAACAACGGTTGTCATGAATTAAACACCTACCACTCACGCGACAGGAGACACCAAGTCGTAAACTACGATATTCTTGAATTACTGCAAAGCAATGCGAGCCATCTTCCTGCACCTCCTCCTACAGTAGTGGATCGACTGCAACCAAACTCGGTACACATACTGCTTACTATTCGGCGAACAACCGCTGTCATGAATTAAACACCTACCACTCACGCTACAGGAGGCATGAAGTCGTAAACTACGATATTCTTGAATTACTGAAAAACCATGCGAGCAATCATCCTGCACCTCCTCCTCCAGTAGTGGACCGACAGCAACCAAACTCGGTACACATACTACTTACTATCAGGCGAACAACCGCTGTCATGAATTATACACCTACCACTCACGCTACAGGAGACACGAAGTCGTAAACTCCGATATTCTTCGTTTACTGCAAAACCATGCGTGCCATCTTCCTGCACCTCCACCTAAAGTAGTGGACCGACTGCAACCAAACTCAGTACACATACTGCTTACTATCAGGCGAACAACCGCTGTCATGAATTAAACACCAACCACTCACGCTACAGGAGACACGAAGTCGTAAACTCCGATATTCTTCGTTTACTGCAAAACCATGCGTGCCATCTTCCTGTACCTCCTCCTAAAGTAGAGGACCGACTGCAACCAAACTCAGTACACATACTGCTAACAAACAGGCGGACAATCAGTGTCATGAATTAAACACCTAGCACTCACGCTACAGGAGACACGAAGTCATAAAGTACGATATTCTTGATATACTGCAAAACCATGCGAGCCATCTTCCTGCACCTCCTCCTCCAGTAGTGGACCGACTGCAACCAAACTCGTTACACATACTGCTTACTATCAGGAGAACAACCGTTGTCATGAATTAAACACCTACCACTCACGCTACAGGAGACAAGAAGTCGTAACCTACGATATTCTTGAATTACTGCAAAACCATGCGAACAATCTTCCTGCACGTCCTCCGAAAGTAGTGGACCGTCTGCAACAAAACTCGTTACACATACTGCATACAATCAGGCGAACAACGGCTGTCAAGAATTAAACACCTACCACTCACGCTACAGGAGACACGAAGTCTTAACTAGGATATTCTTGAATTACTGCAAAACCATGCGAGCCATCTTCCTGCACCTCCTCCTCCAGTACTGGACCGAAAGCAACCAAACTCGGTACACATACTGCTTACTATCAGGCGAACAACCGCTGTCATGAATTAAAAACCTACCACTCTCGCTACAGGACCCACGAAGTCGTAAACTACGATATTCTTGAATTACTGCCAAACCCTGCGAACCATCTTCCTGCACCTCTTCCTAAAGTACTGGACCGACTGCAACCAAACTCGGTACACATACTGCTTACTATCAGGAGAACAACGGTTGTCATGAATTAAACACCTACCACTCACGCGACAGGAGACACCAAGTCGTAAACTACGATATTCTTGAATTACTGCAAAGCAATGCGAGCCATCTTCCTGCACCTCCTCCTACAGTAGTGGATCGACTGCAACCAATCTCGGTACACATACTGCTTACTATTCGGCGAACAACCGCTGTCATGAATTAAACACCTACCACTCACGCTACAGGAGGCATGAAGTCGTAAACTACGATATTCTTGAATTACTGAAAAACCATGCGAGCAATCATCCTGCACCACCTCCTCCGGTAGTGGACCGACAGCAACCAAACTCGGTACACATACTACTTACTCTCAGGCGAACAACCGCTGTCATGAATTATACACCTACCACTCACGCTACAGGAGACACGAAGTCGTAAACTCCGATATTCTTCGTTTACTGCAAAACTATGCGAGCCATCTTCCTGCACCTCCTCCTCCAGTAGTGGACCGACTGCAACCAAACTCGGTACACATACTGCTTGCTATCAGGCGAACAACCGCTGTCATGAATTAAACACCTACCACTCACGCTACAGGAGACACGAAGTCGTAAACTACGATATTCTTGAAGTACTGCAAAACCATTCGAGCAATCTTTCTGCACCTCCTCCTAAAGTACTGGAGCGACTGCAACCAAACTCGTTACACATACTGCATACAATCAGGCGAACAACGGCTGTCAAGAATTAAACACCTACCACTCACGCTACAGGAGACACGAAGTCTTAACTAGGATATTCTTGAATTACTGCAAAACCATGCGAGCCATCTTCCTGCACCTCCTCCTCCAGTAC
This sequence comes from Locusta migratoria, assembly GCA_026315105.1. Classification (NCBI taxonomy): domain Eukaryota; kingdom Metazoa; phylum Arthropoda; class Insecta; order Orthoptera; family Acrididae; genus Locusta; species Locusta migratoria. The sequence continues at coordinate 16,169,820 of CM048753.1, read as the reverse complement.
TGGACCGAAAGCAACCAAACTCGGTACACATACTGCTTACTATCAGGCGTACAACCGCTGTCATGAATTAAAAACCTACCACTCTCGCTACAGGACCCACGAAGTCGTAAACTACGATATTCTTGAATAACTGATAAACCATGCGAGCCATCTTCCTGCACCTCCTCCTAAAGTACTGGACCGACTGCAACCAAACTCGGTACACATACTGCTTACTATCAGGAGAACAACCGTTGTCATGAATTAAACACCTACCACTCACGCGACAGGAGACACCAAGTCGTAAACTACGATATTCTTGAATTACTGCAAAGCAATGCCAGCCATCTTCCTGCACCTCCTCCTAAAGTACTGGATCGACTGCAACCAAACTCGGTACACATACTGCTTACTATTCGGCGAACAACCGCTGTCATGAATTAAACACCTACCACTCACGATGCAGGAGGCATGAAGTCGTAAACTACGATATTCTTGAATTACTGAAAAACCATGCGAGCAATCTTCCTGCACCTCCTCCTAAAGTAGTGGACCGACTGCAACCAAACTCGGTACACATACTGCTTATTATCAGGAACAACCGCTGTCATGAATTAAACACCTACCACTTACGCTACAGGAGACAAGAAGTCGTAAACTACGATATTCTTGAATTACTGCAAAACCATGCGAACCATCTTCCTGCACCTCCTCCTAAAGTAGTGGACCGACTGCAACAAAACTCGGTACAAAAAATGCTTTCTATCAGGCGAACAACCGCTGTCATGAATTAAACACCTACCACTCACGCTACAGGAGACAGGAAGTCGTAAACTACGATATTCTTGAATTCCTGAAAAACCATGCGAGCCATCTTCCTGCTGCTCCTCCTCCAGTAGTGGACCGACTGCAACCAAACTCGGTTCAGATACTGCTTACTATCAGGCGAACAACCGCTGTCATGAATTAAGAACCTACCACTCACGCTACAGGACACACGATGTCGTAAACTACGATATTCTTGAATTCCTGCAAAACCATGCGAGCAATCTTCCTGCACCTCCTCCTAAAGTAGTGGACCGACTGCAACCATACTCGGTACACATACTACTTACTATCAGGCGAACAACCGCTGTCATGAATTAAACACCTACCACTCACGCTACAGGAGACACGAAGTCGTAAACTCCGATATTCTTCGTTTACTGCAAAACCATGCGTGCCATCTTCCTGCACCTCCTCCTAAAGTAGTGGACCGTCTGCAACAAAACTCGGTACACAAACTGCTTACTATCAGGCGAACAACCGCTGTTATGAATTAAACACCTACCACTCACGCTACAGGAGACAGGAAGTCGTAAACTACAATATTCTTGAATTACTGCAAAACCATGCGAGCCATCTTCCTGCAGCTCCTCCTAAAGTAGTGGACCGACTGCAACCAAACTCGGTATACATACTGTTTACTATCAAGCGAACAACGGCTGTCATGAATTAAACACCTACCACTCACGCTACAGGAGACACGAAGTCGTAAACTACGATATTCTTGAATTACTGCAAAACCATGCGAGCAATCTTCCTGCACCTCCTCCTAAAGTACTGGAGCGACTGCAACCAAACTCGTTACACATACTGCTTACAATCAGGCGAACAACGGCTGTGAAGAATTAAACACCTACCACTCACGCTACAGGAGACACGAAGTCTTAACTAGGATATTCTTGAATTACTGCAAAACCATTCGAGCAATCTTCCCGCACCTCCTCCTCCAGTACTGGACCGAAAGCAACCAAACTCGGTACACATACTGCTTACTATCAGGCGAACAACCGCTGTCATGAATTAAACACCTACCACTCACGCTACAGGAGACACGAAGTCGTAAACTACGATATACTTGAATTACTGCAAAACCAATGCGAGCCATCTTCCTGCACCTCCTCCTACAGTAGTGGACCAACTGCAACCAAACTCGGTACCCATACTGCTTACTATCAGGCGAACAACCGCTGTCATGAATTAAACACCTACCACTCACGCTACAGGAGACACGAAGTCGTAAACTACGATATTCTTGAATTACTGCAAAACCATGCGAGACATCTTCCTGCACCTCCTCTTAAAATAGTGGACCGACTGCAACCAAACTCAGTACACATACTGCTTACTATCAGGCGGACAATCAGTGTCATGAATTAAACATCTACCACTCACGCTACTGGAGACACGAAGTCGTAAACTACGATACTCTTGAATTACTGCAAAAGAATGCGAGCCATCTTGCTGCACCTCCTCCTCCAGTAGTGGACCGACGGCTACCAAACTCGGTACACATACTACTTACTATCAGGCGAACAACCGCTGTCATGAATTAAACACCTACCACTCACGCTACAGGAGACACGAAGTCGTAAACTCCGATATTCTTCGTTTACTGCAAAACCATACGTGCCATCTTCCTGCACCTCCTCCTAAAGTAGTGGACCGACTGCAACCAAACTCAGTACACATACTGCTTACTATCAGGCGAAGAACCGCTGTCATGAATTAAACACCTCCCACTCATGCTACAGGAGACACGAAGTCGTAAACTCCGATATTCTTCGTTTACTGCAAAACCATGCGTGCCATCTTCCTGTACCTCCTCCTCCAGTAGTGGACCGACTGCAACCAAACTTAGTACACATACTGCTTACAAACAGGCGGACAATCAGTGTCATGAATTAAACACCTAGCACTCACGCTACAGGAGACACGAAGTCATAAAGTACGATTTTCTTGAAATACTGCAAAACCATGCGAGCCATCTTCCTGCACCTCCTCCTCCAGTTGTGGACCGACTGCAACCAAACTCGGTACACATACTGCTTGCTATCAGGCGAACAACCGCTGTCATGAATTAAACACCTACCACTCACGCTACAGGAGACACGAAGTCGTAAACTACGATATTCTTGAAGTACTGCAAAACCATTCGAGCAATCTTTCTGCACCTCCTCCTAAAGTACTGGAGCGACTGCAACCAAACTCGTTACACATACTGCATACAATCAGGCGAACAACGGCTGTCAAGAATTAAACACCTACCACTCACGCTACAGGAGACACGAAGTCTTAACTAGGATATTCTTGAATTACTGCAAAACCATGCGAGCCATCTTCCTGCACCTCCTCCTACAGTAGTGTACCGACTGCAACCAAACTCGGTACACATACTGTTTACTATCAAGCGAACAACGGCTGTCATGAATTAAACACCTACCACTCACGCTACAGGAGACACGAAGTCGTAAACTACGATATTCTTGAATTACTGCAAAACCATGCGAGCCATCATCCTGCACCTCCTCCTACAGTAGTGTACCGACTGCAACCAAACTCGGTACACATACTGCTTACTATCAGGCGAACAACCGCTGTCATGAATTAAACACTTACCACTCACGCTACAGGAGACACGAAGTCGTAAACTACGATATTCTTGAATTACTGCAAAACCATGCGAGCCATCTTCCTGCACCTCCTCCTACAGTAGTGGACCGACTGCAACCAAACTCGGTACACATACTGCTTACTATCAGGCGAACAACCGCTGTCATGAATTAAACACTTACCACTCACGCAACAGGAGACACGAAGTCGTAAACTACGATATTCTTGAATTACTGCAAAACCATGCGAGCCATCTTCCTGCACCTCCTCTTAAAGTAGTGGACCGACTGCAACCAAACTCAGTACACATACTGCTTACTATCAGGCGGACAATCAGTGTCATGAATTAAACATCTACCACTCACGCTACTGGACACACAAAGTCGTAAACTACGATACTCTTGAATTACTGCAAAAGCATGCGAGCCATCTTCCTGCACCTCCTCCTCCAGTAGTGGACCGACAGCAACCAAACTCGGTACACATACTACTTACTATCAGGCGAACAACCGCTGTCATGAATTATACACCTACCACTCACGCTACAGGAGGCATGAAGTCGTAAACTACGATATTCTTGAATTACTGAAAAACCATGCGAGCAATCATCCTGCACCTCCTCCTCCAGTAGTGGACCGACAGCAACCAAACTCGGTACACATACTGCTTGCTATCAGGCGAACAACCGCTGTCATGAATTAAACACCTACCACTCACGCTACAGGAGACACGAAGTCGTAAACTACGATATTCTTGAAGTACTGCAAAACCATTCGAGCAATCTTTCTGCACCTCCTCCTAAAGTACTGGAGCGACTGCAACCAAACTCGTTACACATACTGCATACAATCAGGCGAACAACGGCTGTCAAGAATTAAACACCTACCACTCACGCTACAGGAGACACGAAGTCTTAACTAGGATATTCTTGAATTACTGCAAAACCATGCGAGCCATCCTCCTGCACCTCCTCCTCCAGTACTGGACCGAAAGCAACCAAACTCGGTACACATACTGCTTACTATCAGGCGAACAACCGCTGTCATGAATTAAAAACCTACCACTCTCGCTACAGGACCCACGAAGTCGTAAACTACGATATTCTTGAATTACTGCCAAACCATGCGAACCATCTTCCTGCACCTCCTCCTAAAGTACTGGACCGACTGCAACCAAACTCGGTACACATACTGCTTACTATCAGGAGAACAACGGTTGTCATGAATTAAACACCTACCACTCACGCGACAGGAGACACCAAGTCGTAAACTACGATATTCTTGAATTACTGCAAAGCAATGCGAGCCATCTTCCTGCACCTCCTCCTACAGTAGTGGATCGACTGCAACCAAACTCGGTACACATACTGCTTACTATTCGGCGAACAACCGCTGTCATGAATTAAACACCTACCACTCACGCTACAGGAGGCATGAAGTCGTAAACTACGATATTCTTGAATTACTGAAAAACCATGCGAGCAATCATCCTGCACCTCCTCCTCCAGTAGTGGACCGACAGCAACCAAACTCGGTACACATACTACTTACTATCAAGCGAACAACCGCTGTCATGAATTATACACCTACCACTCACGCTACAGGAGACACGAAGTCGTAAACTCCGATATTCTTCGTTTACTGCAAAACCATGCGTGCCATCTTCCTGCACCTCCACCTAAAGTAGTGGACCGACTGCAACCAAACTCAGTACACATACTGCTTACTATCAGGCGAACAACCGCTGTCATGAATTAAACACCTACCACTCACGCTACAGGAGACACGAAGTCGTAAACTCCGATATTCTTCGTTTACTGCAAAACCATGCGTGCCATCTTCCTGTACCTCCTCCTAAAGTAGTGGACCGACTGCAACCAAACTCAGTACACATACTGCTCACAAACAGGCGGACAATCAGTGTCATGAATTAAACACCTAGCACTCACGCTACAGGAGACACGAAGTCATAAAGTACGATATTCTTGATATACTGCAAAACCATGCGAGCCATCTTCCTGCAGCTCCTCCTCCAGTAGTGGACCGACTGCAACCAAACTCGGTACACATACTGCTTGCTATCAGGCGAACAGCCGCTGTCATGAATTAAACACCTACCACTCACGCTACAGGAGACACAAAGTCGTAAACTACGATATTCTTGAATTACTGCCAAACCATGCGAGCTATCTTCCTGCACCTCCTCCTAAAGTACTGGACCGACTGCAACCAAACTCGGTACACATACTGCTTACTATCAGGAGAACAACCGTTGTCATGAATTAAACACCTACCACTCACGCGACAGGAGACACCAAGTCGTAAACTACGATATTCTTGAATTACTGCAAAGCAATGCCAGCCATCTTCCTGCACCTCCTCCTAAAGTACTGGATCGACTGCAACCAAACTCGGTACACATACTGCTTACTATTCGGCGAACAACCGCTGTCATGAATTAAACACCTACCACTCACGCTACAGGAGACACGAAGTCGTAAACTCCGATATTCTTCGTTTAATGCAAAACCATGCGTGCCATCTTCCTGCACCTCCTCCTAAAGTAGTGGACCGTCTGCAACAAAACTCGGTACACAAACTGCTTACTATCAGGCGAACAACCGCTGTCATGAATTAAACACCTACCACTCACGCTACAGGAGACAGGAAGTCGTAAACTACGATATTCTTGAATTCCTGAAAAACCATGCGAGCCATCTTCCTGCTGCTCCTCCTCCAGTAGTGGACCGACTGCAACCAAACTCGGTTCAGATACTGCTTACTATCAGGCGAACAACCGCTGTCATGAATTAAGAACCTACCACTCACGCTACAGGACACACGATGTCGTAAACTACGATATTCTTGAATTCCTGCAAAACCATGCGAGCAATCTTCCTGCACCTCCTCCTAAAGTAGTGGACCGACTGCAACCATACTCGGTACACATACTACTTACTATCAGGCGAACAACCGCTGTCATGAATTAAACACCTACCACTCACGCTACAGGAGACACGAAGTCGTAAACTCCGATATTCTTCGTTTACTGCAAAACCATGCGTGCCATCTTCCTGCACCTCCTCCTAAAGTAGTGGACCGTCTGCAACAAAACTCGGTACACAAACTGCTTACTATCAGGCGAACAACCGCTGTCATGAATTAAACACCTACCACTCACGCTACAGGAGACAGGAAGTCGTAAACTACAATATTCTTGAATTACTGCAAAACCATGCGAGCCATCTTCCTGCACCTCCTCCTAAAGTAGTGGACCGACTGCAACCAAACTCGGTACACATACTGTTTACTATCAAGCGAACAACCGCTGTCATGAATTAAACACCTACCACTCACGCTACAGGAGACACGAAGTCGTAAACTACGATATTCTTGAATTACTGCAAAACCATGCGAGCAATCTTCCTGCACCTCCTCCTAAAGTACTGGAGCGACTGCAACCAAACTCGTTACACATACTGCTTACAATCAGGCGAACAACGGCTGTGAAGAATTAAAAACCTACCACTCACGCTACAGGAGACACGAAGTCTTAACTAGGATATTCTTGAATTACTGCAAAACCATGCGAGCAATCTTCCCGCACCTCCTCCTCCAGTACTGGACCGAAAGCAACCAAACTCGGTACACATACTGCTTACTATCAGGCGAACAACCGCTGTCATGAATTAAACACCTACCACTCACGCTACAGGAGACACGAAGTCGTAAACTACGATATACTTGAATTACTGCAAAACCAATGCGAGCCATCTTCCTGCACCTCCTCCTACAGTAGTGGACCGACTGCAACCAAACTCGGTACACATACTGCTTACTATCAGGCGAACAACCGCTGTCATGAATTAAACACCTACCACTCACGCTACAGGAGACACGAAGTCGTAAACTACGATATTCTTGAATTACTGCAAAACCATGCGAGACATCTTCCTGCACCTCCTCTTAAAATAGTGGACCGACTGCAACCAAACTCAGTACACATACTGCTTACTATCAGGCGGACAATCAGTGTCATGAATTAAACATCTACCACTCACGCTACTGGAGACACGAAGTCGTAAACTACGATACTCTTGAATTACTGCAAAAGAATGCGAGCCATCTTCCTGCACCTCCTCCTCCAGTAGTGGACCGACGGCAACCAAACTCGGTACACATACTACTTACTATCAGGCGAACAACCGCTGTCATGAATTAAACACCTACCACTCACGCTACAGGAGACACGAAGTCGTAAACTCCGATATTCTTCGTTTACTGCAAAACCATACGTGCCATCTTCCTGCACCTCCTCCTAAAGTAGTGGACCGACTGCAACCAAACTCAGTACACATACTGCTTACTATCAGGCGAAGAACCGCTGTCATGAATTAAACACCTCCCACTCATGCTACAGGAGACACGAAGTCGTAAACTCCGATATTCTTCGTTTACTGCAAAACCATGCGTGCCATCTTCCTGCACCTCCTCCTAAAGTAGTGGACCGACTGCAACCAAACTCGGTACACATATTGCTTACTATCAGGCGAACAACAGCTGTCATGAATTAAACACCTACCACTCACGCTACAGGAGACACGAAGTCGTATACTACGGTATTCTTGAATTACTGCAATATCATTCGAGAAATCTTCCTGCACCTCCTCCTAAAGTAGTGGACCGACTGCAACCAAACTCGGTACACATACTGCTTCCTATCATGCGAACAACCGCTGTCACGAACTAAACACCTACCACTCACGCTACAGGAGACACGAAGTCGTAAACTACGATATTCTTGAATTACAGCAAAATCTTTCGAACCATCTTACTGCATCTCCTGCTAAAGTAGTGGACCGACTGCAACCAAACTCGGAACACATACTGCTTACTATCAGGCGAACAACCGCTGTCATGAATTAAACACTTACCACTCACGCTACAGGAGACACGAAGTCGTAAACTACGATATTCTTGAAGGTTGCTTTGAGAAACTACAAAGTAATGTTCCAGTAACTTCTCATAGGCCGGACACAAACCGGACTGCTGGGCTGTAGGCAACTCTGCAGCAGGCGAAAGCCACCTACCAGACAGCTGTTATTATATATCTGTGTGCTCTTCAGGTTTGAATTCTTACGTCAGTTGCTGGTTTTTGCATTTAGTGGCCCACTCTCGCGTTTTGAAGACCGTGAATTTTGATATCCGCTGCCTACACCGCGACAGCCGGTTTAATTACCCCCTTCGTGTTTGGGGTTAGAATGGACTCGAGGTATTCGTGCCTGTCGTAAGAGTCGACTAAAAGCAGTCTTCAAAGTTTTCAACCATACAGACTTGGTCCACTCCGTGCGTCCAAATTCTTCAGAAGTGCGGGCCCTATGGGGAAGGACAAATTACATGCTGCACCACATATTTATTGTGCAACAGATATCTTCGGCACCCATTACGGAACGGATATGTGACTGCACCCCACACTCAGCGATTAGGCCAGGAAGCCTCAGGTAGCACACTAGTTACGCCCATTGTGCTTAGTCACCTGCCCCACCCATAGCTTGTAGCTCACTGAAAACACAGGAATCGCACTGCCGATTCTGGTATCCCGGCACGATGAGTTTGAGAGCCCGCCAGACCACATGGATTGTGACAACAGACGTTAGGCGGCGCGCACAACCTACTAGCGCTGCCATCGCCACTAGAGCGCTGCACGCCGTGGCGCGCCTACCGCGCCGGTCATCTGCTCAGAGAGCCGCACTATATAGGGCCCGGAGCCACAGCTCGCTCCTTAGTCGTGTGTTGACTGTGCTCGGTAATTTTTTCTGCATTCTGTTGTTATCTGGCATCGTACTTGGCTCCGTCACGGTACCGATTGGCTTACGCTTAGGTCTGTCTTTTGCATTTAGTTGTTGTCATTGTTTGTCGCCTTTGTGGTCTCTTGTTGTGTTTATGGTTAGCGGCGACGCTTGGTCGGTCGGTCGTCGCTAGTAGCTCCTGACCCTGTCCGACCTTCAGTCACAATACCGATGACTGAGGTGCTAACTCCTGATGGATTCCAAGGAGCAGACACTCATCTTCCTGGGCATCTGGACCCCCGGCAATGGTCGTCCCGCTGGGTGACCTTTGCTGCTGCTGGATGGCGACCATGAAGAGAGCCCCAGGTCGCAGTGGGTGGCAGGTGACCTGCAATGAAGACGTGACACCGGGAAATTCCGGTAGTAGTTCCCTTTCCTTGCAGTGCCATGGCAGGAGCACAGGACCGTCAACTGATCTGAGCCAAACTCACCGCAGTACCTCGTTTTTACAATGTGTGATGGGGAATCTTTCTTGCCAGATAGGCCTCTGATCCTTGTCGAGCATCTTGAAGACAAGTTTAGTGAAGTTACATCGCTGTAAAAGATGCAAAGTCAGTCAGTCTTGAAACAAGCAGCATCCCACGACCAGTCGTGGGTGTTACGTGCCTGAGACAAGCTGGGTCGTGTTCCTGACCTCATACTCCACAAATAGCTGAACGTGGTCCAGGTTGTCGCCTTCCATCGAGATCTCCTTTTATAGTCTCCTGAAGATGTCTGCGCCAACTTAAAGTGTTGAGGTGTTCGCTTCATCCAGCGCATCTGCAGTGTTGCTAATGGTGCTTTCACATTGGCCTTTGAGGGCGGCACATTCCTTGGAAAGGTCAAGGTTATGATCTACCGGTGTGGTCTAAAGCCATATATTCCTCCCCCTATGCTGTACCTTAAGTGATGGAAATTGGGGCACATATCCTCCCACTAGCAGGGAATATGGGCGGCTGTCACATCTGGACACTACGAGTATACTGCTCCCATGTGCGTCAGCTGTCAGCAACAGCATCCACCTATCTCGCCAGACTGTACTGTACTCCATGAGGAAAGGTAGAGTATAGGCATTAAAATCCCGTTCAGACAAAACGTTATCGTGAATATAAGGTAATAATAATAATAATAATAATAATAATAATAATAACAAAATATGGTTTTCTGTTCCATATGACCTAATTGAGGAGTGAGACTCCATGGTCATGGAACAAGTCAATACATGAATTTTTACACAAGAATGGTAACAGAAAATTTTTAAGTAGTCGTATGCACACGACAATCTTAAGACAAAGTGGAAAGAATTAATAAAGAAAAAATGAATTAGCTTAATTGTTTAACTTTTCTAGGAGTTCCCCGACAGAATAAAAGGAGTGAGCCATGAGGTAACTCTTCAATTTAGATATGAAAGCGTGTGGGTTAGTGCTAAGATACTTTAGTTCTTGTGGTAGCAGCTTATTGAAAATGGATGCTGCAGAATATTGCACACATTTCTGCACAAGTGTCAAGGTGGTGTGATGGAAATGTAGATTCGACTTCGGTCTATTATTCACCTAGTGAAAGCTACTAAGTCGTGGGAATAAGCTGATATTATTAAGAACAAACGAGATTAAAGAAGAAACGTATTGTGACGCCAGTGTCAAACTTCCCAGACTACTGTAAAGGGGTCGACATGAAGTTCGTGAAGTTACACTAATACTGCTCGAACCGCCCGTTTTTGAGCCAGAAATATCCTTTTTGCATCAGGCGAGTTACCCCAAAAATAATGCAGTACGTCATAAGTGAGTGAAAGTAAGCGTAATAGACTACTTTTCATGTTGAAAAATCACTTATTTAAGATATTGTTCTAACGGTAAATATGGCAGAATTTAGTTTTGGAACAAGATCATGAACATGGGCTTTCCGCGACAGCTGACTGTCTATCTGAATACCTAGAAATTTGAACAGTTAAATGTCACTTATCATATGCCCATTATGTGTAATCAATATGTCAGATTTCGTCAAACTATGTGTTAGAAATTGTAAAAACTGAGTTTTACTGTGATTTAACATCAACTTGTTTTCTACAAGACATGAACTTATCTCTTGAACCGCATTATTTGATAGCCGCTCATGCTGCCATTTGCTGCTGTCGTGCCGTTCCGTTCTCTTTGTGGACAACAGGATCTGAAGTATCTTCTCCTACTGTGTGCCCTATAAGCCACCAAACTCAAACTGCCCTTTAATGAGCAGCTCCCCCTCCCGCTTCTAATGTTGCCCCTCATCAGGCATACCAGTCCTCATTCCTCTGCCACAGAAAGAACAGTTTCCTTCTGAGGTTTCCACCCAAGGATAGGATCCCAGTTGGTGGCTGAAGGATCCACGAGTTGTTGGTCCAAAGCCTTACCAATCTTCATCGGTTCCTGAAGTCACTTCAACGAAGTTTTTCCAGCAGTCCAAACCAAAAGAACATTTATAGGAAAGGAAAAGCGCTTCTGGCGGCATCACAGCCACCAGCCTTCGCGATTTGCTATTCTGAGGATGGGGTGGAAGTCCTAGTGTCCCCTGAAGACCTAACACTCCCCGAAACCTCAGAATATATGGATATTGATGCCATTAGCACTCAAGCGATGACCCATATCACGAACTATTCACTTAACTTATTCATGACATCTGAGTACTCCATAACCAACATCCTGCAGTGGAACTGTGGTAGTCATTTTTGCAACCTGGCTGGTTTATTGTGGAACCTCCGCGCACTGTGCTTTGCCCTACCTGAAATGAACGAAGCGAGAGAAAGTTCCGAATAAATATCGGAATTGGACTCCATACGCCCCATTCGTACAGCGTCACCAGGAATATGATTGCGCCAGGTGGTACCGTACACTTCCTGGAGATCGAAATAGCAAACAGATGCTGAAGCACAGTGAAAACAGTATGCACGGCCAATACCAACAACAAAATATTATCAACAGAGTAGCGGCCCTGGTGGAAGCCCCACTGTTGTGGTGCCAGGATTTTCAAGGATCCACATAAGCTACTGACCAGACATTCGAGTTTACACAGAACGTTAGTGCGGCTAAGACGACGGTAACTATCAACCACCGCTGGATCTGAGTCGGGTTTCCTCATGGGGATGATGCTGCTTTCCCGCCATTGTGAAATACACCCTCTGTCTGTGCAGCAAGTATAATTTGGAACTTGCATTCCATATACAGGGCGTTGTACATTTCCTGGCGGCACGTGTGAAATGACAACTGATTTCGCTCGATCCACTCGCGATCTGCACTGTAGGCTGCAGTCATAGAGCTGCAAGTATAAAGTAATGCTGTGCCATGTGCTCATCGATAATGGTGGGGTCACAAAACAAAATGAGGCCCCCGTCTGGTGGTGCTGAGACACGCAGCGACGTTCCCGGATGGCCTCAGCGATCTCCTTTGTGCTCCGAGGCACAGGTGGAATTCGGGACAGTTGCCTCAGTCGCGGGAGCAATGGCGGCAGTGAGTTGTTGAACTGCCACATCAATGTTAGTGGGATTTACAGCACTAACCACAGCTGACGAGGAGCAAGCTGTCCAAAAATCCTACAGAAACAGCACATGGAAAAGTGGTCTGCAGGTTGAAACTGCATGAGTGGCGGGATGATAGCTGACCCCTGCCCTTCGTGAGAGTTAGGGATATTGAAAGAAACGCTCAGCCTACGATAGGGTATCCAGTAGTACCTCCTCAATGTCCTCACCTCTGTGAGCAACGGCCCTGTGACTCTTCACTCAGAGCTGCAGCCAGTGGCTGTCAGAATCTGGCCACTCATCTCTCCCCAGGTAGGGTTTTGTCTCCTAATGACCTCGCTGCGTTGGTTGCCTACTTCATCCGCCATTTCTCCTTTGGGGGGACTTCAATGCCCACCACTCTTTGTGAGGAGTAACCCACACCCCGGCTCACAGCAGGGATCTTGACAGAGCGGTAGATTTGCCTCCTAAACAACAGTGTTCCCACACATTGTAGCGTGGCACATATTCTGCCATTGACTCTTTGCAGCCTGAGCCTTCTACCCCATCATTTTTCTATCATCCCGCCACTCTTGCAGTTTCAACATACAGACCACTTGCCCCTGTGCACTCTCTGCAGGGTTGCCATAGCCTGATTTCTCAGGCCTTCTCTAATTATGTTGACTCCTCCCCATTTTAATGTGTTGTCTGTATTACATGGTTTCGTTTTGTATTTAATTACATCCTAAGGATTTAGATTATAGGTTTTATAGTTTTGCAGTGTGGTGTTCTGAACCTGTTTCGATGCTTACCCTCGCCCACTATAGACATCTGCTAAATGGTTTTAACTCCTTCTCCTACTTCTTTGGAACACGTGTCTGTTCCTTCCCTTGAGTCCTTGCGTTGTTCTTTGTAACCCCGGTTGCCTTTGTGCAAGTTTCTTTTAGTGAATGGACTTTTAGGATAACAGTATAATTTTGAAACAAGGGACTGATGACCTACAGAGACGCCGACTTTTGAAAATCGTTGTGGGTGCTCTATAGGCCTATCACGGTTCACAAATGTTCTAAAACAACCCTCCTGAAAATCAGGTTCATGCATTTTTGAATGAGCAACACTTGATAAGTGTTTGGTAGAACACCGTCACCGAGGTTTAAAAAAATCTTTGAAATTTTTTGAGATTTTGAAGTCTGACAAATTTTTTTGGTCAGTTCCAAGCAAGAGCTTCATACTTTATCGAATCTTTCATCACTTCCAGATAACTTCATGACATCTCTGTCAGTATTAATATAGTCGAAGGTTTTTTTAAGCCTGAGAGAAAAGCATTACAAATTTCAACTGAATCTATAATTTTAGTAACAAGGAAAGTGACAAAGATAAATGGAAAACGATTAACTTTAGCATCAGCATTAGATTCTTCAAGCTAAATTCCTGAAAGAACACAACTGAATGTTCATAAATACGAACCCCTGAAAGGTCAAAAGGACCGACGTGCTTCAGGATGAATAAAGCTATCATAGTGGGTAAAAAACGGACACTCATTACTACTCACTTGGGGACCCGCGTACAAAACTGATCATTTCTTTCACGAATGAAATATCGTCTCTCGGTATGATTACGTTTTGCATTGCCTCTTGAGTCATAGGATAAATTTTGAATTTTCCGGATTTTTTTTTTAATTTATACAATTTTATTTTCCACCTCAATTTTATGTGGGTGTTCAGCACCCCCAAAAAATTCTTGGGGTGCACGAGCCCTGGAGCAGCCACAGAGTCGGCGCCCCTTATGACCTATGTAGTTAGTTCCCTTTATTATACAAACTGAGGAGTTAACCATCAAATAATTACAAAGTTAACTAATCACCGGTCAGAGTTATGAAAATCATTGATATATTTACAATTTATACAGAGTTTGGAAATCAAACGAAAAGGTGCTGTTAAGGAGTTAGTGTACAACGTAATCACATATTTTACTCACCAAGCATGCAGTTGAAGTCAAGCTCGTAGCACATAAGGTACTTTCAAGAATCTCAATTGAATTGTAGAACTTCTGGCATACTGAGTTGGGAATGACTGTCATCGCAGCCCATTGGAGATTAGTTGCCTTTAACATCGGTGACGCTGTAACGAAAACAATTCAATCATGGCATCTTCACAAATCTTTACCAATTTGAATATCAATTAGTGGGTTCATTGTGTTAACAACACAACGGAAATACTCAACATCAGTACCAATGTATTCGCAATTTAAGGATTTCTGTCATGAACTGCTAAAACTACAACACTTTGTTACGTACTGCCAAACTTAAGGAAGGCATGATATAGGTCTATAAATAGAGGAGTTAATTTTGTAGATGTGTGTCACTGCTGAACTTTTATGACTGTCAGTAAATATTTATCAAATGTCTAAAAAAACTACAAAGACAGATTAAGTTTAATGATACAAGGTCAGTTATAGGTCAGTTATAATATTCCCATGACCTTCACACAGTAGCAGGATATTCATTTCCTAAGGTTTAGTGTTTTTGATAGGCCTGTAATGCCTGTTGTTAATATACAATTACGATATAAGAACTCATGCACTTGTATTACTTTGCTGATTACCGTATAAATTATTTGCAGCCACTTAAAAATAATAATCATGGAATTTACTGACCAATGATTCGAATGTGTGACCGTTTCAGGTACAAACATTTTGTTAGGGCTCAAGTAGAATTGCGTAACTCGTTTATTAATTTCTTATTTAACGATATTTCAGCGTGTTCTTGTACGGTTTTATGTTTTGGGCATTATACCTGAGCTTAGACTGTTAATGATAGAGCGGAGGATTGGACAGTGACGTAATAACGACATTACATATACTCATTGCAGATAGTTCTCGTACTTCCTAACACAAGGTACCTACAATACCAGAATCGATTTATGCTTTATCATTCCTTTTGTTAAGTTTATATCTTATCTAGTGAAAGGGAAGAATGTCTGAGTTTAGTAAATATTTCGGAAAATATTTAAACTTGCTCTTAACATCGTGTAACGTAAAATACTAAATTTTCTCTGAAAATAATGAAATTTTTAAAATTCCATCTTGATAAAAATGTAATATCGAAACTCACCAACATCGATGTTAACCCAGATAGCGCGAAATTATTTTTTGTTTAATTTTTTCTCAGAAGCTATTAATTACCTTCATATGACTGCACAAGATCGTTATAAGAGATTTTTACCCAATCCTACCATTAGTTTTGCAATACTGCCATTCTTTCTGGAATGACGTCAAAATAAATGTTTTAATCTGATAAATCATTGTCATTAAAACACCATTTAAGATGATATACGCCTCAGTTATTGAAGAATGTTCAAGAAATACACACACAGCTATGAGGAAATCTTCGATATCTTTCGTATGAACCTCAACTTCACAACCGTATCCAAACACTTTGCAATCGTCAATATAAGGTAAAATTTTTCCTCAATGGGCGCAGGCTATTGAAAGAAATAAAATATGACACTGTGCATGAATTCTTAGATGAAGAATCATAAAGTAAACTGTCGTTCTCGTCCTTCTGGAAGGGCGTCAGCGCTGTCTGAGTTTGGTGGGGATAATCTTTTACTTGACCGAATTGGGGTGGGGGGGGGGACGGGGAAATGTAATTTGTGTCTTAGATAAAAGAAATTCTATATGATGATAAACTGCCCCCTACGTGTTTGGAGGTTATGAAAGGCCGGTTGCAAGAGGCGAGTAAAAGGAGGCCACAATCTTCTGGGAATTAAATATACTGTCCGGTATTCAGAATTGAATTCATTGTGTACAAATTTTACAGTCATGGAAGCCATTTAGATAAGGTCACCTGACATGGTGATAGAGGACTGGAACTCAGTAGTAGGAAAAGGAAGTGAAGGATATATAGTAGGTGAATACCTACTGGGGAAAAGGAATGAAGACGAGATCACCTGATAGAATTTTTCTCAGAGTACTACTTCATTATCACAAACACTTGGTTTATGTTCCATAAGAGAACGTTGCATAAATGGGAAAAACCAGGAATAGTTGGAAGGTACCAAATTGACATAATAATCGTAAGTCATAGATTTATAAATCTGGTTTTAAACTGTAAGACATCTCGATGGTCAGATAAAGACTCTAGCCAGAGCTAATTGATTATGAATTGTGTATTAAAACTTAACTGGTAAAGTTAGAAAGGTAAGGATATAGAAATTGGATAAATTGAAGGAACTAGAAGTGGTTGAGAGTTGCAGAGGGAGCAAGGATTAACAGGAATGGGGGAAATATACACAAAAAAGGAAGAAAGGACATGGTTGTGAAGGCCGGAGAGAATGATATCGACAGAAGGACAAGGTCTAATAGCAATTCCTGTATAAAACAGAACATACTGAACTTAACTGATCAAAGGAAAACATATAAAAATACAATTTAAGGAGGCAAAAGGGAGTACAGACGTCTGAAAAATGATGTTGATAGGAAGTGGAGGTTCGCTAAGCTAGAGAACAAATGCAAGTCTCTAAAATAATATAAAACTAGGGGAAAGATAAATACCGCCTACAGAAATGAAAAAAAAAATCGTTCGCAGTGTAGCAATACATTAATATTTTTTATTGAAAATTATATCTGCGACGCTCTGCCAATAAATCTCTGATTATCCCTGTTTTAATTAACACATTCAACTATTTAAAACAATTTGGAGAGAAAACGGAATCGCTTGTCGTCTTTCGTTTTTCTACTTTTATACTGAGCGGACGTATTTTACTCGACCTCCATAATCATGCAAGTGTGGGCTCTGGTTAGCACCCTTTAACGCAATAAACTTTAAATTTCATTTAGAATTCCTATTTTATTTCAATAATGACTATTTCTCCCCAGCTTTCATTTAATTTATTACTTGATTTTCAGCAATATTAGTAAATTTATGCTTGGTCATTGTTGCCTATTGTCTCATGATGATAAAAGAACATTCTCGATGCAAAATTTATTTACTCTCATTTTATATTAAAAATTGAATTCAATGCCTGCAGGAAATCATTCTGTCAAAAGCGAAGTCCGATAATTTCTTTAACTTTCGATAACCATAGTGATCAAAATTTCACACGGTCTTAAAACTTTAATAATTAATAGTCATGAAACCAAGCTTCAGTTTACGAGAACGAAGATATTAACAAATTAATACAGGTTCAACTGCAGGGTCACGGCTTCCACCAATGAATGCATAACAGGTAACTGATTCCTCTATTTTGTTATCTAATGGTGCTTTCTGGTGCTGTCGTAATTTTTAACTTACATTGCTACTGAGAACTGGCGGCGGAATCTTTTGTAGTCCTTTCAGTGTATTAACCATTTAAACAATTAATATTCATTGCTGATCTTACGGTTAGTTAAATTGCAATTCTGGTTTTCAACTTTGATATTGTGACAACACCAGCGATAAAATACAAAGAAAAGTAACATTACAGTAGGCAAGAAAAAAAGGCTTCATCGATATAAAGAGCAAGAGCGGAGCTTGAAAGCCATTTCTAAGCAAACAAGAGAAATACCAGGGGTGTAAGGAATATATAAACGATCTATACAAAAGAAATGAAATTAAATTAGTATTTGGGAATGGAAGGGGAAGAAACGAAGATAAGAAAGGAGAGTCCAAACTGCCAGAAGAATAAGTCAGAGCACTCAAAGATTTCAGTCGTTACCAGGCCCTGGAGTAAATGATATTCCCTCTTAACTGCTGACATCATTAGAAGAGCCAGTCATGAAGAAACTGTTCTGCCTGGTGTGAAAGATGTGTGAGATAGGGGAAATACCCTCAAACGTCAAGAAAAATAAAATAAATCCAATTCTAAGGAAAGCAAAGTGGTAAAAGTAACAAAACTATCAGTTGTAATGAGTCACAGTGCAAAACACTGACTGGAATTATTTACAGACGAACGGAAAAACTGATATAATCAATCCTCAGGGAAGATCACTTTAGATTTAGGAGAAATGTAGGAACAAGCGAGGTAATACATTCTGACGTATCCTAGAAGATATAGATATAGAGAAAGCTTTTGACAATATTGAGTGGAATATACTCTTTGAATTTCTGAAGGTAGTATGGGTACCATATGTGGAACATAAAGTTTTATACAACTTGTACAAAACACGGACAGCATTATAAGAGTGTAAGGGCATGAAAGGGACGCAGTGATTGGAAAGGGAGCTATTCTCCAATATTACTTAAAATGTACATTCATAAAGTTGTGAAGGTATTCAAGGAGAAATGTGGGGAAGGAATTGAAGGAAATGAAATGAGAACTTTGCGTTGTTTCCGATAACATTGTAATTCTGTCAGATAGGTCAAAGGACCCTGAAGAGAAAATGAACGGAACTGACAGAGTCTTGAAAGGATGTTATAAGATGAACATAAACAAGAGCAAAGAAAATAAGAGTAATGAAATTTAGTCTAAGAAAATGAGGCGATAACGAAGGAATTTGATTAGGTAACGATACAAGGAAAGTAGTAGATGATTTATGTTATTTGTCTAGTAAGTAAAAAAGTTTTAAAATTCAGTATGGCAATGGCAAGAAAAGCATTTCTGAAGAAGTGAAATTTCTTGACATCAGAATTAATTTAAATGTTATGAAGTTTGCCTGGAGTGTAGTATTGTATGGGAGTGAAACATGGACCATAAGCAGTTCAGACAAAAAGATGATAAAAGCTTTTGAAATGTTGTGTTTCAGACGAATGCCAATGATTAGATGAGTAGATCTAATAACTAATAATGAGATGTTGAAGAGTATTGAGAAGAAATAAATTTTTAGGATATCTAAACGAAGAAAAGGCATCAATTGGTGTGACACTTCCTGAGACATTACGGAAACGGCCGGTTTTGCACTTGGAGGGGAGGAGGGGGGAGGGGGTAAAATGGCAGAGGGCGATCAAGATACCAGTATAGTACGCTGATTCAAATAGACATGGGTTCCCGTTCTTATGATGATATGAGGAGGCTTGCACAGGATAGAGTAGGGTGGAGTGCTGCATCAAATCAGTCTCCTGATTATTGTTGTTGTTGGTGGTGGTGGTTGTTGTGGTGGTGTTTAGAGGTGACTAATCTACTAGGTCAGCAGTACCTTGTTTCTAGCGAAGATGTTACATTGTAATGCAAAAAGGAAATCTGACACTGGACACACAAAGGGAAACCCACACAATATGGAGAAATGCAGTATATAACCAAACTAAAATTTTACAGTAGAATACCGTTACTGGCTGATCACTGGGATTGATTTGATTTGATTTTTTCAGGGAAGCCAAAACAGTCTTGGTCTAACCCGCCAATGCCCACACCAAAAGTAAGTTCATTGTGTGGTATCGCTCCCTGTATATCTAGTAAAGCCAACCAATGCCCTTGAACAGTGCCAGGAGTCCCTTTACCAGTTCTTTATTAGACACAATTTCTTTGGGTCTGGTTGTCCCAAATGTTCTGTGCCTCTTACTCTCCGATGCAATGCATTCGAAGATCAGATGTGATGCAGTTTCATCACCGTCATCACAGATCCTACATTTAGGGTCCTCTTCTGTTATTCCCATTGTATGTAGGTGTTTTTCGAAATTCCCATGGCCTGTCAGCAATCCAACCATGAGTCTAATCTCTCTCCTGTTCAGACCCAGGATTGCAGAGCTTCTTTTAAAATAAGGCTTTGGCATCATTACCTTGCCATTTTTTGTTGATGGACTTTGGTCCAATATTCTACGTCCTGTCTTCTGAGGCAGTTACGTAGCTCCAATTTGATCATTGCCTTGGTGATTGTCAGGACCGGTTCCGGTCCAATAAATGCAGTCTCTGCCCCCATCCTGGCTAATCTGTCGGCATGTTCGTTGCCACTGATCCCCGAGTGGCCAGGGACCCACAATAGGTTTACTCTATTGCTTTCCCCTAGCTCCAACAGAACCCTGTGACATTCTGCAACAATTTTAGACCTTGTTGCAGGAGCTGCCAGTGATCTCAGGGCTGCCTGGCTGTCTGAATAGATATAGATGCTACAATTTTTGTAGCACCTACGCAAATTCTCCTCCACACACGCCCTGATGGCAGTGATTTCCGCCTGGAATACTGAGGCCAGTTTCCCTAGAGAGATGACGCCCTCCAGTCTTGGCTGCTCCCCATAAACCCTGGCCCCAACACCTTGGTCTGATTTTGACCCGTCAGTGAACCAGACAATATCCCCCATACGGTGTCGAACTATTTTCTCCCACTGCTCCTTGCTTCCAATTGTTATATTGAAAGGCTTGTTGAAGCAGTATGGGGTTATAATGTAGTCGGCTGGCATTTCCCCAACCTTTCCTATATTTACCTCACTCACTATTTTAGAGTGTGATTCTGGATATCCCGAAGAGTTCCAGTTGTTGCCAGATTTGAGTCTGTATACACCATCCGCTGCCTCCATCTTGACCCAAAGGTGTAATGGGGGCATATCCAGCATGGTTTCCATCCCAGCAGTTGGTGTGCTGCTAATTCCGCCTGATATGGCTAGGCAGGCTAATCTCTGCACCGATCACTGGGATAATATAGGATGATGCAGCCACACTGTACACACTAAGAACATCTTGTCAGTCTAAAGAAAGTCTGATAACAAATCAAAAGTGCCGGAGAGATGCGAATCTGAGGATCAGTCTCAAAATCAGCTGCGTGAATAAAACGTAAAACAGCTATGGAGGCATCATTGCCTGGAACTGAAGAGATCGTACCAGGTAGATGGCCTTAAGGGGGCTAAAATTGGACAGTCGATTAGTATGTGGACCACTGTCAGGACAGCACCACAGCAACACTTGGGTGGGGTCTCACGACGAAGCAGATAGCCTTCAGCCAACCATATATGCCGAATAGGGAGGACCCAGAGGACGACCGAATCCCGCCGAGTAGACCTCAAGGAAGATTTCCACGCGGCCGTGGAAGGTTTGATCGCGTGAAGCTTGTTTCACACACGTGGAGTTAATCATTCACAGCTCCATGCTTCATTGACCTTACAGTGTAGGGCCAACTGGAAATCATTTTCCATGAGGCCAATGTCAGGAGGCATTAGGTAGTGGCCTGCTTGGCCAACCGATAAACATGTTCATGCCCAGGTATGCTAATGTGACTTGGGGTCTAGACAAGACCACAATATGGCCATACCTGCTACTGGAGGAAACAGTGTCTTGAATTGGCTGCAATAATGAATGAGTAGAGGAACACTGGTTGAGTGCTTGCAGGCCACTCAGGGAGTTACTACAGATGACAAATGACTCCCCGGGACAGCGTCAGAGATGTTCTAGAACTCGAGCAATAGAGACAGCCCTGTGATTAAGATACTACTCCCAAAGGGCAAGGAATGCTGTTCAATATAGTCACGATTAATATACGCATTCCCAGCATGGCCGTCTATCAGGGAGCCGTCGGTGTAAACAGCTTCTGCGCCTCGGAACGAATTGAGCAGTGCCAGGAAATAACGACGGAGATGTGTTGGTGAAAATGCATCTTTCGAGGCACGGGACAAATTCAGACAAAGTCGGGAAAACTGCAGGGGAGGGACACCAGCTTCGACTAGGAGGGTAGTCACCGGACTAGTAGAAAAGCCCCACTCGCCAAACGGACACCAGTATGTAGAATTGAGTCCAGGGCCTGCTGAGTCGTTCACTATGATCCCGTAGTCCAGGAGTTATTGAATCAGGGATTTGTAGAGCTGTAGGAGCGTTGGACATGCGGCTCCTCACGCATTGCAGCTGACACAGCAAAATTAATCGGCATCACCCGACTTTTGTTTCAGCTGACGAGAATGGGGCACCCAAGTGAGCCTGTAATCAAAAAGAAAACAATGCGTCTTTTCACACAAAGTAATTCATCACCCAAGAAGAGCTCTAGGTTCAAGTGAAAAGCATCTTATATTGGGTGAAACTGACAGAATGTTCACCCAGCTTGTAGCAGGCTGGCAATGCCTTCGACTCGGCTTGGGATGTCGTTCGAATCAAGGCAGACCCATTCCGCATTTTCGAGAAAGACGTCACCTCGCTAAACGTGTCTTCGACGTTCTCCACGGACAAGTGTGACCTATTGGTCGTGAGGATCCTCCGTTAGTCCGTGCACACGGGTACGGCTCAGATCTTTGGAGGGCTTTCCATTCCTCCCATGGTGTACCAAGGGAAGGGAATGACTTAGGGTCGTATGACGTCACATTAAATTAAGTTTTTCTCCTCTCAGAGACGGCGGTTGCACGTCCGCCAACGTAACCTGACCTACCGCTCTTCAGTGCTGGTCATCCACCTCGATGCCATCCACTCCGACTTGGGGATCAACTCATGGGTGCCACCCAGCCACATCAAAGGCCAACTGGCGCGATGCTCGTTTCTGGGAGCCCTGATGCCCCACATGGAAAAAAAACTACTCCTTTGCATGCTTGAGGAGGTCTCAGCTCTGGCATCGGTAGTGTGTTGTCAGGAGCCTACAACCAAGAGATTACATCACCGCAACGGACTGAGTACTGTGCTGGCTTACAGCTGCTCTATGGACCATTATGATGTAGGATGCTTAGGTGTCAGTGTACAATGGACATAACTCGTGCTGAGATGAAATTTCCTGCCTGATGACTGAATAGCAGCTGCGGTCACTAGTGAATTTCATAATAAATGGATAAGGTGTACACAGGGTGCAACACGTAAGGTGTCCTTCCCCAAATAGCTTGCACTTCAGAAGAAAATTGAACATGGGACGTCAAACCCACTTAGGGGACTAACCCGTTGATGTATGGCCTCTTGTGACAGGCAGGCATACAATAGCCCTACTCTTACACTCGAACCAAATGCTATTGGTCTCCTTATTGACGACAACAAAAACAGAGTTCTCCTTTTGAAGACCAATTATGAATTGCATGTCAACCTATAACGACTAAGTGTCCACTTAATGTGCCGTGTCTACAGAGGCCTCAGGACAACAGGGTCGCCACTAGTGCTTTCATCTTGACATTTGCGGGTAGATCGTTGCCGGAATACGTTAACATGAAAAACTGGTGCGACATGATATCCTATGTTCATCCCGTTATATGGGAGTTTAAGTGCTGTAAATTCGAGCACATGTTTCCTACTGTAATTTCAGTCCCATACTTCGAGACTGGGCGCCCATCAAAACCAGACTCTCCTTTGCCCTGCCGTTTGAGTCAAACGTGGACAGCATCATTCCCCTTCTAACAGGACTGCATCATTCATCGTAAGGAAAGAAATATAATGGAATGTAAGACTTAGTCAGACTGACCTACGCAGAGGCTAGACAGGAAGATGGATAAAGCATTTTAGTGCACAATAACGAGGACTGTAGTGCCCTGCGATTGAAGAGTTTGAACCAATCGAACAAAGCGAGTAAAAAGCAGCAACTGAAATTAAAGGAGGCAAAACTAGACAAGCTATATTCCTACCTAAAGTCAGACCGTATATAGTAAGGGCAAGTCAAGATTATATGATTACTTCCTAAGTTATTACGTAATACATGGAGTTAAAGCAATATGAACAGATGACCATGGCTGGCTGCTGACTGCAATACTACGGATGAAACAGCTCCTCTGCCGCACACTACAAACTCCAGCCTAAAACCCGAGGCACAAGTCCTGAAAATTCACAAAATTTTAAAACTCTGGTCACACTCGCCTCCACATCAGTTTATATTAACGACACAGCATGATATAAAATTCATCCGATTGATGAGACATCAGATGTTTATTATAGTTACAACTTCACAGAAGTAAACTAAACTGACTGACTGAGTGGATACGTTGTCTGCTATATTATCCATGCTGACGTGCAAGTCAATCAGTAAACAATTCGTAAGACGTCTTAGAATTGTTTATTAATTCACTTGCCTTCCAGTATGAATAAGATAGCAGATAATGTATCAACTTAATTACATTGTTTCCTGATTGAATTGCATGTCAGCATGAATAATATAACAGATAATGTAGCCACTAATTGCACGGTTTAGTTTACTTCTGTGAAAATGGTTTAGAACCGAAACCAGTCGAAGTTATAACTATAACAAAAACTGATGGTTGCTGCAGCTCTCCACAATACCCTATCCTGAGCAGGCCTCTTCAACTCCACATAAGAACGGCAACCTACATCTGTCTGAATCTGCTTACTGTATCCATCTCTTCGTCTTCCTCTGCGGTTTTTACCCCCAGACACTTCCTTCCAATGCTAAATTTACGATTCCTTGATGTCTAAGAATGTGTCCTACTAATCGATACCTTCTTTTAGTCAAAGTATTCCAGAAATTCCGTTTCTTCCCAATTCTGTTCAATACCTCATTAGTTACGCGATCGATCCTCCCACCTAATCTTCAGCATTCTTCTGTAGCACCACATTTCAAAAGCCTCTATTCTCTTCCTGTACGCACTGTTTATCGTCCATGTTTCACTCCCATAGAAGGCAACATTCCACACAAAAGCCTTCAGAAAGAATTTCCTTCAATATTCGATGTTAACAAATTTCTCTTTTTCAAGAACGCTTTCCTACACACTTCCATTCTGCATTTCATATCCTCTGTCCTGCGACCATCATGTGTTATTTTACTGCCCAAGTAACAAAACTCATCTACCTCTTTTATTGTTTCGTTACCTAATCTAATTCCTTCAGCATCACCTGATTTTCATAGACTGCACTCCATTACCCTTGTTTTGTTAATGTTCATCTTATAAGCACCTTTCAGCACACTGTCCATTCCGTTTAATTGCTCTTCCAGCTCCTTTGCTGTCTCTTATACTAAAGACGACACAAATATCCATGCCCCAGGGGGATTCGAACCCCCGACCGTAGCGGGCGTGCAGACTGTGACTGGCGCGCCGCAGACCACTCGGCCACTGCGGCCGGCGATGGGGGACATACAGACAAAATGAAACTGAGAGGTATGGCACAAGACGTCGTACTAGACAACAGCTGGGTCGAGCCATACTTACCTCTCGTTTCCAAAATATTTAATGTCCACATTAATGTGGACTAATGTAACTCGGTTGAGGCAATTAAATACATTTGCAAATACATAAACAGCTCCTCTTCCAGGTCCTTTGTTGTCTCTGACAGAATTACTATTATTACTCATATCAGTAAAAATGTGGTCACTCTGTTGAATATTGTTGTATAGTGATTTGCACAGCAGAGCAATAACAAGACGGCCGATACTTTCTACAAAGTAAAAAGACATCTGTCAAAGGAGACTGGTCGATTTTGGGAGATATCATGGTCACTTCATGCAGCCTGAAAAACTGGAAGTAGGTTCACTACGTCCAGACAGTTCGCTTTAATATCTGCAGCTTATTTGCAGTCACAGTAATATATGTCTTCACAAACAAGTAAATGGTGGTCTGCCATAGTATATATAAAGGACGTCATTCAGGGGAATGGCACATTCTGTTGACACTGCAGGCAACCCTATCAGCCCGTTCATTTATCTGAATCCTCACATCCCCTGATACCCAGTGGAAGTATATCTGTTTCCTCGTCACTGGAGGAAGTACTGTTGGTCATATCCTCTAGCGACCTCATGTATTATATATGATACATCCGTTCAAATGAGTTTCCCTCACACTGGGTGCCGGTTTTCGTAAAAGTGCCGACTGTATCGTATTCGCTACACTCCTCAGAACAACGAGGCAGCCTACTCATAGTTCTCATGGTGACCACTAGGTGTCAGTGGGAGTCGGAAACAAGTGTGTTTTGGACGAGTGAGCATGGCATCAAGAAAGAAAGGTTAGTATTGTCAATTAAGTATTTCTTTTAAATCAGTACTAAAATGTTGTTAATAGATCCCTGATTACAAATGTATCAAAGAAAGTGACGTGAAAGACGACTTTCCTTCTGAAAAATCGTATTTTAGTAAATATATCATATATATGTTACAATGGGTCTCAGTGACTACTTTTCACATGTATGTCAGCAAATGGCGGATGACTGCATTTTATGTTAGTGATTCGTTACTTCAATTATAAAATGGCATGATAATCGTGCCATTCATTTGGTTCTATATACTGTGGGGCAAATCCTGTGGAAACTTGTAGAACGTGGAGCAAGCAGTAAAGTCAGTACATAGACATTCCTCGTCCTTTTGCTGTAAAGTTGTATAACACTCACATGGGCGGTGTGGACCTTCATCAGTCATCAGCAAATATGCCATGAGAGGTAGAACAAAGAAGTGGACAATAAGGGTACTATGCATAATGCAATTTTGCCTATTCTGCATTATATATTGAATATGAAAATGCTGCCCTTGAAGAGAAGTGGCAAAGGAAACAAATACTGTCATACTTTTCCTTCAAGATGGATATTGCTGAAAATTTGATGTTCAGCATCACTGAAAGAAACGTAAACAATCCCGATACTCACGAAGAAGAAAATGAAGAAAGGGAAGGGAACAATGAAAAGAAGAGAAGACCAGTTCAGCCAATACCACCAATGGCCAAAACATACAAAAGTGTGATGCACATGCCAGAAATGGGTACTGAAAAAAGAGTAGATCACGGTGCAGAGGATTGGGCTGCTCAAAGTTAACGAATGTGAGATGTAATGAATGTAAGGTCTTTTTGTGTTTCACTTCACAAAGAAATTGTTTCAAAAAGTTTAATTCTTCGTAACATTTTTAAAGATTTGTAAAAAAAATCAGTTTTTCATACTTCACAACATTTTTAAAAACTTGTAAAACTATTTTGTAATATTTTAATTTTTATATTTTTCTAAAAAATATATTCCAGCAAGAACATCTAATGAGACAATTTGCAACAATTTTGTGCATTTTCTAGCATTAGGAAGTGTATATGTCATTGAAATAAGCAAAAATAAAGTACATTTATTTTATCACCGTGTATCATATATGATACATAGTCTACAATAATATTTAAAAATTTAGAAAATACTATTCATGAATATTTTACCATCAGTGGTGCCAATAAACACATTTAAAGTTGTTTGGTTTAATTTACTGTTTAAATCTGGATTCAGTTCTCTAGAGGATATATTAGTTGCGTAACCTTCTCAGCTGGCGCCTCGTTTCAAAAATATTGAATTTCATTAATGGAACGGTGTGCTCCTTTGCGATCATGTGATAATCAGATGAGGAAATGGGATAGGCTGTAGGAAAGGAAAGCCTGATAACATGTTTGGAGAATACTACAGAACAGCTGAGAAAGTCCTGTTATTTCGCAACAAATATGTACAACATCGTACAATCGTGATGCCTTTCTAAAATTCTTAAAATTCGCTAGTTCTCAAATAATTGCGCTCAGGAAGTTAACCATTTGTTTGCAGGTTAAGGACTTGGCGAACCTCAGGTCTTCAAGTTGTGGACTGCATCACGCCAGCAGTTCTCCATATTGTAAGCTCTGTGCTTGCCTCAGCGACCAACGTATGGCGTGCTCGGGGAATGTATGCTACAAAGACAAGAGATTTAGGATTTAACCACCCAGGTTGCTCTACAAAAAAGGAAATTTCAGTCTCAAGGTATGCTTCATGCCAAGGAGATGAATGACTGTTCATGTGGAATAATATCGTTGCTATTAGATAAAATAACGCTCAACGTTCATCGTTTCACTATTATACCACGATGGGCGTCTTATGGTGCAGAATTGTTATTTATCAGCAGGAGTGACTGTGGTTGGTGTTAATTGGATGTCAGGGGTGTTTGGGATACCTCATTGTCTAAACAATATGTGTTAGTATTTTTTTGGTAGCTTAAACCTTTAGAATATTGTGGGATTATCAAAGTTAAGTCTTGATTTTATGTTTAGTAATCTGATGTAATGGAAACCTTATTCTGTGTTTCAGTTTGTCTCTGCAGCCTATGGAGCAAATGGAATTGCTAGAGGTCTTACATAAGGTATAAATTCAGGAGCCTTTTACTTGTTTTATAGTATTTTAGTGTTTTGATATGTTGTACCTATGATGTGATGCTTATATATTTATAGTAAAATGGTATTACTGTATATGTAATTTTCAGTTCATCCCATTGACATAATGTCATTACCAGAAGAATTTATTATGGTTAGATTCTTTAAACTCTCTTTAGCGAGATTTTATTGGACTGGTTGCTTAAAAGTAATCAGTATAGGTATAGGATTAAACATTGGCGATTTGCAATAAATGGCCTGCTTAGTTCAACTGAATTAAAATAGCTTGTGTGCTATATTACTGTTGCTATTGGAGAAAAGTCTCATAAAAGTACTTGACTGAATTAAAAGAAATGTTATTGATGCTGAAACAACGACTTCTTATTATTTTCTTGAAATAGGCAAATTTCAAGCAAGATTTTTGTATTAATTATGGCTTGGCATGTTACCACAAGCTACTATCACACCACACTGAAATGAAAATATTTTTTAAAGCTTGCATTAGTTTTGTCACCTCAGATCAGTTGTTACCCACAGCAAACTACACCCTCCACACCCTTCTTGCTTTGTCACTAGTAGGTGTCACAAAGTGAACCAATTAAGTAGAGCCACACTTACTAGATGTAACGCCCCAGCCACTGATGTGAGCATTTATTCCCACAAAGGACTTCTTGACATCATAAATCGTTGGTAAGGCCACCAGACTGATGTAACCTTAAGTAGAAAATGTTAAAAATCTTTAATAATAATTAATAATATGTTCTAGTACACAAGTTCAACATAATCCAAAGAATTGTTCATATTAATTACTAAGAAAGTTAGAAAGAGTAATACCCTTATAGTTAAATAATTACTAAGAAATTAACCCTGCACAAAATTTAATGCACAATGACTGTCAGTTCCATATCGTTCTTGTTAATATGATGAGGTACATTAGGATCAGAGTGCTAAGCAGACTGTAGCTTCCTTCTCTTAGTTAACAGTATTGCAAGTCACTTCAAAATATGATAAACAAATGTTTACTTCAACAGCAATGCACACTGGGAAAATGTGTCTGCTGAAGAATGTACAGAGTAAGGAGATACCAACAACACATTCTGGATCAAGGGATTTAATGAACGCAATTTCTTAATTCTTCCAGCATAGGATCAAAAATGTTAGATTAAGAAGAACACTTTTATATATAATAGTTTTTACTTACATTTAATAACAATATATGCTTTTAAAAACCTTAATGACTTTTTGTTCAGAAATCCCAAGCAAAAATCACCAACTTTCAAGATTTATGTAGTTATAATGAAACGAATAAACACAAAGCCTATTCAAAATTAAGTGATGGAGAAAAACTTCTAATTACTAAACTGAAATGATAGCAACTAACAGCAACATCAATCATCGATCTGTGACAAGCACATAGACAAGACACTCATAGACACATATACCCAAATACACATATAACTCAGTCATATCTTATGCGCTCGTCACAGTTCAATGAACGCCTTTGCAGTGAGTTGCAAACTATCTTCATGAATCTGTTGAATTCGAGCGTGAACTTTCCAGTGTTCGAATCATTTTGTAGAAGATATGTAACAAACAACATTTAATAACTGCTACACAAACTCACAAATTGCTTTTGATAAGAAAGAAATTTGTAAAATAAAAGTTGTAAATAGTATTCCAAATTTAATAAACAACAATTAATGAATGTTCTGGAAAATAATAACCATAACAGTATTATTACGAATAACAAATTATGAAAATGAATTCTAAAATGTTATGGATAATAGGCTTTAGGAATCTGAAGTAAATTATAAAAATATTCTGAAGTTAATTAAAATTATTAATATCTTGTCAAGTCTAAGAAATACACGAATATTCATTGTAATTTTTTTAAAGATCATAATAGACAAATATGAAATCAAACTAAATACAACTAGATAAATTAATCATTTTAGAACTTTCTAAATGATGTTTATGATTCAGTTCAGCACTTAGACATAGAGTGATAATTTCGGAAATTAATGTCATTCATGATAGCTTGAAAACATTATTTTAAGTAGATGAAAGAACAATTCATTATTAAATTTACAATATTTTTATACAAAGACGAAAAATTAATGGGTTTATGAGATATTACTGTACTTTCAAGAAACAACAGTTTTGAAGAAAGACCAACAATAAATCATTAACTAAAATGGAAGAAATATGAGGATCCCAATTATGGCTGGACTTTACATTCCATAAATACGGGTTCTGAGTTCTTCACATATCGATTTACAAAACATAATTAAGTGTAAAAAAGCAATAATTATTATTGAAAATAATGCCCAACATTAATTTCTTTATATAATAAAATAATAGTATATCCAGCAATTAACAACGCAAAAAGAGTTAATAAATTTAAATGTGTTGTCTAGAAATAGATGGCAGTTTAGTAAAAGCAAAAATTAGTTTCCCAATGAAAGTTGCAAATATTGAGAAAGATTTATATTTATATTCTCTTTATCACATAGAGAACTAAGAAGAGCAACTTGTTAACCTTGATTTAATTAGAAGCTGAAATAATTCACACTGTTGTTGGTTAAGAGAATTGTATAGATTTATTAGCTCTTAAACTACTAAAATGATAACAAAATGTTGGTGATAGATGTATAATATGTTTTAATTCTCAAGAAAAAAGTTAAACTACTTTGAGCAAATAGTAAGGAACAAAAATAAATAGAAATAAATATGCCAGGAAAAGTAGACAAAATTAAAATTCACTACATGATGCATTGGTAATTAATCATCAAATATTTGTACTTGTCAAGCAAATATTAATTAATACTGAAACCATTTATTAAACTCATCCAGCTATTATAAAAATATTAAAATTGAGATAATGAATCCCTCATAAAACAAGTTGGTACCAATGTCCTACAAACAGTTGGAGGAGTTTTGAAACAACAAATTAGAGAAATGAAAGTGTCATATAAAGAAAATATTCCTATAAGAATCTCAAAAAATAAAAGAAATCTTAATAATGCTAAAACTTGTGTTGAGGGAATAATGGTAAAATGCAAAGAACTATTGTCAGAGGATAAACTAAGACTCCATTGTCATTCAATGGGAACATTTCGACAGTAAGCCCTTAAAGGTATTAATTACACAAAATCTATATTTTATTCGTCTTCTTCTTCATAATTTAACAAATTATAATGCTGTTAACTTAGAACAAATTTGTGAGTAGGTATTGAAGGTATTAACAATGTTCTGAATAACGAAAGACAATATATTTCCATTAGTAAAATAGTTGTAAACAATTGAACTTAAATTTATTTAAAACATTTACATCGTCAGTAGGTAGTACATGTATTTAGTATCATTTGATCTTCTAAATTCTTAATTATGAGAATCTAAACTGTACAGATATTATAAAATAATTAAAGGTATTATTGTTGTCTTCAGTCTAGAGACTGGTTTGATGCACGTTTACAGCCTACTCTATCCTGAGCAAACCTTTCCGTCTCCTTATAAGAATGGTATCTACTAGAATTTATGTAATCTTCATTGATATCCATCAAATATACACGAATACTATCACCACCGTAAATATAAAAGTAGACAAATACAACACAGTCACTTCACATGCAAAAGGAAAGCACGCTATAAAAAATAAAAATAAATAAATAAAAATAAAAAAATAAATAAATAAACGATGTTATGATGTGTTATGGTGGAAATAGCGGCTTCTTTTTCCGCGAAAACTGCGCTTCTGCATTGTCTAACTAACAATATTGAAATACCACCACTTTAGCGCGCCAATTGACAATGTATATATTCTCAGCATACACTAACAGAGATGGTAACACAAGTTAGAAGTGGGAACACTGAACTTATAGTTCCCACCGGTCGCTAAAGGGTTAAGGCACACACTTAGAAAATCGTAGTGGCTATAGCTCATTGTATTAATCTTTCTCTCATGCTGCAACAAAGTGCTACTAAGTTATAGGGCTGGTATCTCAACTAACATGCATATGTATTTATTTTCAGCACAAGTGAAACCCAATACACCGAGTGAACAAACAGATCTCAGATGATTTAGATACAGTGTGCTGGGGTGTTTTTTGCAGCTGAATTAAGAGATTGCCTAATTGTGAATACTCTGTAGTGGGTCAGGGGAGACCCTAAATTACCTGTATCAAAGTGAAAGTGACTTCTTCCTCGTTCCTTCTTATTTCAGGTTGGAATGGACTAACGGAAGTGATAGTAGGTCTTCATACTCGTCTTGAATCAGTTTCCCTTCCAACATCTCTAGCTCGCTGCTTCCCATGCTGGGTGGAGGTGTCTTAACTCGAATGACGAGTATAAAACAGAAAAGGAGAAGTAATATAATTAGTGTAATGGATAACGACTTTAGGAAATGGATCCACCGAGCATGCAAAGCGAGAAGAGATATTGTTATGGGCATTACAAGATCATAAACACATCGTCACTGCAGGTGTATGTGCACACAATGGACAACTTATTTGGTAACTAGGAGGGGGATTTGGCAGTGAAATTTAGGACAATCATGAATATAAATTTAATTATGACAGGAAAATTTAATATTATATTAAATGGTTAGTCTCCCATTTGTTAAATAAAATTTACATTCATTATACCTAGAAATATGTAACTTCCCTAGCTAAGTCATACAATCCGGATCTTTAGGTGGAATGGAGTAGTGTCAAAAGTTCCAACAACACAAAACCGTTAACTCATATGGGGACCTAAAACAAAATATAAGCTACTACCTTAAACCCGCGGCTCTGCTCGCATGTTGGTTTATTATGATAGATAAGCTATCTTTCAGTAGTGTGCTATGAGACTGGTTTTGAAGGATGAAATGAAATACAATATCTTTTTTAGAAACATTTTAAATCAACATTCGAATAAAAAATTAAATTATGTGAAGTGCTTAATGATTTACAATAAATAATACATGCATTTTTCCTTATAGCCTGTGTTGCAATATCTCAACACGTATGGTGAGAGTAATGTCCAATTTCATTTTAGGGCATTCTAGTAAACTACGTTATTTGCAGTATTGTTTGGAGCGTAAATGTAGAGATGTCTTGGGTTGCCCACCCTTGAGCAAGCGACGTGTAATTTACCATGTGAAAAACATGCTGTTGTTATGGTCTTCAGTCCGGAGACTGGTTTGATGCAGCTCTCTACCCTACTCTATCCTGAGCAAGCCTTTTCATTTCCTCATAAGAACAGCAACCCACATCCACTTGAATCTGTTTACTATACGCATCTCTTGGGCTCCCTCTGCGATTCTTACCCCACACACTTCAATCCAATACTAAATTTACGATTCCTCGATGTCTAACAATGTGTCCTACCAAGCGATCCCTTCTTTTGGTTACGGTATGCCAAAAATTCCTTTTCTCACCAATTCTGTTCAGTACCTCTTCATTAGTTATGCGATCTACCCACCTAATCTTCAGCATTCTTCTGTAGCACCACATTTAAAAATCCTCTATTCTCTTCCTGTCTGCACTGCTTATCGTCCATGTTTCACTCCCGTACAAGGCAACACTCCACACAAATGCCTTCAGAAAAGACTTCCTTACCCTTAAATTAATATTTGATGTTAGCAAATTTCTCTTTTTCAAAAATTCTTTTCTTCCCATTGCCATTCTGCATTTTATATCCTTTGTACTGCGACCATCGCATGTTATTTTACTACCCAAGTAACAAAACTCATCTACCACCTTCATTGTTTCGTTACCTAATCTAATTACTTCGGCATTGTCTGATTTTCTAAGACCGCATTCCATTATTTTTGTTTTGCTCTTGTTAATGTTCATTTTATACGCTCTCTTCAACACACTGTCCATTCCATTCAACTGCTCTTCCAGGTCCTTTGCTGTCTCTGAAAGAATTACAATGTCATCAGCAAAACACAATGTTTTTATTTCTTCTCCCTGAACTTTAATCCCTATTCAAAATTTTTCCTTGCTTTTTCTTTACCGCCTGCTCGATGTACAAATTGAATAACATTGGAGAAAGGCTACAACCCTGTCCTACTCCCTTCCCAACTGATGCTTCCCTTTCATGCCCTTCGAGTCTAATAACTGCGGTCTGGCTTTTGTACAAGTTGTAGATAACTCTCCTTTCCCTGTATTTTACCCCTGCTGCATTCAGAATTTGAAAGAGTGTATTCCAGTCAACATTGTCAAACGCTGTATCCAAATCTACAAAAGCTAAAAATGTAGGTTTGCCTTTCCTTAATCTATCTTCTAAGATAAGACATAAAGTATTGCCTCCCGGGTTCCTAAGTTTCTCCTGAACCCAAACTGATCTTCCCCGAGGTCAGCTTCTACCAGCTTTTCCATTCTCCTGTAGATAATTTGTGTTAAAATTTTGCAATGATGACTAATTAAACTGATGGATCTGTAATTTTCACACCTGTCTGCACCTGATTTCTTTGGAATGGGGTTTATTACATTTTTCTTAAAGTCTGAGGGTATTTTGCCTGTCTCATACATCCTACACAGCAGTTCAAATAGTTTTGTCATGTCTGGCTATCCCAGAGACTTTAAATTCATCTCTCAGTATAGTATCTCCTATTTCATCTTGATCTACTTCCTCTTCCCTTCCTACAACATTGTCTCTAACTTCATTTCTTTTGTAGAGCTGCTGTGTGTACTCTTCCCACCTTTCAGCTTTCCCTTCTTTGCTGAGAACTGGTTTCCCATCTGAGTTCTTGATATTTGTAGAGTTGCTTTCCTTGTCCCCAAATGTCTCTTTTATTTTCCTGTAGGCGGTATCTACTTTTCCCCTTCTTATACATTCTTCTACAGATTTGCATTTGGCTTCTAGCCACTCCTGCTTAGCCATTTTGCACTTCCTGTCAAACTCATTTCTTAGTCGTCTGTACTCCATTTTGCCAGTTTTATTTACTGCATTTTTATACTTTCTTCTTTCATCAATTAAATTTAGTATTTCCTGTGATATCCAAGGATTTTTTGTAGGTCTTGCCTTTCTACTTATTTTGTCCTCTGCTGCCTTCACTATTTCATCTCTCAGTGCTACCCATTCCTCTTCTACTATTTTATTTCCCCCTGTTTCTGTCAATTGTTGCCTAAATCTCCCTCTGAAATTCTCCAGAACTTCACGTTCCTTCAATTTATCTAGGTCCCATCTCCATATTTTCTTACCTTACTGCGGTTTTTTTCAGTTGCAACCTACAGTTCATGACTAACAAGTTATGGTCAGAGAGTGAAAAACTTAAGGGCTGTAAATGGATTCCTGCGATGTTTAATGATTGTCTTTGAGCTTTGTTAATTGTCATGGAAAAAGCTAGACGAACTGGAAACTGAACTCTTGTGAACTGAAATGGCATATCTGAAGGGATTAAAAGAAATTCAACAATAATGATTGTAATAATATCACAGATCGATCACTTGATGTAATGTGCGAAACGTCAAATCGATTTTTTTAAAGTGATGTATTAAAAGAAATTTCTTTTTTTCTGCTTTATTTATTCTTATATTTCCTTAGAGAGAAAGAGCTGAAGACATTATAGCACGCATAGACCAAAGATATGGTCACTGTATGTAACCTCCTTGCTATAGAGTTGCAAACGTCATCGCTGGCCTTCAGTCCGAATTTTTTTATAATTTGACGACTTTCAACCACCATATCTTCCACCCCCTTATAGCTATCGGAATGGAACTGCTATGGTGTACAACGAAAGACTTCGCACAACAATTACACACTTACCATTCATTTGCATTCTGTAGTTTTCGCTGCAGAGCGAAATATTAACACACACACACTTAGAATTTTATATACTCCGATAACTTTCCGTCCCAATATACTCCACCCTTTTATCATTACCAACCCTCAAGGAATAATGCAACCAATAAAACCATTTTCGAAGAGTAAATATAATTTTCAAAGAGTAATTATTGTTCCGCATTTGGCGTTACATTCTTCAAATTATTAAATATCAATCAGATCGCTATACAACTATGCCTAAATCATTCCTCAGGTACAAATTAGTAACTGTAAAAATATTCAAGTCTCTGTGTCTTGTCGTTTGGACGTGATAAGCATACAGCGAACAGACATCAGACATTCACACTGATATATATATATATACCTATCCGATCGCCACAAAACCGTACCTGAAGCCTTTCCCGGGTAGACATTAGTAACTGTACACTGAACAGACATTCACATTTATAGATATAGATGAATAGGAATTAATATCGCTCAGGTCAGAGACGCACCGTAGCTCGGAAGTAGTAATACTACGATTAGAGCAGCCTTCACCACGAGTTTTCGATATCGGTCTAAGGTCGAGCCATGCGTACATTAAAGTGCCTAACTTTAAAATCTCAACAAAGAAATCGCTTTGAGTAATCTTAAGGCTGGAGCGCAGAGTGCAGCTTGTCTACTCACCGGGCCACCGATGGCAGAGAGCCGGTTTCGAACAGCAATGGACAGCAGTTGGCTAGGGAACCTGCAGTTGCCAACCCCTGTGGTATAAGAATTTTGCGGGGACGACCGCCAACGCTCGTCTCTGACTTGCCCAACCACGGTACTGTTAAGTTGGTAAGGGACATGTGTAGGACCACAGAATAACATATGCAGAGAAGCAGTCCCCTCTAAACCACTGTCCTACGCTCCCCTCGTACTTCCGTAAGATGCTAGTAGGTGTCAGGCGGATCCCTGGCTTAGTAACGGTAGATCACACTAGAGGTACTTCTGAGGGTGCCTCTCGCATGTCAGAGGGTAGAGTGGAGAGGAGGCTGAGGGGAGAGCTCGTGCCGCCTGCCATGAGGCCACGGCTGTGTCCGGCGTGCCGGCGTTTGAGGGGAGGTGGTGGTGGGGACAGCCGCTACCTGCCGCCTGCTCTGGCCAGTTTAAAGGGCTGCTTCTGACCGCTGCGCCATCATGGGACATCTTACAGAACTGCTTCAGCACCCCCCACCCCACACCCCTGAGCGTGGGACTGGGCCCTTACAGAGGTTTCCC
Organism: Locusta migratoria; assembly: GCA_026315105.1. Classification (NCBI taxonomy): domain Eukaryota; kingdom Metazoa; phylum Arthropoda; class Insecta; order Orthoptera; family Acrididae; genus Locusta; species Locusta migratoria. Next base: position 16,132,222 of record CM048753.1, on the reverse strand, counting down.
GCCTGCATATATTTGTCTGTGGTAGGACAGAGTCTCTCTGTCGACTACTGGAGGGAATTTGAATCAAGGGAACCACAACCGTTGATTGACTCTCCCCTTAGGATAGAGCGAACTGCATCACCTATCACCCAGGTACACTAAATAATTGATACAACCAACCTTTCACTTTCCTTCACTTCAGGCAGAGGCAAGAGACAAACATTAACTGAAACACAGTGGCATAACAAGCTGCCAGCACAATAACTGTAGCTCATTAATAAAAGAAATAGACAATAGTTGAAAGCGGGTCTAATTGACCCCATTCAAAAGTTATCAGAAATTAAAATAATTTATATAAAAGTAACACAAAATTTCTGCCAATAAACCAAGATATGACGAAATGCCACAACATAGTAGGCTATATAGAAAAAGCATTATGAGCCTGAAGCAATAGACACCGCACAGATCTCTGTCAGTAAGTTTCCAGCACTCACTGGTGAGAGGAGCTGTCTCGGGCAGGAACACGCAGCCACGTCATTGTGCCCACCGACGCCCTCCTCCTAGAAGTCTGGGTGTCCCACGGCCAGCCGCGAGGCCACAGTCCAGAAGGTGTCTGGCGTATCTAAGTCGATGCCTCCGAGCTTAATGGTGAACGACTTAAACCTGTAACATGAAATTTACTATCGCTTGTTGCGAAGAAAAAGTAGGCCCACTACTAATTTTAACTGGATTTTATCCATTATGGATGTTGAAGAACTCCGTGACTGTTCCTTATAGGTTGTGGAAATAAAATCAGCTACCAGTCACAATATTATTGGTGGTTTATTAAAACACTACCGGTTTCGGGCTTGTGCCCATCTTCAGGTGTCTACATTCACTGTTGTTGACTGTTTAAAGAAAACATAAATTACATTGTTCTTATCATATAGATATACATATACATAAAACAAGTATGGTATGTGGTGGAGTGATTTGTGTTAAGGTTATACGTGTACTCACATATAAGTAGGGTATCCAATTTGTGTTCGTACATTTCTCATGGATATCAGTTAAGAATAATGCAGTAACAGCAACATAATGTTAATTTGCACTCAGCATTTTTCACAACTGGTATGCATGACAAATGTACGAACACAAATTGGATACCCAACTCATATGTAAGTAAACTTATAACCTTAACACAAATCAATCCACCACGTACCATACTTGTTGTATGTATATATTTATCTATATACTTGAGTATGTATATCTGTATGATAAGCACAATGTAATTTACGTTTTCTTTAAACAGTCAACAACAGTGAATGTAAACACCTGAAAATGTGCACAAGCCCGAAACCGGTAGTGTTTTAATAAATCACCAATAATCGTGACTGGTAGCGGATTTTATGTCCACTACTAATTTAACGTATAGTTGGTAGTAATCAATGCTAGGGACATACAAACATATCTAATGATCACATTCCCCTTGTTAAGACATGTAGGTATTCTTTTGTACAGCTACAGATAAGCTCAACAGCAATGAAATATTAACCCTCGAGTGGTAGCGCTGGTGCAGATCTGCTGCCAGTTTTCTTTAAATGCTCACTGTTGTTGCAATAGTGGAGATGCCATATTTCCACGTTAGCTATTCCTCAGTTAAGCCTTAGCAATTATGTTCAAATGTTTGTGAAGTCTATGGGACTTAACTACGGGGTCATCAGTCCCTGAACTTACAAACTACTTATCAACTACCTTATACTAAGGACGGCACAAATATCCATGCCCGAGGGGGGATTCGAACCCCCCGACGGCAGTGGCAGCAATTATGTCAGTGTAGGTTCTGAGTTTCTAGTGCACGGCTGTGTCCTCCCAAAAAAATACGTTTGTCAGGGAGAGTGTCAGTGGTAGCAGATTTGCACCGCGCTGCCTGTCACGAAAGAAGATTTGAATTGGTGTGCCCAAAGAACGGTTTGGGGTTGAGGATATAAGGTTGTGTGGCATTGTTGAATGTATGATAGATTCAGATCTCTTAAACTCACATACACATTTTTCATCAAGTTTTGGACATTAACCTTTAGGTTAAGGGTTCTCAAATTGAAACTGTATTTCTTGATTTCCAGAAGGCTTTTGACACCGTACCTAACAAACGGCTTTTAATCTAATTGCGTGGTTACGGTATATCGCCACAAATTTGCGACTGAATAGGAAATTTCCTGTCAGAGAGGACATAGTTCGTAGTAATCGATGGTAAGGCATCAACTAAAACAGATGTGATATCGGGCGTTCCACAGAGTAGTTTTATTGGTCCTCTGCTGTTCTTTATTTACATAAACGATTTAGGGGAAAATCTAAGTAGCTCACTTAGATTGTTTGCAGATGACGCCGTCATTTACCGGGTAGTAAAATCATCTGAAGATCAAAACCAACTGCAGAACGCTCTGAATAAGATATCACTATGGTCTAAAAATTGGCAGTTGACACTAAATAATAAGGAGTGTGAAGTCGTCCAAGTAAGCACGAAAAGAAATTCGTTAAAGTTTGTGTACAAGATAAATCAATCAAAAGCGAATGACGTAAATACCTAGGAATTATTATTACTTCAGACTTAAACTGGAAAGAACACGTAGATAATGTCGTGGGAGAGGCGAACAACAGACTGCGTTTTATTGGCAGAACCCTTACAAGATGCAACAGAACTACATAAGAAAATGCATACGCCTCGCTTGTCCGTCCTTTTTTGGAGTATTGATGCCCAGACTGGGATGCTTATCAGATAGGTTTGACGGAGGACATCGAAAGAGTCCATAGAAGGGCATCTCGTTTTGTATTGTCACGATACAGGGGAGACAGAGTTACGGAAATGATACAGGATCTGGGATGGTAATCATTACAACAACGGCGCTTATCGCTGCGGCGTGGGCTACTTATGAAACTCCAATCAGCAACATTCTCCTCCGAATGCGAAGATATATTGTCGACTCCCACTTACATAGGTAGAAACGTTCATCAGAATAAAATACGAGAAATTATAGCTCTAACGGAGAGATTCAGGTGTTCTTTCTTCCCGCGCGCTATTCAACAATGGAATAGGAGATAAAACAGTATAACGGTGGTTCGACTGTCCCTCTGCCAGGCACTTACATGTTACCTGCTGAGTATCCCATGCAGGGTAACTCGGGGTGAGTTGGACCACTGGATGAGGCGGAGCAGTGACGTATTTCGTGAATGCGCCGCTAGAGAGCAGCACCGTTCACTTGTGGGTAAGCTCTTTGTTGAAGGAACGTCATGCAAAAGTGTTGTTGTTATTATCGTTTTAGTTCAGGAGTAAAATCACATTTTCTGTTTTGGTAGGTCGAAAAGTTTTATCATGTAGTTACGTTCTTTTAGTGTTATGGCACAGTTTGCACACTTTTCCTGCAGTTTTATTACTTAAAGTTTGACAAATGTGTTGGCATGTACCTAACCTAAAATGGCCACCGATCTCTGAAACTGCAGACTGAAATCGGGGTGGTCCATCTCTCCCAGACAATCGGGATAGATGGGTCAGTTCTATTTGTGAGTGATGGACCATGCATTTTAATTAGGGAGATATGAACCAAAATTAAATATGTGTTAAGTGACCATGGAAATTACATTAATATTTTAAAAATTGATCGAATATCTTCTTTTTGCGTAGTTAGTATTTTTCTCTTTCAGAAAAATGCCAAATAATTACAAAAGGACCGGATCTTGTGTGCGAGGGAAATGGACCGAAGATGGATTGATGCAGAATATATACATACATGCTGTACGGGATAATATCATGGGTCAAAGGCTGCAGCTAAAGCTTTTGGTATACCTTAGGCTGCATTGAAAAGAAGACTGCAGTAGAAACATTGTTCTTAGGGTAGTATGGGACCTCAGCCTTTACTCGGTATTGAGAATGAACGAAAAGTCATCACTCACATTAAGAAAATTCAAAAACGAGGTTTTGCACCATGTAGACATTCGGTAAGGAGAATGGCGTTTGAATTAGCTGAAAAGCTAAATATAAAACATACTTACGATAAAGAATTTAAAAAGGCTAGTTACGACTGGATTCATTCCTTTCTTAGACGGAATCCCAATATGAATCACCGCATGAATGTTGTTCATCATTTGCTAAAAGGTGTAACAGCTGTGGTAGGAGAAAAATATCCCAAAGTTTGCACGAAATGTACAAATCAATGAAAATCCAGTGTTCGCTTACCATAAAAAACTGATAAAATTGTTTTGGTCTGAAATGTCTTAATGTATTCTTTAGTACAAATTCCAATAAAAATATGTCATTTCCATTCACTCTTTTCGTCATGTGTAGCAATTATTTACGCGGTGAGATGGACCACTGATGTATATTTTAATTTCGGTGTGTGACTTGCACATTGAGTAAGAGCGCCTCAATAAGGTACTGCACATAAGTTTATATGACAATCTATAGTAAAATGCTGGCAGAAGTTAAAAAATTAAAAACCGATGAATTTCACCCTAAATGAATTTCAGCGCAAAGTTCCTAGTGATTGGATAAAAGAGCAGGTGACTCCCGTTTATAAGAAAGGAAAGATAACTGACCAACACAATTACAGGCCAATATTTCCGACATCAGTTTCATGTAGAATTTTAGAACACACTTTCAGTTCGAATATAATAAATTTCCTTCAAACGGAAAATCTTTCTTGCGAGCCATGGATGAAGGGCAACAGGCGGATTGTGTTTTTCTCGACTTTAAAAAGGCGTTCGACGCGGTGCCACACTGCAGACTGCTAACGAAGATACGAGCTTATGGAATAGGTTGACAGATTTGCGACTGGCTGGAAGACTTCCTAAGTAATAGAACGCAGTACATTGTTCTCGACGGCGAGTGTTCATCAGAGACGAGTGTATCGTCAGGCGTGCCCCAGGGGAGTGTGATAGGACCGCTATTATTTTCTATCTATATAAATGATTTGATGGACAGAGTAAGTTGTAATTTGCGGATGTTTGCTGACGATTCTGTGGTGTATGGGAGAGTGTCGTCTTTAATTGACTGTAATAGCATACAGGATGACTTAGACAAAATTTCTAGTTGGTGCGAAGATTAGCAGCTAGCTCTCAATGTAGAAAAATGTAACGTGATGCGAAAAACGATCCTATAATATTCGAATACAGCATTAGTAGTGAGATTCTTGATGCTGTCGTGTCGTTCAAATATGTAGGCGTAACGTTGCAGAGCGATATGAAATGGAACGAGCATGTAAGGACAGTTCTGAGTAATGCGGACAGCCGATTTCGGTTTATTGGGAGAATTTTGGGAAGATGTACTTCACCTGTAAAGGAGACCGAGTATAAAAAGCTTGTACGACCAAGTCTTGAGTATTGCTCAAGTGTTTGGGACCCGCAGCAGATGAGTTTAAAGGAAGAGATAGAAGGAGTTTAGAGGCGAGCAGCTAGGTTTGTTACTGGTAGGTTCGACCAATGCGCGAGTGTCACGGAAATGCTCCGGCAACTAAATTGGGGATAGCTGGAGGAAAGACGACGTTGTTTTCGTGAATTTCTGTCGAGGAAATTTAGAGGGCCGGAATTTGAAGCTGAGTGTAGCTGCCGCCTACTTACATTTTGCGTAAAGATCACAAAGACAAGATAAGGAAAATTAGGGCTAGTACGGAGGCATATAAGCATTTTTTTTTTTTTCTCGCTTTATTTGGGAGTGGAATAGGAAAGGAAATGCCTAGTAGTGGTACAGTGCACCGTCCGTCACGCACCTTATGGTGAATTGCGGAGTATGTATGTAGGTGTAGGAAGAAAAACAATGGTGCAACTCACCTTGAGTTACCCTAGATGTAGATTGAAATATAGCAAATAACATATAGCAAAGCGAGAACACGGCTTCAGGTGATTAACATAGCCGCGCTAGGCTGCTCGGCGACTACTTGTCTCACAAAATTACTAAAAATTTCCGGGCTGTTATGCCGTGGTCTAGTGGATTTACTATTAAAACCCAACGTTTAGTCCCCAACTGCGGAGGAAATTCTCAAGGGGGATCGTGGCACTTTTGGATGTCCTGGCTCGCGAGCCGGGGTGTGAATCGGACATCCAAAAGTGCCACGATACCCCTTGAGAATTTCCTTTGCAGTCGGGGACGAAACGTTGGCTTTTAATAGTAAATCCACTAGACCACGGCATAACAGCCCGGAAATTTTTAGTAATTTTGACCATTCCGGTCGTGAAAGTTTACATTTTACAATACTTGGCTCACCCGACGGTGCAGTGCGCGGCGGTGAGCACCGCGGCCGTGGCGATGAGGGAGCCGCCGCTCGCGCCGCCCGTGTCCATCAGCAGGTGGGCCTGTGGGGGAACCGGCCGCGCGCTGCCGGGGCGCCGCCCGCGATGCGAGGGCTGTCGTCTGCAGGCGGAACAACGAGCCACACTGCGGTGTATTCCCGGTGAATTCTCCACTCTGCGTCACACGACTACTTCTGCAAACCCACAATATCAACTGACGGAAGGCTTAAGGCTTTCTGTAAGTAGTGTCTAATGCTCGTGTCAAAAAGTCAGTTGTGGTGTAAGGCTACGGACTGTGGCAACACGCGTGGCTCAGGAAGTGGTGGCCACGCGGCGTGAAGCCCAGCGAAATGCCACGAGCAACGCGTCCGTGCCAGCTGCGGCAACACAGTGTGTGCAGTTTAGTATCAACTACTGTGGGAGTGCAGAATGACGGCTACAATTTTGATGACACATTGACTTGCAGAATGAAAAGTATTCCTGTACATGGGACTAAAGGAACGAACAGTGGAAAAAATATCAGAGATAATTTTCCTGATTATTTCTGTTCTCCTCAAGGACCTGTACCATGGCATTATCATTATGTGAGCAACACCGAATGAAGACTAGTTTTTGTAGTCTAGAAATTGGCTAGTTCATATTTTATAGTTGATTTATGTTCTAGGAGGCGATCCAATTATGATATTGTAGAAAGATATAAAAAAGGCCAAGATCGCTGATCATCAATTTTTATTTACGACGACCGGTTTCACTGAACTATGTCCGCATCATCTGGTGAAATAAAATCATTTTACAAGGCCATAATCTGTAATGTCAATCAGTTGTTATATAACAATTTACAGTGCAGAGGTGCATTATGTCATTATAATAAAACATAATTATCACAGTGAGAGACAATAGTAAACTGATACATAATACAAGTCAAGGATAAAAAAAAAGTGGTACTGTCACTCACTGTGATAATTATGTTTCATTATAATGACACAGTGCACCTATGCATTGTAAATTGTTGTATAACAACTGATTGATATTACAATATTATGGGCTTGTAAAATGATTTTATTTGACCAGATGATGCTGACATAGTTCAGCGAAACCGGTCGTCGTAAATAAAAATTGATGATCAGCGATCTTGGCTTTTTTTATATCTTTCTACGATATCATATTTTATACATGAATAAACTACACTATTCACTATATATATTCCATCCCACTTTCCTCCGAGACTGCTCGCCATGACTCTCTCTTTCTTTCTCTGTTTTTGTATCCCTTATCCCTTGGACTGTACAGTGTAATGATACTGCTGACCCCCTCATCTCAATGTTACCGTACGATACCATCTGCGTCGGACCCGGAATCGTGTGGTTCAGTTGTGATATATGTTGGGTGTGAAGTTAAAAACGATATAGCTAGCTTATGAATCAGTGTAGGACAGTGTCTGGGTGATACTGTGATTAAAACGGGTGATAGTTTTCAGTAATTAGGAGATTCATATATTTGATTTCCAGACAGTTCTATAAACAATAGTTGCGTCATTGTATGTTATTTCAAGACTTAAACAGATGAATTGTAAAATCTTTTGTAACAAACAAGAAGAAATGAAAATTAATAGCATTGTATATATGTTAGGCTCATAAACAAGTTGTGTTGACCAGCTAATTATGTTATTTCGACTATTACATTAATTATCAATATTGTTACTCTTTGTATATATCGACTGAAAAGAGATTTTGAGTCTATTTTGTGAATGGCCAGAATATTTGATAGTTCAGTATATGTTAGGAACATGTTTGATGTATTCATTAACAAATTAATTGATATTTAACTTCGCACTTTGTTGTTAACAGAAAGATCGGAAATTTCGTCTTAAAAATACATGAGCCATGTAAAAATTATTCTATCTATAGTTTCCATTTTATATTGTGATTATTCTTGTGTACATGAAATGTTTTTCTGTTATGTTTGTTAATTGTGAATAAGTATATTCTATTATTATGAACAATGCTTAATGTAACATCATTATTGCCGATGTTATATATTTGCCTCACCGCCTTGCGTGGGAGAGTTCGAGTTTTGGCGGAGTTCGAGTTTTGTCTTTTGTCGAGTACTTTGGAATCTGTCAGTCTATGTTGTTGTGGTAATTTGTAATTTGCAATGTTCGAATTCGTATTGTTTTGGTGGAGAAATTTGATTTAAATTAAAGAAGAAGTGAAAAATTGTATCTACGAGTTTTTATTTCTACCACGACGCCCCAGGAGAACAATGTTGCAGCGAGCAGAACCTCCATACATCGCAACGTTAAAAAGATGAGTATTATGTTGGATAGTGGTAGAAAGGAATAGTAATTACTTAAAATATTATACAAATATTAAAACAGCCACGGATGTTTCTGCACTTCCACAATAGTGATTTCACTGTCCAGAGGCTCCATTCTGACACGTTATAGAAGACGGCCACAATGACAAGTGAGGGTGGTAAAGTCTGTCAAAATAGCGAGCGGCCGAGTCCCAGCCCATTAACCCAGCTACGTCACGAGAACACTGTGTACAGACCAGAGTATATTTTAAAGGATTTTCACTGGGCGACATTGGAACGATGATCCGGGGGCCCTCCCCCGGAAAAATTTCATAATATTGGTGCCTAAAACCGTATTTTGAAGCCTTTTTTGTATTAAAATCAAAGCTGCTTAATTTTTCCTTAATAGATTTTTATTCATATATGCTTCAATGATAAATAGAAATGATGTGGAACAATACTAAATTTGGACTTTGAAGCAACCATTTATATCTTCTTTCAATTGTTTTTGTTGTCTTTTATTTGTTTAGTACTTAAATAGAATACAGTACCTGTTATAAGTTCACTTTAATTTGATATGGCCATTAAATGAAAATAGTATTAAATTAAAGTAATATCAGCACTATGATTACTTAAAATACCGAGTATTTCATTGCAAGAAAATAGGACTAATATTTTGACAGCGCAAGATAAAATTTCAAGTTTCGTCCGTAAACTGGAACTTTACCAACGCAGGATTCAAGTCGGAGATGTATCGATGTTTAAGTAACTGTGTGATGAATCAGTAGGCGAGGAAAATAAAAGAATCGTGTTTTAAACTTCCGTTATTTAGCATCCGTCTGCAGTTATAAACTCAATTAAGCTATATTCCTCAGCTATGGATAATCAACACATCAGCATTTGGATACTGAGACCATTTTCTGTTGAAGAGGAAATTTTCAAAGATGTTTCAGTCAAAGTAGAATCCTTCTGATTGCTCGAAGATAGCACATTCAAAATGGAATTTCAGAATTATGACCTTGGTACATTTTAGCGAAAAGCAGAAGCCGAATATCCTGTTATAGCTGACAGAGCTCTAAGAACATTAAGACAGTTCGGTACCACTTATAGATATCAGAGTGGCTTCTCAAAGCTACTGACAATAAAAAGTAAGACCAGAAACCCTCTCATTGTGGAACATGGCCTGAGATGCGCCTTAAGCAAAACAAGACCAAACATTAGAAAATTTGCGATTGGTAAACAGTACTCTGAATATAATTGTTTCATTGCTGCATCGAAAGTGTAAAATATGTGTCTTATGTAGTGTATTATGATTAAGAAAGATTGGTAGTGTTTTTATGTATTGCTTTGATAATATTTTATTGGGTGATTTTTTTTGGGGGGGGGTTAAATGAGTTTCTCTAGTAGGTCTTCAGGGGTAACAAGACTGAAAAGTTTGGGAACCTATGCTGTGAAAGATTTAAAAGAGGTTATTTTTTAATTTCCAGGTAAAAATAAATTGCCGGCACTACCCACAGCCACTGGGCGGCAAAATCTCAGCACTTGTTAACATGTTTTTTATGCCCTGTTACAGGCTGTCCCACAAGTTTCTGCACCAGCCGTGCAGTATCCCTTGCCAAATCAGTGATGACACATTGCCCCGACACTGATAATTTTTCATCAGACCTATAATACTAGTAAAAATAACGCTATATTCTACTACACGTATATAAATAATACTAATATAGATAACGCAAAAACGCACTCGGCTCTAGTAGACAGTCACCCTGTACTGGCCTTGTTCCTAGAAAGCAGCAGCCCCCAGGAGGGTCTTAAAACCGCACGCCCAAGTCTGCAAGCCCATGGCGTGTGGCCAGCCCCATTATACAGACAGCGGTCCATAATGGCGGCGCGAAGTCAAGCAGAAACGCGCGTCAAAAAATCGTCCGTGTGGCCGTAACCTAAGAGGCGCAGTAGCAATTTTTAACCATCGAGCAAGATGTATGAGACAGGAGAAATGCCCTCCGACTTCACGGACAATATCGTAATTCCAATTCCATCTTAATTTAGCTTGTTAATTTAGAATAAGCAAGTAAAGCACACTTGAGAATTCATACAGAAGAAAGCTAGTACCCATAAAAGCATGGCTGAAGGCCGAAGTAAAGACTATTACGAAAGCACGTTGTGCAATCGATCATTCCAACACAGGAAAGACGGAATCAATCCAGAAAATCTGAGAAAAAAATTAAGCATACCCGTGAATACAGACACCACACGAAAACGTTAGTTAAAATCAACAAATAATTCAAACATATAAAGTTTACACACAGGCTGAAGGCCACACACGAGTATTCTAACTTGAGAAAACCTAACTCATTATCATAACTGGAAAGAAAATGCAAATACTATATACTGAATTACTCGAGTTCTGTAAATTAAGAAACACTTCACCTCGCTCAGCGAAAGAATTACTCAAGTATTCAAGAAAACTATCACTGACAAACCAAGACTGCCTAATTACGAACAAAGTAAAATCCTAACGTCATGCCATCCCCTCTGCATGATTCGACTATATACTCACTTCGGAGGTCGCAGAAGGAGTGGAGTCTCAGGCCACACACAAAGCTTCCCCTCCATGCACCAGATGTAGGGCGTGATTAAAGCGATGCAGTGTGCATTCAGAGCCTACCGACTACCAACCCTCGCTACCTGAAGAAGATAATACCTCTACTAGAGCTCCACAGTGGTCTCTTTTGTCACCTCTTTCGTCCATGTTTATATTGGTACTACACTAAGAACAGGCCACTTCGCCATCTTGCCAAGTAAGCTTGTCTCTGGCCACCCAGCAGATGGCAGTGCAAATTACATATGAAGCCACGCATTCGTATCTAAAGTAAACAAGGCCTACAGCGTTCTTGTAAGCACTCAACATGGCTGGTGCAAATGTCTGTTAAGGTTTATATCACAATGTTTTTAGGTTATCATAATTATGATAGTGAATTAAGTACCAGGAACAAAGTAATTCTAGTAGCTCTAAAGCTGACGACAATATCCTTGGCTACACAGTCCACCAACAAGCAAGCAGTTTAATTAGTTTAGCTTTACATATGAGCCGGCCGCGGTGGCCGCGGAGACTGAGGCGCTCGAGTCACGGTCTGCACGACCGCTACGGTCGGGGGTTCGAATGCCCCCTCGGGCATGGATGTTTGTGCCGTACTTAGTATAAGGTAGTTCGTAAGTAGTTTGTAAGTTTAGGGACTGATGACCCCGTAGTTAAGTCCCATAAGCTTAACAAACATTTGAACTTTTTGAACTTTACATATGGTTTGTTTAGACATGCATACGTACCACAAATGACTTGGAAAGTAGCCATAGGTGCCCACTTATGAGATTAGGGAAACGACGGAAGCAATATAGACTTTCTGCAGTTTAATGAAGGTCCACTGCAGGAAATACAAAGCCACCAGTGCTTCTCTTGATGGATTTCGTCCACAGCTACAGAGTTACAGATCACTGAACGTCAGAGGATACAATAGCGTTTAATTAGAAATAACCATAGCACACCCTTTTTTTATTTCCAGGTTATAGCTGAAAGAAACCTCAATCACTGCATTATTGCTACTTGCTGTTAGACCAAACACTAAGTTAAAAATAATTTCAAATTTCAGGAGTGTGGATCTTATGGAAGAAGTAGTTCATCGAAATAAGACTCTTAGTGCCTAAGGGAATGAAAAGTGTTCAGATGAAAACGATGTTTAAAATATATTACCTTAATATAATTTAACTGACAAGGGGAAAACCAAGTATGGTGCCAACGTATTTTGATGAGTTGCAGATATATTGTGTGGGAACTCCTCCAAACCACCAAGCTAAAAGGATTTGTTCAAATGCGCCTTAGTTTCCACGAAAATCGCGATCAAAGTCCAACGCGTAACATCTACACCTGTACTGAGTCATCAGGAGCACTTTAGCTAGCGTGGTGTTATTACCAAGGCGCTAACCTGTTGCGCATACGAACCGAGTTGAAATCCTGCTTGGAACCAGTGTTTTTTCACTTGTCTGACGATTGATTGTGCATAATTATATACTTCAAGAGCCACTCTTAAGTTAATGCTTGAGTAATTGTCCCCGGCCCCAGTGTTGTTACACCGTCGAATGCAGTGTTGTTACACCACTAGACGCGTCCCAGCGGCTTATTATGCTGCGGCCAGGCAGGTAGTCATTCGTAGCGTATCGTTCACATGTAACTGTAATTGCCTGATTTAACTTTATCTTTGCAATAAGAAATAAGGAATATAATTATACACAGTCAATCGCCGGATAAGTGTAAAAAAAATCGGAGCAGGAGTTGAACTTGGGACGTATGCGCGACAGGCTAGCACCTTGCTAATTACACCTCGCTGGCTGACGTGCTCCTGATGACTCAGTACAGGTATAGCTGTTACGCGCTGGATTTTGATCGCGATTTTCGTGGAAACCAAGGCGCATTGGAACAAATCCTTTTAGCTTGGTGGTCTGGAGGAGTTGCCGCACAATATACCTGCGACTCATCAAAATTCATTGGTACCATACTTGGTATTCCCATTGTGAGGTCCAAAGTGCTAAAAGCATAAAAGATGGAAACTTCTATGAAATGCCAAAACAAACGTTCAATTCATATTCTGTTATGTGTTTCAAATGGTTTCATTGTACAATGGAAGTTGAAATATAAATTCAGAGTTTTTCAAGGTGAATCGAGAGAAGGAAATGGAAATTTTCTCTGGTGCTTTTATTGAAATGTATTTGCTTCAGAAGGCTTCTTCTGAAGCAAATCCGGAGTGTTAAGAATTGAGGTAGGTAACGGTCGTGCTTCAGCTTCGTTTGGCTTACTTCAGATACGATGCAGTGTGAATACGTGTAAAGATGTAGTTGGGAAGTCGTAATTTCCGAAACGGAGACCAAAAGCAGAAAGATACACTACCGCTATCAGCGTCGATAGAGTAATTATCTCTATACATAAAAGGAAGTGTCCCGATTGACTGACTGACTGATTGACTGACTGACTGACTGACTCATCATCACCCAGCCCAAACGACTGAAGATAGAAACTTGAAATTTGTGGAGGGTGTTGGTCTTTCTCTGTAGGCGTCATTTAAGAAGTGATTTTTCGATATTCCGTCCATAAGGGGGTGAAATAGGGGATGAAACAATTTTTGAAAATACGTCCCTATTAAGGCAATTTTAAAACTAGAACTACAAAATTTCGGATTTTAATTCAGGGTTCGAATTTAAAAGACACGTGTTTCGGCAGGTTTTGAAATTCGACAAATAAGGGGGTGAAATATGTGACGCAAAAAATTATTTTCAAAAATATTTTGCTGTTAACTCAAATTTTAAGCTATAACTACGAAACTTGGGATGTGGAATCTTGGTCGGGATTAAAAATCCATGATATTTAGTATTTTTGGAAATTCAAGAATTAAGAGGGTTAAACAGAGGATCAAAATTTCGTTTTGGAAACACGTTTCTATTGATACAGTTTTGAAGCTAGAGCTGCAAAAATTGATATTTATATAGTTGGTTAGACGTTAAAAAATACATGTTTCGGTATTTTTGGAAATTCAAACACTAAGGGGGTAAAAGAGGGGATCAAAAATTCTTTTCGAAAACACATTGTTGTCAAGACAATTTTGAAGCTATAGCTACAAAAATTGATATTTCTTTAGTTCGTTAGAATTTAAAAAATACGTGTTGCGGTATTTTTGGAAATTCGACCAATAAGGGGGTGAAATACGAGATGCAAAAATATGGTGGTGTTAACTCAAATTTCAAGCTATAACTACGAAACTCAAGAAATGGATTCTTCATCAGGTTTAAAAAGAAACAACTGGTGCAGACGAACCAGCCTACGCATGCAAAGCTGCGGAGGTTCAGCTAGTAACGGTATAAAAACTTTCATACAAGTAACCCTCAGGCGGCAGTGCCAGTTTCAGCAGCAGTGCGGTGCAGATTTGCTGCCGCTGTGTATTCCGCGATACACACCTAGTATATAGTTACTGAGTGATTGTAATGACAAAAATATGTCAATGTACACATAGATAAATCACATTTGTTAATTTCTGAATTAGTATATCAATTACCTTTGGTGTATAAATACAACAAATGTAACATTATTCCGAAAGTGCACAACAATCATGTATAATATACCCAGCAGAACTATTATTTCCTGTTTAGTTACTTCCCTGCAGTTCCTGCCTCTTGATTAATTTCCTGTGTTGTGCGGAACTTACTACTCATAATTACCTCATCAATCATATTATCATCTATCATGAATGTCTAACGTTACGCACCTTGCGTTCCCTTTTGAACCAGGGAAGATTTTTTATGATATTCTTTTTCATTGTTTTTGGGTGCTGCTTGTATGGCGTTTTACTGTACAGAGTGGTACCGTCTTCAATATCATATTCATTGCGTCTGAAATCTTGTTCGGAATCGCAACTAGGATTTACATTTGAATAATGGTATCCTGTTCATGATCTGATGAGGAATGTTGACAAAAATCTCTAAGATCTTTATTACTTGTAGATATAAGCCTATTTCCTCATTTATTAGACTCATACCACATCAACGAGACCTGGAGATTAAATTATGTACCAGAATAAAAGTCACATATTTTTCGAAAGATTTTTATTTCACTTATGGGGAACAGCACTCTTATTTAAATTTATATATAAAGAACAGTCTAGAGAGCAATTTTTTAAATTGTTTTTCCGACTTTTTTCGGTCTTATTTTAGACCTTCTTCAGGAAACTAAGCTCCATTGATGTTGTGGAGCTGGCAGGAAACTTTGAGCCTCCTAGTGCGTCACTGCAGTGACGCACTAGACATCAATGGAGCTTAATTTACTGAACATGGTCTATAATAAGACCGAAACTAGTTGGAAAAATATAATTAAAAAAAATCTAGACTGTTCTTTTTATATAAGAATAAAAGTCATTTTCGCATTATGTAAGGATTAAATAGAGTTAAAAATGTGATTGATGGAAACTACAGCATGGCTAATCAGGAGAAACAAGAGGACAATTTATCGAGAGTTTAACTTCTATTTACGAAATAAATTTAAATTTTGAAGCATTCTAACATGTAGGGTAAAATTTATACAATAAATATTTACTACAAACTGCCACAAATCTATTTGCAATGGAAACTAGACGGAACACAAAACAATTCAAATCTACTTTCATGACAGGCAGCGAAGTGCAAATCTGCTACCAGTGATGCTCTCCTTAACAAAACTTATTTTGGGTGGACTGGAAACTCAAAACCTTCACTGACATCAATGTTGAGGCTTAAATGAGGAATAGCTAAAGCGGAAATACGGCATCTCCATTATTGTGTCAAAAGTGAGCATTTGAAGAAAAATGGTGGCAGATCTGCATCATCGCAGCCGCTCGAGGGTTAAAAATATTTTAATTTGCTACTGCGTCTCTTACACCACAACTGACTTTATTACACGAGTCTTAGACACGGGTTACAAAAAGCCTTAAGCCTTCCGTCAGCAGCTAATAAAAGTACTAATATAGAATGAATACCGATACATGCATCATTTGGTACAATTTAGAAATTCACTAATGGAGTAGTCTTTTAGAGTCCTCTTAAACTGATCTTCGTTTCTAGCTACATTTTTTATACTTGGTGGTAAATTATTGAAAACGTGTGTTCCTGAGTAGTGGACCCCTTTCTGAACTAAAGTAAGAGTTTTTAAGTCCTTGTGTAGATCATTTTTGTTCCTAGTATTGTATGTATGAACTGAGCTGTTTGTTCCTAATAGGGATGTATTATTTATGAGAAATTTTATTAAGGAATAAATAAACTGAGAGGCAGTAGTTCACATACCCAGTTCTTTGAAGAGGCTTCTACAGGACGTCTCTGAAATAACTATACAAATAATACGTATTGTAGGCTTTTGGACTCTATAAAGACTTTTGACTGACTTGAAGAGTTACCCCAAAATATTATACCATATGACATTAAGGAATAAAAGTAAGCAAAGTATGCAAGCTTTTTAATTTTTATGTCTCCAATATGTGATAACAGTCTTATTGCAAATACAGATTTGTTAAGTCTTTCTGCATTTCTGTGATGTGCTCCTCCGAACTGAATTTATTATCAAGCTGTAATCCCAGGAATTTAATACTGTAAACCTCTTCTATCTGCTCTTCTTCATACTTAATATACATTTTCTGGTGGGAAATCTCTTACATGTTCTGAACTGTATGTAGTGAGTCTTTTCAAAGCTCAATGACAATGAGTTTGCTTTAAACCATTTGTTAATGTTCATGAAAATATCATTAGCAGACCTTTTGTAACTATGCTTGAGGTTCTTTTTATTGTAATACTTGTATCAGCTACAAACAAAACGAACTCAGCTCCTGGCAGCGTAACTGATGAGAGGTCATTAATGTAGACAAGAAAAAGCAATGGCGCTAAGATTGATCCTTGTGGGTCACCACATGTAATTTTTTCCCAAGCCGATGATGACTGTTGGCTTAATTCACTAGTCACTTGTACTGACACTCTTTGTTTCCTGTTAGTGAGGTACGACTTGAATTATTTTGCAGCATTTCCCGTGTGTTGTTGTTATGGTCTTCAGTCCACAGACTGGTTTGATGCAGCTCTCCACGCCACCCTGTCCTATGCAAGACTCTTCATCTGAGAGTACGTTCTGCACCCTACATCCTTTTCAATCTGCTTACTGTATTCGTCCCTCGGTCTGCCTCTACGATTTATACGGCAAACGCTTCCTTCTAATGCTAAGTAGACAATTCCTTGATGTCTCTGAATGTGTTCAACCAATCTATGCCTTCTCTTAGTCAGTGTACGCCAGAAGCTCCTTTTCTCCCAGATTCGGTTAAGCACCTCATTAGCTACGTGATCTACCCATCTAATTTTCATCGTTCGACTGTAGCACCACATTTCAAAAGCTTATATCATCTTTTTATCTGAGCTCCTTATCGTCCACAATTCACTCCCATACAATGCTACACTCCAGACAAATGCTTTCAGAAAGGACTTCCTAACATTTAAATTAATATTGGATGTTAAGGAGTTTCGCTTCTTCAGAAACGATTTTCTTCCCAAAGCCATTCTGCATTTTATATCTTCTTTACTTCGGCCATCAGAAGTTATCTTGCTACCCAAATAACAAAATTCATCTACTAGTTTTACTTTCTCATTACCTAATCTAATTCCTTCAGCATCGCCTGAATTTCTGACATGGCATTTCATTACCTTCATTTTACTCTTCTTAATGTTCATCTTATATTTTCCTTTCAAGACACTGTCCATCCCATTCAATTACTCTTCCAGATCTTTTGCGGTCTGTGACAGAATTATGATGTCATCGGCAAACCGCAATGTTTTTATTTCTTCTCCCTGCACTTTAATGCCCTCTCCAAATTTCTCCCTTCACTGCCTGCTCAATGCAGAGATTGGACAACATTAGGGAGAGAAAGAGGTGGATGCTGAGAGAGGGTGGAAGGGGATGTGGACTAGGAGATTTCAGGATAAATAAACACCCAGGCAACGCTAGTTAGCATTAAAAAGTAATGTACAAAAATGTGCAAATGTTTGTTAAGCTTAGGGACTTAACTGTGAGGTCATCAGTCCCTAAACTTACAAACTACTTATAAAATAACGTATGCTAAAGACAGCACAAACATCTATGTCCGAGGGGGGATTCAAACCTCTGACAGGGAAAGGCCTCGCGCATTGTAGCATAGTGTGTCAATGCTCTCGGCCTCTCCACTGCGACAAAAGGAAAGAAATAAATCGATGGTGGCAGCGTGGGTGGGGCTGCAGACCTGGAGACAGTGCTCACCCAAATGAGCAGTTAATAATGTTTACGATATTTGAAATGTTGTTAAGTGCATTTTCACGTTTGATGTCATCAGTCAATAATACATTATGTTTTAATCTCTGTTAAGTGCAAGTACATGTTCGATGTCAATCATCCATTGTGCCGTCCTTTGATCCTCGGAAAGTCTGAGGGAGGAGGGGTGGGGGTAACGGTTGATTTGATTTGATTCTTTCAGGGAAGGCAAAACAGTCTCGGTTCAACCCGCCACTGCCCGCATCGAAACTAAGTTTATTGTGTGGTATCGCTCCCTGCATGTCTAGTAAAGCCAACCAATGCACTTGAACAGTGCAAGGAGTCCCTTTACCAGTTCTTTATTAGACACAATTTCTTCGGGTCTGGTTGTCCCAAATGTTCTGTGCCTTTTACTCTCCAAGGCAATGCATTCGAAGATTAGATGTGATGCAGTTTCATGACTGTCATCACAGATCCTACATTTAGGGTCCTCTTCTGTTATTCAAATGTTCAAATGTTTGTACAACTTATGGGACTTAACTACGGGGTCATCAGTCCCTAAGCTTACAAACTACTTATGAACTAGCTAAGACAAAAGACGGCACAAATATCCATGCCCGAGGGGGGGATTCGAACCCCCGACCGTAGTGGCCGTGCTGACTGTGACTGGAGCGCCTCAGTCACCTCGGCCACCGCGGCCGGCTCTTCTGTTATTCCCAATGTATGTAAGTGTTTTTTGAAATTCCCATGACCTGTCAGCAACCCAACCATGAGTCTAATCTCTCCCCTTTCAGACCCAGGATTGCAGAGCGTCTTTTAAAACATGGCTTTGGCATCATTACCTTGCCATGTTTTTGTTGATGGACTTTGGTCCAATATTCTACGTACTGTCTTCTGAGCCAGTTACATAGCTCCAATTTGATCATTGCCTGATTGTCAGGACATGTTCCGGTCCAATAAATGGAGTCTCTGCCCCCATCCTGGCTAATCTGTCGGCATGTTCGTTGCCACTGATCCCCGAGTGGCCAGGGACCCACAATAGGTTTACCCTATTACTTTCCCCCAGCTCCACTAGAACCCTCTGACATTCTGCAACAATTTTAGACCTTGTTGCAGGAGCTGATAGTGATCTCAGGGCTGCCTGGCTGTCTGAACAGATATAGATGATACAATCTTTGTAGCTCCTACGCAATTTCTCCTCCCCACAAGCCCTGATGGCAGTGATTTCCGCCTGGAATACTGATGCCAGATTTCCTAGAGAGATGACGCCCTCCAGTCTTGGCTGCACCCCATATACCCCAGCCCGAACACCTTGGTCTGATTTTGACCCGTCAGTGAACCAGACAATATCCCCCATACGGTGTCGAACTATTTTCTCCCACTGCTCCCTACTTCCAATTGTTATATTGAAAGGCTTGTTGAAGCAGTATGGGGTTATAATATAGTCGGCTGGCATTTCCCCAACCTTTCCTATATTTACCTCACTCACTATTTTAGTGTGCGATTCTGAATATCCCAAAGAGTCGTAGTTGTTGCCAGATTTGAGTCTGTATGCACCAGCCGCTGCCTCCATCTTGACCCAAAGGTGTAATGGGGGCATATCGGGGGTGACGGTACTTGACCCTGATGACATTAACGCCGCCAGTGGCGTCGTACCCCTACTGCTACACTACTTGTAAATATTCCTAGTGGCTAGTAGCACAGCAGACTCACTGCTCCCGACCGCGACCAACAGCAGTGCAGGCACCAGCAGGCAGAGGGGACGCATCTCAGCTGCTGCTGTTGCTGTTGCCACCGCTGCCACTGGCTGAGTCGCTGCTGCCGGCTGTGTTAATGCTACTGCTGTCACTGGCTGTGTCACTGCTACTGCTACTAGCTGAGTCACTGTTACTGCTGCCGCCGCCGTTGCCACTGGCTGAGTCGCGGCTGAGTCGCTGCTACTGCTGCTGCTGCTGCTACTGCTGTCACTGGCTGTGTCACTGCTACTGCTGCTGCTGCTGTTACCACCGGCTGAGTCACTGTTACTGCTGCTGTTGCTGCTACCGCTGCCACTGGCTGTGTCACTGCTACTGCTGTCACTGGCTGTGTCCCTGCTACTGCTGCTGCTGCTGCCGCCACTAGCTGAGTCACTGCTACTGCTGCCGCGAGCCACTGCGTTCCCTTATCCCCACTTAACAACTTAATGGCTGTCGCTGTCGCTGACGCGTTACGATCTCTGTGCCGCAATGCAAGACGAACTTCTCTACGATGCGTCCAGCAATGCTTAAGTGTCTAATAAAAGTCCTGTTATTACTTCAACAATCGTAACTCGCTAACTATTACAGATAAAGTATCACAGTTTCTTGTAAGACATTTCGCAGCTCTCGCAATAATTTTCCTACAGCCTCCGTTGGAGGTTTCAGTTGTCAGTTCTAGATAACAGCCTGTGGTTCGGGCAGTTGAAAGCATTAATTTAAGCAATGCAGGATGCCTTGGCCTCTAATAATTTCAAATTACAATTGCAACACTTACGGATGTTTCCGTATGAATGTAGAAATGTTGCCTAGTAGTTATACATGAAACAGTAGATTCGTTCGAAGAGTTGCCAGAGAGCTACTTGGAGAGCCAACAAACAGGCGCTACTGCACATGCATGGCATCAGTGACATACGTTGGTGCTTGGGGTTTGGGCTCATTGAACACAATCTCGTTTTATTTATCCTGTTTGCCACCTTCACTAGTGTAGCGTGTAATGACTGCAGAATGAACAGCAGTGTTGCGAATGATATTTACATCATGTTTGATTTGTTTATTTCCCTCTTACCATTTACAAAATTATGTGAGAGGGGTTTCGTCATAAAACATATATAAGTTTAGACGCATACTTAAACACCAAGCACATTGAAGCGCTATGCTACAATGCGCGAGGCCTTTCCCTGTCAGAGATTTGAATCCCCCCTCGGACATGTATGTTTGTGCTGTCTTTAGCATACGTTATTTTATAAGTAGTTTGTAAGTTTAGGGACTGATGACCTCGCAGTTAAGTCCCTTAAGCTTAACAAATATTTGAGCATCTTTGAAAATTTCTTTTTAATCCTAGCTGTAAATCCTTCTTTGCCTGGGTGTTAATTTATCCTATACTCTCGTAGTCCACATCCCCTTACCCGCTCTCGCTGCACCCACCTCTTTCTCTCCCATTTCTTTGTTCGATTCCACTTTTCCATCCATTTGCAAAGTTTTCTCCAACGTATCCTCTGTCATGTACCACACAAATAGTTATGTACTCAATGATCTTCCACTTGGTTTACAGGCGATGTGTGCAAAAATTCACGAAGAAAACTATGCATTTTAATATATATATTATAGGTGTACTACATACAAAATATACAGTTTCGCATTTCACTACAGAAGGTTGTTGGTACTTTTTTCAGATTATATTTAATTGAAATGCTCTTTCGCCATATAACTTATTGTATCATTTTGACAACTTTTTTAAAGGTGTGCGTACTAGTTATTTGTTTAACGTTATGAGTCAACTTACTGAAATTATGGTACAGTACTGTCCTTTCATTTTGTGTTTTCTTGTCAGATGCAGGTGCTTCCAAATTCGTGTATTACGGTTATGTATAGAGCTGTTTCTCCTACACAGGAACCACTCGTGTTCCGCACACAGGAAATGATGTGGTGCAAAAACTCTACATTAGCTAACATCGTTGTGCAAGATCCGCAGCGAGATATTTAAACGGAAACAACAATTGCAGGGCGGTATGGTGGCTTATTTGAAAGAAAAATTTGGAAAAGCATTCACCATGGTGTAGTACGAGAACAAATGGAGATGACTTAAGTGCATACAAAAATATCGCTAATAAGTTGAATTTTGAGAGAACAACGTTGAATTTACTGTGTCGCCATGATAAACGCCAAATACTTCGGTACGGTGTCAACAAATGCTGGGTTAAGCACTGTCACCCTACATATAAAACCTCGGGATTTTTCTTTAGTGGTTTCCTACAGCGTACTCGTTCTGAATACCCTGGTATCGTGGAACTATCCAGAATAGATCTCTAACGCGTCTCTTGCTGAAACCTCCTGCAAGTGAATCGGAAAAATTCTGGATCAGCTTTGGGCCTGTCTGTTCTGACATGGGTCCTATCTATTGCGCCTGGCATTCCTTTATTGCGCAAATGGGACTGTATGTCATCCCTCTCCTCTGCAGGTGGCCGCTTTACAACGTCCACGCTCAGACTACTAATAGATTGTGCTGGACTTTTAATTTAACAACACAAGGAGCTCACAAACGTTGAACCTGTCTGGTACATTAAGCAAACCTGCAGCTTCACTGCCAGCAAACCACAAAAAAATCAGATTCCGTTATAATGGGAGTATTTCCCCTATTCTCGCGTCCTGGTACTTATCAGAAAACTAATTTCTAAACTTTTCTGACGGGAGCCAAATATGTTGGACTAATTCCATATCTGCGAAACGTGGCACAAAATAAAAAACTAACTTTTGAGGCATTTAGCCCCCCAAGACGAGAGGTCCAGGGCGTACCACCTCCCCTCTCCCCCTTAGTCCGACACTCAACCCACTATGTTGTCTCGGATGACGAATGTTTATCAGAGACTAGAGTATTGTCAGGAGTGCCCCAGGGAAGTGAGATTTTATAAATGATCTGACGGACAGTGATGTACAGGATGAGCAGCCAGTCTAAAATAGGTTAGGGAAATAATTCAAAAGTGTTCTTCCACTGCGACATACGGCTTGTCAACGTGACCAAGGCTGTCCACCTTGCAGAACAGAGCCGGCCAGAACCAGTATTGAATGCTGATTCTAAAATCACACCACCCTTCTGGCGTCCGTGCTGAAACTACTGACGTTTCCATGCTACCGTGGAGCCAACAGCAGACACCCACGTTTGATCACGTGTGCTACTGCTGCAGGACGCAGAGGTGCGAGAATCAGTTCCTTCGCTCTCTTTCGTTTGAGTTCTTGTATAGAACAGATGCACTCCAGAGGCTCAGCGTCTCTGCGGGGCGAACGGCCGCATGCCGCCCGCTCCCGCCTAGCGGCTGTTCGGTATCAGCCACCAACTGTGTGAACCATAACCATTACCTTTTCCGTTTTTCTAATCCGTTTAGACTGGCACTCATTTATTGCATCCGACCCCAGGCGAGTCCCGCCATGTATCCTGTATTTCAGAATATACCAAATATTAACTTGAATTCTATCTTTTATTTGCCAGTCAGCCACCCTTTCCTAGGGCAACCACAAGCCTTCACCGCTCCACCTTCCATCCTGACAACGCTTCCAACCCATCTTATTTATGCAGCACTGGGATGGGTTGTATAATTTTCCTATTACCCGTGGGGTAAAGATTATGTGCTGCACAGTGAGTTGCAATCTGCGGCTGTCTGGTGATGATTATGTGTGTACAGGAAGCTATCATGACTGTAGTGGGGTGTAGGATCTGTTGCACCAAATTCTAGGTGGTGTGAAGGATGCCCACTAGCTCTAAATATAGAAAAATTTAAGGTGATGCAGACGAGCAGGAGAGAAAATTCCATAATGTTCGAATACAGCATTAGTAGTGTGCAGCTTGGCAGAGTCGTTCCAATTTCTTTTCCTTTATTGCGATTTCAACACTGGCTAGCTGCAGCAGTAAGTGCTGCTCTTCAGGCGAGAGTACATAAAACATAGGTGTAAAGACTAAAAACATGACGTGGAGATAAAACAATGGTGAATTAAAGACAACTTGAAGAGCTTGCAGTAGTGACAGATGAATAAAAACATACACAGTTAAAACAAAGAGTCATGGTGATGTTAAAAACACGCATTATTTCACGATAACAAAACAGAGTCGTTCCAATTTCTTTTCCTTTATTGCGATTTCAACACTGGCTAGCTGCAGCAGTAAGTGCTGCTCTTCAGGCGAGAGTACATAAAACATAGGTGTAAAGACTAAAAACATGACGTGGAGATAAAACAATGGTGAATTAAAGACAACTTGAAGAGCTTGCAGTAGTGACAGATGAATAAAAACATACACAGTTAAAACAAAGAGTCATGGTGATGTTAAAAACACGCATTATTTCACGATAACAAAACAGAGCAATCGGAGACATTGAGTAAAACCAAACGATGTGACACTTGTCTGTAAACGGTGGGCACAGCTAGAAACACACTGAAGCACTTGACACACAACACTTGAAACTGGCGGCGAAGGACCCCGCAGGGTAAGGAGGGAAGGGTGGGAAGTGCGGGGGAGGAGAGAGGGTGGAGGGGAAACGTAGGGATTCCAGAGCAGGAAGGGAACAGCCAATCAGGGGTTGGGAAGGGGAGGGGGAGGGGGAGAGGGAAAGGCGGCGATTCATCCACAGGAGGGGATTAGGACTGGTAGGCTGGGTAAATTTCAGGACGGAGGGCATCTTCGGGGGGGGGGGGGGGAGGAAGCGGAAGTTACCCTGGGAAAGGATGTGGAGAGAGTGGCGGTGAAGGGAGGGAATGATGCAGTGGTGTAGGCGTGGCAGAGGCCCGGGATTGGCGAGGATGGGGTATACCAGGGGGTTGTGGGAGTATCTTGCAGTTGGTGTGTCATGTCAATTAGATATTAAGATTACCTGACATAGTGGGGTCGCAGACGATCTCATCGTTATATAGTTTTCAAAATGACAAGCCAAGATCGCACACTAAATTTACTAAATGACGACCGGTGTCGGTGCACTGTGTCACCATCATCTTGTCACATACATGTTATAATCTGGTCATCTTGTTAAAAAAATTGGGTATAAAGTAACTAGTGCAACATTGCACTTAGTCACTACATAAAAATACATACCTGTCAGTATTTTGTAGGCTCTTTCGTTATCACTCACTGACACTCCTTGCAAAGCTGTGGGATTGTATCCGATGGTCCTTAGAGATCTAGGTCCTCAAGGGACGCTAAAATCTTCACCTAGTCCTCTGAGGCAGATGTATGAGGCGGTAGTGGGGGAACCACTGCGGTCACTTTATTCTTACCAGGTCTCTTCTTTTTTGTGGACTCTCGCTGTACCTTTGGCTTCTCATGTCTGGAGGGCGTCAGGGACTCAGTCTCTGGCACTGAGGACCTTGCGGCCCTACGACCACCCTTCGTTGGCACTGTTTGCTTCTGGCTCGTATCTTTGTTTACAGTTGAGGAAGCCAAGGACGGCTGGGATACAACAGAACCCTTCCTTGCGAGAGGAGCCAGAGAAGGCTGTTGCTTCTCTGACTCAGGGTGGGGACCAGTGTCCCTGTTGGTTGGGGTGTTATTGCTCCTGAGGTAGATGGTTTGGAAGCAATACAGGAGGAACTGTCCCCAGCTGTCAAGGAGGCAGATGGGGGCCATAGATGACAGTATCAACAATGGCAGAACTGCTGTGGCATAAGATGTAGCCATCTTCACAGGATGCAGTTTGGAATATTTGCGTTTTCCGCCTTGCCACTGTATAGGTCAGGTTCTTATACTCCTTGGTGTTTCTTTCCTTATGGAGTACCTTGCAATCTGGTAAGCATGGGGGGGGGATGGTGCTGGCCACAGTTAACACAGACCGGGGGAGGGACTCGAGTCTAGATGTAATGCACATCCACTCTCCCTACATGTGCCTACAGCACTTATAGCAGCACGTAGGGGGAGGAACGTAGGGCTTTACGTCAAACTGGTAGGTGAATCATCACCTTGACTATCAGGTAACATGTCACCTCAAAAGCCAAGATGATGGCATCAGTGGCGACCCTGTTTTCCATCGGACCTCTAGAGATTGTAATATATTTAGGCAGGAGGGTTCCATTTGTTTAAATAACTGAAGTATTCGATACCATAATTGGTCGTAGTATTGTAACCTAACATTCCATGTCTATATTACATTTTATAGTGCTTCTGTCAAGTTATTTTAATCATAATTTGCATTACTAGGGTCTTTTAACAGACCAAATTAGTTAAGATTGAAAGTCGTATTATCAATGTAAAAATATATTAACTCTGCACTAATTGTTTACTTACGATCTTTACTACTGTTTATTTTGATGTAAAAAAACTTATTACATCTGTCATACTTTTATGTATTTTTGCGTAAAGCAGGAGTCATTAATGTTTATTGAACAAATTGTTAAATACTTAAATGTTGTACTTCCGTGTTCTAGAAGGTTCTAGAAGAACTAGAGTATTTATACCCGCAAATTTGCGCGAAGTGGGTCAGTCTGGAAGAATTCAGTCAGAAAGAAGTAGGAGTAGTATGAAGTAGTCTAAGTATGGAGACATTCAGTATGAAGGAGTAGTCAGTAGTATGGAGAATGAAGAGGAGTATGTAATAGCATGAAGTATGAAGTTACTAATGGAGTAGTTAACATTGTTGTCAGTCAGTCTGGAAATGGATAAATAAATATACGTAAAAATGAAACGTGTCATATTTGTAGTTTCCACAAGACTCCCAAGAACCCGACAGCATAACAATTTTGTAATGTGTTAATGGCAGGCGAGCTACAAGATCTTCGAGACCACTCAACATCTACAACAGGTGATGTATATAGAAATGTGGCGTTAATTTATGTCCAGTAAAAAACAAATGCGCCACAAGATGCACTGGATAAAATGCACACCACACAGCGCTAGATTTGACCATCGCTCAATCATATAGCAGGAACAGATATGAAAGATTATATCCTGGACCATGCCAAGGCCCTTATATGTATTTACTGTAACGAGAACTTCACCCAGCTTCTCACACGCGAGTAACGCTCGTGACTGTGCTGAGGGATGACGTTTTCGAGACTGACCCGGATCGCATCTTTGGCAGACCTTCCACCTCTCCATACTTTACCTCCAGATGTTCAATGGAGAACAGAGGCTTAGTCGATGCAAAGGATTCCCCATAAGTGCGTCACCAAACTAAGTGTCGGGGCATAAACTTCACCTTGACATCTGGCCCTACGTTCCTTCCATGACGTGGCCAGGGAAGTGAGCGATCGGCGGTCATGGCATTCCCCTGAACCTCTCTCGGAGAGGGCGGTTGTACGTGCACCAACGATACGGGCACTTCATGGTTTTTCCACGTGCAGATAGGGATCTAGACGTCCACCCGGGCAGAGTCCCGCTTGCCTGGGTAAGTCTTATACAACTGAGATGCGGCAGGTTCACCAGAGATTGCTCGCTACCGACTGTTCGACTTCAACAGCGATGTGTTGTTGTTGTTGGTTGTTTTAAGGGGACTAAACAGCTAGGTTATCAGTCCCCTGTTCCTAGCTGAGAGTCAACTGTCAAAGATAAAACAACGCCCTGAAAATGACACTGCACAAAAGGGCAAGTTAATAATAGACAAGTCACTGACAATACAAAACGGAGACACACACAATTAGTAAAAGAATGTCACGAATAAAACTGGATTGCAGAGGTCATTGGCTGGCTGATCACAAAGAAAAAACAGGATGAGCCAGCCACACTGCAGACACTAAGAACTCCAAAGGACGTGAAAAGTTAAAAAGCTGGGTTGGTGGCAGCCTAAGATGTCAGGCCACAGCACCTACCGTTAGATCGAGTCATAAAAACCAGCAGCGCGGATAAAACGTAAAACTTTGTTAGCCGTAGAGGCGTCGTCACCTAAGACTAAGGGTAGTGCGTCTGGAAGAATAAAAGAATGCCGCAGGTTGTCTAAAATCGGACAGTCCATCAAAAGATGGGCCACTGTCATTACGACACCACATCATCACACGGGCGGGGACTCACGGCGTAGGAGATACCCTTGGGTCAACCACGTGTGCCCAATACGGAGTCGGCAAAGGACAACCGACTCCCTGCGAGAAGCCCTCAGGGACGTCTTCCATGCAGCAGTAAACGGCTTGATAGCACGGAGCTTATTCGGTTCAGTCGAATCTGCCCATTCAGAATTCCAAACCCTTAAGACCTTGCGGGTCAACTGGGTTCGGAGATCGGAAACTGGGAGGCCAATATCCAGTGACCGCGAAGTAGTGGCCTGCTTGGCCAGCTCATCGACGCGTTCATTGCCCGGTATACCTATGTGGCCCGGAGTCCAGACAAAGGTGACAGAACGGCCTGACTCGCCAAGGGCAAAGACAGCGCCTTGAATGGCTCGCGCCACTGTGAGTTTCGGTAGAAACTGGTCGAGGGCCTGTAAGCCACTCAGGGAGTCGCTGCAGATGACGAACGACGCCCTGGGGCGAGCTCTGAGGTGGTCAAGAGCTCTCAAAATACCGACCAGTTCTGCAGTGAAGATGCTGCTTCCACAAGGCAATGACCGCTGTTCGATGTGGTCACCATGGATAAAGGCATATCCAGCATGGCCATCGACCAAAGTACCGTCCGTGTAGATGATGTTCGCTCCGTGAAACGTATCGAGCAGTGCATGGAACCGGCGACGGAGAAGTAGTGGTGAAATCGAGGCTTTCGAATCCCGGGACAAGTCCAGCCAAAGCTCCAGGCGAGGAATTTTCCAGGGGGGATACGGAGGGAGTAATGGTAAGGTGGAGGAAGGGGGTAAGGAATCAAGTGAGGAGAGAAGGGAACGGACGCGGACGCAATCGGGAGACCCGACCTGGGCCGACGTCGTGGGGAAGGGAGGGCAGAATGTGGGAAGAGAAGCCTGTGATTCGGATGATGGGGTGAAGCATGAACCCGGGCAATGTAACTCACCAGCAACCGTTGCCAGCGATACCGCAAAGGGGGAACACCAGCTTCAGCTAGAAGGCTCGTTACGGGACTGGTGCGAAAAGCCCCTGTTGCGAGCCGCACACCTGTGTGGTGAACGGGGTCTAGGACCTGCAAGGCAGAAGGGGCTGCTGAGTCGTACACCAAGCTCCCGTAATCAAGCCGCGACAGAATAAGAGACTTGTAGAGCTGAAGAAGGGTTGAACGTTCTGCTCCCCAACTAGTATGGCTGAGGCATCTAAGAACATTTAAATGCCGCCAACACTTCTGTCGCAGCTGACGTAGGTGTGGCACCCATGTCAGCCGGGCATCGAAAACCATGCCCAGGAAGCGATGTGTTTCCTCATCCTGAAGTAGTTCACCACACAGGTAGAGCTCTGGGTCAGGGTGAACTACCCGACGGCGACAGAAGTGCATCACGCGGGTTTTTCGGGCGGAGAACTGAAAGCCGTGAGTAGAAGCCCATGAGTGGGCCTTTCGGATGGCACCCTGCAGCCGCCGTTCAGCTACGCCGATGCTAACTGAGCTGAAATACAAGCAGAAGTCATCGGCGAACAGGGAGCAACTGACCGATGACCCCACAGCCGCAGCAAGACCATTTATCGCCACTAAAAACAATGGAACGCTGAGGACGGAGCCCTGTGGGACACCGTTCTCTTGAAAACGTGGGGAGCTAAAAGATGCCCCAACCCTCATCCGGAACGAGCGATGGGAGAGGAAATTATGAATAAAAATAGGAAGGGCACCCCGTAGGCCCCAGTCATGAAGAGTTGTTAAAATATGGTGGCGCCAGGTGGTGTCATACGCCTTTCGAAGGTCGAAAAATACAGCAACTAAATGTTCACGCCTAGCGAAGACAGTGCGAATGGCCGACTCCAATGACACGAGGTTGTCAATGGTAGAACGGCCCTGGCGAAAGCCCCCTTGTTGTGGAGCAAGGAGTCCGCGCTCTTGAAGGATCCACATAAGCCGCCGACTCACCATACGTTCGAAGAGCTTGCAGAGAACGTTGGTGAGGCTGATCGGACGGTAATTGTCAGCCATCAGGGGATCTGCACCAGGTTTCAGCACCGGGATGATAGTGCTTTCCCGCCACTGCGACGGGAA
This sequence comes from Locusta migratoria, assembly GCA_026315105.1. NCBI lineage: Eukaryota > Metazoa > Arthropoda > Insecta > Orthoptera > Acrididae > Locusta > Locusta migratoria. The sequence goes on along the minus strand of CM048753.1, from coordinate 16,102,098 downwards.
AGTGCCCTCTGCCCATAGATGGTTAAACAGGGCGAGAATGCGGCGTTGAAACTCTGGTGAAAGGTGTCGGAGGAATTGGTCGTGAACCCTATCAGGTCCTGGAGTTGTATCAGGACACGCAGCAAGGGCAGTTCGGAACTCCCACTCGGTAAACGGGTCGTTGTATATTTCCCGACGACGAGTGCGGAAAGAGAGCTGTTTCCCCTCGGCCCGCTCTTTGAGGGAGCGGAAGTCAGCACTGTACATGGCAGTCGCAGAGCTTTGTGCGTAGTGGTCTGCCATGTGCTCGGCGATAGCTGTCGGGAGCGTGCAGTGCACACCCTGGATGGTGAGGGATGGGATTCCTGTCGGCGGGTGGTATCCGAAGACGCGTCGGACTTGCGTCCATACCTTAGTCAGGGAGGTGCGGGAGCCGATATTGGCTACATACCGCTCCCAGGAATCCTGCTTACTCTGCTGTACGAGTCGTCGAGCACGCGCACGGAGCCGTTTAAAGGCAACCAAATTCTCCACGGATGGGTGGCGTCGATGGCGCTGGAGCACTCGCCGACTTTCCCGGATGGCCTCAGCAATCTCCGGTGTCCACCAAGTCACGGACCTACGCCTAGTGGAACCGGTGGTTTGTGCAACTGCCGCCTCAGCGGCAATGACAATACTATTAGTCACCTGCTGGACTGCGTTGTCAATGTCATCTGGCAGCGGTGGAGCAATGACAGCAGTAGAAGCATACACAGTCCAATCAGCCCTACGGAGACACCAACGGGGTAAGCTGTCTGCAGCTTGGTACCGCAGGAGCGACACAAAGATTGGAAAGTGGTCGCTGCCACATAGGTCCTCATGCACACGCCAACCGAGGTGTGGTCGAAGGCTGGGGCTGCAGACGGAGAGGTCGATCGCTGAATACGTGCCCTGTGCCACGCTAAAATGCGTGGGGGCACCTGTATTCAGGAGGCAAAGGTCTTGGTGCGCCACTAATGTCTCAACATCCCTACCGCGGCCTGTGGTCTGGAGTCCACCCCACAAAGGGTTGTGGGCGTTGAAGTCCCCCAATAAGAGGAATGGTGGGGGAAGTTGGGAGACCAGAGCGGTAAGGGTGTTGAGAGACACGGCCTCATCCGGAGGAAGGTACAAGCTGCAGACAGTTAATTCCTGCGTTGCCCGGATTCTAACAGCCACTGCCTCAAGAGTGGTTGTGAGTGGCACGGGAGCACTGGGGACAGTGTCCAGGATATACAGGCAGACACCACCAGACACCCTGTCGTAAAGGGTCCTGTTGCGGTAGTAGCCCCGATACCCACGGAGGGCAGGGGTTCGCTGTGCTGGAAACCACGTCTCCTGTAGGGCGATACAAAATGAAGGGTAGCTGTACAGTATTTGTCGCAGCTCAGCCAGGTGATTAAAGAAGCCGCCGCAATTCCACTGGAGGATAACATGTCCTCCACGCTCTAAGGCCATAAAAGGAAAGAAAAGAAGAAGATCATTCCATAGGAGCGCCTGCTGCCTGATGGTCAGGCTCAACAGAATCTATGACCATAGAATCTGTTGATTCCGGTTGTGCAGATCTCCTATGGTCGAGTGAATCAAGGAGTGCGAGATCCTCAGCGGAAGCGAGGATCTCGACCTCATCCTCTGAGGCAGAGGATGCGGGTGTGGGTGGCTTGGAAGCCACCAAAGTATCCTTTTTCTTCTTCTCTTTCTTTTTACCCTCTCGCTGGCCCTTGGGTGTCAAGGGCCTTGGGGGCTTCTCAACAGGTGCTGCAGGTGCCGACGAAGAGGTGGAGGCCCCTAGATCAGCAGCCGCGGGATCCTTCAGCCATCGGCCGGGATCCACTTTCCCACGAAGAGAAGCCTCGGAAGGGAGTGTCCCGTGGGAACCCTTCCGGGCGAGAGGAGCCGGAGAAGGCTGTTGTTTCTCCGGCTGTGGGGTGGGGACCGACGTCCCCTGTGATGGCTTATCTGTTGCTCCCAACGTGAATAGTGTGGGAGCAACTGAAGGTGTTGGGCCCCCAACTGTCAAGGGGGCAGGTGGAGTGGGTCGGGCCTGGGGGCCCGCTGGCATTGGTGGTGCACTCTGTGGTTTAGCAACTGTGGGGATCGACGATGAAGCTACTGTTGAGTATGGGGTCGTCATGGTCACTGGGTGGAGTTTAGCGTACTTGCGCCTGGCCTCTGCATATGTCAGCCGGTCCAGGGTCTTGTACTCCATGATCTTACGCTCCTTGTGGAGTACAGAGCAGTTGGGAGAACACGGAGGATGCTGCTGGTTGCAATTGACGCAAACTGGAGGCGGGGTACAGGGGGCGTCCGGGTGGGATGCACGCCCGCACTCCCGACATGTTGAGTTGGCATCACATCGGGAGGACATGTGCCCAAACCTCCAGCACTTGAAGCAGCGCATAGGGGGAGGAACATAGGGCTTTACGTCGACCCGGTAGACCATCACCTTGACCTTCTCAGGCAATGAATCGCCCTCGAAAGCCAAGATGAAGGCACCGGTGGCAACCCTCTTGTCCTTCGGACCCCTATAGATGCGGCGGATGAAATGCACACCACACCGCTCCACGTTTGCTCTCAATTCGTCATCTGATTGCAGCAGCAGATCCCTGTGGAAAATGATACCCTGGACCATGTTTAACGTCTTATGTGGCGTAATAGAAACGGAAACATCACCCAGCTTGTCGCAGGCTAGCAAAGCCTGTGACTGCGCTGGGGATGACGTTATAAGAACCGACCCAGATCTCATCTTTGACAGACCCTCGACCTCTCCATATTTGTCCTCTAGATGTTCGACGAAGAACATTGGCTTCGTCGTCATAAAAGATTCCCCATCATTACGTGTGCATACCAGATATTTCGGGGCATAAGCCTCACCCTGATGTTTTGCCCGACGTTCCTCCCATGGTGTGGACAAGGAAGGAAACGTTTAGGGGTCATAATTTGCAGCGTTGTAATCGCCTCGACCACGCTTAGAGACGGCGGTTGTACGTCCGTCAACGTTTCGTGTTCGTTTCATGGTGTTCCCACGAGCAGCTAGGGAAATAAGCGTCCACCCAGACAGAGCCCCGCTTGCCTGGGTAAGCGTTATACAACTGAGGTGCGGCACGTTCCTCAGAGGTTGCTCGCTAGCGGCTGTTCAACCTCAACAGCCATGCATCTCCTCGGCACGTAGCACATCTTGAGATTGAGGGTTTTTTTATAGAGGTTTGTACCGTCCTCGCGACCCGGGCGATTAAGCCAAGATCCCCGAGCTCTGAAACGTACAACGTTCCACCGTCGCGCCGAACGATGGTCGTTGAAGCACGCACAGAGCTTACGGTGTAGCGGACTGTTGGCGCGACACAGCCACAGCTCAGGACCCCGGGTTCGCCAAGCCTGTACTCAGCAAATTAATGCTGAGCCCCTGAGGGGAACAGCGATGTGTCTCCTGGCACGTAGCAAACCTTGAAATTGAGGTTTTTTATAGAGTTTTGTACCGTCCTCGCGACCTGGGCGACTAAGCCAAGATCCCTGGGCTTTGAATCATACAACGTTCAACCGTTGCGCCGAACGATGGTCGTTGGAACACATACAGAGCTTATGGTGTGGCAGACTGTTGGTGCAACAGCCCACAGCTCAGGATCCCGGGTTCGCCAAGGCCGTACTCAGCAAATTAATGCTGAGCCCCTGAGGGGGATAGCATATTTATTATCTATATAACCAGACAGCAGTTATTAGAGCTGAAGGGCATGAAAGGGTTGTAGTGGTTGGGAAGGGAGTAAGAGAGGGCTGTAGCCTTTCTCCAATGTTATTGAATCTGTACATTGAGCAAGCTATAAAGGAATGTAAGGCGATATTTGGAGAAGAAAAAGTTCACGGTGAAGAAATAACATTGCTTTTTACCAATGACATTGTAATTCTGTCAGATATAGCAAAGGACCTGGAATGGACAGTGCGTTGAAAGGTGCATGTAAGGTGAACATTAACAAGAGAAAAACAAGGGTAATAGAGTGCAGTCAGAGAATCAGGCAATGCTGAAGGAATTAGATTAGGTAAAGAAATAATACAGGTCATAGATGAGTTGTTACGTGGCAAAATAACACGATGGTCGCAGTAGTACAGGGGATATAAAATTTCAGAATGGCAATGGGAAGAAAAGCTTTTTTGAAAAAGAGAAATTTGTTAACATCGAATATTAATTTACGCGTAAGAAATGTGGTGCTACAGAAGAATGCTGAAGATTAGGTGGGTTGAACGTGTAACTAATGAGGTACTGAACACAATTGTGGAGAAAAAATAAGGAATTTCTGGCATACCTTAACTACAAAAGGATCGATTCGTAGCCACGAAGGAATCGTGAATTTAGGGTCAGAGGGGAAGTGTATGGCGGCAAAAACCGCAGAGGGAGACCTAGAGATGAATACAGTAAGCAGATTCCAACAGATGTAGGTTTCCATTCTTAAGAAGAGATGAGGAGTATTGGTCAGGATATAGTAGGTTGGAGAGCTGCATCAAACCAGTCTCCAGACTGAAGACGACAACAATAGTACTATAAACATCCTGACATTCTTGTTCCTTAATTATTCATAAAATGATTCAGTTGCAACTGGATTAGCTTTTCTAAGTAGTTTATAATTACATTTAATGTTTATTTGAAATCAAATACCTTTTAGAGCTAAAATTTTTGCATCATGGTCTGAAAGGCCACTTACTATTCCGCTAACGGACTGTCCCTCTAATAAAGAGGAACGAACAAAAATATTTTCAATAGTAGAACTGCTACTGCCTTGCACTATCGTTGGAAAGAATACTGTTTGCATCAGATGATAGGAATTAGGAACATCTAGCAGCTGCCTTTTCTTGCGCTTTCACTTACAGAATTTATGTAGAAATCGCCACATACAACTACATTGAACTCGCTGTAACATGAGCCCAGAACCACTTTTAGCTTGGACAGAAAATTTTAAAATCAGTGTCAGGAGACCTATAAAGAAGTTTAGTTCCATTAACATTAAAAACACCTGCACAACATTCAAATATCTTTTCTGTACCGTGTTTTGAAACTTCGACTGACTTCGATGGAAAGTTATTTTTAATATACTAGGCCACTCCCCCACACAGCAAGGAACTCTTAGAGAAGGAGGCCGCTAACCTGTATGCTGGCAAAGGAAGCCTCTGTATTATCACATTTAAGAAGTGTTCCTTACGTATTGAGTTACTATTTATTTAAAAGTCAATGATTTAAATGAAGTGAGGTACTGTGTACCATTTATCACAAGAAATTAAAAGATACTCTGCAAGAGAAAATTATGTCTCAAAAACAAATGTAGCCTTAGGGGTGTACTGGACGACTGCAGTCCCTACACGTAACACTGGAAGTACAGCGATATGGCATTTGAAGCACCTCATAGTGGGAGGAACATATGGTTTCACGTAACGTAAACCATCACCTTGACCTTGTCAGGAATGTATCACCCTCAAAGACCAAGATAAAGGCCCCAGTGGCAACCCTGTTATCCTTCGGATCCCTATGTACGCTCCGTTTAAAATGAACCTCTTGCTGTTCAAGATTAGCCCGTAGCTCGTCGTCTGAAGCAGCAAATCCCGGTTAAAAATAACACCCTGTATCATGTTTAGAGACTTAGTAATGGTCACTGCAACATTACCCAGCTTGTCACAGGCCAGTAGAGCCTGTGACTGGGTAGGGGATACCGAGTGGATCAACATGGAACCGTTGCACCTGGATCCACTTCTCCAAACTTACTCGAGGTTAGCTAAAAACGAATAGAGGCTTGGTCGGCGAGATAGAGTTCCCATCAGTCCTGCTACACATAAGGTATCTTTGAGCATGTTCCTCAACCTGGTTTGTGACCCGCGTCCCTCCCATGGCGTCGCAAGTGAAGGGAGCGATTGGGGGTAGTACACTGAGGCATTAAACCATCCTCGCTTTGAGAGGGCAGTTGTACGTCGGCCAACATAACCAGACTTATATCCGCCCCCTTGCCATCCACTCCAATCCATGGCTCTCCTCACGGAAGTCAACCAGCCGCAGTAAACGTCGCCTGGTGGGATAACCGTTGCTGAAAGCCCAACATAGCTTGCAATGAGGTGGTATCAACTCGGTAGAGCGATCCCTGCGTTGTCAGGGGGGGGCTACAACCAAGAGGGTACAAGACCCCACCACAACGGGCTGGCTACCGTGCTGGCTTTCTGCTGCTGTATGAACCATCATGATTAAGAATGCATGGATCTCACAAAGTACATGGGCTCGAAGGATCTCTACGTACACCTCAATGTGCTGGTGGCTGTCGATTTTCTGCAAAGCTCTGCAACCATGCTTTAGATGCACTTATCTTAAATATAATATGTAATAATCATCGTACATGTACTCTAGTGAATTGTCATCAAAAGCCATGATGATAGTTGCCACTGTAACCTTCTTCCCGAAAGACTGTTGGTATTCAGTGCCACTGCTTCCATCGCCTCTTCCCGCACTTACCGTAGCACTACCACTAGCAATGAGTTGTTCGTCATTATCATCCCCATTAGCATTATTATGAGTTTGTAACAACAGTATCTAACTTATGCTCATATTTCTGTACCAAAACAGATACAAGAAAGCATGCTAATGATTCATCTTCTACACTAATACCATCTTCACGAAGAAGGGCTATTGGTAACTTCATCTCAACTAATAGCAATACATTAGCAGGACTGATTAGCAATGGCCGCCACATTGACGCTTCACCACACAAATAACATCAACAAAACGCAACTTCGGAGGCACACTGCACCGTCCCTACTGGCGAACCGACAGGTCAAAGTGCAATGCGGCATGGCACACGCAGAGGCCTCTAACGGACGACTGCAGAGTTTTGCAGATGCGGGAGTGCCATAAGGGATATTTACATTATCACTCATACGATTTTGGTGTATATGTGTTTGTTCTAGCCCAAGTACTTTCCTTCTCAGTGCACAATGGACATGACGTGGGCTGAAAGGGGGATGCCCTGCCCACTGGCTGAATAGAAGCGGCAGTCATACGTCCATTCCATAATGGGTGCACAGCATCCCATTGCACGATAAATACATTATGTACCACGTAATGTGACCTTACGCTCTTCGGAAGAACTTTGAAGGCGGAGCATCCGCCCGTCCGTCCGCATAGTTTATGCTGTGAATGCTGTTCCCACAATGTGGATGGAAAATTGAAGTGACACACTAGAGACATACAACAAGATCTTGCTATTACTTTATTTGCATTAGATTAACAATATCCAAAGTTTTTTAATCTTTGTAAGTTGTTAAAATAGCATGAACATACTCCAGTAAGATTTTTTTATTGTCTGTACATTTAACAGTCGAATTTGCACCAAAGAAGCGGTATGTTGCGCCTTGCTAGAGGCCGCATGGGAAATATTCCACTGCTTCCTTTAATTTTTGAAAAAGAGATAAAGGACTTGAGTATCTTAATAATTTTATTTTTGTTCTATACATCTTGTAGGATACAAATGAAAACTGACACGCAGAGGTAACAAGTATAACGGATGAAATATGTGCAACATTACAATCATAGTTTATGTGTCATACTCCCCAAAGTAACAATGTTTAATAAGCCCCACACTGCAAGGCGCATAAGTACAATTTTTAAAAGTGAACAGTACTGGGTGAACGATCAATTAAAGCTACACAGTAACTGCAAGCTTACTCAAGGACAAAGTATTACGAAACTGTCACTCGTAAAATATAACATTTTTGTTACATAAGAAAATAATATCGGAGGGGGCTCTTCAATTATGAAACGATCTTTAATATTAGAAATTATATCCATAAATGCAATTTGGCTGTAAAACAATGTCACTAAAATCAAGAGCTCTCATAGGTGAGCCATGTGTCATTAAATACAACCAAAGAGGCGAAAGAGAAAAGGAAAGTAATAAGGTAAATCTTATATGAGAATTAGGAAGTAAGGAAGAAGTTGGTGGAAAAAGAGAGGGTACAGTGGAAACAATGAGAAACAGCATAGTTGTATTATGTGGAGACCTAAAATAACAAGAAAATAGGTTAATTAATTTCTAGATGTAGCAACCGAAAAATTTTAATGGCATGGATCAAATAAGTAAAAAGAAAACTGAAAGAAACTAAAATATTCGAGGAAGGAATATAAGATAGAGAATAGAAGAAAGAGAACATTCCAAAGTAACAACAGAAGAGTAAGACCTATGGAAAGACCCAAAATACAATGGAAAGGAAGAACGGACAAAAATAGAGGTACTTCAGTCGTCCTTAGATATTTTTTTCCAAATACATGCTTAGAACCTCAAATAATAAACACGATGCCCTTTACTACCGTTGAATGATGACGGTCTTGATCAGAAACATTGGCTAACTATGTCCTCCACATATTTCTTAAAACAGCAGGTAACAAGTAGGATGTTCTTATCCACTACCTTGTACACATATATGTAATTTAAATACATATTGTATAGTATGTTCCCGAAATAGACATTCAGGAACTATAATTGTATATTTAGTTCCCCGAATATCACTTGGGTACCAGACCGAAATGACTCATTTTACTAAATTTTGTGGCGGTCTTGAAACTGGCTTATAGTTAGTGATTGTGGAACTCTAGTTGTGTAGTATTTGCCAGACTCTCCATCGGTGTGTTGTTTTAATTCCATGCCATCCAGATGTGTTGCAAGCAGTCGAAGCCTATTGTGGGAGTAATGTTGAGATTTTTCGGCAAAGATTCCTGAAAAGAAAATTTTGATTAATAAAACTGATATGACATGAGATTGACTAATTCTAAAATACATTCCACACACAAAAACAAGTGTTTCATTGAGAGGTGTGCAAACATAAATCGCAAAAAATAAGTTGGGTGCTGTACATAAGTGAGGAAACACTAATTAGGGTGAGAGAATCTGGTTAAGAAATGTCCCTGATTGCTTCATGGATGTCACACCAGGAAAGAAATTTATATCATTTATTAAGAAACTCAACCTTCTATTAAACAAAATTAAAAGATTTAATGGAATTATTGCAGGCATATGTTGCTAATATATCTGAAGAAAGGCTATAGAAACGCAATGATACATTGAAACCTTATTAGAGATCCATTGCTGTACTTTTTTCCAGTGTGTGCATGTGAACTGCGCCCGCGCGCGCGCCGCCGCCGCCGCCGCCGCCGCCGCCGCCACCACCACCACCACCACCACCACCACCACCACCAACGCACGCACGCACGCACGCACGCAGGCGTACATGTGCAAACACACAAACAGGCAAAGAAGCAAACATACAAACAGGCAAAGAAGCAAACAAGCGAATCGAAACACACACAGGACACCTCCACGTCTGCCCTCCTCCATCCCCGCATCTCCACATGCACAAACCCTGCAGCCTCTCCCTCACGACCATCCCCACACCTCCCCTTCCCCCACCCAAGGCAGAGGGCAGAGGGAAGAGGGCAGAGGCATATACAGGGGAGACTAGCCTTAATATGTGACTAGATTTACATAGATGTGCCATGAGGTATCAGCATGAAATATATTTTCAGTTGGAACTGGTTCACATTACCATAGCCCAAAATGGATGAAGCTACATTAATATCGTTTCGAGGTTTAATATTTAGTTGTGGCTGTTGATTTTAACTAATAGACAAACTAAAATTTAAAAAGTGTTTCAAGAAGTTGTAAATTACGTACTGGATATGGCCATTAGCAGTGCCAGAAACAGCTCAAACATGACTGACCCCCACACTGTCAAGTCGCTGTGTCATGCATGTAGAGAGTGATGAGGCTGTAATTTGAGCTCTATGTAGAAGCCTCCACGTTTATATGGACGCGCACATTTAACAGCCCTGGCACGCATTCGAACTCGCAGCAGACGTGTCTCAGCTGCAAGCAGTCGACCAGGGGGCCTAGGTAGGCGATGCAGCTAGTGCTGGTGCCCAGACTCTCCAGTCTGGACAGCGCAGTCTGCAGGCTTGGCGCCGTCAGCCTCACTCCCACTGCACACAGCGGGCGGAGCTGCACGCAGGTGGGCAGCCGCAGGTCCCGTAACAGTGGGCCCATCGGTCTCACGATACTCAGCGGGCCGATCACGCGAGAGTCGATGATGCAGAACTTCTGCAAGCGCCCGCAGTGCTGCAGGACGGACAGGTGGCGGACGGGGCTGCAGCGGTTGAGCTCCAGCGACTGGAGGTTGTCCAGCCCCACCAGGGCAGCCGCCAGGTCGGCCTCCTCGAACCTGTACTCGCTCAGCCGTAGCCTCCGAAGGCCCCGCAGCTGCCTCAGCTCAGCCAACTCCTGCGAAGGCAGGCGGGAGCAGCCAAACAGCTGCAGCTCTTCCAGCCCAGCCGAGCAGTGCCTCAGGAACGACAGCCTCCCGATGCCAGGGCAGTCCAGTCTCAGCGCCTCCAACCGGCCCAACTCTTCCACCGCGTCCAGGCACTCGCCCAACAGCGACTCCGCACAGACGAACAGATGTGTCAGGTTTCGGAACTGGCTCAAGGATGCCCGGACGACGTAGTCGGCACTGTAGTCTCACGGCGCCCAGGTGTTGAGCGGCGATGCCGGCAGGATAGTCAGATGACGGAGTGTCTCGAAATCTACAGTTGACCGTCGAGAGAGAATATCTCCTGTTATGTCCAGTCTAGTCGATAAGTACTCGCACCTCAGCCTCTGACAGTCTTCCACTACTCCTACGTGTTTCACTAAGAAATGTAAGCGCGGGTAGGAAAGAGACAACATGAAGCCGTTGGCCGAATTGATAATCACCTCCCGGAGTGGAGGCAAAGCGTGTAAGACTGCGCGCGTCTCTGGGCACTCCGTGGGGCTCCTGAAGCTCCTGTAGCTCTTTCCCTTCCAAAGGAGGGCGAAGCCTGTCACGATTCTGCGCCACCGCTCGCACGCGCTAGGACACCGGGCCAAGTCTGCGACTGGAAGGAACTGGAAGATGGAGAGCAAAATTTCATCTGGGAGGTCGCAGATCCTGGCCCGATGTGTGGATGTCATTTCTGTGAACAGAGACGTATTTATTACTCACTCGTCAGAGTATGCTGTACTACAGATTATCAAATCTCATATGTGAATATCAAGCAGTGACACTGTGACAATCCATATGGTAGGAGAGTGGAAAATTTTTCCTCTCGATTTTAAGACGAAATATTTCTTTGTTTTATTCAGAAATGCGATATATTTCATTTGAATCAGCAGATCATGATTAAAACATCGATTGTAGATTAATTACATAGCTAATTAACTCTGAAAAAGAGAAAGAGTAATGAATTGTCAAATGAATAAAGTCACTCTGCTATTTTTTGTTAACAAAACCAAACGTATGTGTAAGTTGTCTTAATTTTGTTAAATATAACAAAACATTTTAACCAGTTTTTGAACTTTTAGATTTAGTGTACAATGATTGGCTGGTAAAAAACTATGAATCCATGGATGTCAAAATTAATAAAGATAGGTAAGATTTAAATAGTCGAGCATATATTCAAAGCAATAATGACTCATGTACGTCACTGGAATAATGACTAAATTTTTAATATATAGTAATTCCTTGCTACAATGATTTCGACTAATGAATAATCTCAAAAATCAATTTTCAATTCATTTTCTGTTATTTCAAATATTTATTAATTATAACGGTACAACACCTTAAGAGTTTGTTGTTGTGGTTTACAGTCTGAAGCTTTGTTTGCTGGCACTTCTATTCCTGCCTACCTGTTTCAAATCGGCACATTCAGGTTGACCAAGAAAATCCAGCACTCTAATTTAATACAATAAGGATAATATTGGTTAGTTTGTATCTCTCTTATTAGACTCACTGAAAGCTTGGTTGTCCGTTTTGGTTTGTTAATTATGGTTTATAGTAGAAAAATGAAAGTGGTGCATCTAGTTAGTTCATTTTGATTTAGGGACCGCATTTGATACGTACAAGGAAGAAAGCTAGTAAAAATCAAAATCAGTTGTACTGTGAGTAATAAAATCCAGAGAGAAAATAAAACTGGGTTAGCCTGGAATGACGTTTGCTTCGCTACATTGCAGTACTCCTTGATTGTGCAGATTTTGTCTGATACTGTTCCATTCTTGGGTTAGCAAATATTTGTTCTGAACCACAGATCTGCAGCAGCGATGGTCAAAGAGAACCGGGAACTGGGGATGGCAAGTAGTTGCTCCTACAGCTGAATAGTCCGTCAGTCAAAGTCACTGAGGAGAATCCGTATCAAATTCAAAAAGTGACACAGCGCAGCAGCGACCAGTAGTGCAACACAGGTCACCCATCCCATCCCACCCCATCGGCAGAGATGGGTGTGACTCATTAGAACGCCGCTATTCGTAAGCCACAGTCATGGACGGAACGTAAAATGTGATCGCATGCAACAGCGTACTTTAACCATTTGCTGCAGTTTAGAGAAAGTGTGATGGATTACTGCCGCTAACTTAAGCAGGTTGTCAGTTATAGAACGTCTCTCCTTAACCTCAGATATGGTTACAAAAGGTCACGAGAGTCGAGAACCATAAGTGAGCAACCATCCATTCATTGCAGGTGGCATAGAGTGTTGGTCTGGTAGCTGTCTTATGACGATAGATCCTCATCAGTCTGGAGGACATTAAGCATAATGCTCTCCCTGCAGTGAGAGGGGAAAACGAAGCAATGATATCTTGGCAAATTTGGATATAGACTGAACCAGCGCTAGGTGCTGCATCGTATTAAGAGGGGAAAGGACTGAAGTTGGCCCCATTCTCTAAGGTTCATTACAGGTTCCAATCTATCGAGAGGTAAAATAGAGACGGGATGCTTCAGCCTTCAGTTTCTGGTTAAGGTGGCTTAACAGGAGGCCATCGTAAATAACTTAGCAAATTGAGTATCACTATATTCTGCAAGAACCTAGAGAGCTGTACAGAGGCCACATGCCACACGAAGGTGTGATGATGGCTGATGGCAAACTTTGGTTGTTTTGTGGACGTTCAAGGAGGACAAAACTACAATGGTCATCAGTTCCCCATTCCATTTCTAAGTGTCAAAAGTAAACCCGTGGACGTTAAAGAACTGCGCCCAGAGTTTAAGGTTGCATAGTGGAAGGGGAGTCCCTCTGATTCCGTAAAACATGTTCAAAAACGATAAGAGACGATCACACAAAGATACCTTACAACAAAGAAGCCGATGACTGGTTGACCGACGAGAAGAATAAAAAAGGATAAGTCAACCACTCGGCAGCACAGTTAAAGAGAATGATAAAAAAACCCTGCTCGAATAAAACATAAAAAGGAATCTGCCATTGTAGCATCGTCACCTAAAATATCTGATAAAACGTTAGGGAGGTTAAAATTCCGAAACGAAAAAGTCCAACAGGATGTGGACTATTGTTGGACGGGAGCCACACTGACATTGGGGTGGCTCTTCCCCGTGAAGGAGATGTCCATGTGTGAGCCACGTATGCCCAATGTGGAGTCGACACAGCACCAGAGTCCCGACGAGAGGTCCACATGGAGGAACGCCACACTGCCATGGTGTTCTTGACTACCCGGAGTTTGATGGATGTGCTCAGGCTACGCCACTCAGCATCCCAAAGCCAATGTACTTGCTGGCGCAACAAGGAGCGGAGATTAGAATCCAGGAGGCTGTTCTCCAGAATGGATACACTGACAGCCTCCTTGACAAGCCTGTCAACATGTTCCTTGCCTGGGATACCCACATGACCTACATGACCCAGATGAACACTATAGATCACCCGGACTGTGCTACGGAACAAAGCGTGTCCTGTATGGCCAACACCAGGGGTAACAAAGGTCCAGAGCTGTAATGCTGCTCAGGGAGTCGCTGCAAATAGAAGACTCATCTGAGCAGGACCAGATATGCAGTAGAGTTCTGTGAATGGCCACCAGCTCTGCAGTGTAAACACTGCAGCCATTCAGCAGAGTGCTGTTCCATATGGTCAACATGAATATAAGGAAATCCCACACGACCATCAACCAGAAAACCACCAGTGTAGATCAGAACCAGGGAACTCCGCTATGACAGCGGAGAACTGACTGCAGAGCGCCTCCACTGGAACTGAGTCTTTGGGCCCATGGGCCAAGTCCAGCTGAGTAGACGGCCTTGACAAACACCACAAAGGTGTACGCGCATGGACTTGATATGGAGATGGAAGAGCAATGACTCAAGCTCCAGGAGGAGGGACTGAACTCAAAAGGCAATCTAATCACCTGATCTGGGGCGTCGCTGATGGGGGGGGGGGAGGACGCTCAAAGCAGAAAATAGAAGACGACAGTTCGGGTGGCAGGTGGAGCAATATACATTGGTTACATAAGCCACGAGCAAGTGTTGGTGGCGGATCCCCAAAGGTGGGACCCAGCCTCCACTAGTAAGCTATTCACTGGGCTGGTGTGGAAGACACCTGTCGTGATGTGAACCCCACAGTTGTGGATGGGGTCCAGTAAGTGCAGTGCCGAATGTGCCGCAGACTCATAACCAATCCACCCAAAATCGAGACGGGACTGCACCAGTGCCATATAAAGCCGCAACAGCGTCGAGCAGTCAGCACCCGAGGTTGTATGACCCAGGTGTCAGAAGGTTGAGACAGCGCTAGCACTCCCGTTTTAGCTGTCGAATATGGGGGAGCCAGTACTAAAATCAGATGGTTTTCTACTACGGTAAGTAGTTTGTTGTTAAGGTAAAGTTCAGGGTGAGGGTGCACAGTCCGACGCCGACAGAAGTCCATAACTCTGGTCATGGTGGCAGAAAACTGAAAACCATGGGTTAGCGCCCAGGACTGCGCCTTCTGAATAGTGCCTTGCAACCTGCGCTCGGCAACTTGGGTGCTGTAGGAACTAAAAGAGATGCAAAAGTTGTCAGCGTAAAGAGAAGGGGAGACACGATCAAACCACTGTCGCTAAACCATTGATGGCAACTAAAAATAATGGAACGCTTAAAACAGCACTGCAGAGCCCCATTTTTCTGGATATGAGAGGTGCCCAGGGAAGAACCAATTTGGACACGAAAGGTACAGACAGCTAAAAACTTCTGGATAAAAATCGGTAGGGAGCCCTGGAGGCCCCAGTCATGTAAAGTGTTGAGAATGTGGTGTCGCCAGTTTGTATCATATGCTATGTGCATATCAAAGAAGACGGCAACAAGGTGGTGGCGCCGGGAGAAGGCTGTGCGGATTGCAGACTCGAGGTACACCAGATTGTCGGTGGTTGATCGACCCTGGCGAAAACCACCCTGGCATGGAGCAAATAAGCCCTGAGTCTCAAGAATCAAACAACCGCCGACTGACTATCCGTTACAACAGTTTGCATGGAACGTTAATCAGGTTAATGGGCCGATAGCTATCCAGGGAAAGAGGATGTCTGTCGAGTTTAAGCACCGGTATAGGGATACTCTCCCGCCATTGTGACGGGAAAACTCCATCACACCCTGGTTATAGACTGCTAGAAGATTACGCCGAATATCTTCTGAGAGAGGCTTCAGCATTTGGCAATGGACGCTATCGGACCCAGGCGCCGTGTCAGGACATTGTGTAACAGCATTGAGGACCTCCCATCAGTAAAAGGAGTGTTGTAAGATTCAGAGCGGCGGGTATGCAGACTGACGTTCTACCCTCTCCTTCAATATACGGAAGGCCGGTGGATAATTTGCAGAGGAAAAGGCACGAGCATAATGCTCGGCGACCATCTCAGCAAGTGTGGTCGGGTCCGTACGTGTAACTCCATTTGTGGAGATCCCAGGGATTCCTGCTGTTGTCTAATCCCTGTAGCCGCCTGATTTTACTCGAGACCTGTGAGGCTGAGTTACCCGTCCCAGTAGTGGAAACGTACCTCTCCTAGCACACCTGTTTCAATCTTTTGATTAGTTGTCGAGCAAGAGCTTGAAGCCGTTTAAAATTGATGAGATGCTGCTGAGAGGGGTGCCGTATGTATAGCTATATTCAAGAGGCAGAGGTCGAGTTGAGAAAGCAGGTCCTTGACAACCCCTCCACTGCCGGAGATCGTAGAACCACCCCACAGGGGATTGAAGTCCCCCAATAGCAAAAAGGGTGGCGGGAGTTGGGAGAATAGTACAGCCGAGACATCCAAAGAGACATCTGGAGAGAGGTAGAGACTGCAGTCAGTAATCTCTAGTCCTTACCCTAACAGCCGCTGCTTCTAACGGCGTCTAAAGGGGCTCAGGTTTACTATATACAGAGGTAAGGACATACACACGCACTCTACCTGACACTCTGTTGTACACGTTACGATTGCAGAAGTATCCCCTATAGCCTCAAAGGGCAGGGGTCCGCATTGCCGGGAACCAGGTTTCCTGGAGGGCAATGCAGAAAGCAGCTCAGAAATTGTCATAGCTCAGCCAGGTGGGTGAAAAAACCGCCACAGTTCCATTTAAGGATGTCAGTGTCCGACAGCTGGGAAGGCATGAATGAGAACATGTTTTGCATTACACCTCAGCATCATTTTCATCCTTAGGTAGTGATGCATCAGCTTCAAAGTCCATCGTGTCTGATGCATCGAAGAGCGAGATCCTCAGGAGAAGCAAGTATCTCGACCTCGTCCTCAGAGGCAGAGGTGGAGGAGGCAGGTGGCACAGTGGCCATCGGCAGGGTTTCCTGAGGCTTGCCTTTTATCTTTTGAACCCTCTTATTCCTCGGGGTCTTTGCCAGAGAAAGGGGCTTTGCAGACTCAACCACAGTCTCAGCGACTGAAGAAGAGCGCGATGCCCTGCGGCCAGCAGCCTGTGACTGTGCCTGCTGGTGGGTAGTGCCGCTACCAGCATCGGCATTGGCGGAACCCAGGGAAGGGAATGTCCCTAGGGACCCGTTCTGAACGAGGGCAGCTGGAGAAGGTTGTTGCTTCTCCGACGGAGGGTTGGAGTCTGCTCCTGAAACAATTGCCTTGGGAGCATGAGGAGGAATGGGGCCCCCGACCACCGCGGGGGCAGGCTTCAGTTGGCGGCCCTGAGGGCCTGCGGAGAGAGACATACTATTGACTGCGACAGTCGCCAGAGAGGATGGCGACGATGTCACTGCTCTACAGGAGGCGGTCATGGTGATGGGGTGAAGTTGCTCATACTTCTTTCTAGCCTCAGAATACTAAAGTCGGTCCAAGGTTTTAAGTTCCATAAATTTCCGTTCCTTACGAAGAACGGTGCAATCCGACGAACAAGGATGATTCAAGCCACAGTTATCGCAGATGGGAGGCGGTGTGCATGGAGCGTCCAGGTGTGCTCGACGTCCACAGTCCATGCATGTAGCGTTGAAAGTACATCTAGAGAACATGTGGCCGAATTTCCAGTATTTGAAGCATCTCATAGGGGGACGAGTTTAAGGTTTCACGTCGCACCGGTAAATCATTACCTTGACCTTCTCAGGCAGGGTATCGCCTTCGAAGGCAAGGATGAAAGCTCCGGTGGCAACCTTGTGCTCCTTTGGTCCCCTATGGACACGCCAGACGAAGTGGACTTACGAAGTTGGCGCGTAACTCGTCGGACTGTAACAAAAGGTCTGTGTGGAAAATTATACCTTGGACCATAATGAGCGGTGTGATGCTCACAGGTAAATCACCCAGCTTGTCGAAGGCAAGTAACTCCCGTGATTGGGCCGGAGAAGCTGCTTCTATGAGCACTTCGCCGCTTCGCATCTTTGACATTCCGGAAACGTCGCCGTACTTGTCCTCAAGATGTTCCACAAAGAAAAGAGGCTTCATAGACGTGAAAGACTATCTGTGCGGCTACACACAAGGAATTTAGGAGAATATGGATCATATTTAGACCTAGCCTGACGTTCCGCCTAAGGTCTGGCCAGGGAAAGGAACGTGCGTGGGTTATAGGTGGCTACATTTTTTTGTGGTTTTAGTGCGCACAGCTTCTCGGGTCATTAGCGTCCGGTTCGGAACAGAGATTCGCTAGATCTCGAAAAGATTGATAACTGCCAGAAAGGAGAGTATCAAGAGAAAGCTAAATAGAAGGGTTAAATATCCTTTGATAAATTAGCCATGTTGATAAAAAGCAAAACTCTAGCAGCTGCTCGTGTGTCATCGGCTCAAAGTTCCTCCAGAGTAGACGGCAAATTAAGGGCTTCATGGAGATGATTAAAATTAAGACAAGACAGTGAAACATGTTGCACCATCAGCAATTCACCACAGTAGCACTGCTGTGCAGGGTCAGTGGTTAACAAATGGCGGTGTGAATCGGCAGTGACCGATCCGCAACCGGGCCAGGATGACCACCTCTCGCCGACAGAGGCGTGAGGAGTTCCTCCAAGCGGTCGGGATCGGTTTTACGGTCCCCAGTTTATTGTCGTGGAGTGAGAACCACGAACTGTGCCAGAACGACAATACTCCGGCGAAGAGCCCGTTGAATATCGTCTGATGGGACGCAAAAGGTAGCCATGCGGGGCAAAAGAGCTGCTGCCTTGGCCACAGTGTCGTCAGTCTCATTCCTGGGCACAACCACATGGCCCGGGACCCACAGAAAAACGTGACATCTGACATCTGTCATCTGCTACCAACTGGAGGGAGATTTTTTTTTGTGGTTTTAGGGCGCACAACTTCTATGGTCATTAGCGCCCAGTCAAAAACATAGATTCGCTATGATCTAAAAAAAAATGGTGACTGTCAGAACATCAAGAAGAGGCTAAAAACGAAAGTGAAAGACAATTAAAAGGGTTAAATATCCTTGGATAAGTTGGCCAAGTTTATAAAACGCAAAACTCTAGCAGCTGCTCGTGTGTGATCAGCTAAAATTTCCTCCAGAGTAGACGGAAAGTGAAGGGCTACACGGAGATGATTAAAAAGTACGCAAGACAGTAAAACATGTCGCACGGTCAGCAGTTCACCGCAGGAGCACATCGGTGCAGGGTCGGCGGACAGCAAGTGACGGTGGCTGAAACGGCAGTGACCGATCCGCAACCGGGCCAGGATGACCTCCTCCCGCCGAGAGGGGCGTGAGGAGGTCCTCCAAGCGGTCGGGATCGGTTTTACAGTCCGCAATTTACTGTTGGACATTGAAAACCACGCACTGTGCAATTGCGACACTATACTCCGGCGGAGAGCCCGTTGAACATCGTCAGTCCATATGCGATTGTAGGTACTGAGAAGAAAGCACTTGCCCGCAGGAGAGAGGTTCTTCAGTATTTCAATGTGAATGGAATCGGGCCTGGGAGCAGAAGATCGGGACAGGGCGAGAGCACGGTCTAGCTCCTGCATGGTGAAGGCGACGTTATACTTTTCACGATTAGAAGAGTGGAAAGAAGGCGGCCGGGCCGCCTCTACCTGTTTGCGAGGGAGAAAGGCAGGGTGGTAATGGGCAGAGCTCGAAACCTCCGCAAAGAAACGGCCCAATGCGTTGGAAACGTCAGAGGGGTCCACGAGGACTGCGTTCTCCACGGTCAGGCTACGGATAGACGGCGTAGGCCACGCCAAACAAACGTGGATGGAGTAAAACGGTTAAAAGAACTAGTAAAAGCAGTCCAGCAAGCTTTCTTGCTGTCGTTCATGATACGACGACATTGCGCTCTCATACGTTGACAATTGATGCAATTCTCCAAAGTCGGGTGGCGGCGGAAGGTGCGTAAAGCACGGCGCCGGGCTCTAAGCGCGTCGCGGCAGGCTGCAGTCCACCAAGGGACCTGGACACGACGTGGAGAAGAGGAAGTACGAGGTATGGAACGTTCGGCAGCTGTGAGAATAACCTCTGTGAGGTAGTCGACCTGACTATCACAGGTGGGAAAATCCCGATCGTGAAAAACAGCCATGGAAGAATAAAGCCCCCAGTCGGCTTTAAAATGTTCCAACTGGTGGGACGAGGAGATGGGGAATGATGCAGAATGTGGATGATACAGGGGAAATGGTCACTCGAGTACGTGTCAGAAAGTGCATACCACTCAAACCGACCGGCAAGCTGAGGAGTGCATATTGCGAGGTCTATATGGGAATAAGTGTGTGTTGTGTCTGAAAGGAAGGTTGGTGCACCGGTGTTGAGGCAGACAAGATCGAGGTGGTGGAGAAGGTCCACCAAAAGGGAGCCTCTCGGACAAGGTGCCGGAGAGCCCCATAGGGGGTGGTGGGCATTAAAGTCGCCTATCAACACGAAAGGTGAAGGGAGCTGATCAACAAGGTGTAGCTCATCTGCCCTAGTAAGGGCAGATGACGATGGCGAATAAATATTACAGGGGAAAAGTAAATGTGGTTAGGGTGATGCGGACGGCAACTGCCTGTAGGTGAGTATGCAATGAAATGGGATGGTAATAGACATCGTCTCGAAGGAGCATCAGAACCCCTCCATGGTCTGGGATACCTTCCACGGTCGAACCGCACAGAGGTTTAGTGTGGAAAGTCTGCACGATTACGTGGACGCAACTTAGTTTCCTGGAGGCAGACGAGAAGCGGGCAGTGCAATCGAAGGAGTAGTTTTAACTCCTCCCGATTGGAACGAATGCCGCGAATATTCCATTGAAGGAGCGCCATGATAAAAATGAGAGAAGAAATAAGGATAAAAACCAACTAGCAAGCGGGGTCACCTCGACGGCCGCTGAGGACCCGATTTAGAGGGAGCACTGCTATCGCTGTCCAGGGGCAAAGGGTCGTGGTCCATAGGTTCGACCGACGCGCCTGCCACCTCCTTGAGTTGAGTAGGAGGGGCAGTTTCCACCGCCGGTAGAGGGCCGGGTGCCCAGCAGACGGAGCGACCTGGTGAAACAGAAGACGGCCGAGGCCGGCAACTGTTGGACGTCGTGACGGTTGGGTCACGCCTCGGCGGGGAAGGAGAGGAACTCTTTTTCTTGTCAGCTCTTCTGGAAGAGTGACGGCGGGAAGAGGCAGTTGACGGTTGGGAAGCCTGAGAACGCAGAAAATCCTCACGGTCGGGTTCCTTTTTCAAAGTCCGGGCATCTTGTTTAGGTGCCCGCGGTTTACTAGTGGTTGACGAAGACTGTACCTTAGAAGCAGCAGGAGGAAGTGGGGACGTGGAACGGGCAATCTTCGGGCTGGCGGATCGCACAACTGTGTCAGCGAAAGTGAAGTCACAGGTCTGGGTACTGGAATCCTTAGTAGGTCGAGTTGAGGTGAGTACCTTACTGTATGTACCCGCTGGGAGGACAGTGGGCTTTCGACTCGCCAACAACGTACGAGCGGCAGATGTCGATACCTTCTCCCTAACCCGAATTTGCTGGATTACCTTCTCATCCTTGTATACAGGGCAGTCGCGAGAGGAAGCCGCATGGTCACCGTTGCAGTTTAGGCAATGAGGGGACGGAGGTGGGCAATCCCCGTCATGGGCGTCCCTACCACAATTGACACACTTTGCTGCATTTGGGCAATGTTCACGGGTATGGTTGTACCTGTGGCACTGAAAACAGCGCGTTGGGTTAGGTACATAAGGGCGGACGAAGATGACTTCATACCCTGCTTTGACCCTCGATGGGAGGTTAACTCTGTCGAACGTCAAAAACACAGTACGAGTCGGTGTCAATTGGTTATCGACCTTTTTCATCACCCTGTGGACGGCTGTCACACCCTGATCGGACATATACGATTTGATGTCTTCATCAGACAACCCGTCAAGGGATCTCGTGAAGACTACCCCCCGTGACGAGTTGAGTGTGCGATGTGCTTGACAGGAAACGTATGTAACAGTGTAGTCCGGAGTAGTTTCTGAGCTTGGAAGGCACTTTCCACTTCCAGCAACAATGTGCCATTGCGCTGACGTGAACAGGTTTTAACAGGGCCAGCAATTGCATCTACACCTTTCTGTATAACGAAAGGATTGACAGAATTGAAATCCTTTCCGTCGGTGCGAGAGACAACCAGAAATTTAGGTACATTAGGCAGAGTCTTTTTTGGTTGAGGCGAATCTAACTTATGTTTCTGGGTCAACGTCACGAAAGAAGAGAAGGAAGTCATCGCGGAAGTGTCCCCCGTGATTACCGGCGTCTCCGATGGCGCGCTCCTTCCTAGTGGGGGCCCTCTCCGAGGGCTTACCCACCTTAGGTGATTGTTCACACCTCAGGTCACACCTCCCAAGAACTGACGGAGGGACCAATCGGCATGTTCGGAAGGTACCAGCTCGGGTAATCACCCCTCCCTGGGCCTGGCCTCTACCAGGGGGCACGTACGTGCCCTACTTGTCTACCCGGGGCAGGGAATTACGCGTTACCCTGTCACCTGCTACGCATTATAATGCGTGGGTCGGCCTTCAGACACGCACAGGAAGGAAAGAAGAATAGAGGAAGTGAAGAGAAAGAAGGAAAGAAGTGTCTCAAACGCCGAGGCGGAGACTAATCAGAAGGATTTTTTTTTTTTTTTTTTTTTTTTTTTGTGGTTTTAGGGCGCACAACTTCTATGGTCATTAGCGCCCAGCCAAGAATATTGATTCGCTATGATCTTTTAAAAAAAACGGTGACCGTCAGAACATCAACAAGAGGCTAAAAACGAAAGATAAAAGACAAATAAAAGGGTTAAACATCCTTGGATAGGTTTGCCAAGTTCATAAAACGCAAAACCCGAGCAGCTGCTCGTGTGTCATCAGCTAAAATTTCCTCCAGAGTAGACGGAAAGTGAAGGGCTACACGGAGATGATTAAAATTAACACAAGTCAGTAAAACATGTCGCACTGTCAGCAGTTCACCGCAGGAGCATAGCGGTGCAGGTTCGGCGGATAGCAAGTGACGGTGGCTGAAACGGCAATGACCGATCCGCAACCGAGCCAGGATGACCTCCTCCCGCCGAGAGGGGCGTGAGGATGTCCTCCAAGCGGTCGGGATCGGTTTGACAGTTCGCAATTTATTGTTGTGCAGTGAAAGCCACACACTGTGCCATTGCGACACGATACTCCGGCGAAGAGCCCGTTGAACATCGTCCGATGGGACGCAAAAGGTAGTCATGCGAGGCAAAAGAGCTGCTGCCTTGGCTGCTGTGTCGGCGGCCTCATTCCCGGGCACACCCACATGGCCAGGGACCCACAGGAAAGAAACGTGACAGCTGTCATCCGCCAGCAACTGGAGGGAGCGTTGGATCCGATACACGAGAGGATGGTTCGAGAAAGGGTCCTTAAGACTCTGCAGGGCACTAAGGGAGTCAGAACATATGGCATAGAAAGGGTGGCGGTGGCGGCAGGTATACAAAACGGCCTGGTGGAGGGCGAAAAGCTCAGCCGTGAAGTTCGAGCACCGGTCAGGGAGCTTGTATTGGAAACGGTTGTCCCCGACGACGAAGGCAGATCCGACACCGGCAGTGCTCTTGGAACCATCAGTGTAAATAAATACGGCATTATCGAACCGCGAACGGAGTTCGACAAGCCTCGAGCGGTATACCAAATCCGAAGTGCTCTCCTTGGGGAGCGAACTAAGTTCAAGGTGTGTGTGAACCTGGGCCTGATGCCACGGTGGCAATGGGCTTTCGCTCAACCGAAGGGTGGAAAGAAGGGTAAAATCGAGCCGCTGTAGCAGGCGGCGAAACCGAGCTCCCAGTGGAAGCAAGGCAATCGCAGACAACTGATATTGGCGATCGAGTGAGTCGTCAAAAAATAATCTGTAAGATGGATGGTTGGGCATCGACCGTAGGCGGCATGCGTACCGACACAAGAGTATGTCACGTCGAGTGGTCAAGGGTAATACAGCAGCCTCGGCATACAGACTTTCAACAGGGCTGGTATAAAATGCACCGGTCGCAAGACGTAAACCCCGATGGTGGATAGAGTTAAGACGGCGGAGAATCGACGGCCGTGCTGAAGAGTATACAAGGCTTCCGTAGTCGAGCTTCGACTGAACAATGGACTGGTAAAGGTGAAGCAGGACGGTACGATCCGCTCCCCATGACGTGCCACTGAGGACACGAAGAACGTTAAGGGATCGGGCACAACGGGCAGCCAGGTAGGACACGTGTGTGGACCAGCAAAGTTTCCGATCCAACATGAGTCCCAAGAATTTCGTAGTCTCCACGAAAGGGAGAGCAACAGGACCGAGACGTAGAGAAGGTGGAAGAAATTCCTTGTATCTCCAGAAATTGATATACACAGTTTTCTCAGTGGAGAATCGGAAGCCGTTTGCGATGCTCCAGGAATATAGACGGTCAAGACAGCGTTGGAGAGAACGCTCCAAGAGACACGTCCGCTGGGCGCTACAATAAATTGCGAAATCGTCAACAAAAAGAGACCCGGAGACGTCGGCTGAAAGGCAATCTACGATCGGATTGATTGCAATGGCAAAGAGCGCCACACTCAAGACGGAGCCCTGTGGTACCCCATTCTCCTGGCAAAAGGTATCTGACAAAACAGAGCCCACCCGTACCCGGAACTTGCGATCCGCCAAAAACGCTTGAATGAAAAGAGGAAGGCGGCCCCGAAGGCACCATGTGTGCAATGAGCGGAGAATGCCCGCTCTCCAAAAGGTATCGTATGCCTTCTCCAAGTCGAAGAACACTGCTACTGTTTGACGCTTCTTTAGAAAGTTGTTCATAATGAAGGTTGACAACGTAACGAGGTGATCAGCAGCAGAGCGGTGACGACGAAAACCGCATTGTATATTAGTCAGAAGGCGGCGAGATTCGAGGAGCCACACCAACCGAGCGTTAACCATGCGTTCCATCACCTTACAGACGCAGCTCGTCAGGGAAATGGGGCGATAACTGGAAGGAAGGTGTTTGTCCTTCCCTGGTTTGGGGATGGGGACAACAATGGCTTCACGCCAACTTGTGGGAACATTACCTTCAGTCCATATGCGATTATCGGTGTTAAGTAGGAAGCACTTGCCCGCAGGAGAGAGGTTCTTCAGCATCTCAATATGAATGGTATCGGGCCCGGGAGCAGAAGACCGGGACAGGGCGAGAGCATGGTCTAGCTCCTGCATGGTGAAGGCGACGTTATAATTTTCACAGTTAAAAGAGCGGAAAGAAGGCGGCCGTGCCTCCTCTACCTGTTTGCGAGGGAGAAAGGCAGGGTGGTAATGGGCAGAGCTCGAAACCTCCGCAAAGAAACGACCCAATGCGTTTGAAACATCAGTGGGGTCCACGAGGACTGCGTTCTCTATGGTCAGGCCAGGAATCGGGGAGTGGACCTTTATGCCGGACAAACGGCGGAGGCCACCCCAGACAACCGTGGAGGGAGTGAAACGGTTAAAACAACTAGTAAAAGCAGTCCAACAAGCTTTCTTGCTGTCGTTTATGATACGACGGCACTGCGCTCTCATACGTTTGTAATTGATGCAATTCTCCAAAGTTGGGTGGCGGCGGAAGGTGCGTGAAGCACGGCGCCGGGCTCGAAGCGCGTCGCGGCAGGCTGCAGTCCACCAAGGGACCTGGACACGACGTGGAGAAGAGGAAGTACGAGGTATCTAACGTTAAGCAGCGGTGAGAATAACCTCTGTGAGGTAGTCGACCTGACTGTCACAGGTGGGAAAATCCCGATCGTGAAAAACAGCCATGGTAGAATAAAGCCCCCAGTCGGCTTTAGAAATGTTCCAACCGGTGGGACGAGGAGATGGGGAATAATGCAGGAAGTGGATGATACAAGAGAAATGGTCACTTGAGTACGTGTCAGAAAGTGCATACCACTCAAACCGACCGGCAAGCTGAGGAGTGCATATTGCGAGGTCTATATGGGAGTAAGTGTGTGTTGTGTCGGAAAGGAAGGTCGGTGCACCGGTGTTGAGGCAGACAAGATCGAGGTGTTGGAGGAGGTCCACCAAAAGGGAGCCTCTCGGACAAGGTGCCAGAGAGCCCCATAGGGGTGGTGGGCATTAAAGTCGCCTACCAATACGAAAGGTGAAGGGAGCTGGTCAACAAGGTGTAGCACATCCGCCCTAGTAAGGGCAGATGACGATGGCGAATAGATGTTACAGAGGGAGAAGGTAAATGTGGATAAGGTGATGTGGACGGCAACTGCCTGTAGGTGAGTATGCAATGAAATGGGATGGAAATAGACGTCTCGAAGGAGCATCAGAACCCCTCCATGGGCTGGGACACCTTCCACGCGTGGCAGGTCGAACCGCACAGAGGTGTAGTGTGGAAAGTCTGCACGATCACGTGGACGCAACTTAGTTTCTTGAAGACAGACGATAAGCGGGCAGTGCAACCGAAGGAGTAGTTTTAACTCCTCCCGATTGGAACGAATGCCGCGAATGTTCCATTGAAGGAGTGCCATGATAAAAATGAAATAAGAAATAAGGATAAAAACCAACTAGCAAGCGGGGTCACCTCGACGGCCCCTGAGGACCGGATTTCGAGGGAGCACTGCTATCGCCATCTAGTGGCAAAGGGTCATGTTCCATTGGTTCGATCGACGCGTCTGCCACCTCCCGGAGTTGATCAGGAGGGGCAGCTTCCACCGCCGGTAGACGGCCGGGTGCCTGGCAAACGGAGCGTCCCGGTGAAACAGAAGACGGCCGAGTCCGGCAACTGTTGGATGGCGTGACCGACGAGTCACGCCGCGGCGGGGAAGGTGGGGGCTGTTCTTTTTTGGAAGCCTTCTTAGAAGCATGACGGGTACAAGAAGCGGTTGACGATTGAGACGTCGGAGTCTTGAGAAAATCTTTGCGGACGGGTTCCCTTTTGAACTCCGGGCAGTAGATTTGTGTGCCCGGGATGTGTGTGAACTGGTCGACGAATTCATTGTAGAACGGATAGAAGGCATCGGAGAGGTGGAACGAGCAATTTTCGGGCTAGCCGATCTGACGACAGTGTCACTGAACGTTAAATCGCAAGTCTGAATTCCCACCTCCTTAGTTGGTCGAGGGGAGGCGAGGACCTGGCTGGAAGTACCTGATGGGAGTACTGCGGGCTTCCTACTAGCTAATAACTTCCGAGCGGCATAGGTCGAGACCTTCTCCTTCACGCGAATCTCTTTGATGACCCGCTCTTCTTTATAAACGGGGCAGTCCCGTGAAGCAGCAGCATGGTCACCCATGCAATTAATGCAGCGAGGGGATGGAGGCAGACATTCACCCTCATGAGCGTCCCTGCCACAGGTGGCGCACTTGGCTGCATTTGGACAAGATTTACTGGTATGATTGTACCTTTGGCAATGGAAGCAGCGTGTAGGATGTGGTATGTACGGGCGGACGGAAATGACCTCGTAGACCGCTTTCACTTTCGATGGCAGGTCAACCTTGTCAAAAGTCAAGAAGAGAGTTCGGGTTGGCACGAGTTCATTGTTAATCTTTTTCATCACGCGATGAAGATCCGTGACTCCCTGATCGGACATATAGTTCAATATCTCCTCGTCCGATAACCCATCCAGTGATCTAGAAAACACTACCCCCCGCGAAGAGTTGAGGGTGTGATAAGCCTCCACTTTCACAGGGAAAGTATGTACAAGGGTAGCTCGAAGTAACTTCTGCGCCTGGAATGCATTTTCTATTTCGAGCAACAAGGTCCCGTTGCGCTGCCTAGAGCAGGTCTTCAAGGGACCAGCGATCGCATCGACACCCTTCTGAATAATGAACGGATTTACTGCAGAAAAATCCTTATCGTCGGTACGTGATACCACCACGAACCTAGGAATGTTTGGCAATGCTTTCTGTTGCTGAGAATCATGTTTCCGCTTATGGGTCAGGGTTATAGATGATGTGGAAGGTTTCATAGCGGAGGTGTCCCCCATGATTACCGGCGTCTCCGATGGCGCGCTCCTTCCTTGTGGCGCGCTCCTTCCTTGTGGGGGCCCACACTGAGGGCGCACCCGCCTTAGGTGACTGTTCGCACCTCAGGTCACACCTCCCGAGAACGGACGGAGGTACCAATTGGCATGTTCAGAAGGTATCAGCTCGGGTAATCACCCCTCCCTGGGCCCGGCCTTTACCGGGGGGGTACGTACGTGCCCTACATGTCTACCCGGGGCGGGGAGTTACGCCTTACCCCGTCACCGGCTACGCAGAGCGTGGGTCGACCTTCAGACACGCACAGGGAGGAAAGGAAGGAGGAAGGAGAGAAAGGGATGAAGGAGGGAGAATCTCAAACGCCGAGGCGGAGATTAAAGGGTGAGTCAAGAACAAGGAGAAAGGAAAAATAGGAGAAGGCTGAAGAACAAGAAAGGAAGAGGACCAAGAAGAGAAGACAGGAAGCGAAAAAGAAACCTTTGACTGATGAAAAACGCCCGTCTCCGGGCGAAGGCACAAACCGGGGGGGGAGGGGGGAGGAAGAGGGAAGCGGCCTGGGACGGAAGAAAGGTCGCTTCGGCTCGGGGCCCCGTGCGCACCACACACATACCCACAAAAGAGCTGTGGGCCCCCTGGGGGGGACGCAGAAGGTGGGTTG
The DNA here is from genome assembly GCA_026315105.1 of Locusta migratoria. Taxonomy (NCBI): domain Eukaryota; kingdom Metazoa; phylum Arthropoda; class Insecta; order Orthoptera; family Acrididae; genus Locusta; species Locusta migratoria. The sequence goes on along the minus strand of CM048753.1, from coordinate 16,073,872 downwards.
ACCTTCAGACACGCACAGGAAGGAAAGAAAGAAAGAAAGAAAGAAAGAAGAGGAGGAAGGAGGGAAAGGGATGAAGGAGGGAAAGGGATGAAGGAGGGATAGATTAAAGGAGGCCGAGATTAAAAGGGTGGGTCGAGGACAATGAGAAAGGAGAAAGAGGGGAAGGCGAAAGAACAGGAAAGGAAGAGGACCAAAAAGAAAAAAAAGGAGAAGTCAGAGTAAGCGAAAAAAGAAACCTTGGACTGACTGAAAACTCCCGTCTCCGGGCGAAGGCACAAACCGGGGGGGAAAGAGGGAAGAGTTCTGGGACAGAAGAAAGGTCGCTTCAGCTCCGGGCCCTGTGCGACCCCACACGTACCCACAGAAGAGCTGTGGGCCCCTTACGGAGGGGGGTGGGGCGTGGGCCTCTAATACATGCGGTTTGCATGTTAACATTATACAAGAACTGAAAACGTGCAAACCGTTGCCATTTGTGGGCTCCCAGGGATTCGATTCTAGCACTGAAGATGGCCAGACACTGGAAAATCTATTTCTAGTTAAAATACAGGTTTCACTGCGACCAGAACTGTTTCTCCCTGTTTCAATAATTTTAGTATGGTCGTTCTGCAGCGGACTCCAGATGAAGTCTTCTACATGTAATTTTACACTAATCAAAATATCCACAGGTGTACTGTGACTACAATGTCCAACGGGCACAATATTTCGGCGATCATACATGTCGCCATCATCAGGCGAACTGACGGACTGAGCTCCTGGAAACGCGCCGGCACGGAGATCAGCACGCTACGGAGGCTCGAAGGGACCTGGGTTCTAGCCCGGTGGCGGGCCATTTAAATACCCTCGGCCCGTGGAGCGACCCCACCGTGGTCCGTGCCACGCGCCGCGGCCGCGCAGTGGAACCGATTGCGACGGCGTCTGAGATGACGATGTGAGGGCTCTGTTCGCCGTGGTCATCACTACGTTACGTTTGCTAGATTTACTCTTAATTAACACAATCGCTGGTTCCCAAGCTTTGCTAAGATTATAGCCACAGTCACGGTTTGAGGTCGTCACTTGTGCAAATTTCAATGGCCTCTCTAACGACGCTCTCCCAGTATCTCGACGTCTGTACCAGAATCCTTGTGCCTTCATAGTCCATCGCATGATTCTCCGACAAACAATGTTCAACGACCGCCGACTTGCTCGGATACATCAATCCTCGATGGTACGCATCGTCTCTCCAATATTTAGCTTGCCACACTGACACGGAATCTGGTACACGCCGGCCTTCCTCAAACCGAGATCATCTTTGTCGCTCCCCACCAGTGCACGAAGTTTATTCGGCGGATAAAAGACAGTTCCAATCTTGTGTTTCTTCAAATTGCGGGCGAGCTTCCCCGAGAGTGCGCTGGTATCTGGGATAAACGCAGTGCCTACATCCTCCCTCGTGTTTTCATCCGTTTCCACAGGTTGTGCTGTAGTGGTTGAGCGGAGAGTCCGCTGAATCTGCTACTGAGTACCCATTCTTTTGGAATACAGTTCTCAAGTGTTCCAATTCCTGGGATAGACACTCTGCGTCGGATATAGTGCGCGCCGTATGTACTAGAGTTTTAAGTACCCCATTCCTCTGTGAAGGGTGTTGACAGCTGTCTGCGTGTAAATACTGATCAGTGTGCGTTGTCTTCCGATACATACCATGACCCAGGGTGCCATCAGCTCTTCTCTTGAACAAGATGTCAAGTAACGGCAATTTACCCTCCGTTTCAGTCTCCGTAGTGAATCTGATGTTGAGGTGTATGGAGCTCAGACCTGTAAGGAAGTCAAGGAGTTTTTCCATACCATGTGCCCAGATGACGAAAGTGTCATCCACGTAACGGAAAAAGCAAGTAGGTTTCCATTCAGATGATGCCAGGGCTTCTTCCTTGAAATTCTCCTTGTACAAATTTGCGACCACAGGGGAGAGTGGGCTAAACAAGGCGTCACCCTCTGTTTGTTGAAAAGAATATACGTGGAGGTCGAGACATGCCTAAAACGTTCGGTGGTCTTCTCGTCAAACTTCTGACCAATCAAATTTTACATTAGATTTTTTAATGAGGGGGCGGCAGCTGGGCTTGCGCCGGCCCTGGTGACGAGTGTACGAATTCTGAGGTCTAGTGTAGCCGAGCCAACACATGTTTAAGGATGTGGTACAAGGGTGTCCTGTAGCGACAGGGGGAGCACACAGGAAATTCTGTACGTATGGCGAACCAAAGACTACGTTTCATTGGCAGGATAAAAGATTCCACAGTTTTAAAGAAAGTGCCTTACGCTACAATTGTGCGCCCTAATTTGGAGTATTGCTAAGCATTGTAGAATCCCCACATAGTGGGAATGACGGAGAAGTTCAGAGAAGGGCAGCTCGTTGTATTATTGTATTATGTATTATTCGTTGGGGCTATATTTACGAAATAGAGGACGTTATCCTCCGAACGCTAACAATTTCATTCGCATCCTCCCGCACAGAAACATGATCATAAAATACGAAATCAGATCGAAGACGCTTACCGCACGCTATTAGAGAATGGAATAGTAGAGATATAAAAACGGTTCGACGAAACCTCTGCCATGCACTTAAACGAGATTTGCAGAGTATTCATGTAGGTGTAGCGTATCCATATGTTTACGTCGGTGGCGTTCTTCCATTAGAATCTTTGACAATAGCTGGAAAACCTTACAAGGAGAAGGTGGGTCACCAATTTGTCTAATTTTACACAGACGTTTTATATTGAATATAGAGACCTGTTTCGGCTTTTTCTAGACAGTGGTGTTTGAAAATATCAAGGTGAAAGGTCATGGGGTTTTAAATAGCTTGTAATCTACAGACTAATAACCAAACAGTTGAGTTCCATAGATTTACAAACATGTCAGCATGTGAGGATTGGATGGTCTTATTAGTTGTTTCTACTACTATATAAATTTTCATAGTTTTAGCTTTAAAACTGCTTTCCTAATCAAGTATTTTGATACAACTTGCCACCACCCCAAACACCCCAAACACCCCAAACACCCCAAACACCCCAAACACCCCAAACACCCCAAACACCCCAAACACCCCAAACACCCCAAACACCCCAAACACCCCAAACACCCCAAACACCCCAAACACCCAAAACACCCAAAACACCCAAAACACCCAAAACACCCAAAACACCCAAAACACCCAAAACACCCAAAACACCCAAAACACCCAAAACACCCAAAACACCCAAAACACCCAAAACACCCAAAACACCCAAAACACCCAAAACACCCAAAACACCCAAAACACCCAAAACACCCAAAACACCCAAAACACCCAAAACACCCAAAACACCCAAAACACCCAAAACACCCAAAACACCCAAAACACCCAAAACACCCAAAACACCCAAAACACCCAAAACACCCAAAACACCCAAAACACCCAAAACACCCAAAACACCCAAAACACCCAAAACACCCAAAACACCCAAAACACCCAAAACACCCAAAACACCCAAAACACCCAAAACACCCAAAACACCCAAAACACCCAAAACACCCAAAACACCCAAAACACCCAAAACACCCAAAACACCCAAAACACCCAAAACACAAGAAATTCTAACCATAGGGCCAAATCCAAAATTTCTCACTTCTAGCATGAAAATAGTCTTTGTAGCACCCTTAAAAGATTTTCCATTATTTCACCCACTTAGTGGTTGAATTTCCAAAAACATCAAAAACTTAAAAATTCCAATCAAAAATCTACTTACGAAGTTTTATACTTGCTTCAAATTTGCCTGAACAGCAACGTATTCTCCAAAAAATCGTTCATCCCTATTTCACCCCCTTAGGAATGGGACTATCGAAAAATCGCTTATGCCTACCATTTAAAATAAATAAGTTCACAAATTTAAAGTGTCTATCGCCTGTAGATTCACTTTTCAGCGCCGTTTCCTGTCTTTTAAAAACGGATAGAGAACGCTAAATTTCTATATTACGCTTTGACATCATTCTTTGTTTTCAACCTGCAGTATCCACTTATTTTTCTTTACTCGTACACTTGTTGCAGAAAAACTGGTGAATGCGCATCACGTTTCGCTGTATATAACCTCTTTGCTATTATGTCAAAAGTAATTCCTATACGCTGTCGACTTTGGGCCACTATATCTTCCACCCTCTTATAACTATCGACACGGAACAGCTATGTTGTACAACGAGACTTTGTACTACAACATTGTTTAGTTTTTGCTGAAGAGCAAAATATTGACGCCCACACGTATAATTGTATATAAGTCGGTAACTGTCAACTCCCGTATCTTCCACCCCCTTATTATCAACCCTATACCACCATAGTGCACAATGGGAGACATACCTACTACCACATACCAACACTATTCGTTTCCTATGTGTAGTTTTGGCTGCAGAGTGAAATATAGGCGCTACCTCAATTAATATATAAAGATATATATGGGCTCAAACGTTTACGCGTTCGAGTAATTAACGTTTGTATGTTTTTATGCTGTGGCATGTGTATTCTAATACTTTCCGAGTGGTTTGTAATAAAATGAGCAAAATATTTATCGATCAACAACTAACAAACAAGACACGAACTATATATAAAAAAAAGGTTCAGTCAAACCATGGATCCAGGTTCGAACTTACACCATTCCAATTTTTGTCATATTTTATCAATGTATTTGATAATATTTTCATACTTTTAATAACTTTTATTGCCTTATTTTGAAGTAGAGCATGGGGAAGTGTGATTAACTTTCACATACACCTATTATCTGTTATTTGTGATACATTGAAAAAACAATACGAAATAACTAAAATAAAATAGATTTCTACAATTTAGTACTACGTAATTGCAATTACTGGCCGTCTATTCCCCAGGGTTCTCCCAGCCAATAGTGTGAATGATGAAAAGCAACTAAAATATTTTTCACTATGCACAACACAGGAACAACATATTGCCACTCATGTTGCCCGCAAAATCTTTCGTGGAAAATAAATGTGATTTATATTGCTGAAGGTAGGTCTATGAGTTTCGATAGATGCTTAACAGGACTATAATATCATATCTTTAAAGACAGGCGCGGACAACAGATTATGGATCAAGGCATGAATTTTAATAGCATCTGTTCTATCGTGAATATCTGTTCTCGTGTAACGTGGCGCGATTTTTAATACTGCGATAAAATTCTCAACGTGTGTAAACAAGTAAGCGTCACAAGGCTCGTAGCGCGTCATGAACCCAATATTTGGCAAAATTTATTTTTCTGAGCATAAGGTTTCAGTTCAGAACTCGATCCAAATATAATTGATACAGTTCGGAGGCAAGATTTTCAGCACGCGAAGCAAACATTTGCAAATTCACTCTGGAAATAAACTTCTTCCGAGACACGTGGACCGAATTTATCATTGGGTTCTTGCAGACTCAAGATCACTGTGGGTAGCAGTTTGCTGTTTGCAATAAACAGATAATACACTTAATTGAATATTAATCGCACTTCCTGATGCTCGACTTCAAAAATAAGGCAAGAAGGATAGAAGTCTCGATCAGCGGCAGTGTTGGCAACAGTCGCCGTGTATGCTGGGATGAATGGAGGCACACAACGTTTAAAATATGTGACAATGAATGTGTTAACATCGCGTTTGAATGATTTTTTTTCGTAATCAGCGTTCGAATGTAGAAGATCTTACACTAGAAAACTACGTTTCTCCACATGCACTGTCTTTCTGTTCAGATGTAACTTATGTAACTCGAAATGTAACGGTGCTTGACATTTGCAAAACACGTATTTTAAGGTAAGGTATGTCGTAATTAAGTACGGAGGAATTGTGCCTACACGTATAAAACCTTTACCTTTGTTTCTATATCGAAAATCGCGATTAGCCCACTAGTACCAGTTGGAGTCAGCGTTAGCCCTTTCGGCACAGGTTTATTCGCATAGTACGTGAAAGCCACCACCTGCATCTATCCAGGAAAGTCTCTGTCTCCGATTTCGATCAAATTTTGCATGGACGTTCTATACTGAATGTCACGTGTCTCGGAATTACTGCTAGACAGTTTCTGAAAAAAAAAAAAAAAAAAAAAAAGAAAATTAAGGTCGAAGTTAAATATTTTTCAATGCTGTACAGCGAAAGATTTAAACTTTGGCATTTTTGACATATATATATATATATGGGGTCAAATGTTGATGACAGTAATTAACGTTTTTGTCCAGGGCTTCAAAACTGTTGATCCAGGTTAGATTAATCATGGCATTCTTTTCTAGATTTTTAGATGTATTTGACGATATTCTCGTATTTATAATAGCTCTTCTCGCCTGTGTGTGTGTGTGTGTGTGTGTGTGTGTGTGTGTGTGTGTGTGTGTGTGTGTGTGTCTAAAATGATACGAATTACAATTTTTTTTCCAGTTACATAATTTGGGAAAACGCTCAACAATTTGATCTGTAGTCTTCGGTTCCTGCCTAACCACTTCCTTTCACATCATGGCATTCGTAAAAATAATATTCGTCGATGTATCCTTGTCCAATCAGTAATTGAATTATCGTACACGCCATTGGCTACTCGAAATGTACTGCGTTGCCAACCTAACACTGCTACAGACGCTACCCATGGCGCTGATCGAGACTTTAGCCGGCGAGAAGAGCTATTATAAATATGAGAATATCATCAAATACATCTAAAAATCTGGAAAAGAATGCAATGATGAATCTAACCTGGATCAACAGTTTTGAAGCCCTGGACAAAAACTTTAATTACTAAAGCTCCTATAAGAACGAGCTGACGCATCCGCCATTTTCATTCTCGTTGCTCGTAAGTTAAGCACACTGCGGTGCTGTAGGATTTGCGTCACGGCACTTCAGCACGACATTACGGGTGGCTGTGTTGCCATAAACTGCTCAAATCATTCCAGAGGTGGCTACACAACGTTTAGTTTCCCGAGAGATTCTGAGAGAAGAAAAAATGGATCATTAAATGCTGGCGCAAAAACTGGGAACCCAAACCGAGCCCAAACTTATGTATTGTAAGTAAATAGTTATTAGTGTAGCTCTTCTGAAAGTACTACCTCTTAACAGAGAAGCTGTCTGTAGGAAACTAGCAGCCGCAAAATATCATTACAGCAAAACATCCCAGAACACTTTTTAGAGCACAATGTGTGTCATAGTATATTGAGACATACACCTCATCAAAAAAATTTGTGCTGACATTGCACGAATTGAAGATACTACTGTTACGTTATTGCGAGAAAGTATTACAAACACTAAAGCGGAAAATATAAATATACTGGGCAAAAAGTTTCGCTACGGCTGTGGCAGCGTAATGTGCTGATACAGGCAACTACCATTGAATACTATTTGTGGTATTTCGAAGTTTTAGCGTCATAACTTGTAGTATGCAATTAGAATAGTATGGTACCTGATGTTTTATCACGAAATATATCCTCAATTCAATTTCTTATTAGTAAATGCCAATATCGACGCTTATCTATAAGAGGCTGTAACATAACTGGCAAAGAATACTGGGTAAATTTTACTTGTGGGTGCGGTGGCATAGTGTGCTAATGTTGGCAGCGAAATGTTTGCTTTATATGGATTATTAAATTACTGACAAGAAAATGGTACTGTTACATACGAATACCTGTCAACCTTAAGGAAGAAACAAAATTATTTATTTATTTCATGGTCAACACATTCTACACGATTAGGTTTTCAAATAGCATTCAAACGTAGTTGCCAACATCGACACCGTCTGCCTCTACGACCGTAAACTTTAGATCCTGTACACTAATATTCTTTATAGTTTTAGTGTTTGTAATACATTCTGAAACTGTCAGTAACATAAGTATTTTCAGCAATTTTAGTACAAAAATCCGATGTGGTGACTGTCACAGCAGACAACAAACTTATTGCAAGACGACAAATAAACCTCACATATTGACAGTCATTCAAATAGAAGCCAAGGTCGCTTAAAACTTATCTAGATGACCAGTTCCAGCAGCATTAAACGTAGTTCGCGATTTTTAACACAGAAATATGTGTTTCTTGCTCTTTTTTCTGTGTTTGGACAGAAGCAGCAATAAGTAAATAAAACGCGAGATTTTTGTGTACAATCCACACAGATGTAAACAAGAGCGGAATGCAAGCTCAAAGTAGCACGATCTAAGGCTATGCCGGGCACTTGCAAAATATTTCGCTAAACTTAAATAAAACAACACCGTTTGTATAAGCTGCGGTCTGTGTTTAGCATTCACAAGAATGAAAATGGCGGATGCGCCAGCCTGTGTTTTTAGGTGCTCTATTACTCTAACGTCAACTTTTGGCCCCATATATATATATATATATATATATATATATATATATATATATATAATGCCCAAGTTTAACTCTTTCGCTGTACAGCATTGAAAAATATTTAACTTCGACCTAAATTTTTTTTTCAGAAACTGTCTAGTAGTAATTCCGAAACACGTGACATTCAGTATAAAACGTCCATGCAAAATTTGATCGAAATCGGAGACCCACATGGCAGAGGCTTTCCTGGATAGATGCAGGTGATAGCTTTCACGTACTATGCGAGTAAACCTGTGCCGAATGGGCTAACGCTGACTCCAACTGGTACTAGTGGGCTTCTTGCGATTTTCGATATACAAACAAAGGTAAAGTTTTTATATGTGTAGGCACAATTCCTCCGTACTTAATTACGACATACCTTAAAATACGTGTTTTGCAAATGTTAAGCACCGTTTCATTTAATCTGCCCACTATCGTAAAACTGAAGTATAAATACAAAATCCGCCAAATACGGCACATTTCCTTCCGATCATCTGAATTGGAGGCTGCGCAACGCGATGTTCATTTGTTGCAGAGCACGTGATTATGTCGTCAGCGAATCGTCAGCCAATGGTAACCAAATCTTACCGCCGCGGCAACACGCAAATAAGAATTTTTGACGTTGGTAGTTAAATATGCGTTTTTATAGACGAAAGTACGCAGTGTTAACAAAATGTGAAAATTAACGTGTTAACACGAAGTTTCAAACATTTTATTTTAGCAATCACTTCATTACACTTTCAGACCGATGATAAAATAAAACGTGCTACACCTGCTCTATGGTTGACAGATTCTTGTATGTATCCTTGTCCGGTCAGTAAGTTATTGGCCTCGTAAAATGAAGATTTAGAATCACTTCTTCCTGTCAACCATAGAGTACTATAGCATGTTTGATTAATTTCATATGTACGAAACAACTAATTCTAAATCTTCATTTTACGAGGCCAATAACTTACTGACCGGACAAGGGTACATACAAGAACCTGTCAACCATAGAGCAGGTATAGAATGTTTATTTTATCATCTGTCGGAAAGTAATGAAGTTATTTCGAAAATAATTGAAACTTCATGTTAACACGTTAATTTTCACATCTTGTAAATATTGCGTGCTTTCGTCTATAAAACGCATTACCGCAAATTTAATTTCCAACGTCAAAAATTCTTATTTGCATGTTGCCGCGGCGGTAAGGTTTGGTTATTGGCTGACGATTCGCTGACGACAGTCACGTGGTCCGCAAAACAAATGAACATCGCGTTGGGTAGCCTCTAATCCAGGCGATCGGAAGCAAATGTGCCGTATTTGGCGGATTTTGTATTTACACTGCAATATTACGAAAGATGGCGGATTAAATGTAACGGCGCTTGAAAGACATTTGTAAAACACGTATTTTAAGGTAAAGTATGTCGTAAGTACTGAGGAATTATGCCTACGCGTATAAAACCTTTACCAAATGCCCATCTTTAAATCTTTCGCTGTACAGCATCGAAAATATTTAATTTTGACCTTTATTTTTTTTCAGTATCTGTCTAGCAGTAATTCAAAACACGTGACATTCAGTATAGAACGTCCATGCAAAATTTGATCGAAATCGGAGACCCACATGGCAGATGCTTTCCTGGATAGGTGCAGGTAGTGCCTTCCACGTACTATGCGCATGAAGCTGTGCCGAATGGGCTTATGCCTACCCCACCTGGTACTAGTGGGCTAATCGCGATTTTCGATATAGAAACAAAGTAGCGCAAATTAAGAGAACTTCTCAGATGGACGAGTCTGCTTAGTATACATTACGTTTACATGCGACATCTTCCATGTGATAGCCTGAATCGGGTTTCATAGCCCACAATCTAGCGGCTGAAAAACAGCTGATACAGATCCTAATTTAGTCAACACAACCGCTATTTTTTTTTGGTGAACACACAGATACATGCTCTAATGTTTATACTTTCACTAGCTGAAAACCCGGCGTCGGCCGGGTATTTATTTTTCCTGTCTTGAGTTACTACTATCCCTTCTCTCTGCCCATCTTTTTTTCCTAAAATCACGTTTTATTTATTTGAATATGTAAGAAATAACGCTGTCTTCCATAATTTAAAAAAATTATAAGTGCAGTACGCAAACAAAGATAGTAGTGAAAATACAAATGACAAAATTCGTATGATCTCAATTATCGAATTATGTTATACAATTGTATAATTTTTCAGATATATATTCATTTGTATAAGTGCTGTATGTCTGTAAATTCTCTTGGGTATGCAATTAGTAGTGAAGATGTAATATATTAAAACTTTAAACGACCGAGCGCATTGAGGCGCTATGTTCCGATGCGCGAGGCCGTTCTCCGTCGGGGGGTTCGAAGCACCCCTAGGGCATGGATGTTTGTGTCGTCTTTAGTGTGAGGTAGTTCATAGGTAGTTTTTAAGTTTAGGGAATGATGACCCCGCAGTTAAGTCCTTTAAGCTTAATAAGCATTTGAACGTTTGAACTAGGTGCGTGATGGGGCGGTTTTTCGTGACCGTTACTGTTAATGTGCTGATATCTGATGAACTACGTGTCGTACTGTGATACATTTAAGGAGGTACATTCAGCTGTATGTGTATATACTGTCTTATTTCCTGCGCCTAAAATTTGTAGTGTACAGATTAAAATTTAAACGTCATACCGAATGCCGTAGTCTTCGTCCATAAACAACGGAAAAGTAGTAAGCGAGAAACTTTTTCCTTTCATCATTTCAGGTGGTTATCATCGATAAAAAAATAAAGGTTTGAAATTATCTTTAAAGTGGCATAACTGTAGCCTGGGATACCACCCGTCTGCTTTGACCCGTGACGTCATCAAGATGTCGGAAAACCAGTATACGGGATATCTTAATACTTCTATATTGTAGATACAAATCTGTAATTATAGGTAACAATGTACCATCGATCACAGGTCATAGCCCAAAAATCCGCGCCTTCTGCACTTGCCTACGAAAAAAAGATCTCTCGGTTAACCTACTCCTAACCGTCAGAGAGAAGCTACAGATCACTTTTTATATACAAAATCTTAATCTGTTTTCAGAATGAAACTTCACTCTGCAGCGGAGTGTGCGCTGATATGAAACTTCCTGGCAGATTAAAATTGTGTGCCGGAACCGGGACTCGAACCTGGGACCTTTAAACCATACGTATTTTAGACCCAGTAGCTTTATACAGGCATCAGATAGTCTAAGTATCGATTCGATAGTGGGCAGAAAGAGTGGGCAAATCACGCATACATGTCCAGGATAATGTTTATGTCACATTCGTGAAGTTCATGGAAGCTTCAAACGGTGATAAAACGCGGAAAAATTGCGAGGAAAATGTAGATTTAAAACATGTAAAATGACTTGGTTGTGTTGGGTGCGTACAGAAATATACTTTGAAGGAATAATTTTTCGTGCACTAATAATGGTAACTATAATGGTGAATGAAAAATGAAGTTTACATTTCTTGTTTTTGTCGTTAGTTTCGAGGTATTTTGCAGTAGAACTATATTCAGTGTGCACTTTGGATACATTTACTGTGTGTAACCTTTGACAGTGACTTTGACACTTCGTATACGGGTTCAGGTCGTGTAAAGCGAACTTTACTCTTTCCAACGAACCAAATACAACCAAGTCATTTGTTTTAAATCTAAATTTTCCTCGCAATTTTTCTACATTTTATCACCGTTTAAACCTTCTCTGAACTTCACGAATGTGACATGAACATTTTCCTGAACATGTGTGCGTGATTTGCCCACTCTTTCCGCCCACTATCGAGCCGATACTTAGTCTCTGATGATACCTGTATAAAGCTACTGGGTCTAAAATACATACGATTTAAATTAATATGGTTTACATTAAGAGGTAAGTGATACGAATTTCACCGGGTCATCTAGTCGACCAGGCAATGCTTCGCAATTGCTAATGTGCTCTTGCTTTGAACGTCAAATGTGCAAAATTTTATCGCAATCGTACGAATGATATTGATATCCCAAAGAAAAGAGCTCTTTGTTTTCCACAAATTTCCCTATTTTCTGGCCAACTATTCCAAATTTTTACGTCACTCAAACCTTCCTCTCGCTTTGATCGTCGGAAGTGCAATATTTTATCGCAAACAGATGAATGGTATTGATATCCCATTGAAAACAGCTTTCAGTTTCTCAAGAATTTTCATATTTTCCGGATAACTTCCCCAAATGTTTAGTTCATCAGATCGTTCATCTTTCGTTGAACGTCAAATGATCAAAATTTTATCGCAATCGGATGAACGGTTCTCAACTTAGTGTTGAGTACATTTAGAAACACATGGAAAAAGTAACTTGGTTCGAATTTTGCGACTTTTCATTTTAACTGTCATTTTTTTACTGACAGCTTTTCCAAGACCACAATGAAAAAAAAAACGAATTACCCCTCTCCGTACAACCCTTTCTTGGTAAGCCGTACTCACCTGAGGCTTTTCCAACCATGTGATAATTTTTATTCATAAAAAAAAGCTTTCGGTTTTCCTACTTTCCGGCTGACTTTTCCAAATTTTTATTTGATGCGAAACTTCCTCTTGCTATCAGCATGAAATGTAAGAAATTTTATCGCAATTGGACGAACGGTATTGATAGCTCATTAGAAAAAGCTGTTTCAGTTTTACCCGAATTTCCTCTTTTCCGGACAACTTTTCCATATTTTATCAGTTTCAACCTTCCCTGGACTTACAGGAATATTTCAAGATTAAAATTAGCCAAATCGGTTCAGCCGTTTTAGAGTTTTAGCGAGACTAACGAACAGCAATTCATTTTTCTATATATAACGTTAATGTGTAGTGTTTTATATACTCCGCGTTCTTCGTGAATACGTGACTCACGCTACTTTGAGAACTCGGTGAAAGACAGATTGGTATGTTAATCGTCTCAGTAATATAGTCTGTAGCTAGCGACCGTAATTCTTTGTTATTTTATCCGAACACTTTGGCTTTTTATATATTGTGGTCGTGTTATCTATTTTCTATAAATTGTGGAATAGACCCCTTCCATTCCTGTTTGCAGTGTACGTAGACACCCTGTTCACATGGGCCTCCAAAACCGGGTTTCGTAAACAATTTCCCAAAACCTCTTTCGGTCGGTCATGAAAACACAAAAATTTATTCTGGAAATCCACGTCTGTAAAGCGGTTTTCCAGTTTTGCAATCGATTTTTGAGCCCATGTACACGCAACCGTGCCGGTCGCGGTGGCTGAGGGGAGTGAGGCGCTCCAGTCACGGTCTGCACGGTCACTACGGTCGGGGGTTGGAATCCCCCCTCGGGCATGGATATTTGTGCCGTCTTAGTGTTAGGTAGTTCATCTACATCTACATAGATACTCTGCAAAGTGCCTGACAGAGGGTTCATTAACCACTTTCATAACTTTTCTCTACCGTTCCATTCTCTAATAGCGCGCGGGAAGAAAGAACACCTAAATCGTTCCGTTTTCGATCTGATTTCTCTTATTTTATTGGGATGGTCATGTCTCCCTAAGTAGGTGGGTGCTTGCAAAATATTTTCACATTCATAAGTCGGTGATTGAAACTTCGCAAACAGATCACGCCGCAATGAATGTCTGATGAAAGCGTCAATGAAACTGATAAAATATGGAAAAGTTGTCCGGAAAAGAGGAAAATCGGGTAAAACAAACAGCTTTTTCTAATGAGCTATCAATACCGTTCGTCCAATTGCGATAAAATTTCTTACATTTGATGTTGATAGCAAGAGGAAGTTTCGCATCAAATAAAAATTTGGAAAAGTCAGCCGGAAAGTAGGAAAACCGAAAGCTTTTTTTTTATGAATAAAAATTATCACATGGTTGGAAAAGCCTCAGGTGAGTACGGCTTACCAAGAAAGGGTTGTACGGAGAGGGGTAATTCGTTTTTTTTTTTTCATTGTGGTCTTGGAAAAGCTGTCAGTAAAAAAATGACAGTTAAAATGAAAAGTCGCAAAATTCGAACCAAGTTACTTTTTCCATGTGTTTCTAAATGTACTCAACACTAAGTTGAGAACCGTTCATCCGATTGCGATAAAATTTTGATCATTTGACGTTGAACGAAAGATGAACGATCTGATGAACTAAACATTTGGGGAAGTTATCCGGAAAATATGAAAATTCTTGAGAAACTGAAAGCTGTTTTCAATGGGATATCAATATCATTCATCTGTTTGCGATAAAATATTGCACTTTCGACGATCAAAGCGAGCGCACATTAGCAATTGCGAAGCATTGCCTGGTCGACTAGATGACCCGGTGAAATTCGTATCACTTACCTCTTAATGTAAACCATATTAATTTAAATCGTATGTATTTTAGACCCAGTAGCTTTATACAGGTATCATCAGAGACTAAGTATCGGCTCGATAGTGGGCGGAAAGAGTGGGCAAATCACGCACACATGTTCAGGAAAATGTTCATGTCACATTCGTGAAGTTCAGAGAAGGTTTAAACGGTGATAAAATGTAGAAAAATTGCGAGGAAAATTTAGATTTAAAACAAATGACTTGGTTGTATTTGGTTCGTTGGAAAGAGTAAAGTTCGCTTTACACGACCTGAACCCGTATACGAAGTGTCAAAGTCACTGTCAAAGGTTACACACAGTAAATGTATCCAAAGTGCACACTGAATATAGTTCTACTGCAAAATACCTCGAAACTAACGACAAAAACAAGAAATGTAAACTTCATTTTTCATTCACCATTATAGTTACCATTATTAGTGCACGAAAAATTATTCCTTCAAAGTATATTTCTGTACGCACCCAACACAACCAAGTCATTTTACATGTTTTAAATCTACATTTTCCTCGCAATTTTTCCGCGTTTTATCACCGTTTGAAGCTTCCATGAACTTCACGAATGTGACATAAACATTATCCTGGACATGTATGCGTGATTTGCCCACTCTTTCTGCCCACTATCGAATCGATACTTAGACTATCTGATGCCTGTATAAAGCTACTGGGTCTAAAATACGTATGGTTTAAATTAATATGGTTTGTATTAAGAGGTAAGTGATACGAAGTTCACCGGGTCATCTAGTCGAGGCAATGCTTCGCAATTGCTAATATAAATATACTAATGCTTTGAACGTCAAATGTGCAAAACTTTTTTCGCAATCTTACGAATGATGCTGATATCCCAAAGAAAAGAGCTCTTTCAGTTTTCAACAAATTTTCCTTCTTTCTGGCCAACTATTCCAAACTTTTACGTCTCTCATACCTTCCTCTCGCTTTGATCGTCGAAAGTTCAATATTTTATCACAATCAGATGAATGGTATTGATATCCCATTGAAAACAAGCTTTCAGTTTCTCGCGTATTTTCAAATTTTCCGGATAACTTTCCCAAATGTTTAGTTCATCAGATGGTTTATCTTTCGTTGAACGTCAAATGATCAAGGTTTTATCGCTATCCGATAAACGGTTCTCAACTTAGTGTTGAGTACATTTAGAAACATATTGAAAAAGTAACTTGGTTCGAATTTTGCGACTTCATTTTAACTGTCCCTATTTTTTTACTGAAACTTTTTCGAGACTATAATGAACAAAATAATTACCCCTTATGATGCCTTTATAAAGCTACTGCGTCTAAAATACATGTGATTTAAATTCACATGTTTATATTAACCCATTTCTTCCCAGTGTTGTGCACACGCAACAATAAATTTTGCCTTACAAAATGCAGTCTTAGCTATACAAAATTAACCACATGTGTTAAAAGGCATTCACGAGCTCTCCATGTGTGTGTGTGTGTGTGTGTGTGTGTGTGTGTGTGTGTGTGTGTGTGTGTGTGTGTGTGTGTTAAAGTTTCACAATTACCTTAATATTTCGTAAAAAGATGCAAGCTTTATAAACATCAGACGATCTACATACACAAGAAATGTCAAGTTCAGCGTCACACAGTGTTTTTCAGTATTGCATGAGCGACACCATCAATGTGTAAGTCAGAGTTCCTATATAATAGACAATATTGCACAGTTTGAACAAATAGAAGAATGATCACAAAAGCTAAATTTTTCTATTTTTTTTTTTTTTTTTTTTTTTTTTTACTAGGAATCAGCGCAACATTATGAGTGGTGCAACAACACATACTGCTAGTTTGTAATATTTCAATTATTTTAAAGAGAACCTGATGACTAAATATAAAACTTTTTCACTATTTCTATTTTTGGGAAAAAATGGGTTAAGAGGTAAGTGATACGAAGTACACCGGGTCATCTAGTAACAGGATAAAAATGGTCACATAATACATTAAGTATAGCGTCATGAAAGTGGTGACTATAAACAGAATTCCTGTCAATCGAGTGTGTAAGAAGCTTAACAAGGAATATAGAGTGGGCCAACTTTCCATTCTCAGTGCAAAACAAAGACAATACGAGAGTAAAAATCAAACTGTGTTCCGAACACACGTGCGACATGAGAAGCACGAGAGGAAATGTAATAGAACACGTCTCTAATGCATACATCCTGTAAGAGCTGTTTCCCTTATCTGATGGAGTAACGTGTAAATTTGGGGCCAGCATTTGTGTAATATAAATTGGTCTCCATTAGCAGCTGCGCTGGCTATAGCACCAGAGTGACGTACCGTCAGCTGGCGCGGTGTCCACATCGGCGCCGTCGCTCGCCACGCACTGTGCGGACGGCTCCCGGAAAACAACGGAACCTCACAACGCCGCGCCCTCTGCTACGACGTTCGCGAAACACGTGCACCACTGCTTTCCAAAATTTCCTCATGGTGACACTCTCTTCTAGCTTACAGTTTTGCGCGACACGCTTTCACTAATATAAGTACACTAGCTGAAAACCCGGCGAAACCCGGGTATTTATTTATTTATTCGAACCTTGAGTTGGTACTTTCCCTATCCACTCTCTCTCTCTCTCTCTCTCTCTCTCGGTCCATCTCGTTCTTCCTAAAACCAGGTTACATTTATCAGAGAATATATAACAAATCACGGGTAAAAATGCACTCTTTTTGAAGAATCCAATCACGAAATTCAAAAATAATGGTTGTAATAATATCACAGATCGATTACTTCATGTAATGCGCGAAACGTCAAATCGATTTTTGTTAAAGAGATGTATTAAAAGAAATTTCTTTTTAACTGCTTTATTTATTTATTCTTATATTTACTTATTCGTATGCTTATCCTTACAGAGAAAGAGCTGAAGACAATGTAGCACGCATAGACAAAAGATATGGTCTGTGGTATGACGTTTCGCTGTACGTAACCTCCTTGCTATAGAGTCGCAATCGTCATCGCTGGTCTTCGATTTTTCTTATATAATTTGACAACTTTCAACGACCATATCTTCCACCCCCTTATAGCTTTCGGCATGTAACTCTTATGGTGTACAACGGGAGCCTTGGGACAACAATTACACACACACACACACACACACACACACACACACACACACACACACACCATTCGTTTGCGTTCTGTAGTTTTCGCTGCAGAGCGAAATATTAACATACACACTCACGTATAATTTTATATACACTGATAACTTTCCATCCCAATATACTCCACCCTTTTATCATAATGAAACCTCAAGCAACAATGCAACCAATAAAACCATTTTCAAAGAGTAAATATAATTTTCAAAGAATCATTATTGTTCCGCATTTCGCGTTATATTCTTCAAATTACTAAATATCTATCAGATCGCTATAAAACCGTACCTAAAATCTTCCTCGGGTATAAATTAGTAACTGTACAAATATTTAAGTCTCTGCGTCTAGTCGTTTGGACGTGATAAGCGTACACCGAACAGACATTCACATTAATATATATATATATATATATATATATATATATATATATATATATAGCTATCCGGTCGCCATAAAACAGTGTCTAAAGCCTTCCCCGGGTAGACATTAGTAACTGTACAAATTTTTAGCTCTTTATGTCTTGTGGTTCAGATGTGATAAACGTTCACCGAACAGACATTCACATTTATAGATATAGATATGGCAGAACTTAGATGGTTCTAGCGCGGGGGACGGAAATAAAGTATCGCTTAAATGTATTTTGTAAACAAAACTGAAATCCTCGTACGCATTGACATGTTTAATGTTGATCCTGACTGCAGCAATTACGTACACTCATCGCAAGAAAAGGAAACATTAGGAACTACGGAGATGTACAACAGAGTAACACCGCAGACAACAATGCCTAACTCACACAGTAATATTTGCTTCTTCTACATGCGACCCAACTTCCGAAACACGAAAACTGAATTTCGGAAATCGTTTTTCGCTGTCGTGTGTACACGTCAGGGCCAGATACGGTTTTGCTGGATCCATTTTGAACGGCATCTGGAAATTAGCTGCTCAGATTTCTGATTTAGACAGCACAGTGGCTGTTCCCTTTCAGTTCAATATTATCACATTATTTTCAGAAATAAAGAGGATGTATTGATGTTGTTGTTGTTGTGGTCTTCAGTCCGGAGACTGGTTTGATGCAGCTCTCCACAATACCCTATCCTGAGCAAGCCTCTTCATCTCCACATAAGAACGGCAACCTACATCTGTCTGAATCTGCTTACTGTACCCATCTCTTGGTCTTCCTCTGCGATTTTTACGCCACACACTTCCCTCCAATGCTAAATTCACAATTCCTTGATGTCTAAGAATGTGTCCTACCAATCTATCCCTTCTTTTAGTCAAGGTATGCCAGAAATTTCTTTTCTCTTCAATTCTGATCAATACCTCCTCATTAGTTACGCGATCCACCCACCTAATCTTCAGCATTCTTCTGTAGCACCACATTTCAAAAGCCTCAATCCTCTTCCTGTCCGCACTAGTTATCGTCCATGTCTCACTCCCATACAAGGCAACACTCCATACAAATGCCTTCAGAAAAGACTTCCTTAGGCTTAAATCAATATTCGATGTTAACAAATTTCTCTTTTTCAAGAACGCTTTTCTACCCATTGCCATTCTGCATTTTATATCCTCTGTATTGCGACAATCATTTGTTATTTTACTGGCCAAGTAACAAAACTCATCTACCTCCTTTATTGCTTCGTTTCCCAATCTAATTCCTTCAGCATCACCTGATTTCCTTACACTGCACTCCATTACCCTAGTTTTGCTCTTGTTAATGTTCATCTTATATGCACCTTTCAGCACACTGTTCATTCCCTTCAACTGATTTTCCAGGTCTTTTGCTGTCTCTGAGATTATTACAATGTCGTCGGCAAAACGCAATGTTTTTAATTCTTCACCCTGAACTTTAATTCCTTCTCCAAATTTCTCCTTGCTTTCCTTTATAGCTTGCTCAATGTACAAATTGAATAACAATGGAGAAAGATTACAACCCTGTCTTACTCCCTTTCCAACCACTGCTTCCCTTTCATGCCCTTCAACTCTGATAACCGCTGTCTGGTTTTTGTACAAGTTATTAATAACCTTACGTTCCCTATATTTTACTCCTGCTTGCTTCAGAACTTGAAAGAGTTTATTCCAATCAACATTGTCAAAAGCCTTCTCCAAATCTACAAAAGCTAGAAATGTAGGTTTGCCTTTTCTTAATCTATCTTCTAGGATAAGCCGTAACGTGAGTATTTCCTCCCGTGTTCCTACATTTCTCCTGAACCCAAACTGATCTTCCCCGAGGTCGGCTTCTACCGCCTTTTACATCCTTCTGTATATAATTCGTGTTAATATTTTGCAACCATGACTTATTAGACTGATGGTTCTGTAGTTTTCACACCTGTCTGCACCTGCTTTCTTTGGAATGGGGATTATAACATTTTTCTTAAAGTCTGAGGGTACTTCTCCTGTCTCATACATCTTACGCACCAGGTGAAACAGGTTTGTCATGGCTGGTTCTCCCAGAGACTTCAGTAGCTCTGAGGGAATATCATCTACTCCAGGGGCCTTGTTTCGACTTAGGTCTTTCAGGGCTCTGTCAAATTCTTCTCTCAATGCAGTATCTCCTATTTCATCTTCATCTACATCCTCCTCCCTTCCTACAATATTGTCTCGGAGTTCATTTCCTTTGTAGAGTCCCTCTATATACTCTTTCCACCTTTCAGCTTTCCCTTCTTTGCTGAGAACTGGTTTTCCATTAGTGTCCTTGATATTCATAGATCTGTTTCTCTTATCTCCAAATGTTTCTTTTATTTTCCTGTAGGCTGTATCTATTTTTCCCCTATTTATACATTCTTCCACATCCTTGCATTTGCCTTCTAGCCATTCCTGCTTAGCTATTTTGCACTTCCTGTCAGTCTCAATTCTTAGTCGTCTGTACTCCATTTTGCCTGTTTCATTTACTGCATTTTTATATTTTCTCCTTTCATCGATTAAATTTAGTATCTCCTGTGATATCCAAGGATTTTTTGTAGGTCTTGCCTTCCTACCTATTTTGTCCTCTGCTACCTTCACTATTTCATCTCTCAATGCTACCCATTCCTCTTCTACTGTTTTATTTTCCCCTGTTTCTGTCAATTGTTGCCTAATGCTCCCTCTGAAATTCTTAAGAACCTCAGGTTCCTTCAATTTATCCAGGTCCCATCTCCTTATTTTCCTACCTTTTTGTAGTTTCTTTAGTTTCAGCCTACAGTTCATAACCAACAAGTTATGGTCAGAGTCTATATCTGCCCCTGGGTATGTTTTACAGTTTAAAACCTGGTTCCGGAATCTATGTCTTACCGTTATAAAATCTATCTGATACCTTCCGGTGTCTCCTAGTCTCTTCCACGTATACAACCTTCTTTTGTGATTCTTGAACCAGGTGTTTGTTATAACTAAATTATGTTCTGTGCAAAATTCTACCCGGCGGCTTCCTCTTTCATTCCTTTTGCCCAGACCATATTCACCTACTATCTTCCCTTCCCTTCCTTGTCCTACTACCGAATTCCAGTCTCCCATAACAATTACGTTTTCCTCTCCCTTAATTGTCTGAATAATTTCCTTTAGCTCCTCATATATTTCTTCGATTTCCTCATCATCGGCAGAGCTAGTTGGCATATAAACCTGTACTACTGTTGTCGGTGTTGGCTTCGTATCTATCTTGACAATGATAAGGCGATCACTGTGCTGGTCATAGTAGTTTACCCGCATTCCTATTTTCTTATTCATTATCAATCCTACTCCTGTGATACCCCCAATTGATTTTGTATTTATAATCCTGTACTCACCTGACCAGAAATCCTGTTCATCCTGCCACCGAACTTCACTAATCCCCACTATATGTAACTTCAACCTATGCATTTCCCTTTTTAAATTTTCTAATTTTCCTACTCGATTAAGGAATCTAACATTCCACGCTCCGACCCGTAGAATGCCAGTATTGTCTTTCCTGATGATCACATCCTCCTGAGTAGACCCCGCCCGGAGATCCGAATGGGGGACTATTTTACCTCCGGAATATTTTACCCGAGAGGATGCCATCATCATATGTTCATACAGTAGAGCTGCATGTCCTTGGGAAAGGTAACGGCTGTAGTTTCCCCTTGCTTTCAGCCATTCGCAGTAGCTTTGTGGCAAAGCCACATTAGCTGATGTTACAAGGCCAGCTCAGTCAATCATCCAGACTGTTGCCCCTGTAACTACTGAAAAGGCTGCTGCCCCTCTTCAGGAACCACACGTTTGTCTGGCCTCTTCACAGATACCCTTCCGCTGTGGTTGTATGAAAAGTGATGAATTATTATTTAAGTTCTATTGTTAGGTTATTGCTTCACCACAACCTCGGAAGTCCCGACATATTCGGAAAACATTGATAAATATTTGTGACAAGTAAGAATATGAAATTTCTGGTACCATAATCTGTTAACATACAGGAGAAAAAATATTAACCCCTACCAGTGTTTGAACCAACGATCACTGCATTTAAAATACTCCTCTCCGTTAATCACCCGGCCATATTACAGACTAAACATCGCTACTGAATAGCTTTAGTCAGTGGACAATTGTGACTGCTTTTACAATCCGTGCCAGCTTTTACAGCCACTGTGTCATTGATTGACATTTAATTGTAAGAAACGCTGCCGAGGGGGACGTGGCTTCGATAGATCCATTAAAAACGCTCAGGTGCAGCTGCAGCTTTTTGAGAAGGAAAGCAGACTTCAGTGAAGCAGAGCCGGCGTAAGGCACGTGCGAAACGTGCGGCCGCACGGGGCGGCACTTTCCGAGGGGCGGCAAATCTGACGACCCCACTTTTGTAGGACAAACTCAACATTCATGCGCAAGAGGGGATTCGAAACCAAATCTCGGAGAGAGCGGCTTCGGAAACTGTGGCTTCGCGCCTCGACTACCTGCCGGCCGCCCCTGTAGAACAATGGGTGGGAGGGGGACTGATTTCTTTCTCACTACGATAGCAGCACCGTCGTGGTTACGGCAGAGGAACAGACAGGGCGATACACGCCAGTATTCTTATGAGTGGAGCGCTGCCTGTCTGTTACGCGCCGTGCGTTTACTCACAACTAATTTTGCAGAAGTCGAAATCTAATTTGGATATTCAAATGGAATATTCGATACTGCGGTTACATGTTAAGCCTGAAGCAATTTTGCTAAACACTTCAAAGGGAGTTTTCGAGTGTTGTATTCTTCCCGCTTTATGGAAAAAAATCGTTGAACATTACTACATCAAACATATCCAAAACCTACAATGGCTAGAAGTATACCGAATGGGTAAATACGCTGCGAGTAATTACAAGGGATAAAGACATTGGTTCTAAGAATGGCATAAGTTGGGTTTCGACCCATTTAAAAAAAAAATTTTCTATTCGTTTCTGAGTGATAGTCATACGTTTTGGTTTTTGAGCCATGAAAAACCTGTCTGCGCCAGCATGAACAACAATTAAATTCTGACCGGCACTATTGTTTGACAATACTACTCGCACACTATCACTTTTCCAACAAGTATTTACTGTATACAGTTTAACGTTGAATACATTATCTGTTAACAACGATTGAAAAATGTTTATTTACGTTAATTGTAAGTTCATGCCGTGCGAGATTAGCTGAGCGGTCTAAGGCGCTGCAGACATAGACTGTGCGGCTAGCCCCGCAGAGGTTCGAGTCCTCTCTCGGACATGGGTGTCTGTATTTGTCTTTATGATAATTTAGGTTGAATAGTGTGTAAGCTTAGGGACTGATGACATTAGCAGTGAAGACCCGCAAGATTTCATACATATTGGAATATTTTCGTAAATTCACAAGGCTTATTAAAATTAGCTAGATATCTTCAGTCAGGTTTGACTCCATTTATGAGCTAGGGCCCAGCAACTGTTTTGTACGAATCTGTAGAGAATATCAGTCGCAATTTTTGTTTTTATTTCCCAGATCTACATAGATGTCGGGCACAGTGTGGCTATTCTCAATGTTTAATGTTTACATCTATACCGTCATGCTGAACAGAACTGTCAACATGATGGTTTAGATGTAAGCACATATTAAAAGCTTTGAGACTGGCCACCCAGTAGCAAAAATATAGGTAGATCCGAAAAGTAAAAACAAAAATTGTGATTGTTCAAATGTTTGTATAGCTTATGGGACTTAACTACGGGGTCATCAGTCCCTAAACTTACAATCTACTTATGAACTGCCTTATGCTAAAGACAGAACAAACATTCATGCCCGAGGGGGGATTCGAACCCCCGACCGCAGCGTCCGAGCAGACCGTGACTGGCGCGCCGCAGACCACTCTGCCACTGCGGCCGGTAATTGCGATTGATTACTGACATTTCCCACAGACATGTTTAAATAAAAATCAACAAACGTTTTAAAAAACAGAAAAAACTAGGGAGGGGGGCGGCAATTTAGCAGCTCACACGGGGCGGCACTTGGGCTTGCGCCGGCCCTGCAGTGAAGGTTCGTTCAAGCAGCTGCCAGTTCCAGCAAACTGCGCATGGCAAGAGCTGTTATCGAGTATCAGCAGCAGCTCTGCGCATGCGCAGTTTGCTGGAATCTGGCAACTGGCAGCTGCTCGAACGAACCCTGAACCTTTGCTGAAGTAGAGCTGCCGCCTAGCGGCTGAACACGCAGTTAATGTGCACAGATCATTCCGTTAATACGTGATCTGTGGTGCACCGAATGAAGAGAAGGATGATTAGCTGCAGGCGAGTCTTCAGGGTAGTATGAAAAGAAGGATTTTTGTGTTATTTTATGACAAGTTTTTTTTCTTTCTTTTTTTGTTAAAGTGAATTTGTTAGTCTCGCGACACCCTTGATGCTACCACACTACACCCCAGGGTGTCGCGACACCCAGTTTGGAAAGCACTGACGACGGGTCCACACGTTGGAACCTAAGGTCGGGTTTCCATAGGCATGAATTTCATACACATGCATTTCCCCACCACCATTCCCTACATACGTAGCGTTTCCACAGGCCGATGTAGGAAACGCTGTTTACACGACTTTCAAGATGGCATCTAGTGAAAATTTTCGTGCGGGAGTTTTACACCTATTATCTGCAGAGTTTATACAGAAGTTGAGGAATTAAAAAAACAGCTACACTGCTACTGAATATAGACATGGCAATTTCGTAGGAAGCGTTTGAGGGCGGTAAAATAAATTGTGAATCAGCTTTTAGTAGGTTGTCATGCTAATGTTAGCCATGACCTCGGAAATTGCTGTTTGAAAACTGTCACAATCAGAATAATGGGAAAAATATTTCGTTTTGACCATGAAATAAATAATGAACGCTATTATTGCTCTATGGTGTGCAGGTCTTGCATTTACCCTTATATAATCAGTAAATTGCACTCGCAACGCGAACATTTCGCTGCCAACAAAGCACAGTGTCGCCGCTACTTGACATTTAACCAAATTGCAAACCTTTTCAGCCATATTTCTGATACTATACAAAAGTTAAAACACCTATGAGAGATACCTATATTGACAGCTTAATAAGAAAAAATGTTTTATTTGAGGCACCCACTATCCAAGAAACAATATTTCATATATCTGTGGTACATTCTCTAGGCATCAATTTGTGTCTTAATTTGTGTTTTTTTACGTTTTAAATATATAGACTGACATTCCTTGGCAAATAAATGACACACACTGGCAACAAATCGTTCACTGTTTTATCACTGTAGGGGCCTATACATTTTCGTTACTTTTTGTGTATGATGTATTACGCGAAAAGTTTTACTACCCCTGTCATGGTTT
Source organism: Locusta migratoria (assembly GCA_026315105.1). Taxonomy (NCBI): domain Eukaryota; kingdom Metazoa; phylum Arthropoda; class Insecta; order Orthoptera; family Acrididae; genus Locusta; species Locusta migratoria. Next base: position 16,048,410 of record CM048753.1, on the reverse strand, counting down.
CATTAAGTCACACTAATAAAACCGAAAAATAAACCATTGTTGTTCTGCGTAATTGCTCGTCATTATATAGGAATACCAAAATGACGAGGTCGCAGTTCAGTTGTAAGTATGAGAATCCTACCAGAATTCTGACGAAAAGCGTTCAAGCAGTTCAAGCTCCAAATACGTCATCGTAGCTGCGCATGCGCAGTAACGCCTACTTGCTTGCGCTTGAAAGCAGCTCTCTGGCAGCTGCTTAAACGAACCTCTAAAGAATAAGGATGAAAGCAGTCGATAAAAGTCGATAGTATTGATTTAATACATAATACTAGACGCTGTTTCGATTGGAGAGTCTGTTAAAATAAACGCCTCGTCAATTCATTGAGATTGGTGATGATGAAATGCTGTAATTCCAGAATGAAACTTTCACTCTGCAGCGGAGTGTGCGCTGATATGAAACTTTCTGGCAGATTAAAATTGCGTGCCGGAACCGGGACTTGAACCTGGGATCTTTGCCTTTCGCGGACAAGCGCACTACCGACTGTGCTATTCCGACACGACTCACGATGCCGCCTAACAACTTTACTTCCGCCAGCACCTCGCCTCCTACTTTCCAAACTTCACAGAAGCTCTCCTGCGAACCATGCAAGACTAGCACTCCTGGAAAGTAGGAGACGAGGTACTGGCGGAAGTAAAGTTATGAGGCGGCATCGTGAGTCGTGTCGGGACAGCACAGTCGGTAGTGCGCTTGCCCGCGAAAGGCAAAGGTCCCAGGTTCGAGTCCCGCTTCCGGCACACAATTTTAATCTGCCAGGAAGTTTCAAATGCTGTAATTTTTAACGGAACGTAAAAAAAAAAAAAAAAAAAAAAAAAAAAAAAAAAAAAAAAAAAAAAAAAAAAAAAAAAAAACCGAGGCGTTGAATCTGACGTTTGTCTAACATATTTAGATGAAGTCTGGTGAAACCGGGCTCCAGTAGGTTCGTTCAAAGAGCTGCAGCTTCCTGCAGCAGCAAAGCGGGCACTACCGCGCATGCGCAGTACCGATGACGTCATCAGGCTGCAGCAGCTGCAGCCTTGAAGCTGCAGGACGCTGCAGCCGGGAGCTTCCTTGAACAGCCGGTAGGCTGCAGCAAGCTGCAAGATTGCTCTTTGAACACGAATTTCCGTACTGCGCATGCGCGGTAGCAGCCCTGCAGCTCCTTGAACAAACCCCTAAGATTCGTTCAAAGAGATCCAAGGCTGCTACCGCGCATGCGCAGTACGGAAATTAGTGTTCAAAGAGCAATCCTGCAGCTTGCTGCAGCCTAACGGCTGTTCAAGGAAGCTCCTGGCTGCATGAGCTGCACGGAAAATTTCCCCCTTCAACCTGATGACGTCATCGGTACCGCGCATGCGCGGTAGTGCCTGCTGCAGCCCTCAGCTGTAGCTTCGTTCGAAGAGTTGCTTTCTGTCTACCGCGCACGTGCAGTACGAAAATTCGCGGTTGAAGAGCGGCTGGCCCTGAATCTAGCTACTTGAAGAGGGGCGCCAGCTGTTCGAAGAGCTGCTAGCAAACAGAGCCAAGCAGCCAGATCCTGCCCGAGGAAATTTTTCTGGCTGCCAGATTCGCGCATGCGCGTAGCTCTATTTGTAGTGAGGCTATATGACGCTCCCTTGTTCAAAATGCTTTAGTGAAATGCGAAGCTGTATATTTCGCAAGTAGTATACTGTGCTATAGTGTATATATTTTTCTATATATTGTGTATCTTCCATTTAAGTATACATTTAAACGTATTTGTTTTGTGACGAAACCCATCTCATGTAATTTTGTAAATGATAAGTGATGAATAAACAAATCAGATCAAACGTGATGTAAATAACTTTCGCGCCATTGCTGTTCATTCATCTGTCTTTTCACGCTACACTAGCGAAGGTAGCAAAAAGGCTAAATAAAACGAGATGGGTGTTCGAAGAGCCCAAACACCAAGCACAAACACATGACGTCACCGTTGCTGCGCATGGGCAGTAGCGCCTGTTTGGTGGCTCTCCAAGTAGCTTTCTGGCAACTCTTCGAACGGACCCTCTTTGAACGAATCTATGGTGGTGAGCGCTCGTCTTTGGTGAGTGTGCCACTAGAGGGCGTTGTGAGGCCTGCTGCTCCCCGCGGCCCTGAAGCACACTACCGCGGCTAGAGGCAGACGATGTAGCCGCCGCCCCAGCCGACAGTACGGTACGTGTGCGCCAACTGCCTGCTAGCGGTGTGGATCTCGCCTTCTCCTAGCCTTGCGCACGGCCAACCGATGCGGCAGGTTGCTTGTGTGCTCTGGTATTTTGGCTCAACAACCTTCCGTTTTTCAGAAAATTGCCCCTAAATGTTATGACGAGCAATCGACTCATAATTGGCGGTATCGACGTATGACTGTAAATAGAGTAGTTTTGATTTGTTGAAAATATTTGCCAACATCGATGTTCAGTATTTTATTTCATACTAGCTGTGAACCCGGCGTTCCCCGGGTACCGCGGCGGAGCTGCCGAGCGCATTGAGGCGCTATGCTACGATGCGCGAGGACGTTCTCCATCGGGGGTTCGAATCCCCCGTCGGGCATGGATGTTTGTGTCGTCTGTAGTATAAGATAGTTCGTAAGTAATTTGTAAGTTTAGGGACTGATGACCCCCACAGTTAAGTCCCTTAAGCTTAACATTTTAACATTGTTGCGCGGTGATTATTTTTCCTAGACTCTCGTAGTCCATATCCCCTTCCCTCTCTCTGCATCCAAGAGGTATGTCCACAAAATGCTCCGTTTGGTTATATAAAACGTGTACACACATAGAAATACTTACTGTACAAAAATATACAACTATTAAACTACTTTTCTACATAGCTTCCGAAATTTTGTAGGCATTTGTCATAGCGTGGTAGAAGTCTTTGTATGCTTTCTTCGTAGGTGTGTATTCAACCATGTGGTAACATGTTTTCAGCTAGTCATCATCGCTGAAGTGTTGACCACCATGGACAGGTTTTAGGTGTAAGAAGAAAGTCGCTAGGAGCGACACTGTACTGAGGATGATCAAACACGTCCCAGTGAAATTCCCGTAAGAGTTGTTTGGTCACATTCGCCTTGTGAGGTCGAGCGGCATCGTGAAGAGAAGACTCATCTCCTCTTACTCCTAAAATCTATCCTTGGTGGTCAAAACTTCAACGATGATCAGCTGAGAGAACATGTTTGCCACATGGTTGAATACACAGGTGGCAACCTATGAAGACAAACTTGTCCCAAGCTATGTCAAGTGCCTACAAAATTTCGGAAGTTATGTAGAATAGTTGAACAGTTGCAGATTTTTATACAATAAATATTTATTCCGTATCTCTTCATGTTTGTTTTATATAACCGAACGGAACTTATTTTGTGGATATACCTCGTATTTTTCACCCATCTGTTTCCACCTTTCTCTCTCTCGGCAAAGTTTTCTGTAAGGTTTCCTGTCATGCACCATACGAACATTTGTGTACCCAGTGATCTTCCCCTTGGTTTAAATGTAGTCTGCAAATATTGATAAAGATTGGAGCATTATGTAAAATTCAGTAAGTTTAGTACCCTCCACCACGAACCGAACGAAATTTTATACTGACGCTGACATTATCTTGTTTTTTTTTTTAGGTAATGTGCAAAATTTCATCAATATCGGAACAAAACTATAGACTTCAATAAAAACGCACTTTGTTGTTCTCAAATATTCCAGTTTTATTTCATACAACCCTCCGGAGACCGACAACAAAAAAGATTTGCCAAATCTGTCGAGCCATTTTTAAGTTGCAAAATACCCCTCATGTAGCGTATGAAACGTAAGGTAGACGGTGGCCTTCCTCTTGTTTTGAAGGTCAAGCGTGCGAAATTAAAGATCGGAATGAAACTGTAGATTTCGTGAGTCTGTACTACAAGTGTGCTCCGCCATGCACCTATCATAAAATACTTTCTTGGCTGACGTTTTCTACCTATAAACTACATTCCTGTCAAATTTCAGCTTCATAGGTGTAGTTTTAGAGATTTCGTAATTAGTCTGTGTCATGTTTTTATATAGACAAATTTAAAAAAAGATTGCTCAATTTTGGATGCAAGGGAATGGAGACTTGCAAAAATAGTAACATGCAAATCTGCAATGCAAACTTTGATACAAGGTCATGCCTGATGCGACAGTTTTACGGTATCCACAGCGAAACTGTTGAGCGTTAGACTTCTATTCGTTTCATCATTTTGCGGGGTGGTGTCAGATACAAAACTCTTTATAATCATCAGAAATTACATGCAAACTACTCCCATATTACAATAATTGACGCATAAATCTGCGTATTTTCATGCGGTGGCCTCTCATTGACGTCCTGAGCTATGTGTCGTGCTCTTTTGTTTTGGGCCAGGAACCTTCGTGGGAGTATGGTGAATAGTTCGTCAAAGTTTTGTTGCAATGGGATGAATGGCATACGAACACAGAGGACATACATTCATTTTATATATGTAGATAACCGGTTTCGATAAACGGATAAAATCTAGTCTGATACCGCTTTAACCAATGACGCCACATGACGTCATACGTTGAGATACTACACATGTTCACCACAACATGGTATCGGTATTTACATTTCACCTAAGTAGGTCAAATCTACTTAACGATGCCACCTCTTCAAAATACATTTAATTAGGTAATTTTAAAGAAAGCTTGCACTCGAAGTTGTACGGCCTGAAATGATACATGTATATCGAACATACAACGGTAAATAGATTGAGTGTTTCTAAACAGGAGATTCGGGTGCTACGCGCCCTCACGTACAAAAAATTCTTGTTTAATCTATACCGAACCTTCTACAGATAACTTTGTAAAAGTGAAAATTAGGTTAGGTATAGGTCAAACAAGACCTAAACCTTGGAAATATCGAATAACACCAAAAGGATAATACGCCACTTAGGTGTTGTCAAAAATATCAGTGACAGGTAAACAGTGAGTACTGAAACCACACGCCGTACGGAATGACGTAAGACAAGACGCCATTGGTCAAAGCGTTATCGGAGACTAGATTAGACCCGGATAAACTTACCATGGTAATGCCAGGGTTGGGAATTGAACTTCGGGCTGTTGCGGCGCGTTTGAAACACTACCCCGTAATGTTAATCTGCCCCCAGCTAGATGGTCAGACTTTGGGTCCTATGTTATGAACTTGTACGTCCGCTCTGCGAACCGAATAGCGCGATGGCCGAAATCGTAGCTGGCAAGTGTAACAAGCCAGAGGTTGAGTTCGAATCTTCAGCCTTTGATTTTTCATTATTCCATTTTCTGATTCTTGTTCATTTAACGGATCAATCTCTTAACTGAATGCTTATATGTAAAATATTTTTAACAATTCGTGCTTCGTATTTTCATAGTATTTGCTTTTCTTGATTGGAAAAATATACAACCTCGCTCAAATTGAAATTGTTATTTCAGCATGTTGAATATTTGCGTCCCACTTCTCTTCAACATATTCGTACGTTGTATATTTAAAGAAAATAATTTGGACGGAAAAAATAAAAATGTTGAAATAACACAACTTTTCAAGGTAAAAGGGAAGTCTGAGTCCGCGAGTGGTGCTTCATGCATAGATGTTGGTAATGGCGGGATGAATGATGCAGGAGAAGACGCCCAATCAGATTCCAAGCTTCATGTGTTGTGAATTTGGCCTTTCTTCACATGCACTACTTTTCCGTTCAGATTTAATAATTTCTTCTAACGTAAATTTAATTACGTGTTTCTCTCTCAAGTAATACGGCGACAGTAATTTTCCCAGAGCCTTTCAATGCGTGAATAATGAATGTTATTAAAGTTAGTGTTCACTTCCCTAAGAAAAAACCAGATGTCAGGTAATTTGGAAGAATCTGTATCTGAGTTCCGGTTCTGAACCGGAGATTCGGGCGCTACGCGCCCTCACATACTGAAGAAATAAAAAAAAAATAAAAGTTTAACCTATACCTGATCTTCTCAGGGCTACGCTGCATTTCAATTTAAGTGAAAGAATGTTTCGAACACAGTTTGACTTTTTTTAACACGCTATTGATAACTTCAAAACCAACAGGCCAGCGCAGCCTTAAGGTTAGGTACATAGGTTACACAAGAAGTTTTCTCGTAGTAGCGCCTGAATCTCCGGCTCAGAACGCTGTGTAATTTCGCTCGTAAAGGCTGCGAAAATCATGCAATCACCACAACTAAAATCACTGAAAATAATTAAGACTACATAGTACAGCCAGTTCGGTCAACCTCCATTACAGAACGTAAATATAAATCCCACATTTATTGCAATTTTGATCTAAAGATGTTTACATCCACTACGCCGATTTGTTCACAAACCATAAAAAAGCTATTTGTTATTGGCCGCGCGAATGTGACTGCTGATTGGCTCCGGCGTCGTTGCCAACGTCCAAACATGAAACGCAACTGGCGGACTCTTAAACTGCACTACAGTCCTTTTCATTGTCAGCGTGGTTGTGTATTTTTTAGAGTAAATTAGTACTATGAAAATACGAACCAAGAATTGTTAATATTTTATATATCAGTATTAATCAATTGACGTATTGATCAAATGAACAAGAATCTTGAAAGAACTCAATGAAAGAAAATCGAGGGCTGAGGATTCGAACTCGGAACCTTTGGTTTGTACACATACCAGCTACGAGCTCGGCCCCAGCACCATTCGCTTCAGAGCCGCCGTACATATGTGGAGCTCCTAAATACCCAGGCTGAGCCGTCCATATTTTCCCCAACATGGTTGGAATCGCGCTGCACCAACAGCATAGAGGCGCACGTCCTATCATCTTTCACAAACTATTTCACGAAAACTAATTAGTAGAAAATTTTATTTTTTCGCTACTTACAACATATATCAGCTTTGCGACGAAATCGGCATGATTTCGTGAACAGCCATAGTTAGTAAGATATTGGCTTTGAAATAACAGTGCTAGGTTAGGAAACGTTTGCAGTAAAAAAAATAATGGCTGCTATTGATGCTCCGTTTGGTGCATGTTACACCATATGTTGCTGCGGATGAAATTTTCCTGGCGTAACGAAATTTCTATTAACTTAACAGGAGATCTTTACCTTTCACTCAAATTGCTAAAATTTATTTTATGTAGCGCACTCATTTTCGATACCGATAAGGCCAGCATGAAATATATTGCGTCTCATACATGGTTAGAGGTATCAAAATATTTTGGCAAATAAGATGCGAAGAGGGGCGTATTTTGCCATATGGTTACTGCGCAAAACTGTAAGATTTTGTTTGAACGAAAAAAGGTTAGGGATTTATTAATCAGTGTACAGGTATTCCTTCATCAGTCACAGATGTTTTTCTTTCCTTGTTGTTCCAAAGTGTTTCAGACCTACTACTCAGTTAGCAAACACTAATAGGAGTTACATTTCCTTAAATTTAACGCCTAGCAGTAACAGAACGAAAGGTACTAAATCTAATGTGGATTTTATGCGAGAATACTAGAAAATGAGATACCATGAATCTCTACACTACCTACTGAGCTGACTTTTTTCTTCACATAGTAAAGCATTCTGTATAAAGAGATATTTACGATGTCCTTTTTATATAACTGAACAATTGAAATTGAATATTACATACACAGCACTTTTGTAGTTTGCAACTATTAAATTTAATGGGTTAAGAAGTCAGTACCAGTGTCTTCGAGGATGGACATTATGCATTAACATCCTGTGCCTAATTATTAGGAGCTCTAATACTGAAGACGATGTATTACTAGACGGGAGGGCGGATCCCAGTACGTCATATTTAACATTCTCAAGTTGTAGATTTCTCACATAGTTCCTGTTTGGAGAGGATGAAAATTTGATGTATTTTGAACATTTCCTTCGTTTAATGTGTGCACCTAACTTCAACAGAAAAAAGTTCCTCGCATGTCGAAAATTCCGTAACGTCGTCAGTAAGTGCATGTTCGTAAACGGTCAGTATATCCTCTTAATAAACAATTACCGCAAATGAAACTAAAATGAAAATGTAGTGTAGTCCTTCACAACATATTCATGAAAACTGTAGGTTCATACAGCGAGTAGTTTGCGAGTATGAGCGAGTCGAATGAAACGTGAGATAACGCGTGAGCTTTCGTCCGGAATGTGGCAAGTACTGCAGCTTGGGGAAAAATGGCGGACAGTTCAGCTCCGGTTTATAGGAGTCTTATACAGATGTATAACGTAGGGGTAAAATTGTCGGAGCGTTTTTCTCGTGTCTGGCCATCTGGTTGAGTGGTTGGAGCATTGTCACTCTCTGGGGCAGTACTGCAAACACGCCCCGTCCCTTATCGAATTTCATTTCCCAACCCTGGTACTCCCCTCGTAAGATTATCGAAACTGGAAAACTGAAATAAAATATTTAACAGCGATCTTGGAATACGTATTTTTCAAATAATTTAGAAGCCCCCTCCCGCGTCTTGGTTTGAAAACTGCCAAGCACTTTTCATCATGTGCATACTTTTCCATAAATCGAGGAAAGTAGCTTTTAAAGCTACCTCTTGTTAGGACACGGTAAATGCTTTTTGCCGAAAACGCCGATAGCGCAACGGCTAAGGTAACTGGCTGGGGAAGCGGACGATCGGAGTTCGAATCTCCAGGAAACTGCAGTTTCTATTCCTTCAAATAGTTTTCCTATCAGAATTTTTAACGAGGTTAAATTGTACGACGCTTCTCGGCGGGCTGCGGTGGTTATGTTGGCACCAATGGTAATGACGGCACCTCAGATCACCAATGTTTCTTCTTGACAACTTCGATTAAAACGAAAACATTTTTTTTTCTTCTGAACGGACAAGGGTATATACAAGAAACTGCCAACCAAAGAGCAGGTACAGTATTAATTTTGCTGCGATTGAAACGAGCAGCTATAACATTCTCTCTAGCTCGTGAAAAATATTAACGCAATTCTGCACTTCATTGTTAATCTGTTGCAACCGTAAGCAGTGGAGTCCGGCGAGAAGCGTCGTAAAATTTTACCTTTGAAATGGGGGTTAAGGTAAGTAACGCAGTACGGTGTAAATAATAATAATAATAATAATAATAATAATAATAATGACAAAGAAATTTCCCACAAGACGTGAATTAGTAGAAAATTTAAGCCCCGTCAAATGAAAACACAGAAGAATAATGCGAATTCCTGACGGGTGACCACAAGGACTTAAATGTAAACCAAGTTTGATTTTCGCCAACTCTTGGTACAGAACGGACGGAAATTGCAACCATGAGATTCTTGGTGCCGCGAGAATATTTCTAACGTTTATATGACAAGTAATAACCATATAATTGTTCGAAGAAACGCGAAGAGTTGAAAATCCGAAGTGACCAGGAATAACATTTCAGTTTACTATCGCAAGTAGTAAGATTTATTTCCTACCTTGTAATACTGATTGGTTTACTTACCTTAACCTTCCTACCCCTAGCAATTGAAATACGGAAAAATATAAATGAGAATTATATACACTAGGTTGAAAAAACGAGATGAAAACCCGCTTGGTCGTTGGGCTATCGGTAAAGGTTTTATACGCGTAGGAATAATTCCTCCGTACTTAATTACGACATACCTTACCTTAAAATACGTGTTTTTCAAGTGTCTTTCAAGCGCCGGTACATGTAATCTGCCCACTTTTGTGATATTGAAGCACAAATACAAAATCCGCCAAATACGGCACATTTGCTTCCGATCGCCTGAATTGGAGGCTACGCAACGCGATGTTTATTTGTTGCAGATCACGTGATTGTCAGCCAATGGTAACCAAACCTTACCGCCGCGGCAACATGCAAATAATTTTTGACGGAAAATAAATATGCGGTAATGTGCTTTATAAACGAAAGCACGCGATGTCTACAAGATTTGAAAATAAGTGTTAACATGGAGTTGCACTTAAATTTTCGAAATCACTTCATTACACTAAGACAGATGATAAAATAAATAGAACATGCTATACCTGCTCTATGATTGACAGGTTCTTGTATGTACCCTTGTTCGGTCAGTAATAGTAATTGGTCTTGTAAAATGACGATTTAGAATCACTTTATCCTGTTAAATATATAGTACTATAGCATGTTTATTTTATATGTAAGAAAGTCAACTAATTCCAAACCTTCATTTTATGATTCCATTAACTGTTACTGACCGGACAAGGATACATACAAGAACCTGTCATAGATCACGTATAGCATGTTTTATTTTATCGTCTGTCTGAAAATGTAATAAAGTGATTTCGTAAATGAATTAACAAACTTCATGTTAACACGTTAATTTTCACATTTTGTAAGCATTACGCGGTTTCGTGTGTAAAAACATTACCGAATATTTAATTTCCAACATCAAAAATTATTTGCATGTTGCGTGGCGGTAAGGTTTGGTTACCATTGGATGACAACTCTTCTTTCAGCTGTGATTCGCTGACATATCACGTGGTCTGCAACAAATGAAAGTTGGATTGCGTAACCTCCAATTCAGGCGATCGGAAGCAAATGTGCCGTATTTGGCGGATTTTGTATTTATACTTCAATATTACGAAAGTGGGCAGATTAAATGTAAAGGCGCTTGAAAGGCATTTGCAAAACACGTATTATAAGGTAAGGTATGTCGTAATTAAGTACGGAGAAATTATGCCTACACGTATAAAATATTTAAGCGGCAGTTCAAAACTTTTTCCTTGAAATTTGGAATAGTTTGCGGACCATATACATAACGATCAAAAATGCGTTATTTACAATTATCCATCGATCCCGTCAATTTTGATTTTATTGCATGTTCTAACTTTCAGGCGTTATTTTCTCAATCGGGCGGTTGTTGAGTCAAGAATATTAGTCTGCAGTTTTAGGTTGTTCACAAGTGACCTGCCAAATATGAGCTCAATCACTTGGCCGTATCAGAGGTATTTACCTTATTAGAGCAAGGTATTGAAGTGATGGGCAAAACTTTTAACGTTAATAACTCCTTAAGATAAAAAAAAAACTGTTGGGGACTGTGATTTAAGCCGGATTCTCACTGGGATTAAAATATAGTTTGAGTCCCGGACTGGTGCTTCGCGTCTATATGTTTGTAACTGCTAGACGGCAACCAATCACGAGTCCAGTTCGCGCGGCCAATAGGATTATTTGTTTCATGTCTATTGAATTTGTGTCAGTTTTGAAATTGCTGTAAGCCCGATTTCTTTATGACTTTGTGATCTCGTGATTAAAGATAATGTTTGTTAGATATCGATGTAGTTTTAGAGGGCAGTGTTGCAGGAGGATAGCTGATTTACTGACCGGACAAGGGTACATCGATAACCTGTCAACCATAGAGCAGGAACAGCGTTAATAAATTTCCGCAAATTTGTCGCGAATTCAGAGGACAGTGTTACGATGAGACAAAGTGCAGTAGGTAGGGTTGCCAGATTGAACTCGAGGCAGGCCTAGAGACCAGACGTGCCCCCCTCCCCCTTGGCCAATGACTCACCGTACCCCCCCTCCCAACTGCGACCAACTTCCCCCCCCCCCCCAAACCAGGATTACACGTGAATTCTAAAAAAAAAAAAAAAAAAAAAAAAAACACCCTAATCATCTCCTCCCTCCCAGCAAGTAAATGAGTGCATATTCTGCACCTACACACACTCATCAGTATCGACTTTTTGTAGCCACTCTTTATAATTTTCTTTCTGCAACCATTCTTCACGGAACGAACTTAGATATCGTCTCTTCATTTCACTGTTATTACTCACTAATCTGAGTTAATGTAAGCTTGTCTGTTCTCACACGATCCGAGTATTCCAAAAATTGCCGGTAAACTGATAATAAAAAATGAACGAACGAACACAGACGTCGCCAGTTGACACGTTGCCGCAACAGTGTTTGCTTAATAATGCGCTAGCCGATTACTACCGACGCAACAATGAAAAGTTTTACTGGAAGAACAGAAAAGTAGCGTTTTGTTGCAATAAGAAATTGACATTTATATAAAGTTATTCATAATTACTAGAGGAGCCGGCCGTGAATGGCCGAGCGCACTGAAGCGTCTTCCCCCGGTGCGCGAGGCTGCTCCCGCCAGACGTTCGAATCCCTCCCCCGGGCATGGACGTTGTGTTCGTCCTTAGTTTGTTACGTTAAGTTCGATGTAGATCGTCGCTACATGAGCATAGTACTTAAAAATGTCGTAAAAAAAGCTATGATGGTTACATTCAAGCCCGGAGATGAGTCATTGGCCCGTAGACCCGGAGAATTCATTCCAAGCCCGGGCACTCCGGCGGCGCCCGGAGATCTGGCAACCCTAGTAGTAGGCGAACATTCGTGACGAGAAAACCTGTAAAATTCACGTCCAGCATGAGCAGGTATGTGATAGCATCCCTTTGTCTACTACTATTATTTGTTTACAAACCATAAAAACTAAAGCTGTTTGTTATTGGCCACGCGAACGCGACTCCGGATTGCCTTCATTTGTCTCATTCATCGCGCAGTTACCAACGTCTACACGCCGAGCACTAGTCGCGGACTCATAAACTAGACTTTAACCCCTACTGGCATAAATTTGTTACTCATACATCCCCCCCCCCCCCCAACAACACTCCCGCAGTAGGAAACACGGTTAAATTGTACGACGCTTCTCGCCGGGCTGCAGTGGTTATGTTGGCACCAATGGTAATGATGGCACCTCAGATGACCAATGTTTTTTTCGAGACAACTGCAATTAAAACGATTTTTTTTCTGAACAGACAAGGGTACATACAAGAACCTGTCGACCATGGAGCAGGTACAGTATTAAATTTGCTGCTAGTGAAAGGAGCAGCGATAACATTTACTAAGTAGCTCGTGAAAAATATTATCGCAATTCTACAGTTCATTGTTCAAATGTTGCCAACATAAGCACTGGAGCCCGGAGAGAAGAGTCGTAAAATTTTACCGGGAACATTATTTCAGCGTCTTTCTACATAGCCGCTAGTGAAATTTTTCTTGTTGTACACCTTTTAGCTGTAGACTCAAGTTAATGGAGAAGAAACAGATGCATTAATGCTAACTTCAGAAGTGAGGATCTGGTAGGAAATGTCTGGCGGTAAAATAGGATAAAATTTCAGTAATGGCAGCGACGACGTAATTTTCTATTATTGGCAACGACTTTAAAAACTGAATCACATTTAATGAGAGAAGGAAAGCTCTTTTTGATCATAAAATACTATAGCTGCTCTGTGGTTAACCGGGTCATGTATGTACCGCTGTCAGATCAGTAAATTACCTTCAAGCGAACATTTTTCTGCCAACATAAGCAGTAACGCTAATACTGATTGACCCGATATCGCCAGTCTTTCACCAATGGCGTTACTGGCGGGGACATACTAAATAGAAAAAAGGCGGAAAACTTGCCGAAACAAAAAGACTCATAAAAACTTTGCATTGCACACAACAAACTTCTTTGCAATAGCGTTCTGTCAGTTAATGTTATGAATATCGACGTTTAAAATGTTCAGGGTTTTTTAATTATAACAGGTGTGGTTAAGTTGATGGGTGAACGTAAATTTGTATTGTAAAAAAGTAATGTCATATTCGTAACGAATGGGAAATATTTCTTTAGTCATAAACACTCAGACGTCAGGGTTCAATGCAAACGCGAGATATCGCGCGTTTCAATTGACACGCTATCGTAAGATTTAACCCAATTTTGGGATCATTTTGAGCCATGTATCTGGTACTATAAAAAAGTTAAATACCTGTGAGATAGCACCGTATTATATTAAGTTACATGTGGTTACTGTAGCTATTGCAGTAGGCTACATATATTGCATTCTGAATAGCACGATTACGTTTTTACACCATGTTAACAATTCATCAAAGATAAATCACAAAGAATGTTTTATACGGATACTATCTACAGTGCTCAAGTAAGGTTTTCGTGTCAATAGTTAAGGTTTAGCTTCATTCTTCTAAAGGATAATATAGTCGCTGAAGTCTTATGGTCTTCAGTCCGGAGACTGGTTTGATGCAGCTCTCCACCCTACTCTATCCTGAGCAAGCCTTTTCATCTCATAAGAACGGCAACCCACGTCAATTTGAATCTGCTTACTGTACCCATTTCTTGGTCTCCCTCTACGATTTTTACCCCATACACTTCCCTCCAATGCTAAAATCAAGATTGCTTGATGTCTAAAAATGTACTACCAAGCGATCCCTTCTTTGAGTCAAGGTATGCCAAAAATGCCTTTCCTTACCAATTCTGGTCAGTACCTCTTCATTAGTTATGCGATCTACCCACCTAATCTTCAGCATTATTCTGTAGCACCACATTACAAAAGCCTCTATTCTCTTCCTGTCGGCACTGCTTATTGTCCATGTTTCACTCCCGTACAAGGCAACACTCAACACAAATGCCTTCAGAAAAGACTTCCTTACATTTAAATTAATATGCGATGTTAGCAAATTTCTCTTTTTCAAAAATGCTTTTCTTCCCATTGCCATTCTGCATTTTATATCCTCTGTACTGCGACCATCTCATGTTATTGTACTACCCAAGTAACAAAACTCAACTACCACCTTCATTGTTTAGTTACCTAATATAACTCCTTCAGCATCGTCTGATTTTCTAAGACCGCATTCCATTATCTTCGTTTAGCTCTTGTTAATGTTCATTTTATACGCTCTTATACACAGTCCATTCCATTTAACTGCTCTTTGAGGTCCTTTGCTGTCTGACAGAATTACTGTCATCAACAAAACGCAATGTTTTTATTTCTTCACTCTGAACTTTAATCCCTACTCCAAATTTTTTCCTTGCTTTCCTTCACCGCCTGCTCGATGGACAAATTGAGTAACATCGGAGAAAGGCTACTGTCTTAATCCCTTCCCAACTAATGCTTCCCTTTGATGCCCTTAGTCAAATAACTGCGGTCTGGCTTTTGTACATGTATATAATTCCCTGTATTTTACCCCTGATGACTTCAGAATTTGAAAGTGTATTCCAGTCAACATTGTCAAAAGCTTTCTCCAAATCTACAAAAGTTAAAAATGTAGGTTTGCCTTTCCTTAATCTATCTTCTAAGATAAGTCGTAAAGTGAGTATTGCCTCCCGGGTTCCTACGTTCCTCCTGAATCCAAACTGATCATCCCCGAGGTCAGCCTCTACCAGCTTTTCCTTTCTCCTGTAGATAATTCGTGTTAAAATTTTGCAACCATGACTTATCCAACTGATGGTTCTGTAATTTTCACACCTGTCTGCGCCTGGATTCTTTGGAATGGAAAAGTCATAAGTGCTGTGAAAATGATTTACCGTTTCAGTACAGGTACTTAATTTTGTTAGCACTGTTGGAACTGCTCTACAGGGGAGTCATTACACACTCTTATTTCCGATTCATACTATATATTCATACAAGTTTTAATGATGTAAATTATTTATTGAGGGGAAGAAAAAGGATTAAGGATTGACATTATCTTCATAGTTGCACTGAAATTATAGGACAAGTGTAAATATGAGCCATGCCGGGAATCAACCCGGGTTTCCCGCTTCGGACCATCGGTCGCCTTCACCACTTGCCTACCCGCGATCGCTTTCCGCCCGTCTCAAATTTCACAAGTCGCTCGCTATGGCTGTAGCGCCCCCGTGGTCCACGCCATCTTACCCTCGCCATTACGGATTCCCTTAAAAGATAGAACGTTGTTACCGCATCTGCTATCAACTAAAAATAATTATTTTTATACAGGATATTACAAAAAGGTACGTCGAAACTTCCAGGAAACATTCCTCACTCAAAGAAAATGTTATGTGGACATGTCCGGAAACGCTTTATTTTCATGTTACAGCTCATTTCAGTATTTTATTTACGAATGAGGCTTCATTCCAACGTGATCAAATTGTAAAATTTCACAATGAACATGTGTGGGCTGACGAGAATCCGCACGCAATTGTGTAATGTCATCAACACAGATTTTCTGTGAACGTTTGGGCAGGAATTGTCTTGATTGGACCATGTTCTTCCACCTACGCTCACTGGGGCACGTTATCATGATTTCATACTGGATACACTTGTGCTGCTAGAACATGTGCCTGTACGACACATGTGGTTCATGCACGATGGAGCTCCTGCACATTTCAGTCGTGTTCCTACGCTTCTCAATAACAGATTCGGTGACTGATGTATTGGTAGAGGCGGACCAATTCCATGGCCTCCACGCTCTCCTGACCTCAAATCTCTTGACTTTCATTTATGGGGGCATTTGAAAGCTTTTTGACTACGCCAAGCCGGTACCAAATGTAGAGACTCTTCGTGCTCGTATTGTGGACGGCTGTGATACAATACGCCATTCTCCACGGCTGCATCAGGGCATCAGGGATTCCATGCGACGGAGGGTGGATGCATGTATCCTCGCTAACGGACATTTTGAACATTTCCTGTAACAAAGTGTTTGAAGTCGCGCTGGTACGTTCTGTTGCTGTGTTTCCATTCCATGATACGATTTGAAGTAATAAAATGAGCTGTAACATGGAAATTAAGCGTCTCCGCACACATGTAGACATATTTTCTTTGTGTGTGAGGAATGTTTCCTGAAAGTTTGGCCGTACCTTTCTGTAAAACCTTGTATATTGGTTTGGTGTCTGAAATTCCCTCTCCTTCTTGCTTGAAGTCTGGGATACGACCCGTCTGCTTTGACAAATTAAATCAGGAGTTAAAGACGATAGTTTGTTTACAAGCAGAACATAGATTAGAGATTAATTTTGTGTTTAAAATGTGATAGCTGCTCTGATAGTGAGGTATATCTTAGGAGTTTTTTCTTTTCACAAGTGAATGCCGAAGACACGATTTTTTCAGATGAAACCTGTGATCGATGTACATTCTGTTGTAATCTGTAATTTACGAGGATAATAAGATTATTTAGTATCTGCAATATGGATGTATTAAGATATCCCGTATGTTTATATTCGTTGATATTGTTTCACTTGTTGGTATATCTACGTACCCTATCTGGATTCATATATAAAGTCGTTGGTCAAAGCCGAAAGGTTGTATCCCGGTATCAATTATGCCCCCTTTTTAATAAATTGCAAATGCAATATGGCTACAAATTAACTGTAGTGTCTTCTTTGACACGTCAGAAATAGCAGGCACAACAATCTATACAATTTTTTTATATTAAATAGTAGGCCTACTTTTAAATATCTAAAATTACATCTAAATTTTGAATGAAAACGAGATAAATGTGTGTTCTGCAAATTTATACCGTGAACAAAATATTCTCAAGAACCGACTAAACAGACGGTAGTGGTAACATTCATATTGACGATCGATGACAAATATAGGGATGTACTATGCATACATTTTAACTGCTATAGAGTAATATGAACGACAGCAAGTGAATGTTTGAATGTTTTTATTCGTCACATCAAACGATGGCATTGACATCCAAATCAAGGGTTACGAGTTGCTCAATTCTAAACTGATTTTCCTGTTGCTCTGATTGTGAAGATTGTCACTTTACAGAGTGTTTATTTACTTATCTACGGACAAAATTCATTATTTTGAATGACTCAAATGGTTGACGTTCATAAACGATTAGAGATTTGCGTTCTGTCGAACCAAGGCAGAGTTGTAGATCAAAGTATCGGCAGTTGCTGAGGCTGAAAAGGAATGGTGGGGGTAGAGGCGTCGCGCAAGAAAGTTGTAAGAGTTTGAAGTTTCGTTACCTACGCGGAATTCGCATTAAAGTGCGAAAGCTGCGCGTTTCCATGCGTACGTAGACTTTCACGTCTGGTGGGGTGGCCATGTTCAAGGAATTGGTTTGGAAACGGGCCTTTAGTGAAAGCGCTGTTCTGCCTTCTGTCTCTGTGACCATGGCGCATGTGTACGGAACCCAGTTAAATTTTTTCTCGCATTCTTTGCATCGAGAATAGACGTCACGCTCATCACTAGTGCATGGCCTATGAATGGATATGGGCAGATCTATTTTACTATGTGCTAGAATCTCTTGGAAGTTTTGAAAGAAAAAGTTATGTGCTGACTGTTCGTACATTTAGGATTTTGTGGGGAAATTTAGTCCGCCACTGATAACCATAGTGAAGTCGCACAGATTGAAAAGTATTTGAACTCCCGACAGTATGCAATGTCTTCAGGGTGACCAACTTAGTGATATTGCCGCAATGTATAGCGGTTATTAATTCAATCTTGCAACAAGATTTTTGAGTTTGAGATGTCTCATGCCTAGCGACAAATCTGGAAATTTTCAAAGAAAGCAGTAAAAAGTTACATAACAATTACTTGTAACTTTTTCATTCTTCGTTAGCACTCGCAAAATATCAGTGTTGGACATGTTTCACACGGTAGGCAACATCTTGCTAACTTGAAGTCGCATCACGTGACTTCAATATTTCAGGTAGCGTCGTTCACATGGCGCACAACTTCAGCGTCATCTACATCTACATGGGATACTCTGCAAATCACATTTAAGTGCCTGGCAGAGGGGTCATCGAACCACTATTATACGATTTATATCCCATTCCATTCTCAAATAGCGCGCGGGAAGAAAGAACACCTGAATCCCTCCGTTCGAGCTCTGATTGACGATTGTGATCATCATTTCTACCTATGTAAGTGGGAATCAACATATTTTCGCACTCGGAGGAGAATGTTGGCGATTGGAGTTTCGTAAGTAGACCACGCCGCAGCGATAAGCGCCGTTGTCGTAATGATTCCCATCCCAGATCCTGTATCATTTCCTTGACGCTGTCTCCCATGTATCGTGACAATACGAAACGGGCTGCCTTTCTTTGGATTCTTTCGATATCCTCCGTCAAACCCACCTGATAAGGATCCCACACTGGGCAGCAATACTCCAAGAATGGACGGACAAGCGTAGTATATGCAGTTTTTGTATTTGTTGCATGTTCTAAGGGTTCTGCCAATAAAACGCAGTCTCTGGTTCGCCTTTCCAACGACATAATCTACGTGGTCTTTCCAATTCTGAAGTAAAAGTAACTCCTAGCTATTTTGTGGAGTTTACGGCCTTCACTTTTGATTTATCTTGTAAACAATGTTTAACGGATTTCTTGTCGTACTTCACACTTCTCATTATTTAAAGTCAACTGCCAATTCTTATACCATACAAATATTATTCAAATCGTTCTGCAGTTGGTTTTGATCTTCATATGATTTTACTAGACGGTAAATGACGGCGTCATCTGCAAACAATCTGAGAGCTACTTGGATATTCCTCTAAACCGTTAATGTAAATAAGGAACAGCAGTGGACTAATAACACTACCCTTTGTAACGCCCGATATCACCTTTGTTTTGGTCGATGCCTTAGCATTGATTACTAAGAACTGTGTCCTATCTGACAAGAAATCCCTATCCAATCGTAAATTTGGGGCTATATACCATAACCACGCAATTTGATTAAAAGCCGTTTGTGAGGTACGGTGGCAAAAGCCTTCTGGAAATTAAGAAATACGTGATCGATTTGAGAACCCTTTCCGATAGCACGCATCACTTTGTGTGAGTAAAGAGCTAGTTGTGTTTCGCAAGAACGATATTTTCTAAATCCGTGTTGACCTTGGGTTAATTATCATTCTGTTGGAGATAATTCATAATTTCTGGTTGGTGCTGGTTGGAAACATTTAACAATCTACATCTACAACCATACTCCGCAAGCCACCCGACGTTGTGTGGCGGAGGGTACCTTGAGTACCACTATCGGTTCTCCCTCCTATTCCAGTCCCGTATTGTTCGCGGAAAGGATTGTGGGTATGCCTCTGTGTGGGCTCTAATCTCTGACTTCATCCTCACGATTTCTTCGCGAGAGGGAGCAATATACTGCTAGACTCCTCAGTAAAGGTAAGTTCTCGAAACTTCGACAAAAGCCCGTACCGAGCAACAGAGCGTCTCTCCTACAGTGTCTTCCACTGGAGTTTAGCGATCATCTCCGTAACGCTTTCACGATTACCAAATGATCCTGTAACGAAGCGCACTGCTCTGTTGGATCTTTTCTACTTCCTCTATCAATCCCACCTGGTACGGATCCCACACCGGTGAGCAGTATTCAAGCTGTGGGCGAACAAGTGTACTGTAACCTACATCCTTTGTTTTCGGACTGCATTTCCTTAGAATTCTCCCAATGAATCTGTCTGGCATCTATTTTACAAACGATTGATTTTATATGGTCGTTCCATTTTAAATCCCTCCTAATGACTACTCCCAGATACTTTATGGAATTAACTGCTTCCAGTTGCTGACCTGCAATAGTGTAGCTAAATGATAAAGGATCTTTCTTTCTGTGTATTCGCAGCACATTACACTTGTCTACATTGAGCTTTAATTGCCATTCCCTGCACCATGCGTCAATTCGATGCAGATCCTCCTGCATCTCAATACTATTTTCCATTGTTACATCTCTATATACTACCGCATCATCCGCGAAAAGCCTCAGTGAACTTCCGATGTTATCCGCAAGGTCATTTATATCGTGAACAGCAACGGACCCACGACACTCCCCTGTGGCACACCTGACATAACTCCTACTTCGGAAGACTTCTCTCCATTGAGAATGACCTGCTGCCTTCTGTTATCTAGGAACTCCTCAATCAAATCACACAACTGGTCTGATAGACCATATGCTCTTACTTTGTTCATTAAACGTTTGTGAGGAACTGTATCAAACGCCTTGCGGAAGTCAAGAAACACAGCATCCACCTGAGAACCCGTGTCTATGGCCCTCTGAGTCTCGTGGACGAATAGCGCGAGCTGGGTTTTACAATATTTTCATGTAGAACTTTTCTTGGTTGGAAACAGGAACACAGCAAAGCCAGAGGGAGGCCTGCAAGCGACTAGGGGAGTTTTAATGCCTGCCGCAGTGGCCGAGCGGTCTGCGGCGCGCCAGTCACTGCACGGCCGGTACGGTCGGAGTTGGAATCTCCTCTCGGGCATGGATGTTTGTGTCGTCTTTTAGTATAAGCTAGTTCATAAGTAGTTTGTAAGTTTAGGGACTGATGACCCCCGCAGTTAAGTCCCTTAAGCTTAACTAACATTTGAACATATTGAGTCTTAATGATACCTCGAGGGCTTGGCGTGTTGACCAGGCGGTGCCAGGTCACGGGTTACTGAACGGCCGATGCCGCTTCGCGCCGAAACTCGCGGGCGACACTACTATTGGGAGTTGATCCCAACTGTCAAACGGTCGAAACGTCCAAGAACTTTCTAGAAGTTTCCAGAAACTTTATTATCGTGGGAAAGATCCTTGGAAAGAAGTAAAGGTGGGTGAGAGATATTTGAAGCTATAGCTGTGATTGGCTCTGGAGAGACTTGGGACTTACTGAAAAGTTCCAGGATTGGGCTAGCTGTGCTCGTGGTGCGAGGACGTAGCTGAGCAGTTGCTGACAAAGCGTCCAGTAACTTAGCTCACAATTAGTCGCCAGTGCAGATAGCGTTGCTTGAAGTACTCATAATTGTTTCTCTGTTAGCAGCGGAACAAAATTATTACTTCAGTGCATCATATTTGCATTTCGAAGCACTCATTTACAGGCTTACAGTTCATCTTCTGTTCTTCTTCTGGCTTGTGAGGCAAGCAGTTTGCGAGACCCTCTTATTCTACTTCGATTCGTGACTTCAACTTAGATGTGATTCTTCAGTTTCTCCCGGCGTATTTGATGATCAAAATATCCACGGGTGTACTGCCGGTCTATAGTGTCCAACGGGCACAATATTTCGGCGATCATACATGTCGCCATCATCAGGTGAACTGACGGACTGAGCTCCTGGAAACGCGCCGGCACGGAGATCCGCACTCTACGGCTGCTCGAAGGGAACTGGATTCTAGCCCGGTAGCGGGCCATTTAAATACCCTCGGCCCGCGGAGTGACCCCTCCGCGGTCCGCGCCCCGCGCCGCGGCCACGCAGTGGAACCGATTGCGCCGGCGTCTGAGAAGACGTCGGTGTGAGGGCTCTGTCCGCCGTGGTCGTCACTTCGTTACGTTTGCTAGATTTACTCTTAATTAACCCATTCGCTGGTTCCCAAGCTTTGCTAAGATTATAGCCAGTCACGGTTTATGAGGTCGTCACTTGTGCGAATTTCAATGGCCTCTCTAACGACGCAGTCCCAGTATCTCGACGTCTGTACCAGAATCCTAGTGTGTTCATACTCCATGGCGTGATTCTCCGACAAACAATGTTCAGCAACCGCCGACTTGCTCGGATACATCAATCGTGTGTGCCTCTGGTGTTCAACGCATCGATCCTCGACGGTACGTATAGAGAGGCCATTGAAATTCGCACAAGTGACGACCTCATAAACCGTGACTCTGGCTATAATCTTAGCAAAGCTTGGGAACCAGCGATTGGGTTAAGAGTAAATCTAGCAAACGTAACGAAGTGACGACCACGGCGGACAGAGCCCTCACACCGACGTCTTCAGACGCCGGCGCAATCGGTTCCACTGCGCGGCCGCGGCGCGGGGCGCGGACCGCGGAGGGGTCGCTCCGCGGGCCGAGGGTATTTAAATGGCCCTCTACCGGGCTAGAACCCAGGTCTCTTCGAGCAGCCGTAGCGTGCGGATCTCCGTGCCGGCGCGTTTCCAGGAGCTCAGTCCGTCAGTTCACCTGATGATGGCGACATGTATGATCGCCGAAATATTGTGCCCGTTGGACACTATAGACCGGCAGTACACCAGTGGATATTTTGATCTTCAACTTAGATGTTTGAACGAAGTAGTTCGTTCACTATGTAGTCATCATCAAACAGCTTCAGCTTCACGTCGAACCGACAAATCCACGGTGGCCAGCTCCCGTTCCTCTTATCACAGCAGTATAGGGAATTGATGATACACGCACTTTGCATTTGCTATAGTGTAAAGATAAATGCGCCTTCAAGTGTTTTTGAGCTTCTGGTGTATTCCCTACCGAGTTGGAGAGCGATTTTTAATTTCCTTTAAACAATTAACACATCCTCAGTACCACCATTTTTCGTAATAGGTAGAGGTTGTGCCAACCTTGTTAGAGATTCATTACTTCTGTATCATAACTCATCCCTATATTTGTGCAGAGTCCTTTTTTTATATAATTCAATTACTATATTGGACAATGAATCCTCAGATTTCTTATTTATTAGGATTAGGAATCTCAGCTATTCCTAGTGATAAGAAATGGTCTAAGATTGAAACCAAGTGGTTTTGTATCAATTACCTAATTGAAAGGCGTGATTCATATTTATTTCCGTAATGGTACCGTAAGCCTGGTGAAACGCAAATTAGCGACAGGGTCCTACATTCAATCTCACCAGCTCTGGCACTATCATTACACTCTACCCTCACAATGGGAAATGTGCTCTAGAACTGGTGGGAATCCTTTGTCAAATAAGTCTGTTATATGCTGAAAATTTGGAAGACATGTATGGAAAGGTGGAGACAATCTAAATTTAACAAAAAAAAAAAAAAAAAAAAAAAAAAAAAATCTGGTTCCGTATCGATGACATCGCAGGCCATTCCGCCACGTCTCGGAGTTGTTACATCTATAGTGCCGTTTCCTGCTTTTTGCGTAGCCCTGTCCAGGAGAATGATGCCCTGTGGCTATCTGGGATGTTATAAAAATCGCTTTCTAGAAATTTGACTCAAAACCCCAGAGAGATTTTGGTCATATGTTAAATTAGGGGCAAAACACAAACAATGCCCTCACTACGTGATAGTGATGACGATCCTGCTGACGATAGCGCTACTAAAGAAGACGAAACCAACACTCCAGATTTAGAAGTACAGAGACCGTAATGAGTAACGTAGAAGTAGTTATAATCGGAGTAGTGAAGCGACTATGACTTGTTCTTGTTAAGTCTTCTGGTCAGGACTGTAAACCCATTAGATTTATATCCGATTATTCTGAAGCTATAGCTCCTTACTTAACAGCCATGTACAACCGCTCTCTCAAAGAAGGATCTGTACCAAAAGATTGGAAAGTTGCACAGGGCACGCCTATTGTCAAGAAAGGCAGTAGTAGTAACCCACTAAACTACATGCATATTTCATTGACGTCAATTTGCAGCAGGGTTTTGGAACATATCCTGTATTCAAATATTATGAATTATATCGAACAGAATGATCTATTGACCCAAGATCAACACGGATTTAGAAAATATCGGTCATGCGAAACAACTAGCGCTTTACTTACATGAAGTGATGAGTGTTATCGACAAGGGTTCTCAAATTGATCCCGTATTTCTTGATTTCCAGAAGGCTTCAAATTTACGACTGGATAATGGATTTCCTGACAGAACAGTTTGTTGTAATCAATGGTAAAGCATCAACTGATACAGGTGATATCGGGCGTTCCACAGGGTAGTGTTATTGGTCCTCTGCTCTTCCTTAGTTACATATTTGGGAGAAAATCTAAGTAGCTCTCTTAGGTTGTTTGCAGATGACGCCGTAATTTACCGTCTAATAAAATCCTCTGAATATCAAAACCAACTGCAGAACGATCTGAATAAGATATCAGTATGGTGTAAAAATTGGCAATTGACTTTAAATAATGAGAAGTGTGAAGTCATCCACAAGAGTACGAAAAGAAATCCGTTAAACATTGTATACAAGATAAATCAACCCCTCAGGGGACTCACCGCTCTGTGGTGAGTACGTGCGTGGCGAGCATGGGGCCCCAGCCTTTGTAGCACTCTTTCCTTTCCGTGCTACATGACGCTTCTTCTACTGTCCTTTTCCCCCTCTCTTGGGGACCGAGTCTGTGCATCCTTCGGGGCACCGAAGTTCTGACCCTTTTGGCTTTACAGTCTTCTTTCACCTCTTTCTTTGCCTCCGCGTCTGCGTTTGAGGCTTCTCCTCCTACTATTTCTCTCTTCCTCCTCCCTGTACGCACTTGAAGGCCACCCATATGGGTGACTGGGTAATGCGTAAGTCCCAGCCCCGGGCTGGCATGTAGGGTGCGTGCGTACCCCCTGGTTAAGGCCAGGCCAGGGGAGGGGCGATTGCCTGCGCTGATACCTTCCCGATTCGCCGATTGGTCCCTCCGTCTGTAGATCGGGAGGTGTGACCTGGGGTGGGAACAATCACCCAAGGCGGGTGTGCTTCCATTGGGGGCCCCCAGCAGGAAGGAGCATGCCATCGGAGACACTGGCAATCGTGGGGGATACAACCGCGATGGTTCTAAAAAAAGAAAATGTAAAGAGTCTTTAGAAATTGATGTACTAGACAATAGTGTGTCTGAACAGAAAAATTTACAGACATCGAAGTTCCTTGTGGTGACCCGTACCGAGGAAGGACAATCCTTTTCGTCGGTGAACCCATTTATTATTCAAAAAGGGGTTGATGCCATTGCCGGCCCAGTTAAGACCTGCAACCGCCTACGTAATGGAACACTACTGTTAGAAACAGAAAGTGGCTCCCAGGCACAGCGGCTGCTTAAGGCTACTCTGCTCCACAGCTACCCGGTTCGTGTTGAGCTCCATCCGACCCTCAATTATTCCCGAGGGGTAGTCTTCTCGGCCAGTTTGGACGGTCTGACTGAGGATGAACTGAAAGAATATCTGGCAGCTCAAGGCGTCGTCGCAGTACACAGGGTGACAAAAAAAGAGAACAATGTTGTAGTGCCCACTCGCACAGTGTTTCTGACCTTCGACCGAGTGGCTCTGCCGCCGAAGATCAAGGCAGGGTATGAGGTCATCACAGTACGACCTTATATCCCTAACCCTACTCGGTGTTATCAGTGCCATCGATTTAACCACACAAGCCAGTCTTGCAAGAACCCAGTCATATGTGTCACCTGTGGTAAAGAGGCCCATGAGGGGATTTGTCCACCACCGTCCCCTCATTGCATCAATTGTAACGGGAATCATGCTGCTTCCTCCCGGGAATGTCCCGTGTTTGCCGATGAACGAGCCATCCAGGAAATCCGTGTAAAGGAAAAGGTTCCCATACCAGTTGCACGTAAGATGTACGCCAGTCGTAAGCCTAAGACCCCGCCGCGTGGTAACTACAGTACTGTAGTTGCAACGCCTCCAACAACACGGGATATGGCCATACAGACTTGTGACCTACAGTTTACGACAGTAGTTGTCAAACAGTCTACATCGACAACGGCGTCACGTTCAACGAAAAGTGTGAGTACCTCTTCCAAGTCTTCATCTTCAGCTGTGAAACCACAGATAGAGACGCGAAAGTCTAAGAAAGAGCATTCGCGCGAGGATTTCCTCCGCACCCCTACCAAAACGTCTGAGCCAACCAATTAGCTTCACCAGGGCTCCAAGAAATCAAATAGGGGGAAAACTCTCCCCCCTCCTACCTCACAATGTGACGATGGCATCCCCTGGAAGCCTATAGTCTCTCCAGGTGCATCAGCCAAAGATGGGGCTGCCGACCACACTCACGCAGCTGCTGTGGTAACCTCTGAGAATATGGAGCAAGACCCTCCTGTCTCAGACACCACCAGTTGCGAACATTCGCACTGTGGCACGCCGCCTTCGTCGGGCTGATGTCCACCTTCATCTCATTTTATCCCATTATGGATATTCTTCAATGGAACATTCGTGGTATCCGGTCGAATTGGACAGAACTGCAGCTTTTAACGCGAACATATCATCCAATCATCTTCTCTCTACAGGAGACAAAATTGCTCCCTGGAACTCGAATTACTTTCCCACGCTACACTACCGTTCGCTTTGACCTTCCTCCAGTGGCAGGAATTCCAGCCCACGGGGGCGTAATGTTGCTTATTCGGGATGACGTACACAGTACACCGGTCCCTTTGTGTACTCCAATACAAGCTGTTGCTGTCCGGATATACCTTCCTGGATTTGTCTTCACACTGTGCAATATTTACGCTCCTTCCTCTTTTCCCGTCACTAGATCAGATCTCCTAGATCTTATTGACCAGCTTCCGCGTCCGTTTTTGTTGGTGGGAGATTTCAATGCCCACCACCCCCTTTGGGGCTCCCCACGACCATGTCCACGGGGTTCCCTCTTGGCAGATATACTGAACCACCTTCAGCTCATCTGCCTTAACACTGGTGAACCAACTTATCTTTCAGACACCACAAATACTTTCAGCCATATAGATCTAGCTATCTGCACTGCTCAGCTGGCACGGCGTCTTGAATGGTCTGCTCTCTCACACATTCGAGCGATCATTTTCCGTGTGTAATTCACCTAATGATGCCTGACACCCTTGAGCATCCACGCCGCTGGCAGTTAACGAAAGCGGACTGGGAGCTCTACACGTCACTGGCGGATTTTGGTACTTACCATTATCCTAGTATAGACGACCAAGTGGAACACATTACCACAGTTATTCTGACAGCCGCAGAATGTTCCATCCCCTGCAAGACTTCCCACGCACGTCGTCCCCTTGTCCCGTGGTGGACCGCGGAATGCCGTGACGCTCTGCGAGCACGGCGACGTGCCCTTAGAATCTTCAAACAACGGCCCACGCTCGACAACTGCATCCGATACAAACGGCTGCGGGCCTATTGTCGTCGCCTCTTTCGCGACTGTAAACGCGCCAGTTGGCGCTCATTCACGAGCTCTTTTAATAGGTCTACCCCTTCCTCCATCATTTGGGGTAACCTTCGAAAAATTTCGGGCACTATGGCTCATTCCCCAATTCCCGGTCTGTGTGTCGCAACTGACACCGTCGTCGATCCTCCACAAATAGCCAACGCACTGGGTCGACATTTTGCAGAGGTCTCTAGCTCTTCACATTACACTGACGCTTTCCTAGCTAGGAAACGGACGGTGGAGGCGACTCCATTGCCCTTTACCTCTCAGAACCGTGAATGCTACAATACCGAGTTTACTGTACGAGAGCTTCACCACGCACTCTCGTCTTCGCGGTCCTCCGCTCCAGGACCAGATGGCATTCACGTGGCGATGCTGCAACACCTTTCACCAACGAGCTTGCACTTCCTACTGGCCACCTACAATCGCATATGGATAGAAGGCACCTTTCCGCGACGCTGGCGTGAAGCCATGGTCATTCCCATACCAAAGCCTGGGAAGGACAAATGTCTTCCTTCCAGCTACCGCCCCATTTCCCTCACCAGTAGCATATGCAAGGTGATGGAACGCATGATTCACGGGCGCCTGGTATGGTGGCTTGAAACGCGACATCTCCTGTCTAATGTCCAATGTGGGTTTCGCAAGCACCGTTCTGCGGTGGATCATCTTGTTGCCCTATCTACCTCAGTAATGAATAACTTTTTCCGGAAGCGCCAGACAGTAGCGGTGTTCTTTGATCTGGAAAAGGCATACGACACCTGCTGGAGGATGGGCATCCTCCGCACTCTGCATACATGGGGTTTTCGGGGTCGCCTGCCAATTTTTATCCGCGAATTTTTAACAGACCGTGTTTTTAAAGTGCGTGTTGGTTCGGTTTTATCGTGCACTTTTAATCAGGAGAACGGAGTCCCCCAGGGCTCGGTCCTGAGCGTTGTTTTATTTGCAGTGGCAATCAATTCTATAGCCGATCACCTTCCACTGGGAGTGTCGGCGTCCCTATTTGTTGACGACTTCGCGCTCTGAGCAAACGGGTCTCCTGGAGCGGCGCCTCCAGCGGTGCCTAGACAATCTCCACGCGTGGAGTATGGACACTGGCTTTCGATTCTCAGCCGACAAGACAGTCTGCATGAACTTCTGGCGGCGGAAGGAGTTCCTTCCCCCATCCCTTCGACTGGGCCCCATAGTACTTCCATTTGTGGATACCACGACGTTCTTGGGACTTGTTCTCGACAGGAAGTTAAGTTGGTCTCCCCACATATCCCGTTTGGCAGCTCGCTGTACCCGCTCTCTCAATGTGCTGCGGGTGTTAAGTGGCACCTCGTGGGGAGCTGACAGGTCTACTCTCCTCCATCTGTATCGCACCATAGTTCGGTCCAAACTGGACTATGGTAGCATCGTTTATTCTTCGGCTCGACCGTCCATACTGCGCCGCCTTAATACAATCCACCACCAAGGTCTCCGTCTGGCGACAGGAGCGTTTTATACTAGCCCCGTTGAGAGCCTCTATGCCGAGGCCGCCGAACTACCCCTTTCTTACCGTCGGGAACTCCTGCTTAGCCGTTACGCTTGTCGTTTGTCGTCCATGCGAGGACACCCGACGTACGCAGTTTTTTTTAACGACTCACTTGACAGTCTCTTCACTCTGCGCCCGTCTGCTCTGCTACCACCGGGAGTACGCTTGCGTTCGCTACTCGGCCAGCTTGGCGTTACAATGCCTGCTATCTTCTCGACTGGAGAGAGCACCTCTCCACCGTGGCGAAGCCCCGAAGTCCGTGTTAACTTTGATCTTCATTCTCTTCCAAAGGACTCCACACCTCGTTTCGTCTACCAGAGAGAATTTCACGCACTCCGGTTTAAATTTGATGACAATTTGTTCATTTACACTGATGGCTCAAAGACAGACCAGGGTGTTGGGTGTGCTTTTGTACTTGGCAACGTCTCTTTTAAATATCGTCTTCCTGAGTGGAGTTCCATTTTTACAGCTGAGCTGTATGCATTATACCAAGCCACACAATACGTCCGGCGCCACTCGCTCAGTAAGACTGTCATTTGCTCGGACTCAATGAGTGCTTTGTTGAGCCTTCGCATCCTATATCCGGCCCATCCCCTGGTACAAAGCATCCGCAATTGCCTTACTTCTCTTTCAACGAGCGGAACTACGGTGACGTTTCTGTGGGTCCCTGGCCATGTGGGAGTGTTGGGGAATGAGGCTGCGGATATGGCTGCCAAGGAAGCAGTTCTCCTTCCTCGGCTATCTACCTTTTCCACCAGCTCTGATGACCTTCGCGCTGGTATCTCCCAGCGTATTATCTCGCGTTGGTATCTACATTGGTCATCCCTGTCAGGGAACAAATTGCGAGCCATTAAACCTGTGCCTGATATCTGGTCAACGTCATCTCGACCCTCCCGCCGAGAGGAGATTGTTCTAGCCCGGCTTCGTATTGGCCACTGCCGTTTTAGCCACCAGCATTTATTACGTGGTGGTCCTGCTCCCTTATGTGAGCACTGTGATGCACCTTTTACTGTGAACCATCTTTTAGTGCAATGTCCATTTTTTAACCGTCTCCGTCATGATCTGTGTTTCCCATTTGAATTGTCTGCCATTTTAGCTGATGACCCGCAATCGGTTAACAGAGTTTTACTTTTTATACATCGTGCAAATATGGCGAAAGCCATTTAATTTCTAACCCCGGTTCTTTTTTACTTTGGGCAGTGTTGGGCGCTAATGACCACAGCAGTTGTGCGCCCTAAAACCACAAAAAAAAAAAAAAAAAAAAAAAAGATAAATCAAAAGTGAAGGCCGTAAACTCGACAAAATACCTAGGAATTAATATTACTTCAGATTTAAACTGGAAAGAACACGTATATAATGTCGTGGTAAATGCTAACCAGAACCGTTAAAAGATACAACAGAACTACTAAAGAAAGTGCATACACTACGCTTGTTCGTCCCTTTTTTTGGAGTATTGCTGTCCAGTGTGGGATCCTTATCAAGTGGCTTTGACGGAGGACATCGAAAGAGTCCAAAGGGCAGCTCGTTTCGTATTGTCACGATACAGGGAAGACAGTGTTACGGAAATGATACAGGATCACGGATGGGAATCATTACAACAGCGGCGCTTATCGCTGCGGCATGGGCTACTTACGAAACTCCAATCGCCTACATTCTCTTCAGAATTCGAATATATATTGACTCCCACTTAAATAGGTGGATATGATCATCAGAATAAAAATAAGAGCTAAAACGGAGAGATTTAGGTGTTGTTTCCTCCTGCGCGCTATTTGAGAATGGAATGGGAGATAAATAGTATAAAGGCAGTTCGATGAACCATCTGCGAGTCACTTAAATATGATTTCCAGAGTACCCCACGTAGATGTAGATGGAGACACTCTCTGAACCAAATGCCCACATATCCTCTCCACAAAGCCGTGTGTCAGGTTCTGAACAGTGCAGGACATTGATCGCCCAAACTCCTGACACCATTCATCCTTTTGAGGGGCCTCA
Source organism: Locusta migratoria (assembly GCA_026315105.1). Taxonomy (NCBI): domain Eukaryota; kingdom Metazoa; phylum Arthropoda; class Insecta; order Orthoptera; family Acrididae; genus Locusta; species Locusta migratoria. The sequence goes on along the minus strand of CM048753.1, from coordinate 16,017,456 downwards.
TTGTCCACTACCCTTTCTCGGGTGGAACCCAGACCTTGGGACGTGGTAATATGTCGACACTGGCGGCGGAAGGAGTCCTTCCCCCGTTCCTTCATCTGGGCCCACGACGTTTTTGGGACTTGTTTTCGACAGGAAGCTAAGTTGGTCTCCCCACATATCTCGTTTGGCAGCTCGCTGTACCCGCTCTCTCAATGTGCTGCGGGTTTCAAGTGGCACCTCGTGGGGAGCTGACAGGTCTACTCTCCTCCAGCTGTCTCACACCATAGTTCGGTCCAAACTGGAGTATGGAAGCATCGTTTATTCTTCGGCTCGACCGTCCATACTGCGCCGCTTCAACACAATCCACCACCAAGGTATCCGTCTGGAGACGGGAGCGTTTTACACTAGCCCCGTTGAGATCCTCTATGCTGAGGCTGCCGAACTACCCCTTTCTTACCGTCGGGACCTCTTACTTAGCCGTTACGCTAGCCGTTTGTCGTCCATGCGAGGACACTCAACGTACACTTTTCTTTAATGACTCACTTGACAGTCTCTTCGCCATGCGCCCGTGTGCTCTAATACCACCGGGAGTACGCTTGCGTTCGTTACTCGGCCAGCTCGGCGTTACAATGTCTGCTATCTTCTCGACTGGAGAGAGCACCTCTCCACCGTGGCGAAGCCCCGAAGTCTGTGTTAACTTTGACCTTCATTCTCTTCCAAAGGACTCCACACCCAGTTTCGTTTACCAGAGAGAATTTCTTGCACTACGGTTCAAATATGATAATTTTTTCATCTACACTGATGGCTCAAAGACAGACCAGGGTGTTGTGTGTGCCTTTGTACTTGGCAACGTCTTTTAAATATCGTTCCATTTTTACAGCTGAGCTGTATGCATTATATCAAGCCACCCAATACATCCGGCGAAACTCGCCCAATAAGTGTCATTTTCTCGGACTCTGAGTGCTCTTTTGAGCCTCCATCCCCTGCTACAAAGCATCCGCAATTGTCCTACCTCTCTTTCAACGAGCGGAACTACTGTGACGTTTCTGTGGGTCCCTGGCCACGTGGGAGTGTTGGGAATAAGTCTGCGGATACGGCTGTCAAGGAGGCAGTTCTTCTCCCTCGGCTGTCTACCTTTTCTACTAGCTCTGATGACCTTCGTGCTGGCGTCTCCCGGCGGATTATCTCCCGTTGGTATTTACATCGGTCATCCCTGTCAGGGAACAAATTGCAAGCCATTAAACCTGTGCCTGATCTCTGGTCAACGTCATCTCGACCTCTCGCTGAGAGGAGATTGTTCTGGCCCGGCTTCATATTGGCCACTGCCGTTATAGCCACCAGTATTTATTCCGTGGTGGTCCTGCTCCCTTATGTGAGCACTGTGATGAACCTTTTACTATGAACCATCTATTAGTGCAATGTCCGTTTTTAATCGTCTCCGTCATGATCTATGTTTACCATTTGAAATGTCTGATATTTTAGCTGATGACCAGCATTCTGTTAAGAGTTTTACTTTTTATACATCGTGAAAATATGGCGAAAGTCATTTAAGTTCTAATCCCGGTTCGATTTTACTATGGGCAGTATTGGGCGCTAATGACCTCAGCAGTTGTGCGCCCTAAATCAAAACAAAAAATCGACATTGCATTTGACACAATTGGATGTTTGCTTCCTGAACACTGGTGCTCCAATGCACTTTAGCATGGCATGTGGCACATACTCGGCAACAGACCTCTGTAGCTCATGCGCCATCTCAGTTCGAGGGTACATGACAATCTTTGTGACAGCGATGACTTTCCTGTCCTGTCCCTGCCTAAGTTTTAACCAGCAGACCACCTGCCCCAATGGTCCCTCCGAAGGACAGACTGACCAGCTTACATCTGCTGCTGTGGTTGCTGCTCCACTTACCACTGAAGTTAATATGGCAGTTCACCAGGTAACTGCAGCCATTGTTTCTGCTGTAGAGACTACTATCTCATGCTGCCCTCGTACGTTTTGGCGCAGGTCGGTGCCTTCAGCACCACCGATGCCACCCATCTGTAAAGCGTCTGATTGCTTTCAAACACCTCCAGGCCGGAACAGAAATACTGACACTGATTCAGCTGATACTGTTCAACTATAGAAATCCCCAGTTTGCAAATTCAGGTACTCTTTGCACTGACCGCAGTACTATGGCTGAACACATGTCAGAGCATTCTGCATGTAGTTCTCCGACTGCAGCCTCAAGAGCAGACTTCTGCACCCTTATTAAGTCGAGCATGAGCAGTTATCGTTTCGCACACGTCGCCGGAAGATGTACAACACACTATTTAGTTTGCCCTTGTTACAGGCCCCGTTACCTCTCCAGGACCAGATTGCGTTCACAGCAAGTTCTTTCGTCACCTGTAAGCGGATTCTAAACTTAAACTGTTTGCCCTGTTGCATCATGTCCCGACTGGTGTCCTTCCGTTCTTGTGGCGAGACAGTATCATCTCGGTGTTGAAAGCTAGCGCTGATCTGCAGGTGGCTAATAGTTACCATCTGACTAGCCTCACGAACAACTAGCTGAAAAGCCGGCGTTGCTCGGGATTTATTTATTCCAATCTTCACAGCCTCATCTCTCTCTCTCTCTCTCTCTCTCTCTCTCTCTCTCTCTCTCTCTCTCTCTCTCTCTCTCCACCTTTGAATGCCTCACTCCACCCATCCTTTATCTGCTGGAAATGACTTCTTTAACTCCTTTCCCACCTCCTCAGTCCATTATGCGACTTCAATATTATGCTAACTAATCCTTCACGAATGTCCAAGCAATATTTTGACAAAGATTCATAGCAATACAATTAACGGTACTGACTTGCATTCTGGAGGATGATGGTTCAAATCCACCTCCGGCCATCCTGATTTAGACTTTCCGTGATTTCCTAAATCACTCCAGGAAAATGCCGGGATGGTTTCTTTCAAAGGAAACGGCCGATTTCCTTCCCTCTCCTTACCCAAATTGGAATGATTGGCGTTGTAATGTAGGCCCATAAATTTCATCCCAGCCCAACCACCCCCTCTTCCCCAAGCCAACCAATCAACTATGTACAGTATATTAGAAGAAACTGTAGAGTCGATGCATGCAGCTGCAGACTAATATCATCAGTGCTTTACTACTGTAGGGTCTTGGAGCGTACTTTGTTTGAGGTACCTGGCACCCGACGCTTTGCTGCCGCAAGAGAAATAATTTTGGGGATGTCGTTTGAAATAGCTTTTGAGTACAAAATCTTTGTTTTTCCACATTCATCGAAAACAAATAAGTTTCTTGGCTGTCCAACTGGTGAGCATCCATCATACAACTGTCCATGTGAAAAACATGGATTTTCGAGGGTTAAGTCCACACACTTGAAGCGACTGACCTTGTACCTTGATGGTCATAGAAAATGAAAGCCGAATGGGGAACTGCAGCGGTTTTATATTAAAAGGCATGTCCGTGCGAATGATGGGAATGCCTGGAATCATATTTAAAAATTTCATCAGGATCGGAATAAAAGTGTAGAATCTGACAAAGTTCCTATGGAAAGTGTCCTGTCATATACCGGTCAAGTGTCCAAAGGTCATGAAGATTTCAGGATGAATATTATTATTTGCATATCGCATGATCCCACAGGTTTTCAACCATATAATTATGACGTCATCTCCTGAACTATGTCGTAAGTAGTTTTACCCCATATCAATTGTTCTCATGGAAGGAGTATGTGTACCAAATTTGGTTCAAATCGGTACAGCGGTTTAGAAACAGATGTTGCATGATGCAGCAGTTTTCTGCACATTTCATTGTTTCTGTCATATCTCCTGAAGTATTTGTGGTACAGTCATTTAATGGTGCCTAGGACCATTGAGAAAGTGCCAGCGATATGTTGACAAAATTTCATCAAGATCGGTTGAACAATATGGCCAACGTGCTGATATGGCCAACGCGCTAATATGGCAAACGCGCTGACATACATTTATATACACTAGTCATAAATAGCCATTGAATTAAAATGTGCTGTCGCTGGGATTCTTCTGCTTAGTACACAGACGTTTCTCCCTGCTCCCCACTTCATGTAGATCTATGCTTTGCGGTCATTGGTTCAATTTGTTCATGGTTGTTCGTTGATCATCAGCTAACAGTGTTTCGGATAGCGACTACACAGACTGTCTTAGAACACATCTAGTAAGCAGAAGATTCCAGGTTTGATCCCCTTCCACTGCAGATGTTAATTCAATGCATCTCCTTATGTTTAATACCTTTGGTGAAACGAGACAATGTTGTCTCAAAAATTGTATTTGTCGATATATAAAGAAATTTATGTTCACAGAAATGTCCATCACACCACGGGCCAGTATCTGCGACCTACCAGACGAAGTGCTGTTGTCGATCTTTCAGCTGCTGCCAGTCGCAGACTTGGCCCGGTGTGCTAGCACGTGCGAGCGGTGGCGCAGAATCGTGACAGGATTCACCCTCCTTTGGAAGGGCAAGTGCTACAGCAGCTTCAGGAGCCCCACAGACTGCCCAGAGACGCGCGCCGTCTTGCACGCTTTGCCTCCACTCCGGGAGGTTACGATCGACTCGACCACCGGCTTCATGTTGTTCCTTTTGTACACGAAGTTAAATCTGTCAGTGAAATACGTAAGAGTCCTGGAGAACTGTCCGCGACTTAGGTGCGAATTCTTAGCGGCCAGACTGGACATCGCGGGGGATATTTTCCGCCGCCGGTCGACTGTGGATTTCGACAGACTGCGGCACCTGCGGATCGTGCAGATGTGGGAGCACAACTGGTGGGCCGTGCGCGAGTACAGGGCCGACGGCGTGGTCCGGGCGGCCCTGGCGCTGTGCCCCGGCCTGACGCGCCTCAGCGTCAGCGCGCGCTTCCTGGCGGCGGAGCGCCTCGACGCGGTGGAAGGGTTCGGCCGGTTGGAGGCGTTCGAGATGGACTGCCCCAGAGTCGAGAGCCTGTCGTTCCTGCGGCGCTGCGCGGACAGGCTGGCGGAGCTACGGCTGGCGGCCTGCGTGTGCCCGCCCTCCAGAACGCTGGCCCGGCTGCCGCTGCTGCCCAACCTGCGGGCACTCCGGCTGACCGACTGCAGGTTCGAGGAGCGCGACCTGGCGGCGGCGCTGTTGGGGCTGCGGAACCTCGAGACTTTGGAGCTGGGCCGCTGCAGCCCCGTCCACGACCTGTCCATACTGCGGCGCTGCGGTCGGCTGCGGGAGTTCCGCATCGCCAACTACAGCCCTCACTACCCCCTGGCGATAGGGCCGCCGGAGGGCCAACTACGCGTGTCTGCCGACAGCCTGTTGGCCGCTCTCATGCAGCTGGAGCGGGCGGGCCTCAACAGTCGCTGCGTCGCCTACCTGGCCGCCTTGTGTGGCTGTCCCCAGCTGAGACTAGTCTCTTGTGACTTCATGTGTGCGCCGCAGCTGTTGAACTTGTGTGTCCATATAACCGTAACCAGTTCTCAACACAGCTGATGCGTTCAGACATAGCACACTATACTTGCATGATGCGCCGACTGGACCCCTGGCAACAAATCATTGTTCGAGGCATCCACACTGACCCAGTTGGAGTGGACGGGCCTAGACAGCCGCTGCGTCGCCTACCTGGCCGCCCTGAGAGGCTGTCCCCAGCTGAGACTCGTCTCTTGTGACTTCATGTATGTGCCGCAGCTGTTGAACGTGTGCGTCCTTATAACCGTAACCAGCTGTCCACACTGCTGACGCATTAAGACATAGCACACTCTACTTGCATGATGTGCCGACTGGACGCCTGGCAACAAGTCACATTGTTTGAGGCGCGTTCGTAAACTCAGTTTAAAAATAAAACTGTGAGACGGGGGCTGTAATTAATCTATTTTTCATACTAACCTTGTGTTACTGTATCTTTCTCTTTACGCTAATTATTGAAATATTTAACATTTTACTATGTAGATCTTTATTTCGATTTCTGTGCCTTTCGAGACATATCAGGGGTGATGGGCTCCTGGGATTTTAGTACATTCTATGTTACGTAAAAATTTCGGGATTTTAATGTTTATTGGCGCAGCTTGGCTGCTAAAAAGTGGTTTTACCTGTTGGCCACGGTCAGGCCACGCAGAGCAGAAACGCTCTTGGTGTCCCCCTCCCAACTTTCGCTCGCCCTCGGGGAAGGACGACAGAAGCTGGCTTGACCTGTTTGGTGCCGATGCTACAGGCGGCAGAGTATATCTGGCAGAATTTTGTATCTGTCCCACGGTTTAAGGTGGGCGATAGCGGGGACCGCCTTTGTAGTCATATGGCCATTTCGCAAGAGAGTAGTTAGCCGGATACAAACAATAGCAGAGTGCTCTGGGGCCCAGACTGTTTTTGGAGATGTATTGCCCTTAGGCGTTACCTAAAACAAAACAAAAACTTCCTAGACAGCAGAAGTGTTTAAACACAGTGTGACAAATAGTTGGATTGAGAGGAAAGCGTTCTGCCAGTCTGGCACCCCAGGGGTCCCCCAAGAGACCCACAGTTCTTTTGTGGGTACGTGTGTGGCGCGCATGGGGCTCAGAGTCAAAGTAGCCTTTCTTCCGCCTCCAGGCTGCTTCACTTTCCCCTCCCAGTTCATGCCTGCGCCTGGAGACGGGCGTCCTTCGCGAGTTAAGGTGGTTTCTTGTTGTAGTTTCGCTTATTCCTTGGTTTCTTCCTTTCCTAACCTTTGCTTCTGTCTTTCTCTCCTTGCTGTACTCTCCTAGCCTTCTTCTCCTCCTCATTAGTCTCCGCTTAAGCGTTTGAGACACTTTTCTCACCACATCCTCTCTTCTTCTTTCCTCCCTGTGCGTGTCTGAAGGCCGACACACGCATTTTCATGCGTAGCAGGTGTCGGGGTAATGCGTAATTCGCCGCCCCCGGGTAGACAAGTAGGGCACGTATGTACCCCTAGTAAAGACCAGGCCCGGGGAGGGGTGATTACCCGAGCTGGTACCATCCAAACATGCCGATTGGTTCCTCCATCAATTCTCGGGAGGTGTGACCTGAGGTGTGAACAATCACCTAAGGCCGGTAAGCCCTCAGAGAGGGCCCCCACTAGGAAGGAGCGCACCATCGGAGACGCCGGTAATGATGGGGGACACTTCTGCAATGACTTCCTTTTCTTCTGTGACTTTGACCCAGAAACGATAGATAGATTCGCCTCAGCAAAAGAAAACTCTGCGTAATCTTCCGAAATTCCTTGTCTCTCGAACCGACGGTAAAGATTTCACTTCTATAAATCCTTTCATCATTCAGAAAGGTGTTGATGCAATTGCTGGCCCAGTTAAAACCTGTTCGCGTCAGCACAATGGCACATTGTTGCTGGAAGCGGACAGTGCCTTCCAAGCCCAAAAACTGATACGGACTACGTTGTTACACACGTTTCCTGTCAAGGTAGAAGCGCATCGCACACTCAACTCGTGACGGGAGGATAGTCTTCACGAGATCCCTTGACGGGTTGTCTGACGAAGACATACAAACCTAAATGTCCGCTCAGGGTGTAACAGCTGTGCATAGGGTGTTGAAAAAGGTAGATAACCAGCTGACACCAACTCGTACTGTGTCCTTGACGTTCGACAGAGTTGAACTCCCGCCGAAGGTCAAAGCAGGATACGAAGTTATCTCCGTCCGCCCTTATACACCAAACCCAACACGCTATTTCCAGTGCCACAGATACAACCATACCGGTCAATCTTGCCCAAATGCAGCAATGTCACTTGTGGTAGGTATGCCCATGAGAGGGGATTGTCCACCTCCGTCCCCTCACTGCCTTAATTGCAAAGGTGACCATGCGGCTTCCTCTCGGGACTGCCCTGTATAAAAGGATGAAAAGGTCATTCAGCAAATTCGGGTTACGGAAAAGGTATCAACGTCTGCCGCTCGAAAGTTGTTGGCGAGTCGAAAGCCCACGGTCCTCACCTCCACACGACCTGCTAAGGATTCAGGTACCCAGACCTGTGACTTCACTTTCGCTGACAGTTGTGTGATCCGCCAGCCCGAAGATTGCCCGTTCCACGTCCCTGCTTCCTCCTGCTGCTTCTAAAGTTCAGTCTTCGTCAACCTCTAATAAACCGTGGGCACCTAAAAAGATGCCTGGAGTTTGGAAAAGGAACCCGCCCAGGAAGATTTTCTGCGAACTCAGGCTTCCAAACCGTCAACTGCCTCTTCTCACCGTCAGTCTTCCAGAAGAGCCAACAAAAATGAGTTCCTCTCCTTCCTCGCCGAGGCGACCCATCTGTCACGCCATCCAACAGTAGTCGGCCCCGATCATCTTCTGTCTCACCGGGACGCACTACTGTTAGCCGGGAAATCGGCATTTTACCGGTGGCGGAAGCTGCCCCCTCCTGATAAGCTCGGGAAGGTGGCAGATGTATCGTTTGAACCTATGGAACATGACTCTTTGCCTCTAGATGGCGACAGTAGTGCTCCCTCGAAATCCAGTCCTCAGCGGCTTGTTCATTTTTATCTTCCTCTTTTCTCTTAAATTTTATCATGGCGCTCCTTCAATGGAATATTCACGGCTTTTATATCGGAAGGAATTAAAACTTCTCCTTAGATTGCACTGCCCACTTCTAGTTTGTCTCCAAGAAACTAAGTTACGTCCAAGTGATCGTGCAGACTTACCCCACTACACCTCTGTGTTTCGACCTGCCACCTATGGAAGGTAACCGCGCCCATGGAAGAGTTCTGATGCTCATTTGGGACGAGATCTATGACCATCCTATTTCATTGCATACTCACCTACAGGCAGTTGCCGTCCGCATCACTCTATCCACCTTTTCCTTTTCCCCTCTGTAATATCTATTCTCCATCGTTATCCGCCATTACTAGGGCAGATGTGCTACACCTCTTTGACCAGGTCCCTTCACCTTTCGTGTTGGTAGGCGACTCTAATGCCCACCACCCCCATTGGGCTCTCCGGCACCTTGTCCGAGAGGCTCCCTTTTGATGGACCTTCTCCAACACATCAATCTTGTTTGCCTCACCCCCTGTGAACCGAACTTTCTTTCAGACACAACACACACTTATTCCCATATAGACCTCACAATATGCACTCCTCAGCTTGCCGGTCGGTTTGAGTGGTATGCACTTTGACACATACTTGAGTGACCATTTTCCTTGAGTCATACACTACCTGCATCATTCCCCATCTCTTCGTCCCACCAGTTGGAACATTTCTAAAGCCGATTGGGGGATTTATTCTTCCATGGGAGTTTTTCACAATCAGGACTTTTCCAGCTGTGACAGTCAGGTCGAATACCTCACAGAGGTTATTCTCACAGCTGCCGAACATTCCATACCTCGTACATCCTCTTCTCCACGTCGCGTCCCGGACCCCTGGTGGACTGCAGCCTGCCGTAACGCTCCTAGAGCTCCTAGAGCGCCGCCACCCAACGTTGGAGAATTATAAACGAGCGCATTGTCGTCGAGTTATAAACGACAGCAAAAACGGTTGCTGGATTGCTTTTACCAGTTCTTTTAACCGCTTTACTCCCTCCTCGGCTGTCTGGGATGGCCTACGCTGTTTATCCGGCATAAAGGTCCACTCCCCGATTTCTGGCCTGACCGTCGAGAACGCAGTCCTTGTGGACCCCGCTGATGTTACCACCCTGCCTTCTTCCCTCGCAAATAGGTAGAGGAGGCACGGCCGCCTTCTTTCCACTCTCTTAATCGTGAAAATTACGTCTCCTTTACTATGCAGGAGATAGACCGTGCTCTCGCCCTGTCCCGATCTTCTGCACCCGGGCCCGATTTCATCCATATTGAGATGCTGAAGAACCTCTCTCCTGCGGGCAAGTGTTTCCTTCTTAGTACCTACAGTCGCATATGGACTGAAGGTCAGGTTCCCACAAGTTGGCGTGAAACCATTGTTGTCCCCATCCCCAAACCAGGGAAGGACAAACATCTTCCATCAAGTTATCGCCCTATTCTCTTACTAGCTGCATCTGTAAGGTAATGGAACGCATGGTTAACGCTCGGCTGGTCTGGCTCCACGAATCTCAACGCCTCCTGACATATATCCAATGTGGTTTTCGCAGACACCGCTCTGCTGCTGATCACCTCGTCACCTTGTCGATCTGTATTATGAATGCCTTTTTAAGGAATCGTCAAACGGTAGCAGTGTTATTCGACTTAGAGAAGGCTTATGATACCTGTTGGAGGGCGGGAATTCTCCGCACATTACACGCATGGGGCCTTCGTGGCCGCCTCCCTCGCTTTATTCAAGCGTTTTTGGCGGATCGCAAGTTCCGGGTACGGGTGGGATCTGTTTTGTCAGATACCTTTTGCCAGGAGAATGGGGTGCCACAGGGCTCTGTCCTGAGCGTGGCAGTTTTTGCCATTGCAATCAATCCGATCGTAGACTGCCTTTCAGCCGACGTCTCCGGATCCCTTTTTGTAGATTTTGCAATTTATTGCAGCGCCCAGCGGACGTCTCTCCTGGAGCGGTGTCTTCAACATTTTCTTGACCGCCTATATTCCTGGAGCATTGCGAACGGCTTCCGCTTCTCCACTGATAAAACGGTATGTATATACTTCTGGAGAGACAAGGAATTTCTTCCACCATCTCTACGTCTCGGCCCGGTAGCTCTCGCTTTCCTGTAGACAACGAAATTCTTGGGACTCATGCTGGATAGTAAGCTTTGCTGGTCCCCACAATTGTCCTACCTGGCTGCATATTGTGCCAGATCCCTAAATGTTCTCTATGTCCTCAGTGGTACATAATGGGGAGCGGATCGTACCGTCCTGCTTCCCCTTTACCAGGCCATTGTTCAGTCGAAGCTCGACTACGGAAGCCTTGTATACTGTTCTGCACGGCCGTCGATTCTCCGCCGTCTCAACTCTATTCACCATCGGGGATTACGCCTGGCGACTGGTGCATTTTATACCAGCCCTGTTGAAAGTCTGTATGCCGAGGCTGTTGTATTACCCTTGACCACTCGGCGTGACATACTCTTGTCAGTACGCATGCTGCTTGCAGTCGATGCCCAACCATCCATCTTACAGATTATTTTTTGACGACTCACACGATGGCCAATATCAGTTGTCTGCGATAGCCTTGCTTCCACCTGGAGTTCGGTTTCGCCGTCTGCTTCAGTGACTCGATTTTACCCTTACCTTTAGGTTGAGCGAGAGCCCATTACCACCATGGCATCAGTCCCAGGTTCACACTCACCTTGAACTTAGTTCGCTGCCCAAGGAGAGCACCCCGGATTTGGTATACTGCTCGAGGCTTGTCGAACTCCGTTCGCGGTTTGATAATGCCCGGGCGCTGATAACCTCGCTGTTGAGCGCCCTAAAACACCAATAATAATAATAATAATAATAATAATAATCGATAATGCCATATTTCTACACTGATGGTTCCAAGAGCACTGACGGTGTCGGATCTGCCTTCGTCGTTGGGATAACCTTCCTTGCAACACATCACACAATTCCGTATTTGCTCAAGCGTGAGAATTCGTGGCATCCATCTTGTGGATAGCTTTCTCATGTCCGAATATTTATGCAAAATATTATGCACGCATTCATTCGGGATGCCCACAGCACTAGCAATCTCATGCATTTTAACTCTCCTGTCATCCACTACCATATTGTCGCATTGAAATGGAAGCAGGCTTGATTTCGAAGCCAACTGAACAAAGCACTTACACTGAAAGCAGGTTTATTGCGAACTGAAATGTACACGCAGCACTGACTGCCACTCGGGCAGAGTGCTTTGCTATTTATACGCACAGAATGTGCCACAAATTGGAATAGTTAATATAAGAAACAAGTAGAAATTACAATTGAACATAAGACACGTATAGAACATTCTGGAAGTGATAATTACAAATTTGCCGGTGGACGGGATTGAACAGGCGACCTTCAGCAAGGCAGTCGGTGACGCTATCCCCCACGCCACGCCGGCATTTGGTTTACGTGGGTCTCGAGGCAATATCATTGATTTTATCGAAGATTTCTCAAGTCTTAACCTCCACATGGCGTTTAGAACGTTCAGCCATACTTGCGCCCATATGGCCACTCCGAAAATTTTGAAACCACTTGTAAACTGTTCTAATGGGAGGTGCAGAGTCACGAAAAAGTTTATGAAGCTTCTCTTTGTCTCCTGGGCATTTTTCTTTTCATAAAGTAGTGTTGAATCACTACACGAAATTCGTTTTCGTCCCTTCTTTATCACTCGACTTCCTTGATACACACCGAAATATACCAATATGGCTGAAACTTGGTGTGCGTTCTTTCCACAGATGCTACTAACTAAACATTCCCTCTATACACGTTGGTGGTGCCAACTCTCGGACTTCGCAAACGCCCCCTTTTACTAACACCCAAACCTCCAGATGTCAGACAGATCGGTACTGATACCAAGCAGTATCAGATAAGGAAAGGAACCTAATTCTGGAGTAGTGGGTTCACCAATGTGTCATTAACGTATCCACAGTTTAAAAACTTCATTAAACAGTTAAAAAATAAAAATACAATAAGCCAGAAGAGCTTGCTCTTGGAGAGACTATTTTTTTTAATATATGACAATCATTTGCCCACTAAGGGGCCAAGCACGCAAGCAAGCAAGCAAGTAAAATTTAAGTACAGCAGTAAATGACGTAAAAAAAATTTCAAGGTTTCATAAAAAACACCACCAGTGAAACATACACCTCCAAGGAAAACACACTTCCAAGCAGCAATAAATACGTCACGGGAAATAGTTCCCAAACGTGTGAGAGAGAGAGAGAGAGAGAGAGAGAGAGAGAGAGAGAGAGAGAGAGAGAGAGAGAGAGAGAGAGGTGTCTGACAAAGACGGGACCCTGTAAACAAACTTGACGTAATGACGACGGGATGTTGTCCACCACAGAACACTCCGGAAGCAATCTAAAACATCGACCAGAACAACAAATAGCGTGGCAACACATTTCAAATTTGAAGAATTGAATAATGGTAATGATCTGATATACAGACAGTAAAACCCTTGCATGTAAAAGAATCAAGACTAAGCTCAGCCTAAACGTGACTAAAATTAGACACCGCAAAGTCTCGGTTAGAGACTCCGTGTCACGCTTAACGAACATATCTGAGTAAGGCGGACACTTCAACACACCTCTACAGTGATAGCTTAGAACAAACACACACACACACAGAACTGTGCACTGCTACTCTGGCCTAAAGACCTAGGTAAACATATATAAGTAGCCAAAAGTGAAATATGCCACTGTTTACATAAAATAAGCACAGTATAAAGCACAGTGGCTGTATATAATTACGAATACCGTAAACATTAAGGCACAATTACTGAGCACGCTCAGAATACCATACAAGCAACACCACAGTACCAGACAAGCACAATACCCCCCTCAGGGGACTCACTGCTCTGTGGTGAGTACGTGCGTGGCGAGCACGGGGCCCCAGCCTTTGTAGCACTCTTTCCTTTCCGTGCTACATGACACTTCTTCTACTGTCCTTTTCCCCTCTCTTGGGGACCGAGTCTGTGCATCCTTCGGGGAACCGAAGTTCTGACCCTTTTGGCTTTACAGTCTTCTTTCACCTCTTTCTTTGCCTCCGCGTCTGCGTTTGAGGCTTCTCCTCCTACTATTTCTCTCTTCCTCCTCCCTGTACGCACTTGAAGGCCACCCATATGGGTGACTGGGTAATGCGTAAGTCCCAGCCCCGGGCTGGCATGTAGGGTGCGTGCGTACCCCCTGGTTAAGGCCAGGCCAGGGGAGGGGCGATTGCCTGCGCTGATACCTTCCCGATTCGCCGATTGGTCCCTCCGTCTGTAGATCGGGAGGTGTGACCTGGGGTGGGAACAATCACCCAAGGCGGGTGTGCTTCCATTGGGGGCCCCCAGCAGGAAGGAGCATGCCATCGGAGACACTGGCAATCGTGGGGGATACAACCGCGATGGTTCTAAAAAAAGAAAATGTAAAGAGTCTTTAGAAATTGATGTACTAGACAATAGTGTGTCTGAACAGAAAAATTTACAGACATCGAAGTTCCTTGTGGTGACCCGTACCGAGGAAGGACAATCCTTTTCGTCGGTGAACCCATTTATTATTCAAAAAGGGGTTGATGCCATTGCCGGCCCAGTTAAGACCTGCAACCGCCTACGTAATGGAACACTACTGTTAGAAACAGAAAGTGGCTCCCAGGCACAGCGGCTGCTTAAGGCTACTCTGCTCCACAGCTACCCGGTTCGTGTTGAGCTCCATCCGACCCTCAATTATTCCCGAGGGGTAGTCTTCTCGGCCAGTTTGGACGGTCTGACTGAGGATGAACTGAAAGAATATCTGGCAGCTCAAGGCGTCGTCGCAGTACACAGGGTGACAAAAAAAGAGAACAATGTTGTAGTGCCCACTCGCACAGTGTTTCTGACCTTCGACCGAGTGGCTCTGCCGCCGAAGATCAAGGCAGGGTATGAGGTCATCACAGTACGACCTTATATCCCTAACCCTACTCGGTGTTATCAGTGCCATCGATTTAACCACACAAGCCAGTCTTGCAAGAACCCAGTCATATGTGTCACCTGTGGTAAAGAGGCCCATGAGGGGATTTGTCCACCACCGTCCCCTCATTGCATCAATTGTAACGGGAATCATGCTGCTTCCTCCCGGGAATGTCCCGTGTTTGCCGATGAACGAGCCATCCAGGAAATCCGTGTAAAGGAAAAGGTTCCCATACCAGTTGCACGTAAGATGTACGCCAGTCGTAAGCCTAAGACCCCGCCGCGTGGTAACTACAGTACTGTAGTTGCAACGCCTCCAACAACACGGGATATGGCCATACAGACTTGTGACCTACAGTTTACGACAGTAGTTGTCAAACAGTCTACATCGACAACGGCGTCACGTTCAACGAAAAGTGTGAGTACCTCTTCCAAGTCTTCATCTTCAGCTGTGAAACCACAGATAGAGACGCGAAAGTCTAAGAAAGAGCATTCGCGCGAGGATTTCCTCCGCACCCCTACCAAAACGTCTGAGCCAACCAATTAGCTTCACCAGGGCTCCAAGAAATCAAATAGGGGGAAAACTCTCCCCCCTCCTACCTCACAATGTGACGATGGCATCCCCTGGAAGCCTATAGTCTCTCCAGGTGCATCAGCCAAAGATGGGGCTGCCGACCACACTCACGCAGCTGCTGTGGTAACCTCTGAGAATATGGAGCAAGACCCTCCTGTCTCAGACACCACCAGTTGCGAACATTCGCACTGTGGCCCGCCGCCTTCGTCGGGCTGATGTCCACCTTCATCTCATTTTATCCCATTATGGATATTCTTCAATGGAACATTCGTGGTATCCGGTCGAATTGGACAGAACTGCAGCTTTTAACGCGAACATATCATCCAATCATCTTCTCTCTACAGGAGACAAAATTGCTCCCTGGAACTCGAATTACTTTCCCACGCTACACTACCGTTCGCTTTGACCTTCCTCCAGTGGCAGGAATTCCAGCCCACGGGGGCGTAATGTTGCTTATTCGGGATGACGTACACAGTACACCGGTCCCTTTGTGTACTCCAATACAAGCTGTTGCTGTCCGGATATACCTTCCTGGATTTGTCTTCACACTGTGCAATATTTACGCTCCTTCCTCTTTTCCCGTCACTAGATCAGATCTCCTAGATCTTATTGACCAGCTTCCGCGTCCGTTTTTGTTGGTGGGAGATTTCAATGCCCACCACCCCCTTTGGGGCTCCCCACGACCATGTCCACGGGGTTCCCTCTTGGCAGATATACTGAACCACCTTCAGCTCATCTGCCTTAACACTGGTGAACCAACTTATCTTTCAGACACCACAAATACTTTCAGCCATATAGATCTAGCTATCTGCACTGCTCAGCTGGCACGGCGTCTTGAATGGTCTGCTCTCTCACACATTCGAGCGATCATTTTCCGTGTGTAATTCACCTAATGATGCCTGACACCCTTGAGCATCCACGCCGCTGGCAGTTAACGAAAGCGGACTGGGAGCTCTACACGTCACTGGCGGATTTTGGTACTTACCATTATCCTAGTATAGACGACCAAGTGGAACACATTACCACAGTTATTCTGACAGCCGCAGAATGTTCCATCCCCTGCAAGACTTCCCACGCACGTCGTCCCCTTGTCCCGTGGTGGACCGCGGAATGCCGTGACGCTCTGCGAGCACGGCGACGTGCCCTTAGAATCTTCAAACAACGGCCCACGCTCGACAACTGCATCCGATACAAACGGCTGCGGGCCTATTGTCGTCGCCTCTTTCGCGACTGTAAACGCGCCAGTTGGCGCTCATTCACGAGCTCTTTTAATAGGTCTACCCCTTCCTCCATCATTTGGGGTAACCTTCGAAAAATTTCGGGCACTATGGCTCATTCCCCAATTCCCGGTCTGAGTGTCGCAACTGACACCGTCGATCCTCCACAAATAGCCAACGCACTGGGTCGACATTTTGCAGAGGTCTCTAGCTCTTCACATTACACTGACGCTTTCCTAGCTAGGAAACGGACGGTGGAGGCGACTCCATTGCCCTTTACCTCTCAGAACCGTGAATGCTACAATACCGAGTTTACTGTACGAGAGCTTCACCACGCACTCTCGTCTTCGCGGTCCTCCGCTCCAGGACCAGATGGCATTCACGTGGCGATGCTGCAACACCTTTCACCAACGAGCTTGCACTTCCTACTGGCCACCTACAATCGCATATGGATAGAAGGCACCTTTCTGCGACGCTGGCGTGAAGCCATAGTCATTCCCATACCAAAGCCTGGGAAGGACAGATGTCTCCCTTCCAGCTACCGCCCCATTTCCCTCACCAGTAGCATATGCAAGGTGATGGAACGCATGATTCACGGGCGCCTGGTATGGTGGCTTGAAACGCGACATCTCCTGTCTAATGTCCAATGTGGGTTTCGCAAGCACCGTTCTGCGGTGGATCATCTTGTTGCCCTATCTACCTCAGTAATGAATAACTTTTTCCGGAAGCGCCAGACAGTAGCGGTGTTCTTTGATCTGGAAAAGGCATACGACACCTGCTGGAGGATGGGCATCCTCCGCACTCTGCATACATGGGGTTTTCGGGGTCGCCTGCCAATTTTTATCCGCGAATTTTTAACAGACCGTGTTTTTAAAGTGCGTGTTGGTTCGGTTTTATCGAGCACTTTTAATCAGGAGAACGGAGTCCCCCAGGGCTCGGTCCTGAGCGTTGTTTTATTTGCAGTGGCAATCAATTCTATAGCCGATCACCTTCCACTGGGAGTGTCGGCGTCCCTATTTGTTGACGACTTCGCGCTCTGAGCAAACGGGTCTCCTGGAGCGGCGCCTCCAGCGGTGCCTAGACAATCTCTACGCGTGGAGTATGGACACTGGCTTTCGATTCTCAGCTGACAAGACAGTCTGCATGAACTTCTGGCGGTGGAAGGAGTTCCTTCCCCCGTCCCTTCGACTGGGCCCCATAGTACTTCCATTTGTGGATACCACGACGTTCTTGGGACTTGTTCTCGACAGGAAGTTAAGTTGGTCTCCCCACATATCCCGTTTGGCAGCTCGCTGTACCCGCTCTCTCAATGTGCTGCGGGTGTTAAGTGGCACCTCGTGGGGAGCTGACAGGTCTACTCTCCTCCATCTGTATCGCACCATAGTTCGGTCCAAACTGGACTATGGTAGCATCGTTTATTCTTCGGCTCGACCGTCCATACTGCGCCGCCTTAATACAATCCACCACCAAGGTCTCCGTCTGGCGACAGGAGCGTTTTATACTAGCCCCGTTGAGAGCCTCTATGCCGAGGCCGCCGAACTACCCCTTTCTTACCGTCGGGAACTCCTGCTTAGCCGTTACGCTAGTCGTTTGTCGTCCATGCGAGGACACCCGACGTACGCAGTTTTTTTTAACGACTCACTTGACAGTCTCTTCACTCTGCGCCCGTCTGCTCTGCTACCACCGGGAGTACGCTTGCGTTCGCTACTCGGCCAGCTTGGCGTTACAATGCCTGCTATCTTCTCGACTGGAGAGAGCACCTCTCCACCGTGGCGAAGCCCCGAAGTCCGTGTTAACTTTGATCTTCATTCTCTTCCAAAGGACTCCACACCTCGTTTCGTCTACCAGAGAGAATTTCACGCACTCCGGTTTAAATTTGATGACAATTTGTTCATTTACACTGATGGCTCAAAGACAGACCAGGGTGTTGGGTGTGCTTTTGTACTTGGCAACGTCTCTTTTAAATATCGTCTTCCTGAGTGGAGTTCCATTTTTACAGCTGAGCTGTATGCATTATACCAAGCCACACAATACGTCCGGCGCCACTCGCTCAGTAAGACTGTCATTTGCTCGGACTCAATGAGTGCTTTGTTGAGCCTTCGCATCCTATATCCGGCCCATCCCCTGGTACAAAGCATCCGCAATTGCCTTACTTCTCTTTCAACGAGCGGAACTACGGTGACGTTTCTGTGGGTCCCTGGCCATGTGGGAGTGTTGGGGAATGAGGCTGCGGATATGGCTGCCAAGGAAGCAGTTCTCCTTCCTCGGCTATCTACCTTTTCCACCAGCTCTGATGACCTTCGCGCTGGTATCTCCCAGCGTATTATCTCGCGTTGGTATCTACATTGGTCATCCCTGTCAGGGAACAAATTGCGAGCCATTAAACCTGTGCCTGATATCTGGTCAACGTCATCTCGACCCTCCCGCCGAGAGGAGATTGTTCTAGCCCGGCTACGTATTGGCCACTGCCGTTTTAGCCACCAGCATTTATTACGTGGTGGTCCTGCTCCCTTATGTGAGCACTGTGATGCACCTTTTACTGTGAACCATCTTTTAGTGCAATGTCCATTTTTTAACCGTCTCCGTCATGATCTGTGTTTCCCATTTGAATTGTCTGCCATTTTAGCTGATGACCCGCAATCGGTTAACAGAGTTTTACTTTTTATACATCGTGCAAATATGGCGAAAGCCATTTAATTTCTAACCCCGGTTCTTTTTTACTTTGGGCAGTGTTGGGCGCTAATGACCACAGCAGTTGTGTGCCCTAAAACCACAAAAAAAAAAAAAAAAAAAAAGCACAATACCATTATCCACAGGTGTCAATCATATGTAACTAAACGTGAGCGGTCGAATTCAGACTACAGTATCACACATGTAACCCCCACTACAGGATCGACATTTATATAGGGGAAATCACAGGCAAAAGTGGCCCATCAATAGACGTCCTTGGTTGGTTTACAAATGTAAGTTATTTATTAACAAACATCATAAAATTTATAAGTGGCTAACATTCCTTCATAGCTGTGCCATAGTCACGGCGTTTGCCAGTATGTTACGCCATATAAGGATTTAATTTCAACATTAGAAATTAACAAATGTAAGGAAAGAGAAACAGTTTAAATCACATGGCTCAGGCAAGGGAAAAAGGTACACTGCTTTTAACACTTTCGCTGTGGCTGACACTTATAAGCGTCCACACTCAATGTAGGGTAGCGTCAGCCGCAGCGAAAGTGTTAAAGAAAACGGCACCGTGAAGCCAGTTCGAACGGCACCGTGAAGCCTGGTTCACCCTAAGGTGACAATGTTAATCACAGTGACGTGCACAGGATAAATTTTCAAATTTGTAACGTACACATGTCTAACTGGGCAACAGGTTGAGTTTGTTTTTTATTACAAGGAGGTGATCCAATTATATGTTCGAAAAATCTTACAGCCATTTAACATTTTTCGAACACGTGACTAAAATAAACTTCACACCAACGCAAGACAGACTTAGTTTCATGTAGATTAAGGGGAGAGGGACCTTTTCACGGCATTCCTCCACACAGAACTACGTCAATAAATACTTAACGGAGATCTCATTGTGTGCAGTTGTCGTTTCGGCGGGATAGCCGAGGAGATGAGATTTTTAACTTGAATGCTAAGCCAAGCTGTTTATTCCTTTCGTCTCCATATCTTTTAGTAGATGACGTTGGATAAACGATCTTTTGGAAGTTTTTATAAGGTATA
The DNA here is from genome assembly GCA_026315105.1 of Locusta migratoria. NCBI lineage: Eukaryota > Metazoa > Arthropoda > Insecta > Orthoptera > Acrididae > Locusta > Locusta migratoria. The sequence goes on along the minus strand of CM048753.1, from coordinate 15,997,531 downwards.
GTTTTTCATGAAATACTTGGCGAGTTTCTATGGAACAACTTCGCATTGTTAGGTTGAACTTATGGTCACAATAATGGTCGGGAAAGATCTTGCTGTTAGCTTATGGTCTCACGATTCATGCTAGGGACCCCTTTCTGTGTTATGGAAAGGAATTTCATGGGTAGTGTTCTTGAAATATGGTATTGTTGTAACATTGTGTGAATCGAGTTAAATTTACTGCAAAGAAATGTTTCTTTGTTTAAAAATAATTTTGTAGGCAGAATAAATATCAGAGTTGCATTCTTCTCTGAAAGTATATATATATTTGACGAATTACGGCGTTCAAATGAATGAAATAAATCGCAATTTGCGATGTTATGGCATCACTGAATCAGGTTTAGATATAATACCAAACTGTGGCGAATGAAAATCTGTGCCCGGCCGGGATTCGAACCCGGATCTCCTGCTTACTAGGCAGACGCGTTGACCACTCCGCCACCTAGGACACAGTGACCAGCTCGACCGCAGAGGACTCTTCCCTGCATGTCTCCCGCCACACACAAATCTCCATTCGTCACGTTCTCTTTCCTATACCACAAAGATTTTAAAATCCAAAACACGATATTCTTAGTAATTTTCATTAAGTTACATCAGCTGGAAAATAAACCAGATAAGTTAGTTCGAGTTTGTTAAAGAGATTACCAGTTTTTCCCTCCTCACATTTTTATTAAAAGTGCCATAGATGTATTCTGTAGTTAGCTTTCCAGTAGTTAGTACAGCAGGAAGCAGTTGTGTTGCGCAAATTTATGAAGTAAGTGAAAGTGAAAATCAGTTTTTGTGTTCACGCTTACAGTTCAGTATAATTTGCAGATTTCAGGGAAGGACAATTCATAGTGTTCAGTACAGGTTAGCAAGTGTTTGCACTTAGTCAGATTGCATTTATAAATGTTCTTCGTTACGTTCAAATTGTTAGTTCAGTCAGAAACAAGTTTGAAGGGCCAGAATTATTAACACAGTGATTTTTAGTATTAGTAATTTTCAGACAGTAAACTTTGTTACATTTTCATACAGAAACAATTAGCAGTTTGTGTTTCATTATAATAAACATTACGCAGTCAGATAGGTTTACATTCACATAGAACACAGTTAAAAAATACGCAGTCAGATTTACATAACGTTGTGCAAAGGCATTCAGGTAGAAAAAGTTCAAACATATTCAGTTACATTTCTTAGACCATATGGTAAAACACACAACTTTCGCAGCAGACGTAAATTTTGTAAGAGAGGAGGACAAGCAAAAAACTTTCACCATGAAAGAGAAATAATTAATTACAGGAACTCCTGAGCAAAACTCAAATTTGACAACCGGGTTAGTTAAACTGTAAGGCTAAACAATAAGAACCAGAAGCCCAGCTTCCATGCCATTTAGTTAGCGCTGTTTAATGACACACCTAATGCAGGAGGTGGTTTTAACAGCCTCGTCACTCTGCATAAGTAGAGCCACATAAATACAGGAAAGAACGGTTCTTGAGCTACCCAAACCGAGCTGATGTCTCCTTTAAGCAACTGGGGGCGGGGAGAAACCAATCTTCTAGAAGATACTGGGAGGAAACTAAAACCTGCACACTAAAACATTTTAGTATATTTTAAGTAAATTACAGTTCCTTTCTACCATTTTCACACATGATACTCATCTTTTCAAGATTGCGATGTCTGGGGGTTCTGCTCGCTGCAACATTATTCTCCTGTGGCGTCGTGGTAGAAATAAATACTAGATATGTACAATTTTTCACTTGTTCTTTAATTTAAACTTCTCCTCCACCAAAACATAACTTCAAAACATATACGAATTACAAAGCTTCAAAACGGTAATACTTCCATTTCAAAACACAGACATAGCTTCCAGTGAACTTTAGAAAAGCCAAAACTCTAACTCCCCCACGCAAGGCAGTGAGGCAAATATATAACATCGGCAATAATGACGTTACATTATCCATTATCCATTGTTCATAACAATTGAATATAGTAATTTACAATGAACAAACATAACAGAAAAACATTTCATGTACACAAAAATAATCACAATATAAAATGAAAACTATGCATACAATAATTTTAGATGGCTCATGTATTTTTAGGACGAAATTTTCGATCTTTCTGTTAACAAAGTGCGATGTTAAATGTTAATTAATTTAATGAGTAAATCATACATGTTCCTAACATATACTGAACTATCAAATATTTTGGCCATTCACAAAATATACTCAAAAATCTCTTTTCAGTCAATATATACAAAGAATAACAAAATTGATAATTAATGTAATAGTAGAAATAACATAATTAGCTGGTCTACATAACTTGTTTATGAGCCTAACATACATAAAATGCTACTTATTTTCATTTCTTTTAGTTTTTCACAAAAGTTTTTACAATTCGTCTGCGTAAGTCTTTAAATAACAATGACGAAACTATTGTTTATAGAACTGTCTGGAAAGAAAATATATGAATCTCTTAGATTTCATTATCACTTCTTTTGATCACAGTATCAGACACTGTCCTACACTGATTCCTAGACTGGATATATCGTTTTTAACTTACTTCACACGCAACTTTTATCACTATTTAACCACACGGTTCCGGGTCCGACGCAGATGGTATCGTAGTCACGGCCACTACGGTCGGGGGTTCGAATCCCCCCTCGGGCATGGACATTTGTGCCATCCTTAGTTGTAGGTAGTTCATAAGTAGTTTGTAAGTTTAGGGACTGATGACCCCGTAGTTAAGTCCCTTAAGCTAAACAAACATTTGAACATTTTTGAATTAGATTAGGTAACGAAGCAATAAAGGAGGTAGATTAATTTTGTTACTTGGGCAGTAAAATAACAAATGATGGTAGCAGTACAGAGGATATAAAATGCAGAATGGCAATGGGTAGAAAAAGCGTTCTTGAAAAAGAGAAATTTAACATCGAATATTTACTTAAGCCGAAGGAAGTCCTTTCTGGAGGTATTTGTATGGAGTGTTGCCTTGTATGGGAGTGAAACATGGACGATAAACAGTGCAGACAGGAAGAGGATTGAGGCTTTTGAAATGTGGTGCTACAGAAGGATGCTGAAGATTAGGTGGGTGGATTGCGTAGCTAACGAGGTACTGGGCAGAATTGGAGAGAAAAATTTCTGGCATACCTTAACTAAAAGAAGGGTTAGATTGGTAGGACACATCCTTAGACATCAAGGAATTGTGAATTTAGCTAAAAAACATTTTCAAATGTTTGTAAATCTATCGGACCAAACTGCGTGGTCATCAGTCCATAGCTTACAAACTACTTAAACCTAGGTAAACTGACCTAAGGACAAACACACACACCCAAGCCGCAGGGAGGACTCGAACCTCCATGACGAGCAACCGCGCGCTCCGTAGCGAGTCGCTTTAGACCGCTCAGCTACTCCACCGCGGCGTGAATTAGCGTTGGAGGGAAGTGTGTGGGGTAAAAACCGTAGAGGAAGACTAAGAGATGGATACAGTAAGCAGATTCAGATGTAGGTTGCCGTTCTTATGAAGCGACTTGCCCAGGATAGGGTATTGCTGCATCAAACCAGTCTCCGGACTGAAGACCACAACAACAACAACCAACAACAACAACAACAACAACAACAACAACAACAACCCTCACGATGGAAACAAGATAAATACATGGACAAGAAAGGGACTGTTAGGTGGGCAGCCTTATAGCTAACAGACACTTGGATATGTCACACTAATAATTTTTTAAGTACAAAACAGTACGTCAAGGTAACGTATGTTGAACAGATGACCAGATGGAAATGGCAAGTTGCTGTTAACCATACCAATAGCGGCGTGCACCTTAAGTATACAAAACACGCATATGACAAAGACGCATTATGGCGAAATGAAATCGCACAGAAACACATACATATACAAAGGACATACATTAAAATTACACTGTTAAAACAAACAACTTAAACACTGCAAAAGGCATACAAAATACAGCATAAATCTACAAACTCAAATCACACAGTTGGTAAGAATAACACTAAATCTACCTTAGAAAACACAAATTTAAACAATACTTAGCATGTATGTTACTGGCTTCTGTTAGGACCAAGGTCTTCTGGTTGGTTATGTCGCGGATCAGCGGACCTGATTACTACGTCTTCTGTTGGCGGGTAGCGTGGCTTTTTCTGGCCTTTATGGGGTCGGTAGTCTTTATTACTGTTCCCGAACTTTCTCCGTTTGTCGGCTCCCTTATCATGCCAATAACCGTGCTCGTTCCTCCACTGCAGCTGATTCTCATTGGAAGGACTGGACTCCCGGCTGCTTGAACTTTCCGCTTGGTGGATGTTCCTAGCGCTGTTGTCGCTCCGATTACTTCTAGAAGAGCCGTTGCCGTCTGTTCTAGGTCCGTAATCATCGTCAAATTCCAAGTCCTCCAGGTAAGCCTGGAAGGATTGAATGTCCACCTTGCAGCTTCCAACAAGTACGGCATTGTGCACATTTCGTGGGCGTTTCGACGCGTAAATTCTAATTCGCATGGAGGGTAAGGGTTGTCGAGGAACTGATTTCTCGGTATCATTCCTTGAAAGAAGCCAAGCCTCCTGCAGTTACTGTTTGCAAAGTGGGGTGTCACTTAAATGCTAGTTTTTACTCGTTCCTGCTGCCTCTCCGACCAGTAGGCAGACAGCATATGCTCCCTAAAATCAACATAGTAGCGACAATATCTCAGGTCGCATCCCTAGAGAAATCCGCAAACACATGCGATTTTCTGCCCTTCTGGCCAGTTCGGAGGCAGAGTGTAATCGAATGCCTGCACTGGCTCTCGCACTGGCCCTCGACTCAGTCTTTCTCTTATGGGAGGACGGGCATGTGGAGGTTCGACTCCCTCTTCCTCGAAAGCCAAATCGTCTCCGCAGTCGGAACGACAGGGGCGACCTCCACACAAACTGCGGGAGGTGTTTTCTACTTGTGGGAGAAGTGGAGGGTGCAACGGAGACTTGCTCCAGACGCACGAAGCATTCTTCTAGATCGGCCACTACATCGCGATGCCAACGGAAAATTTCCCACTGTTATTCCCCGAACCGGAGTAGGTCGCGAACTTCGATTCATTTACAACAGCGGGAACTGCCCTTTCTGCCGCTGTCTGCCCGGTCTGTAGAAGCCGCGCCACCGAAGTGGCCAGCTCCTCAACACGTGCGCCGAGTTCATCAGTGCGTATTTTCGCCTGTCTGTCTACCAAATCGACTTTCTCCTCAAGAGAGTGCACATTAGTATCCACATGGTCGGAAAGGGCAGATATTGCTTCTGCATTACCTGAGATTTTCATCGTGTTTTCTGAGATAGCATTGCGAGTGTGAAGATCGGGGTGAGAGTTTAATTTTTAAAACTCACAACCACCAACTGCGAACCAAATTCCTAAACATGCAAAAACACTGGAACTGTGATCGCTACCGTTTGATTCGTTTTCTAGGGTATGATATCACACGTTCGCAGCTTTCCTTCCCTGCGTATGATTAACAAAAAAATTCATAATAAAGTCAAGTTTATTACACCATATTAAAACCCTTTGGCTGATACATCTGTACGTCGACACATTTAGCAAATAAAGTTATAGCTCGTGAGCCCCCAGAGAAAATGAATATTTGTCGCAAATTGTTTTCACACCATGTGCCTGTCTCAAACACCGTTTATGTTCATGCCTATGCGACGACACGTGTTACATTAACAAAAGTCACTTTTAGTGCGATGCACACCTTGTTCCACCGGCTAAATATTCACAACACACAGTAGCACTCGATACAACTTGGTGCAGTCTACGACGAGCAACCACACTTGGCAATTGCCGCACAAAAAGCTATAATCTCCACCTGGAGATCCACATGCCGACTGCTGCAGAGCGACGCCGCCCGGCCAGGTACACCACTCGCTCCCGACTCATCACTTCCTTGCCACGCGCGCGCGCATGCGCCAAAAGCTCAACTGCCGGGTTTTTTCCCTACGTCATAAACTTCCCCATGTGAGCTGTTCTAACCGATTTGCCAACGTACAGCGCTCAGCCAATACATTTCTAAAACTTTACTTAAAATCAAAATTATTACACTACACATTAAACAAATTCCTTCTTAGTTTTTTTATATTGGTATAAACATCCTTTGTACTATTAATTATAATCGTGCAATTTCTTGTATCAAAGATAAGTGATTTAACTCAATACTTCAAGATAAAATACACAAGATCAATTGAAAATAAAATGAGAAATAGTTAATATATTTTTATAAACAAAAATTGCCATGCTGGTTGTGTAACTGTCTTGTATTCATTGGTAATTTATTACTTTTCATTGTCAATTAAACATATTACGCCAGATGTGACTATATCAGCTAATGTATTGTTTATTTATCAACAGGCTATTTTGTAATGAGGGCCTTAAAGGTGCCTAACTGCATCGTATAACTTCAAATGCAAGTAGTATTAGAATATTTTATTTCACGCTGTGCACTGCACTGCGCCTGGCACTCGCCATTATCCCTCTCTCTCCTCACCGGAAACGAACCTGAAAAATCCTAAGCTGGAACAAGCCACCAACGTCGGTCTGCTCGCTGCCTCCCCTCAGCTACAAGCACACAGCAAATCTCAACGTGGAGAATTTCTACCTATGGCCTAATTATAAATGTTGTCACCCAACTGTGTACATACATTGCTACCATAATTATTAAGATTAAAATTTCTGTTCGTAGGTTTTCCCGGCGAATATCTTGAGTGAAGATCTCTCGGGCGTGCAGCCGGATGGATTGATCGTTGTAGAACGAATTTTCGATAGCGTAACGTGCCATCATCATCAGGTTACTCCCGCTGACTGAGGCGCTGGACCGGCGGCTGTGCTATATATACCTGCGGTCACCCCCCTCCACTGACCTCGAGTGCGGGCACCGGGATGCTGCGGTGGTGAGGGTAGCTCCTGCTCTGGACTCGAGTGGCGGACCTCAGTTTGCACTCTGCCTTCGCTGTGCTCGGTGTTCTGCTTGCGCCGCGATCGAAGAAATTTTAGTGCCGGATTCCATGCGTGGCTTAATTGAAATCCACTGTCCTTGTTTATGAGGTTGTCGCGTAGCCGGATTTCGATGGCCTCCTTATACAGACTGTCCCAGTACCGCGATGTATTGTGGAGAACCTCTGTGTCTTCATATTTCATCTTGTGTGTTGTTTCCAGACAATGTTCAGCAATTGCTGATTTTGTGGGCTGTTGGAGTTCGGTGTGGCGCTTATGCTCAGTGCACCTTTCTTCAATTGTTCGAATTGTTTGGCCAATGTACGCTTTCCCGCACTCGCATGGAATGTGATAAACTCCCGATTTCCGGAGTCCCAGATCGTCCTTCACTGTCTCTAGAAGAGATTTGATCTTTGCCGGCGGGCGGTACACGCATTTGATGTTTTGTCGTCGTAAGATTCTGCCGATTTTTCCGGATACGTTGCCTGCGTATGGAATGTAGGCAATTTTTGCCGGCGGATCCTCCTCGGGTGTTGGCTGTGGTGTGCTCTTATGTTTGAAAGCACGTCGGATTTGTCGATCGCTATACCCGTTTTCCTGGAATACTTCCTTGAGATGGTCAAGTTCTGGTTTCAGACTTTCTTCGTCGGAGATCACACGAGCTCTGTGGACCAGCGTAGTTAGAACCCCTTCTCTTTGGGACGGGTGATGACAGCTAGAGGCATGGAGGTACTGGTCCGTGTGGGTTTCCTTCCGATAGACACTGTGTCCCAACGTTCCGTCCGGTTTTCTGCGAACCAGAACGTCCAAGAAAGGTAGCTGACCGTTTTGTTCAACTTCCATTGTGAACTGGATCTGGCTGTGTATGGAATTCAGGTGTTGCAAGAACACCTGAAGTTCATCTTCGCCGTGAGGCCAAATGACGAACGTGTCGTCGACATATCGGTAGAATATCGTCGGTTTTAGTGGCGCTGTGTTTAGTGCCTTGTCCTCAAATTCCTCAATGCACATGTTGGCAATCACAGGTGACAGGGGACTGCCCATGGGCACGCCATCAGTCTGTTCGTAGTACTCTTCGTCAAAGAGAAAATAGGTCGACGTGAGCACGAAATTAAATACTTTTGTGAAGGAGGGCCCAAATTTCTTCTCTATGAGTTCCAGCGACTCCTTCAGTGGTACCCTGGTGAAAAGGGAGACAACATCGAAACTGACCATGAGATCTGAGTTGGACAGTCTGAGTTGCCATATCCGTTCCACGAACTGGGCCGAGTTTTTGATGTGGTGCTCACATTTGCCAACCTGCGGACTCAAAACTGACGTCAAGTGCTTCGCGAGTTGGTACGTTGGCGCTCCTATTGTGCTCACAATCGGTCTCAGAGGTATACCCATCTTGTGTACCTTTGGAAGCCCGTAGAGTCTTGGTGGTGCGGCTGCACGAGGATGGAGTTTCTTAGCTGTTTCGTCTGTGAAAGTACTCCGAAGAAGTTCAATTGTCTTGCACTGTATTCGGCTGGTTGGATCCGTCGTGATCTTCCTGTAAGCAGGGTCATCTAGGAGCTTATACATTTTCTCCTTATATTCCGCAGCTGTTAGCAGAACGGTTATGTTCCCCTTATCCGCCGGCAGGACGACGACGTCTGGATCATCACGCAGAGACCGCAGCGCGGCCCTTTCACGTCTGGTAATGTTGTGCCTGGGCGGCGCAGGCGCGGCTAGAGCGCGGCACGTTTCCCTCCGTATCTCCTCGGCTGTATCCGGCGGTAGAGTGGAGGCCACTTGTTCCACACCGCTGATGAATTCTGCGACAGGTAAGCGGTGTGGAACAAGTGGCCTCCACTCTACCGCCGGATACAGCCGAGGAGATACGGAGGGAAACGTGCCGCGCTCTAGCCGCGCCTGCGCCGCCCAGGCACAACATTACCAGACGTGAGAGGGCCGCGCTGCGGTCGCTGCGTGATGATCCAGACGTCGTTGTCCTGCCGGCGGATAAGGGGAACATAACCGTTCTGCTAACAGCTGCGGAATATAAGGAGAAAATGTATAAGCTCCTAGATGACCCTGCTTACAGGAAGATCACGACGGATCCAACCAGCCGAATACAGTGCAAGACAATTGAACTTCTTCGGAGTACTTTCACAGACGAAACAGCTAAGAAACTCCATCCTCGTGCGGCCGCACCACCAAGACTCTACGGGCTTCCAAAGGTACACAAGATGGGTATACCTCTGAGACCGATTGTGAGCACAATAGGAGCGCCAACGTACCAACTCGCGAAGCACTTGACGTCAGTTTTGAGTCCGCAGGTTGGCAAATGTGAGCACCACATCAAAAACTCGGCCCAGTTCGTGGAACGGATATGGCAACTCAGACTGTCCAACTCAGATCTCATGGTCAGTTTCGATGTTGTCTCCCTTTTCACCAGGGTACCACTGAAGGAGTCGCTGGAACTCATAGAGAAGAAATTTGGGCCCTCCTTCACAAAAGTATTTAATTTCGTGCTCACGTCGACCTATTTTCTCTTTGACGAAGAGTACTACGAACAGACTGATGGCGTGCCCATGGGCAGTCCCCTGTCACCTGTGATTGCCAACATGTACATTGAGGAATTTGAGGACAAGGCACTAAACACAGCGCCACTAAAACCGACGATATTCTACCGATATGTCGACGACACGTTCGTCATTTGGCCTCACGGCGAAGATGAACTTCAGGTGTTCTTGCAACACCTGAATTCCATACACAGCCAGATCCAGTTCACAATGGAAGTTGAACAAAACGGTCAGCTACCTTTCTTGGACGTTCTGGTTCGCAGAAAACCGGACGGAACGTTGGGACACAGTGTCTATCGGAAGGAAACCCACACGGACCAGTACCTCCATGCCTCTAGCTGTCATCACCCGTCCCAAAGAGAAGGGGTTCTAACTACGCTGGTCCACAGAGCTCGTGTGATCTCCGACGAAGAAAGTCTGAAACCAGAACTTGACCATCTCAAGGAAGTATTCCAGGAAAACGGGTATAGCGATCGACAAATCCGACGTGCTTTCAAACATAAGAGCACACCACAGCCAACACCCGAGGAGGATCCGCCGGCAAAAATTGCCTACATTCCATACGCAGGCAACGTATCCGGAAAAATCGGCAGAATCTTACGACGACAAAACATCAAATGCGTGTACCGCCCGCCGGCAAAGATCAAATCTCTTCTAGGGACAGTGAAGGACGATCTGGGACTCCGGAAATCGGGAGTTTATCACATTCCATGCGAGTGCGGGAAAGCGTACATTGGCCAAACAATTCGAACAATTGAAGAAAGGTGCACTGAGCATAAGCGCCACACCGAACTCCAACAGCCCACAAAATCAGCAATTGCTGAACATTGTCTGGAAACAACACACAAGATGAAATATGAAGACACAGAGGTTCTCCACAATACATCGCGGTACTGGGACAGTCTGTATAAGGAGGCCATCGAAATCCGGCTACGCGACAACCTCATAAACAAGGACAGTGGATTTCAATTAAGCCACGCATGGAATCCGGCACTAAAATTTCTTCGATCGCGGCGCAAGCAGAACACCGAGCACAGCGAAGGCAGAGTGCAAACTGAGGTCCGCCACTCGAGTCCAGAGCAGGAGCTACCCTCACCACCGCAGCATCCCGGTGTCCGCACTCGAGGTCAGTGGAGGGGGGTGACCGCAGGTATATATAGCACAGCCGCCGGTCCAGCGCCTCAGTCAGCGGGAGTAACCTGATGATGATGGCACGTTACGCTATCGAAAATTCGTTCTACAACGATCAATCCATCCGGCTGCACGCCCGAGAGATCTTCACTCAAGATTAAAATTGTGTAACATTTGGTGCATTGGCATGGTCAGTGTCTGCAGTGAACTTCATACTGTTTAATTACAAATGATATTAATTACCAATATTTCTAATGGGCGGTAATCTCACAGCATGCCATTGCTGAACTAGCCACACTATATTGGTGTGCAACCCATCCACATTATTGTTAATAACCTGAACGGTCTTACTTTGCGCCTCCCTGCACTGCGCAGAAACCTTGATAAGTTCGGCCTGGACTGAATTGAAGCATTCTGCATTTCAATTCCTGTTTTTATTTCTCTCATGAAAGCCACGATGTCGCTTAGTCGTATCAGAAACGCACACGGCGCTAGTAACAGTGGTTGAACCAGTTTGCAAAGTAGCGGAAACCTGCATATTGGTGTGCGGTTCGCTTTGTTCGCCCCGCCCTCAATTCCAGTCGCGTCCACGTTTAAACTAGTCGCGTTTTCAACGGGAACGCGGCCGTCTGTATTCGCAACTTTTCCCCTTTCGGTCGAAAGATTTGACCTAGACGACTTTTCACGGTCCTCACTTTGGTTTAATCGCCTAGAGCGAGTGAAAACGGACAAGGCAGAACTATTCTCCATCATCACAAGTAGTTTAGAACAACAAAAGCAACAAACACAAGATTAGCCTAACAAAAACTGCATAACGTGACATGAACTAAAACCTTCACATGCAATGCACTGTGGCTGTGCTCTTTTTACTAAAACAAATGAAATAACCCATCCAAAACGACATAAGCAAACAAGTTCTGAGAACATAAAATGAAATGGATTAATGTGCACTACTAATATCACACTGTGACACCATAATTAAATTTTTGATTTATTTATTTTATTATGCTTCAATTTATTATTGGAAAAACTATACAAGATATTAATGTATCCAATGAGTAACCTATCTTTGAAACTTACGTTCATTGAAAATGCCTTAGAAAATGCGTATTTTTAAAATATATAATTAATATTGTTAATGCAATATGTTTGTGTTGATATTTGTGTATGCTGAAAAACGTGTAGAGGTTCTGACTGAGGGCTTTTGTAAATTGTACTAGAGTAGAAAAGACGGAGGGAATCCCCGCCGTAACGGATACTGACTGTGTGGGAGCGAGAAGGTGGGAAAACGCGGGAAGTGGCTAGTGTGTGGCTAGTGTGTGGCAAGGGATCACGGTCTGAGACGTGAAAGCGTGTAGTTTCGGTGGTGGTAGGCACAGTGGAATGCACTGAGGTGCCTTTGTTTCTTAGTGGCTATGTTCTGGAGGCCTTTACCTGCAAGAAGATCGTAATACGGCCTCGAATGAAATATTGTTGCTGTTGTAAGTACTGGCATAAATTGGTGGTTTAATATTCCGACGCTAAGAAGATTGGTTTTTGGCCACATACTTCAAGAGCCAGTAAAGCAACATATTGCACCACATGGAGCCACACTGCAGCGCCAAACTTCCACAGTCAAGGAGGAAAGTTTTTTTTATTATGTATAACAATCCGAACCTCATTTTTGTTCAGAAGTTTGAATAATTACTTCTTTTAACGAGAATTGACTGTGATCCCATTATTGTCCTATGTCGTTTATCCAAGTAGGGTCCTATCCTTTGGTACAGTGATTATTCCGAGAGACCCACTGAAATAACTATAAACGATTCTAATAACATTTGGTTTGCTTAAATCTATAGTGGAGTTGGCATTGAAAGTGAACAGTAGAGTAAATCGTATCTCCACTGAGCAAATGCAGTTTGTTAGTTCAATAATACAGTTTTCTGAAATGATAAATTTAAATCTGATTATTTTAAATATATGTTGAGCAGTGATATAAACTTTGGTGTTACGTAAATTCAGTGCACAGTAATTTGTGCGTAAACGGGAGTAGCATATCAGATTCAGGACCCACACTCTTGAAAACTGTGTTGCTTTGCCAAATTGTTAAACTGAAGACAATTAATTACCTAGAGGACAGTAATTCATTACACAACAATCTTACATTCAGTAGTTAATGAAAATATAAGCTTGCTAGTGTTATAAATAATTCTTGAACAGTGTTTTTCTAAGAGATTGCTATTTTGAAGTGCTTAAACTATGGTACCACAGAATAACATTTTTTCTTATTGTGAAGTAGGCCTGTACTGAATGTTGGCTAAGTTAGTGTCTGAAGTTTATTAATTACCTGTAGAATAGTAAATTTTTCCATTCAGCACGTTGTTGGTTCTAGCAACGACTTTAATTGAATTTTTCCATTTGCATATAATGCTTACTTGCAAGCTTAGATTATGGTGAGGCTGTCTGCTACCTTAAAAAGCGACCACACTACATAAGTGTTGCATTTACATTACGTTTGTTAATGTTGTCTAAATTTTTAGGAAATATTTTACTTATTCAGTAATTATCTAGTCATTGAGATACTTGGTAATTGTTGTTCCTAAAGGACTGGCGACCATAACTTGATTTTTTTAGTGGTAATTTTGTTTGATAATATTGCTCTTTCTGACTCCTGGTAACTTTATCACTGTTTTGCTTCGCAATGAGCTGATGTTTACCGCACTGAATGTTATCACCGATGCCCTTGTTCATTAGGATAACACACGGTCAAAGAAAAATCCTCTCGGAGGTGCACCTTGTTGTAGGCGTAAGCTTGTAGCAACTAATGACTTTTGTTATCGAGTTATGTAGCAACTCTGCCACGTTATATTGGATAACAATACCTGAAATATAGGTAGCTGCGAAGCTTATCAACCCACAAAGTGTTGCAACACATTCACCCACTGAAAGGCATTTTTTTTTAATAATCGTGCAACAATTAAAGCAAAAAAAAACTATTTCATTGGACAGATGATCCGCTAGAAGAGCGAATTCTGGCAGCGGTAAGCCAGATACAAGTCGACCACTGTAGGAAATAAAAGCTTAATTCTGGCAGGAGGTATCCAGATAAGAATTTTGCTGTTATCAAAAAGCCTAATTTTAGCCATAAAATTAGCAAAAGATTTGTGTGAGCTACCGGCTACTCCCTACTGCAAAACCTTGTTACGTGGCCCAAATTGAGAACTGACTTGGTTCAAATTATTCTAATAACAGGAAGTTAAGGACACAGTGGCCAACATACGTGGCAGCTCACACGAAATTACACACAGACATTAATAAACAAACCACCACAATTAAAGTTATTTCATAAAGGTGGCTAAGAAAACATTTATGGCGCAACGGAACTTAAACATAAAAAATTGCATCTGAGCTCGTTATCAGCACTGGTTAAAAACAATATTAAATAAAAAAGGGGGAAGGTGCTAGAAAAGTACAATTTATAGGCAACTCAAAATTATACTGAATTTAACTTATTTAGTCAGGTCGAACGCAAGCAAAATGGGGAACCAATTTTGTTAATGCAATAAAAGTGCATCTCCTTACATAAGTTAATACTTACGATGCCCAGCGTTGAGTTTAAGATAATTAAACATAACGTAACGCTACTGGGGGGGAGGAAGATTTACAAACACCACTCATTCGCTTGGACACAAGCAATGCAACAGCAAAACTCACCAAGATCAGCGTGCTGACACGAGGCAGAAGCAGGCGCCGCTATCGTTGCCGAAATTCAGCAAAGCCGCGAGGTACCACACACCACAATATACAATAAAACTGCGAAGATGGCCCTGGTCTGTCATGGCTGATTTGAGATGGTGCATGAGTATAGCAAAGTTAAGTTGCACCTCAATTAGACCGCGAGCAAACACGCTAACGGACCCACATGGTTACGTTAAGCCCCGTTTACACCGAAGCGAACACGAGGGAGCACAGGCGAATACGCATTCGCCAGGAATTCGTCTGTGCGCGCATTCATTGACTTGTACTTGCGAATAAGCGTTCACACTGGAGCGAACGGAACAGAAAACAGCACAGTGCCGCAAGGCGAGCATACGCTAGCTCTGAAGCGGAGGGGACGCGAACTTCCTTTGATAGTTTGCCCTGAAACCGACAGCCAGCGGATCACGAGCGAATACCTGCGAATGCGAGCCGAGCGTGACCAAACAGCGCGCGCATCGCGTTTACACCAGGGCGAATTCTCGTTCGCTGCTGCTCGTTCGCTTGTGTTCGCTTAAGTGTAAACGGGGCTTAACATGATCGCACTCTACTGGAGATGAAATGGTTAACACGCTCGCTGCGGCTGACTCTTATAAGCGTTTCCGCAATCAACACGCCAATGCTGACGACACCGCCTTCCTCGCCCGTCGCCCCCTCCCTTGCCCGTTCCCAGGTTTTGCTCCAGTCCCACCTCACCGACTTTGCCTCATGGTGTAACCGGTGGCTCCTATCCGTCAATCCAGAAAAATCCCAGGCAATAGTCATAGGTCGTACTACCCGCTCCTTCCGTCTCCACGATTTCTATCTTACCCTCCACAACCGCCCAATCCGTCACACCCCCACCCTAAAATACCTTGGCCTTACCCTTGACCGCCATCTGTCCTGGACTCCATACCTCAAATCCCTCCGTGAGAAAGCTCTGTCCCGCCTCAACCTCCTTAAACTCCTTACTGGCCGGACGTGGGGCCTCCACCCTTCCACTGTCCTTCACACCTACAAATCAATCATGCGCCCCGTCCTTTGTTCCTTCCACCCTGCCTGGATATCAGCCCCTCCTACTTTCTACAAATCCCTCCAGATCCTAGAACGCCACGCCCTACGCCTCGCATACCGTATCAGACTCACTTCCCCCACACGGTTCCTCTATGACCTAATCCCCTTCCCTCCTCTCCTATAACACCTCGAACATCTCCGACTCCTTTACACAACCCGCAAAATTGAGTCCCAAAACCCTCTGGTATACCCTATTCTCACCAATCCCGGCCTCTGCCACGCGTCTGCCAAACCATTCCTCCCGTCCTTCACCTACATACGCTCCGTATCCTCTCCCATAGCAGTTTCTGCACCCTTCCTCTACCGGATACCGAACTTCGTCCCGATATCTACCCCTCCTACTAACTCTGATCCCTTCCCCGTAGCATCAGCGCCCCTCCCCTCTCTCCCGCCCCTTTTCCTACCCGCCCGCTTGGCTACCCCTCTCTCATGCACAGAGTCTCGTCAGTCCTTCTCTCCCCTCCTTTCTCTCTCTTCCCTCCCCTTCTCCCCCTCCCCCGCACTTCCCTCATCCCTGTTCCACCTCCCCCCCTCCAACCCCCTCCCCGCCCCCTGCGGGGGCGTCTCGACTTTTTACCACCGTGTACCGTGCCAGTGTGTCCAGTGTCGTGTGTCTTTAGTCAGTGCCTCCGTGATCGCCGTCCCCAAGTTTTATTCTGTGCGCCGTCTTCGTTTTTATCCTTAGAGTTTCTGCGATGTACTTTTAACTTGTCGCCGTGGCCAACTGTTTTTACTGACTATGTGTGTTTTATTACTACTAGTCTGTTTCTCGTTTTCTGATATATGTTTGTCCCGTTTGTCCATGTACATTTTAGTCCGTCAAAAACTCAGTGTGTCGATTGTTTTAAATTCCGCAATTTTATCCCTCTATTTTATATATTGTTTTTCTCCATTCCTGTCATAACATATATGTCACATGGCTGAAGAGCAGCCACCGCAGCTGCTGCCAGCCTGCCAACTGTTTCCCGCAGTTGGCTTAAAAATACAATAAAGGAAAAAAATAGCTGAGTACTCGGTTTATTTAGATTGGCTGTTCACTAGTGTTAGTACAGGCCACCAGAAACATCACGTAACATTTTCCTGTCTGCAGTTATGTGTTTTCGTCTTTAGTGGTTTGCTTATACACCTTGCAAATTTGTTACACAGGACTAGGTTTCCATAGCACAACATTGCAGATGAGATGTGTTCCTGTTTCTCCGTTTGATAAACCTTTTGGTGTTTTCAGTATAATTCTTTCTCAATGAAGCTGATTTATCGTTTGTTTGAATTTAATTTTCTTCCCAGTTTGCAATAAAATCAATAAATCAGAAGCGTTCTTAGAACTGTTTGCAACAAATGAATGTGACGCTTATCAGTCAGAGAGCACACAGCATTTATCACGTAATCGGCATGCAGCTTAGCACCTCCTCTTGTGCAGACATTACATAAGCTTTCAATGTGACAGGTTTCGCAGGGGTCTGATTTCAGCTCTCGGCAAACATGCGCTTACAGGCTTCCGCCTAGAGCGTAAGCGGCCTCCACTGCTGACTGCAGCGAACGTGTTAAAAATCGGATTCATTGCACAAAATTACGGCGGACTGTTAAGTTGCAATGTGAGAGTAAACTATCTAGGCACTGGTTTTATGAGGAGTGGCTTGTTTTCATGTAACTAGCTGCAAACCCCTGAAGCATCTATGCTCGTTCTCAGCACTGGTTAAAAACAATATTAAATAAAAAATTTATGTTCAAAACTCGCACGTGTGATCTATCTGTTGCATAAACTGAGAGGTTGTGTAAGCATTACTTTACTGCTTTATGCATACTTTGCTTTCTTCAATTCTCATCTTACATATGAAATATTTTACTATGGGGAAACTCGCTTGGTTCTAAAGCTGTATTTAAATGGCAAAAAAAAGCCATCATATGTACAGCAGGACCGGCACCACAGGAATCGTGCAGATGTATCTACAAAGACATGAATATCATGACAGTACCCATTTTATACATTTATATCTGCTTAGTATATGTTAAAGAAAACCTCCATAAGTATGATCTTAGGATGTCAGTACACAATCATAACATAAGACACAGACATGCAATTGATAAGCCACATGTCATACTTGCAAAGATACACAGTAGCTACAAGTATATTGAACCCATATATTTTAATAAACTGCCTAATGAAGCTCACTCAGGGCCTCTAAATAAATTTAAAAATACAATATCAAAATGGCTCAAAAGTAAAGCTTTTTATACTATTAAGGAATTTGAAGAATGTACAATAAATGACTTAGAGTTTTGATTAGATATATACAGAATTTTAAATTACCACTGTGATATATTGAGTCACTGTTCTATATTGTACTGAACAACATTGGGCTTTGACCGTCCATGTAGATGTATTCAGATTTCTAATTTTAATTTCTTTTATCAAAGTTGCTATTGTTATTAGTTCATTCTTTGTACTGTATTGTATTAGTAAAATTAATATTAAGTATATGATAATTGTACCTATGATAAACACAGCAAATTACTAGCTGATTAGACATGTAAATGTATATGACGACAGCAATTACATGTAAACATGTTTAAAGGTGACTAGAATATTCTATTCTAAGACATAGGAGAGACGAGAAAATTGAGAAACAAGTTGTTAAAAAGAACCACCACCTTTCACAATATACAATTACCGAATGGATCGTGTTTTTGACCCTCTGCAATACTGTTAAAATGTTTTAAAAGAGCACTCACATTATTTACAAAGTGTACCCCTGTATAGTGTGTCAATTCCACCCATGTGGTCTTGGTTAACAAACGCCTAAACGCTTTAAAGAATAGTTGTTATACAGTGTTTAATAGTTTACTGCAGTTTGTTTGCTGGCGTAATAAGAAAGAATACCCGAAAATTAACGGGAGTGCACGTAAATATTCCAGAAAAAAATAAAAATACATAAATTATGTTCTGTCAGCTTTTAGTTTCAATTGTCTACCTGTAAATTACGTGTAAATTCGTAATATTGGCTCCAGCAAAGATAATATAAGTATTACACAGAAAAGTTATATAGAAGCAGGTGCAACATATTGTCTCGTTGCAATGGAAGTAGGTTTGACTTCTAAGGCAACTAAACACAGCACTTACACTGAAAGCACGTTCTGGCATTGTAAATTACAAAGAAATAAATTTTTGCCGGTGGGCGGGATTGAACCGGCGACCTTCTGCTCCGCAATCCGTGACGCTATCCCCTGCGCCACGCCGGCAGTCGGTGTTCGTGGTCTCTCGCGGCATTGCTCCCTCTCGTGGAGAAAAAGCGACCCGCTGTTATGATCCCTGTGGAGCCAGCTGCAATGTCCTGGATCTTGACCGTGTCATGGGTCCTCTGTATGACAGTTCAAGAGAATCCTTCCCTTCTCCGCGATTATCGGCGACAGACGTTCCTGTCGTGGCTTCATCAGGAACATTACCGTCCTTAAAGTCCTTGAACAAGAACCATTGTCGTCTACCTGCTCTTCAGGATCGTAGTAAGGCTTCATGCGCAGGACGTGAACAATGTCTCTTCGTTTTTGACGTTTCGACGACGGCTCATAATCCTCAACTTCGTATGTGACGTCTGACAGGCGGCGTATGACACGATACGGACCAAAGTATCGCTTCAATAACTTTTCTGACAGTCCAACCATCCGTACAGGGGTAAAAATCCATACCAGATCTCCTGGTCTGTACACAACAGGTCGGTACTTGTCGTTATACCGCTGACGGTCCTTCTCCTGGGCGTCCAGTGTCCATATGCGAGCCAGCTGTCATGCTTCTTCGACCCTGGTGATGAGCTGTTTAACACAGTCATCCTGAGTGTCGTCCGGTTGGAACGGGAACAGCGTATCCATTGTCGTCTCAGCTTCACGGCCATGGGGCAGGATAAACGGAGTGAAGCCTGTGGTGTCTTGTCTTGCGGTATTGTAAGCAAATGTCACGACTGGCAGAATTTTATCCCAATCCTTCTGCTCACCATCGACGTACATCGATAGCATGTCGGCTAACGTTTTGTTAAAACGTTCTGTAAGACCATTTGTCTGAGGATGGTTTGAAGTTGTCATTCTGTGGACAATGTTGCACCGTGACATTACCTCTGATACTAGTTTTGACTGGAATACTTTTCCACGATCAGATATCATGACACGTGGTGCTCCATGCTTCAAAATAATGTCTTCTACAAGGAATTTTGCAATCTCTGGAGCTTCTGCAGTCGGCACAGGTTTGGTGACAGTGTAGCGTGTGAGGTAGTCAGTGCAGACTATTATCGAACGGTTACCGGTTGTCGACTTCGGGAACCTCCCTAAAAGATCGATCCCAACTCGGTGGAATGGAGCTGCTGCCGGCGGAATCGGTACGAGATGTCCTGGAGGTAATTGCGGTACATGCTTCCGTCGCTGGCACTCTTTACAGTGACTCACATAGTGCTTGACAGATCGGTAGAGACCTTTCCAATAATACCTGAGTCTGATTCTGTCTAGGGTCTTCACGAATCCCAGATGACCGGATATTGGAGCATCATGGAAATATTTGAGAATAGCTGGCTGGAGATAAGCTGGAACAACAAGTAGCCATTTGGGGCCCAGTGGATCGCAGTTGCTCTTGTACAACGTTCCGTTCATAAGTTGGAACTCTCCATTAGTCGGATCTCCTTTCTCCAAGGTCTCTATCATTTTTAATAGTGTTGGATCTTCCCTCTGTTCAGCTGTAACGTCATCTAATTCAGTGAGAGCTGAAATTTCATTAATGCTGTTGTGTTCCAGTAATGGATTCCTCGAAAAGCAGTCGTCATCCTTGTCTTTGCGCCCGTTCTTGAATACCACTGTGAAATCGTACTCTTGGAGTCTTAGTGCCCATCTTGCTAGTCGACCTGATGGATCCTTCAAGCTAGTCAGCCAACACAAATAATGGTGGTCTGTAACGACGGTGAATGGTTTGGCGAATAAATACGGCCGGAACTTGTTGATAGCCCAGATAACCGCGAGACATTCTTTTTCAGTTGTAGAGTAGTTTATCTCGGACTGTGAGAGTACTCTTGACGCATAGGCTATCACTTTTTCGGCACCTTCCTGAACTTGTTCAAGTACTGCACCAATCCCATAGCCACTGGCGTCTGTGTGAAGTTTCGTTTCTGCATTCTCGTCGTACAAGGCTAGCACTAGTGCGGAAGTTAGAGCCTCCTTAAGTGCTCGGAAAGCTCTTTCTTTTGTCTCATCCCAGTAAAATTTGGCGTCTCCCTGCAGAAGTTTTTATAATGCACGTGCCTTGTTACAAAATCCTTTTATGAAACGTCGGTAGTATGAGCACAGCCCGAGAAAACTTCTCACATCACGAATGTGCTGAGGAGTTGGAAATTCTGTGACTTCCCTTACTTTATCTGGATCAGGACGGACACCATCTCCGTTGACTAGGTACCCCAGGATTTTTATCTCTTTGGCGACGAAGAGGCACATCTTTGGATTGAGGCGGAGACCTGCAGCCTGAACACACTTCAACACAGTTGACAGGCGACTCAGATGTTCTTCAAATGTTTTCGAGAAAACAACAACGTCATCTAAATAGCAGAAACACGTCGTCCACTTTAGGTGTCGAAGCAAGTTGTCCATCATGCGTTCGAATGTGGCTGGAGCATTACATAATCCAAATGGCATTACTTTAAATTCATAGAGACCGTCAGGTGTAATAAAAGCCGTTTTCTCCCTGTCAGCTTCGTCAACCTCGATTTGCCAGTAACCTGTCTGCAAGTCCATAGTTGAGAAGTATGTAGCTCCTTTCAAGCAGTCTAAGGTGTCATCAATACGCGGCAAGGGGTAGACATCTTTCTTTGTGATACTGTTCAGCCGCCGATAGTCGACACAGAATCGCCACGTGCCATCCTTCTTCTTTACGAGGACTACCGGAGACGACCAAGGACACTCCGAAGGTTGAATAATGTCATCTCGCAACATCTTCTCCACTTCCTCCCGAACTATCCGTCTTTCAGCTGGCGACACTCTATACGAACGCTGGCTAATTGGCAGATGGTCCTCAGTATTGATACGGTGCTTTATCGTGGACCGTTTCGTCTGACTTTTCCCCTGCTGAGGTGTGAATGCACCCGAAAATTGGCGTAGTATACCTAACACCCGCTGGCGTTGTTCCTTGGTCAGTCCAGGCCCTATTGGCAGTTCCACGTTCGTTTCTTCCAGCGTGTTGTCTGTACTAACAGCAGAGCATGGGTCTTCATTGATGACGTTGAGCTCACCGTCCTGGATTGGTTGAGCTGTCCCGATACACATTCCCTTGGGGATAAGTTGTGACTGCTCGTGACAATTTGTGATCCAAATCTCTCCTTTACCACCGGTAATGCTTATGATAGCAGCTGGTATGTAAATTTCTTTTGTGAGCCTGATAAACTTTTTACTATCAACAAGAACTTCACAGTTTAACCAGTCATATGTGTTTGTGACTGCAACTCTTCTCATTGTCAACGGCGGTATCGTCACATTGTCAACGACGAATAACTTCTCAGAAAATTCTGTATTACGTGTATCTGGCGGAACAACTTCTTCAATTTGCAGCTCAGATCTTCCACAGTCAATGATAGCTTGGGATGCCTGAAGGAAGTCCCATCCGAGGATGACATTGTGACTACATTCTGTTAACACAACAAATTCAAACGGCTGCGTCATGTTGTTGATGGTCATTCTTGCGACACAAGTTCCTACTGGATGGACGTACTTTCCATTCGCGACCTTCAGCACAGTTCCTCCCGTATCACAGAACATTGTCTTCTTTAGTGTGCGGCGGTAATTATCCGATAATACAGAAAAAGAGGCTCCTGAATCAACAAGTGCCCGGACAGGTTGGCCGTCGATTATGACGTCGATGAGATTTCCCGACATCTTGGCGACTGTCGTTCATGGAGGATTTTCATCTGCGGCGGCCTCACCTCCATAGATGGTCGCCTCGCTTAGTTTTCCTGGGCCCGGCAGCTAGGGGAGCGGCTGGTACCTCTGTACGGCGACGGTGAACGGCTGCGGCGCGTCGGGGAGCGACCTCGTCTAGGGTACGGCGATGGGCTTCTTCCCATAGGTCGACTGAACTCATCAGCAGGTGACTGCCTTGGATAGAACTGCTCCGACGGCTGACGTCTTGCGGCAAAATAATCACCGAATACTCGCCTCCTCTCTCTGCAGTAGCGTACGACATGTCCAGTGGAAACACAGTGGTGTGTTGTCTTCTGTCCTCCAGACGTCTGTTCTGCAGGGCGTCATAGTTACCGGGGGAGTTGGTTGTGGTCGCGTCGGTCAGTTCATGGGCTGCCGTTTGGCGGCTGCAGCTTAAGTCATAGCAGGGCGACGCCATTCTTCACGTCGGGTGCGATTGACGGGGCAGACAGGAGCTAATGTTTGAAATACCTCGTCCTCAGCGGCGTCGGCTCCCTCGTGACTTACAGGGCTTACATCCATGGCCATAATCTGATGCTCGCTCCGTCTAATAGTCCCGGCTGCCATGCACTGTTGTAATTCTTCTCTCACGATTTGTCGTTTGAGAGAAGCCAAGTCCGCTCGTCTTCCACAACGGCCATAGGGACTACATTTGGGAGTCTGTCATACTTCTTGCGTCCAACCCTCCTTTGTTGCATCTCTTCAATACGCTGGCACCACTTGATGAACTCATCTGTCGTAGCGACGTCTTTTATGAGAAGAGCTTAGTACATATCTTCTGCAATTCCCTTCATCAGGTGCGTGATTTTGTCCGCTTCAGTCATGTTCGGATTGACTACGTTACACAGGGCCAAAACACTCTGTATGTACGATTCTGTCGGCTCACCATGTCGTTGGGCCCGGTTCTTCAGTTGTTCTTCCGCCGAGTGGATTTGTCGCTGGCGGTCTCTAAACGTCTTCTTCAGTTCCTGCTGGAACGTCTCCCAGTCATTCAACTTGTCTTCGTTGTTTTCGAACCATTGCTGGGCTGTTCCATCCAGGTAGAAATAAACGTTGGCCAAGCACATCGTATGATCCCACCTGTTGTACTTGACGACTCGGTCGAACCCTTTTAGCCATTTGTTGGGGTCCTGTCCAACATGTCCAGAGAACACCGACGGGTGTCTGATGTGCAGCTGGCTTATTGCTGGTTTCGTCTCCATCGTTCTTCTGATAATACGGACTTTTGGAAGGATTTACTCGGTGTATCCCTTGTATTCCGGTTCCAGTCCGTGTAAGCGACGGCTTTTACGTTGCCTAATCGGAGCCACGGTGATGCAGCTATTGCACAGTGTACCCGGCGCCTCCACCAAACAATGTCACGTTGCAATGGAAGTAGGCTTGACTTCGAAGGCAACTAAAGACAGCACTTATACTGAAAGCACGTTTATTACGAACTCAACATACACGCAGCACTGACTGCCTCTCAGGCAGAGTGCTCTGCTATTTATACACAGACAGAATTTACCAGAAATTAGAAGAACAGTTAACGTAAGAAACAAGTAGAATTTACAAGTGAACATAAGAAAGGTGTAGAACCTTCTGGAATTGTAAATTACAAAAGAAATTAATTTTTGCCGGTGGGCGGGATTGAACCGGCGACCTTCTGCTCCGCAATCCGTGACGCCATCCCCTGCGCCACGCCGGGATGTATTTCTCGCCGTCCAGGTCGTTATTCTCCACAATACGGTCAGATACAGAGATCGTCGGTCTAGGTCTGCTACCTACAAACGTCATTCTCCAGAGCCTAAGAAAAAAAAGTAAATCCATTGCACAGACTTAAGCTGTTCCACATTAAATAAATTACACTCCTAAGAGCAGTTAACGTCTTATGTGCATGTTTCGGTGGTCACAAGTTATTTGGTGTAGCGAATTGATCTAATTTGAGTTAGCGTTTATTTTGCTCTGTGTGATTGCGCAACTGACTTGGTGTTTAAGCAGAGTCGTCTGTTATTTAGTTGCATGGAGTGTCTACCATCGCGTGTGTTCTCTTTACACTGGACCTCGATTTATGTGAGGCTTGATGGTGTGTTATGGACAGCTCCTCTCCTGATGCCAGAGGACGTGTGTTTTCTCTTTGCGATGTTTAGTTTCTGCAAGACGGGTACACGCAATGACTGGTTACTAAAGCCATACAAGAGTTGCCTTATAGAAAGATATGACGATACGTACTGGAGTTTGAAAACGTATCCTTTCTGTACCTGTTGAAATACCGGTTGGGAGGAGGAAATACACTACTGGCCATTAAAAGTGCTACACCAAGAAGAAATGCAGATGATAAACGGGTATTCTTTATTACTTTATTATTATTACTATTTCTGTGTCGTTTACCAGTCATGACTGGACAGACTGCATCAAGGTTATATACATACATACATACATACATATATGACAGAGAAAAGGAAAAAAGGAAAAAGTTAACAATTTGGACATATACAACATAACATCATTTTGTCCAATCACTTTCATCACTGTTGAAAAATTCACCAATTGAGTATAGTGGGTGCTCTTTCAGGTCCTCTGCAATTTTCCTTTTGAATGGTTCTGGTGGCAGGGATTGCACTTCTTTTGGCAGCGAGTTAAACATTTTCAGTGCAACCATTGGAAAACTGTCTTGTGTTCCAGTCAGACGACAGCTTGGTATTTGAATGCTCCTCTTGTTACGGGTGTCATGGTTATGTATATCTTGCCTCATGCTGAACTCCCCTTGGTTTTCTTTTATTCTGATGAGGCATAAAAACACATACTGGCTGAAGATCGTCATAATACCTAACCGTTTGAATATTGACTTGCAGTGGTCCAATCTTTTGCTTGATGTAATTATTTTAACAGCCTTTTTTGTAGCATTAATACATCTTTACAACTTGCGGCATGTCCCCATAGCAGTAGGCCATAGTTAATATGGTAATGAAATAGTGCATAATACACTGTTACAAGGTATTGGTCAGTTAATGTACCTTTAAGCCTTCTCAGAAGGAATATTACACAGGAGAGCATGGAGCATACATTCAATGTAAGTTTGCTGTCAATCATGAAGCCTAGAAGTCTGATAGCCTCCATATTCTCGTGACAGCCAATGTTGCTAAGCTGCGTATAAGGTGCTGTGTTTTTCCTTCATTCGATTTCATTTTATTTTTGATGAACCATTCTTTTGTGTTTTTGAAGAGGTCACCTGTAGCTTGGAGAGCTTATGCTGCAGTTTTTCCTTTGGCAAAAAGAGTGGTGTCATCAGCAACATATGGCTCTTACAGCCCATATCGTTTACACATTTTAGAAACAGGAGAGGACCAATGACGAACCCTTGGGGTACGCCATGTTCCAACTTTTGTTCTTGTGATGAGGGTCCATGAACTGACACCAACTGCTCTAGGTTTTCCAGATACGATTGGAGAGTTAGCAGAACAGCACCTCCAACACCATAACAGTTTAATTTATTAAGGAGTATCTTGTGTGAGATGCAGTCAAATGCCTTGCTGAGGTCACAGAGTGTCAGTGCCACACTTTCTCACAAATATACTAGAACTGACATGTGATTACATTTTCACGCAATTTGGGTGCATAGATCGTGAGAAATCAGTACCCAGAACAACCACCTCTGGCCATAATAACGGCCTTGATACGCTTGGGCATTGAGTCAAACAGAGCTTGGATGGCGTGAACAGGTACAGATGCCTGTGCAGCTTCAACACGATACCACAGTTCATCAAGAGTAGTGACTGGTATATTGTGATGAGTCAGTTGCCTGGCCATCATTGACCAGACTTTTCAGTTGGTGAGAGATCTGAAGAATGTGCTGGCCAGGGCAGCAGTCGAACATTTACTGTATCCAGAAAGGCCTGCACAGGACCTGCAACATGCGGTCGCGTATTGGTGGATACAGAATTTTATTCTTGGGGGGGGGGGGGGGGGCACAAGCCTGAGGAAGGTGAACGGGTAGTTAAGGGCTTTGTGAGACTAATTTTAAAACATACCACACACACACACACACACACATATATATATATATATATATATATATATATATATATATATATATATATATATATATATATATATATAGTTATTGTCACATATAATTGCTATAGGAAACACAAAAATGTTCCAAAACCACAGTAGCTTCTTAGAAAAAAACTTTTTAATTTACTTCCATCTAACTTAGGGTGACCATACGTCCTATATTTCACAGGATCAGCCCGTATTTTGTCTCAGTGTCCTGTTGTCCCAACAAAACACACACGGGACATATTTCATCCCGTATTTTACTAACCGTCCCATATATTTTGAAATAATATATTTAAATTATTGTTACCTTAACCTAACGGAGAATTACGAAATTTAATGTAGTCATAATCAACAGGCTTCATCTCAAAGGGGATGAGTCACGATTTTCAACGTAATTTTTCATATACTATTTCTAATATTTCCACCTTTGGGAGATTTTTTTTAAACTATAGTTTGCCTAAAATCGCTATATAAGTTTTAAAGTATTTTTGGGCAACATATGTTTTTTTTTAATATTTTATTATGATGAGCCCAGTCAAAAAAATTAAATGATTGGACCGCGATTTGACTGTAAGGTTGTATTATTTATTATCACAATCCAAATTTCGTCCTTTAGGCCATTATCAAGGTTTGCAAGAGGACTTATATGAAGTTGGAAAGTAGGAGGTGAGGAACAGGCATAAGTAAAGTTGTAACGACGGACTGTGAAGTGTGTCGGGATAGTTCAGACGGTAGAGCTGCTTACTCGTGAAAGTCAAAGGTCGTAGGTTCGAATCCCGGCTACAGTACACAATTTCAATCTGCCAGGAAATTACATATCAGCGGACACTCCGCTGCAGAGTGAAAATTTGATTCTGAAAATTACACTTGACTGTGTTTCAAGAAGAATTGCTGCTACCATGAAAATCCTTTGTATCTGATGTGTGGAAAAATGCCATTGAAATTTCTAAATTGCTCCAATAACTGGAAAATCGAAACGTATAGCTTCCAATAAAACTGTTTATAACGTGTGGGAGTACCATTTCTTAGTGTCTAGGAAAAGAATCAGATAAATCATTTACCAAAAATATCTGATTGCGCCAGCCTGATCACAGGCCTTGAAATTCAATTTTTATAAATAGTTAAATCCTTTACTGTTATTTATGTATGAGTAAAACATACACAATACCTCATTTATTCCCAAACAATCACGAAACAATAAACAACTTTTATTAATTTTTATCGTAAATTACTGACTAAAACGAACAAGAAGCAAATTAAATGGAAGCATGACACAAAAGTCAGATTACGTTATGTTAATTACAAGGATTTTTAAACTCATAAAGACAAGCTGCCCATAAGTAAAAGTTATTCTAATGCTAAGATTCTTTCCCTCCCTTCCCCCCTCGCCATCTCTCTTTTCATTTCCCCTCTCCTCCCTTCTCTCTCTTTCTTCCCTTCCCTCCCTCTCTCTCTCATTTTTTGTAGGACCGTCTGTGCCGCCCCCCACACCCCCAAGCCGCCATTGCCAGTGGCGGATACAGAAATTTTTTCTGGGGAGGGCACAAGGCTGAGCAGGGTGAACATATCTTTAAGGGGTTTGTGAGACTAATTTTAAAACACACGCACACAGGCACACACTCACACACACACACACACACACACACACGTTGTTGTTATTATCTTCAGTCCGGAGACTAGTTTGATGCAGCTCTCCACAATACCATATCCTGAGCAAGTCTCTTTAACTCCACATAAGAACAGCAACCTACATCTGTCTGAATCTGATTACTGTATCCATCTCTTGGTCTTCCTCTGCGGTTTTTAGCCCCCACACTTCCCACAAATGCTAAATTCACAATTCTTTGATGTCTAAGAATGTGTCCTACCAATCGATCCCTTTTTTTAGTCAAGGTATGCCAGAAAATCCTTTCCTGCCCAATTCTGTTCAGTACCTCCTCATTAGTTATGCGATCCACCCACCTAATCTTCAGCATTCTTCGGTGATGATGATGATGATCGTGTGGCATTTATGACCGTTAGACCCCAAATGGGGTCGTGTTCGGCCTGCCTGGAGCAAGTCTTTTTATCTGACGCCACTTCGGCGACTTGCGTGTCAATGATGATGGAATGATGATGAGGACGACACAACACCCAGTCTCCGAGTGGATTAAATTTCCAACTCGTCCGGGAATCGAACCCGGGCCCCTTGCGTGGCAACCAGCCACGCTGTCCACTGGACTACAGAGGCGGACAGCATTCTTCGGTAGCACCACATTTCAAAAGCCTCTATCCTCTTCCTGTTCGCACTGTTTATTGTCCATGTTTCAGTCCCATACAAGGCAACACTCCACACAAATGCCTTCAGAAAGGACTTCCTTAGGCTTAAATCAATATTCGAGGTTAACAAATTTCTCTTTTTCAAGAACGCTCTTCTACCCATTGCCATTCTGCATTTTATATCCTCTGTATTGCGACCATTATTTGTTATTTTACTACCCAAGTAACAAAACTCATCTATCTCCTTTATTGTTTCGTTACCTAATCTAATTCCTTCAGCATCACCTGATTTTCTTAGACTGCACTCCATTACCCTAGTTTTACTCTTGTGAATGTTCATCTTATATGCACCTTTCAGCACACTTCAAGTCTAACTGTGGTATCGCACAAGTCTAAAGTGCGCGCCACCTACTTTCGCCGCGCGCCACCATGCACGCACGGCGCGGCGTTCTTACGACGTCAGCCACGAGCGCCCTCCGCTGCTATCCTGCTCGTGGCCACCACTGAACGACATCGTTGACTTGGGCCTGAGATAGGAACCAGCTAACACTTCGGAATCAGATAGGCACCAGTGAAGACCTGGCTATCGGATAGGCACTAGGCAGGCCTCTAGCTCAACTATGTATCAGCATTCTGCAGTACTGAGCTATGTAAAAGTTATTACTAAGTCTCTAAGAAATATATATCTCGTTCTAATTTACTCTAGTGTTTCTAGTTTCTGCTGTCCCACTGGCTGGTCACCTCCTATCTGCACAAGCGTGCCTCATTTATTCCTGTGTCGGTCTTTCTACTCGGCCACCGACACCTACGACGGAAACGAGACACAAAAGCGGTGACGAGGCTGGGACACAAAACTAACAACTGCTGTCTGGTTTTTGTACAAGTTGTAAAGAACCTTATACTCCTGCTTGCTCCAGAGCTTGAAAGTTTATTCCAATCAACATTGTCAAAAGCTTTTTCCAAATCTACAAAAGCTAGAAATGTAGGTTTGCCTTTCCTTAGTCTATCTTCTAGGATAAGCTGTAAAGTGAGTATTGCCTGCCGTGTTCCTACACACACACACACACACACACACACACACACACACACACACACACACACACACACACACATCCGCCGCCCACCTACCCTCCGTAACCTCCTAGTCCATCCCTATGAAATCACAAAACCACCTTACCTACCCTACAGCTTGTACCCATGTTACCGCCCCCAGTGTACAACCTGTCCTATGCATCCTCTCACCACCATTTATTCCAGTTCTGTAACACGGAAGGTGTACACAATTAAAGGGCAGAGCCACTTGCGAAAGCACCCACGTGATTTACCAGCTGACATGCCTGCACTGTGAAGCATTGTATGTGGGACTGACCAGCAACAAACTGTCCATTCGCATGAACGGATACAGACAGACAGTGTTTATGGGTAAGCATGCCTTGGGGTACGGCCAGCACATCTTGGCGCAGTGTTACACCATCCCACTGACACCAACCTTTTAGAACTCCGGAGATGGGACCTTGCCCTTCAACATATCCTCTCTTCCCGTTACCCAACAGGTCCCAACCTTAGTTAGTTTTAAATTCCCGCCCACCATTCGCCAACATCTTTGCCTCCAATCTCTGAACAGAGCATCTTCTTCGAATGGCATCTCTGTCCAATTTCTTTGCATTTTGCATATGTCTGCCTTGGTGTGTGTGTGTATGTAAATGTGTGTGTGTGTTTGCTTACCTGTACTTTTAACCCCAAGCTCTTTCCTCTCCCAGGATTGGAATGACTCCTTACCCACTCTTTAAAACCCTCATCCTTTCCGTTGCCGTCTCCTTCCCTGCTTTTTCTGAAGAAGCAACCTAAAGTTGCGAAAGCTCAGTTTTGTGTGTGTATGTGTATCCTTTTATTTATGCGTGTTGTCAACGAGCCGGTGCCTTTTGCGTGGTAAATCAAACTTTCTGTACTTGTTATAAATATTTTTCTGAACAGAAATATTATAATTAACCACAAAAATAAGAAAATTTAGAGTTTCATTATCATAAAGGATGAAACACTTGCCATCAGCTGAACACGAACTTTGGAAATATTGGACTAAGAGACTGAATAAGAATGACCACTTGAAAATTTAGACAACATTGTACAATATAGTCAAAAATAACAGTTTTGTACGATGATTCCCACAGGATTATGATATATTGTACCAACTCCTAGGCCATATGGTATCCAAAAATAAAATAAAATAAATATATAAAAATAATGTTCAAATGTTTTTAATCCAAAGCGACCAAACTGCTAAGGTCTCGCTTCCTAGCCTCACAAATTATTTAACCTTACTCATTCTAAGGACAACACACACACACACACACACACACACACACACACACACACACACACACACACATGCCCAAGGGAGGACTCAAACCTCCAGTGGGAGTGGCCTCAGCTGGCCGCGTTGACCAAGGGGACTGCAGCGAACCAGTGACGGTCTGCACAGCCACTACGGTCGGGGGTTCGAATTCCCCCTCGGGCATGGATATTTGTGCCGTCTTTAGTGTTAGCTAGTTCATAAGTAGTTTGTAAGTTTAGGGACTGATGACCCCGTAGTTAGGTCCCATAATCTATACAAACATTTGAACATTTTGGAGTGGCTGCGTACTCTGCAACATTGCGCCCCAGATCACACAGCCATTCCTGTGTGGTGGACAGGGTTTGATTGTCTTGTTGGTAAATGTAATGTTCCGAAACTCTTTTTTTTGTTTTGTGGTAAATTATTGAACTTTTCACTGTTTAATGCGGATGAATCATTGTAATATTTTTTTATAATCATAGGAACTTGAGAATGACTCCATAGTGCACTGAAACTGGTAGTGTATTGGTAACTAGATGGAGTATTTCATCTGACAAGTGAAGACGATTTTACCTGGTAATGCCAGCAGCAGAAAACATCTACACTACTTGAAGGACATCCATTTATTTCGGAGAGCTGCCAACGTTACGCTGCCCCTAGACATGCCCCCTGCCGCTGCCAGCAGCCAGAGCATGAATCGTCAACTTACTGTGAACAAACCAACTATGCACTGAACAGCAATAACACAGCCAGTAAATATGTCACGTGAAGTTTGATATTCCCTCAAAAACATAAAATCAGATTTCCTGTGTTTACATTAACTGAATCAATTTCTTCTTCATGCTTTGCAAAGCTGCTACGCTAAACGAGATACGTTTTCAAGAAAACTTTCATGATCAACAAAATTACACTTGAAACTTCCTACCAGATTAAAATTGTGTGCCAAAAAAGGGATTATAATCTGGGACCTTTGCCTTTCATGGTCAAGAGCTCTACCATATGAGTTATCCTGGAATGCTTCATGGTCTGTCCACACCACTTTCCTTCTTCCAGTCCCTCGCCTCCAGACTTCACAGAAGTTCTCCTGAGAACCTTTCAGGACTACCACTCCTTACTTTGGAAACATCCCTTAGGCTGTGGATAAGCCATGTCTCCACGATACACATTCTCCCAGGAGTGCTAGTTCTGTATTTTTCAAGGTTTGCAGAACTTCTGTGAGGTTAGTAAAGTAGGAAGCGAGGACTGGCAAAAGTAAAATTGTGAGAACAGACTGTGAAGCGTCCCAGAATAGCTCAGATGGTAGAGCACTTGCCTGCAAAAAGCAAAAGTCGCAGGTTCAAATACCGGTTCCCGCACACCATTTTACTCTGCCAGCAAGTTACACATCAACGTACACTCCTCTGTAGAGTGAAAATGTCTTTCTGAAAATTACACTTCACTGTGTTTTAAGAATAATTTCTACTACTATTAAAATCCTTTGTATCTGAGGTGTAGAGAAATGCCGTTGAAATTTTTAATTTCCTCCAATAACTGGAAAATCGAAACGTGTAGCTTCAAATAAAACTGTTTATAATGGGTGGCAGTACTCTCTCTTGGTGTCAAAGAAATTAACCCAGAGAGATGAACTGATTACCGAAAACACCTGTACGCGCTAGCCTGAATGCAGCCCTTGAAATTCACAGTTTTTCACATAATTAAATCCTTTATTTATGTATAATTAAAACATACATGATAGCTCGTTTATCTCCCAAACAATCACAAAACAATGAAACACTTTTATTTATTTTTATCGTAAATTACTGAGCAAAAGAGCAAGAAGCAATTAAATGGAAGCATAACACAAAAACTCAAATTACATTATGGTAATTTCAGGGATTTTGCGTTTTTAAACTCACAATTACGTGCTTCACGTAAGTAGAAGTTAATTATTCTAATGTTGAGATTCTTTCCCTTCCTCATCCTCTGTCTCTCTCTTTCTCTCTCTCTCTCTCATTTTTCGTCAGGCCGTCTGCAGTGTTCGTCTACCTTCTTTGTCTGTTCTTCCTGAACAAGTTGTATCTTTTTAGTTATTTTTTTTATAATAGTAGCCTGATTATCTAGCTAGTCCTGTACATCATTGTTGATTTGTTTTGACGATTCATATAGGTAGTTATTTATTGTCTGATTGGTATTTACTTGGAGGTTTTGGATTTTACTATTTAGTTACTCGATTGTAGGTTGAGCTGTGTTCTGGAAATCTTTAATTTTATTCACATAAGTTTTTTATTCTTCTACCATTTGGGGAACATCTTCTAAAGATGTTTTAAACAATTCTGGTTGTAGGTTTTTAAATTCCACAATTAAGTGATTAGTTATTCTGTCGCGACGTGTATCTCACTCTTCAATTTCGGCCTTTATGTGAGTGGTTGTATTGTGGAGTTCTTGTTTTAAACGTTCATTCTATTCGCACTGTCCATCAAATCGATATTTTAAGAATTCGTAATTTTTACGAGTTTCTGCCTGGAGTTCGTTAATAGTTTCTTCCTAGCATTTGAATTGTTCATTTATCCATCTGCAGTGTTCGTCTAGCTTTTTTTCTGTTCTTCTTGAACAAGTTGTATCTGTTTAGTTAATTCTTGTGTTTATTTTTCTTGAGCAACTTTCATTTTCTGGTTCTGTTCTTCTATTTTTTGCAATATCAATGCAAATGGATCTAACATGGTGGTGGTATGGTTATTTGGATTCAAATTTTGCACTCACAGAGATTCTGTTGTAAACCCATGACCTTGTGATGTACCTGGTTGTGGATTTTAATTTCCAATAGATTGAGGTAACTGCTTATCTTCGGCATATTCACCTTATTCTAGTTCAGAAAAACATTCTTGGTCTATTTCATTCCTTACATTCAAATTGTCTTGTGAACGAGTCATCATTCGGTTTATGGGTTCCAGTTCTGATCTGCATGTACGCCTGACCATACTATAAAAGTTAAATTCAGTTAAGCACCTCACATATCACTATTACACAATTTAAAACTTTACATTCCCTTCACTCTCAAATTCAGGAAAATCGTATCAGACAGAGTCTTCACCTAAACAATTTTAAAAAAATCACAAATAAAACTACGTATTACCATATACTGTTACAAGCTGTAATGCATTTATATTTTGCCTTGGGGGATGTGTATTAGTTTTCAATTAATCTTTATTCTTTAGATCAAACTTAATTCTGTCTGACAATAAATCTATTGTGCACAACACATATGTAATTAAAAGTACTTCGTTCCGAAAAATATGGAGTAAAACTGATGTCCTTACCTTGTACTTCCATAGTGGGTAGAACATAAATAGCCCTTTTTTGGTCACAATCTCTTATTTTGGACAGAATTATTCCATGTAATGCTCGGAACTATCAATATATTATTATAATAAATTATCAGATTAGTACATATACATAATATCACATAAAACACACTGATAAGTAATTATATCACAATATCTCCTAGTAATTAAACGTTTTTTTAAAGATTATCACCTTTCTATTCAGTTCCGCAACAAGTTCATGCATCACAGCAACAATTGTCAAGATTGTCCAAAATTTGTACTATTTCATCCCGTTTTTCCTTTCAAAAATCTTGATTGGATTATCTGTCTCTTCCTTGATCTTAGAGTCTTAGTTGTCATCTGAAGTAGATTCGTCGTCGATCTTTCGGTGTAATTTTTTAATGTCCGTTTCTCCAGTTTTCTTAATTTTTTTTCTTCTTTAGTCGAGCCCCACATTCTAGGGCGACAGTTTGTAACTCGGCTTCTTAGTTTGTGACTTGTAACCTGTAGGTTTCGGCTTGACTTTCACAGTTTGTAGTGGATGTATAGGTTCTAAATTGTATTTGTCACTTCAGTATAAAATTTAAGTTGGTAGACCTGGTACTTCTTTCGTAATTAATAAAATTTATATCTTTCTTCATCTTTTTCACACTGTAGATATTAGTTCTGTGGATAATTTAAAACTTACGGACTTTTTGTACTGTTTGAGCATGAAATTCCGTTTCTCAGGGTCTGATATTTAATAAACTGAAAAACTTGAATCATTGAGTCCCAGTAGTTCCGACAGTTTGAAACCAGTCACAAAAGATATTATTTGTTCCTTATTCTTTTTCTATCGAATTATTCTTTAGAAAATTTATATTAAACGTCTCTCCTAACCAAAACTGTTAGATATTTTTCTTTCGCACATTAACTGATTTCTTATGAACTTCACAGATATTATTATATGTTCATTATTAGGAAACCAAATGCTTGAATAACTGTTTATGACTTTTTTTTAAATTTCACAGATTTTCTATTTTGAAATTAATAGTCACAACCAAATCACTTTCACAGAAAACACTTAGTAAGTTCACAATACGTGATTATTTTCGCAAAAGTCTCATTTACATTAAAGCCTCTGGATCCTATTACAATAAATACGAACTTTAATTCTTCCAGATAAGTTTGTTTTAAATTATTTCATTGAACTTGCCAATAAGTTTGAATTCCAATATCACGAATACTAATCGGTTTATTAATGGGAGGCAGAAGTTTCTAATTCTTCCTTCCTAGCCTATCCCGATCAAAGTCCAAAGATATTGCACCCATTAGTGTATGATCACGATATGAAAGTTTATATTAAGAAATAAATAATTTATCGGGTTCCTTTCTATCTTGGAAATAACCGCATATGATATTTTGAAGCTAAACACTGAATACTGAGAGTAATCACATAGACAGGTAATCACATTGGGAGCTAACCAAATGGAGCGTTAATCACGTGGAGAGCGAGTGACTCAACTGTGAGTACTATTTATAATGGAAATTTGACAAATTATCTCTGATATATGAGGTGTTTTGACCTACTTATTCCTTGGATACTATTACTCTGAATTATGCTGATATAATTTGAATTTCCTAAAATATTTTGAAAAATGAGAAATTTGTGCCCCTTAAAAAATGATTAAAATTACTAAGCAATGAAAAATGTTGGAATATGGTGATTCTAATACTATTGTGGTGTTACAGTGCGTCCTGATTGACCGACATCTCTAGGGATGTTGAAGGACAACATCCAACGCCAGTGCCTCACCATAGGTCCGGACGTGCTTGACAGGGCTGTTCACAACATTATTCTTCGACTACAGCTATTGTTGAACATATTGAACATTTCCTGTAAAGAACATCAACTTTGCTTTGTCTTAATTTGTTATGCTAATTATTGCTTTTCTGACCAGATGAAGCGCCATCTGTCGGACACTATATGAACTTTTTTGTGCTAATAAAATCCCCATGTCATTCCAAGCA
Organism: Locusta migratoria; assembly: GCA_026315105.1. Lineage (NCBI taxonomy): Eukaryota > Metazoa > Arthropoda > Insecta > Orthoptera > Acrididae > Locusta > Locusta migratoria. The sequence goes on along the minus strand of CM048753.1, from coordinate 15,961,201 downwards.
TGTGTGTCAATTTTTACCTCTCTATCTACATTAATCCGTAATTTATTAAGTTTTCCAATTTATGGAAGGAAGCTTGGAGTTCAACGTCCCGTCGACAGCGTGGTCATTAGAGATTGAGCTTACGCTTGGAGTATTAGGGTAAGGATGGGGAAGGAAATAGGCCATGCACTTTCAAAGAAACCATCCCGACATTTGCGTCGAGTGATTTAGGAAAATCACAGAAAACGTAAATCTAGATGGTCGGAGGTGGATTTGAACCAACATCCTTCAGAATGCAAGTCTAGTGTGTTACCACTGCGCCACCTCGCTTGGTTTTCAAATTTATAGTGTTTTTTTGATCACCTGATACTTCAGGTATATCATCCCTTGGTTCTCATGCATCCTGCTTACTGATATCAAGTATTATTTGCTTCCCCATAACTTATACGTATTTGAATATACCTACTTATAAACACTACATTATGCAAAGTTGAAATTTTCTTACTTAAATTACCATTAATTAAGCTAAGTCACAAGTTATGTGATTTTTTGTTAACTGTTGATATAATAATCTATCTCTATATTAATACTATCTTTTTGTGTTAAATATCACTAAATGAAACTTAGAAATGCTGTCCTATTAACAGCTGATCTACTAACTCACATTTTATAGTGGTTTTACTTTGTCTTTAAATGGTATGTGTAATACCTTGTTTTCCCTGTTTGTTGCTTTTATTAATCCTAGCAACAATTTTGTGTATACTACAATTCATTTTTGTAACTTATGTTTGGTCAATTTTTTTACATCATCATTTTTTTGAGATGTCATTCCTTTTACACACATCTACTATCATAACTACCAAGAGCCAGTAATAGTCTGTTTTAATGTTCTCTAAAGAATTGTCATCTTTCTTGTTTCTGTCTCTGTAAACACTTCCCCCTCCTTTTCTCTAAGTGCATCATGTTTGTGGTGTTTGTGATGTATCTCTTAATGCATATTTTTATTTGCACTATTATGTTAACTACTGTTACTCCAAATTATGTACAGCCCATGTCGTGTGATTTTAATTTGCATTTTATAGGCTATAGAGTTTTCCTTCTGCTATAGCTGAATTTTCATGATATAATATTATTAGCTTTTAATACTACTATTCTGATTTATTCTTTTACGGTCAAGAAATCTGTGGCTATAATCCCTTTATATAATTGTACTTCACAATACTTTATTTCTTGATATTGTTATATCTATATATCAATAATGTGTACAAGTGACATGTTGCCTCATATCTATGCCATTATAAGCTATAAGATGAAATATTTTTCATTCTGACATGAGACTTTATGGTCATGATTTATTTGTCTATATGTATCTGTATATACATGTATTAAGCTAAAATACTAAAATGTAAATGTAAATCTTACAATCTATATGGTTCAAAACTGCATCACTCATAGTATTAGCTTTTTAAACTGTCACTCTAATGTCAAATACTTTTATTCTCACAATTTCAAATTACTGTGACTTACTTTTGTACGTTGTATAGCCTTTACTGTATATTAATGCACTTATTTGCCTTTATAGAGACCAGAAGAAGGGCACTCAAGCGCTCAAAACCGGTCGTCAAAAATAAATAATCACAAGCAACTGGTTGCTGCATTTTATGAATTAATTTATCTATATGTTACTTGTCATTTTCATGATTCTATAAATGTTATGGCTGTTACAAAAGATAGCCTCTGTGACTGGAATCTGTTTTTGTATGAAATAAGTATCCTCAAGTATAAGTTCCCATTTTTTATTATTTAAATCAGGAAGCATTTCAATTCCAACATTGTAAGAAATAAAAATTATTGCCTTATAGTAAACTCTCACTGTAAGGTAAATATCTACTATGCTACAGTTTTTCACAACGATTTAGACTCTATGTTGATGATCTACTCAAAACTAGCATTTAATATATTTGTAGTTTTACTCTTCCTGTCAGATATAAGAATTTGCAGAACTGTGGGATTTAGATTGTTTATATAATTATCAATCTTCTTGTAATGTAAACCTATTTAAGACTACGATCACTGTTATTTTGTCACTAGTAACACAATACATGTATATAGATAGCATTTAATGTTGGAAGCTGTGGTAATGTTTAATTGTACCACATTTTATTTGTTGTTGTAAACCTTTCATATACACCTATCTTTGCAAAGCTTGTTCAGCACTGCTCTTTGTAACTTGTTTACTTAGGCTGTAACCAAAGATGTTCCACCAACGATACTCCACACCCATTAAGAATGACTTTGTAATTATGTAATCAATTTCGATAGCAAAGGTTGTGATGGTCTTTGATGCATGCAATTGGCACAGTGCACTCCCTAGTATTCACAGCCCATTCTCGTATTTTACATTGGTTTGACTGCTATGATAATCCAGTATGACGTTTGTATTTTAGTGAAAGTGACTCCTGCTGTTTTCAGCCAGATTTGTTTTATTTAATGCCTTTGACTAACCTGTGTTAATACCTTGTAAGTATTTAATAAAACAGCTGATGGTTAAAGATGCATTTTATTAAATAGATGACGGCTGATAGCACTCACCTTAACAAAACCTTTCAGGAATATATAAAATGGGTAGGATATATGCTCTGGCTGTTCACTGAAGACCCACACTATCTGGTGCTTATACCCAGATGGTGCAGAGCATCTGTGAGCAGAGGCAAGTCGTGGACTTGTCTGATGTCTGGAGCAGTGCTGGAGGAAGCGTCTGCCAGGTGTGTGGTGGATGGAGATCTTTCCAAGGCATCCCAGATACGCTTAATAAAGTTAATGCCTGGGGAATCTGGTGGACAGCGGAAGCGGCTGAACACACGAGAGTGTTCCTGTAGCAATTCTGGACGTGTGGGGTATTGCATATTCTTGCTGGAATGGCCAACTCTGATGTAATGCGCAATGGATATGTATCGATGTAGGTGATCACCCAGGATGCATATACAGGGTGTATCACTAAGTGTGTTTGCTTGCCTCTGTAACTTATAAAATAATAGGTGACGGGAAATTTTAATGCGGTAGGTCAACACAAGAAATGTTACACTTTCTGCGGAGCTATGAACATACTTTATTGCATCATTTTCCAAAGAGTTACAGCACAAAGATATAATTTTTTAAATGGAACAATAGTTTTTTTCTATCGTGCATTGGATTCGTTGAAACCAGCTGCGTCCAAATAAATTTAAACTACATTCCTATCACTGTTAGTTTGGGAGCTACAACTCTTCAAAATTTCACGGGCAGATACCACTAGCGCTGCGCATAATGCAATGCGCCTTGTAAACGTGGTGCGGCCGAGTTGTAACGTCGCCGGTGTCACGGAGCGAGAAGCTTCCATGATGCGCTGTTAGACTGCCGACTGTCGCCGCACACGGCCGTATCCCCGACAGTTGGAGCCACACAAACAACTGGAGCTCAATATACCACAGTTACTGACATCGGATGACGATGGCATACACGAACAACAGCGCATCGAGGAAGCTTCTCGCTCCATTACACCGGCGACGTTACAACTCGGCCGCACCACATTTAGAAGGCGCATTGCATTATGCGCATCGCTTGTGGTATCTGCCCCTGAAACTTTGAAGGGTTGTAGCTCCCAAACTAACAGTGATAGGAATGTAATTTAAATTGATTTGGTCGCAGCTGGTTTAAACGAATCCAATGCACGTTAGAAAAACTATTGTTACATTTAAAAAATGATATCTTTGTGATGTAACTCTTTGGAAAATGATACAATAAATTATTTTCATAGCTCCGCAGAAAGAGTAACATTTCTTGTGTTGACCTACCGCATTAAAATTTCCCGTCACCTATTATTTTAGTGAAACTCCCTGTATAAGCATCATGGTGTTGTATCATTCGAAGAAGGCATGCCACACACCATTACAGTTACCTTCAAATGTCTCCTGCTGACATGCAGGGTCCACGGATTCATGAGGTTGTTCCCACGCCAGTCCACTTTCATCCTCTCTATACAACTGGAAATGAGACTTGTCACACGAGACATGTTTCCAGTCATCAACAGTCCTATGTCAGTGTAGACAGGTCCAGGAGATGTGTAAAGTTTCGAGTTGTGCAGTCAGCGAGGGTACACGAATGGAGCTTCGCCTCCTGAAGCCCATATCGATGATGTTCCATTGAATGGCTCGCACATTGGCACTTGTTCACCTGCAGTGGAATGGCCATGCGCTCTATGACAAATTGATGTGGAGTGCTCGGTTGCTTGTCATCAGAGGTTGGAGTTCTCCCTCGTGAATGGGTGTTTCTGTGTCTGTGTGTGTGTGTTGTTCTGAGAATAAGGTATTTAAGTAGTTTGTAAGCCTAGGAACTTATAACCGCAGCTGTCAAGTCCCTTAGATTTACAAACATTTGATCATTTGAACACTTGGTGATGGCCGAGCATTGAAATTCGCAAAAATATGCGGATGGTTTGCTCTCCTCTCAGACAGATTACTTTTCATGTGTGGCCGTCGGCGCCACGCTACCAAAATTTCTCTCCAGCTGTAGCGGTGTCGAAGATTTGACGTATTACTGGATCCCCGATATTTACAATGGACTCGTGAAATGGTCGTACGGGCAGATCGCCAGCTCAAGGCTATGTTGAAGATGATGTGCCCATGTCTCATCTGCCGACTGTAACACCACGTTCAAACTTACTTAAATCATGATGACCTGCCATTGTAGCAGCAGTAGTCGATTCGACGCCTGTGCCATACACCTGATGTCTTATGTATGCGTAGCCAACCGCAGCGCTGTCCTCTAACTGTTTACACATCTGTGATGGCATACATATGACTTCACAAGTTCCTATCGCTCTTCAGTGTGTATCCCAAACATATCAATGTTTTGTAAACATGTTTATTTCGCTAAAAGATGCAGTAAATTTTCAATTTTTCCAAAGAATATTATGAGATAGGGTAAAGTTGGATAAGAGTACCCATCTGGTAAGAATATGCAGTGTCATCTTCCCTATATTGGCATCACTGAGCGACAATGAACTACTTTCTTTCTCCTTTATTGTTATTTTAAAGCCACCACTACTGGCGGCAGGCTGGCAGCAGCATCAGCGCCACTCTTCAGCCCACAGACTTTTAACAATGGGCATGATGAATAAATAAAATACAGTGGAGATTGAAACTGTGAAATTTAAAAAACGCATGGAGGAATTTGGAAGATTACATCATAGCCATAGGCGATAAAAAATGGCCATGGTGGCGTTGAAAGCACATTGATGGACACAAACACAGATTACGAAGAAAATATGAAAACTGGCAATACATGTATTAGACGCGGCAGTTGCGTCGAGTTAAAAGACAATTAATGGACGCTCATTACAGCACTGATGACAACTCACAAGTGTTAAAAAACCTTTGCACTGTGGGCTCCACAGGGGGTGGGATGAAAATAGGGAAGAAAAAGGGGAGGAAGTGCAGGGGAAGGGAGGGGAGGGAAGCGTAGGGGAAGGAGGTGCGGGAGGTCACATGGGGGAAGTAATAGGGGGAGGGTGTGGGAGGGGGTGTTGAATCTATGGGGAGGGGAGTGGGAAGGTTTAGGGTTGGTAGGAGGGGTAGATGTTGAGACGAAGGGCGTCTTCCGAAAGGGGGAGGTGGTGGAAGTGACCCTGGGAGAGGATGTGGACAGTTGGAGGTGAAGGGAGGGAGGAATACAGAGGTGGAGCCATCACAGAGTCCAAGGATTGTTGAGGATTTGGAGGACCAGGGGGTTATGGGAGTCTATTTTAAGGGATATGTATAGGAGTGGAGGAGAACTACATTCAGTTGCTTTTCTATACCGACGCCATCACACAAAATGTTTCAGAACTCTGTCATGTTTATTGGTTATAGCATGTAAATATAAGTCTCCATTTCAAATAATGTAATATTTATGTTGTGTGTCATAAGCAATACGCACTATACATGTATGACTAGAAAATAACATTTGCCATAGGAATAACGGTTGTGTGAGGAACAAGTCATTGTATGACACACTGCAGAACCGAGCAGCCAGCGTCATCTGTTGGTGTTTCTTGCACTACTTGATGCCTCGATTAAGAGTACCATACATGGGAGTGGAAAAGAGTATACGCATGCTCTGTTCTCTGTGTGTAATTTTCTTTGGATTATAACAATCCGGATATCTTTACAGCAGAATACTTTGCCCTATCAAAAATCAGTGAGAGAGTCGAATCTCCGAAAACTGAAGAAGAGAAAGAAGCTCAATAGGAAAGTAGTAGGAAGTGTTGCTCCTCCATGACAGGTGATGTGCATGTGCAGTCACTAGAAAACCACAGGAAAACCACAGGGAACGTGAAACAAATGAAAAGAGTTCCGATGTACAAGCAGGTTTAGGCTATGGACTATACGAAATACATCCATTTCCATTTTATGACCGACACAGAACAAAGAAAATCGTGACAAAGAACTCCAAGATGGTATCTGCATCTATGAATAAAAAAGCGTTATTATATAAACTGTCCAAGTCAGAACAAACACCAAGAAGACACAAAATGCAACTACAGAGAAAAACAGACTCTTGAAGTCTAATCTGCATTTATCCATCCCATCAACTTAGGAACATCCAGCTCTAAATCCAAGGATGAGTCTCATACTTTGAGCGACCCAGAGTGTGATGAAGTCTACAATGAGCCTATCGTAGATGACTGGATAAAGTGTAACAACTGCTCGAAATGGAGGCATGAAGAATGTACAGCTTACGAAGGTCATTGCGAAGTTTTTTCTTATTTGTGTTTGACCACATTTTGCATTCTTTTTCCAGATGTTGCGGCTAAGAGTACGAATCAGCAGACTTTTACGTTTATTAATATTTAAGGCTGGTGATATAAAGTTGCGAGCTGTAACTAATATATGTTGTTAATCAATAAACCAGTAATAATTTGGTATAGCAAGAGTTTGTCTTAAGCTTATCATCTACCAGAAGATATAAGGTCTTAAATACTATGTGCATGCTCTTTCCCAACTTTCCCCTATTAGTAGCTGATGTGACAGGGTACATTGTATTACTGCAGACGTCACATTTGCATGCTGTGATACCAATACGAGTAACTTCATCATCATATTTGTTTTAAAAGAGAGACAGAAATATATTAGAAGCAAATTTATTCAAAAATACATGAGCGTAGAGATGACAATACAACACAGATGTGTTGGAGGTAATAGCCACTGCGCATTAGATAGTGGACTCAGTTATCATCCTGATCCATTTGATGACGGAGGTGACCCTGGCGAACACAGTTGGCTTGTTCGTGGCGCAGCCATCTCTCGCAAAGCTGGCCACCCCGATCTGCTTGTAGCGCCCGCCATCCTTGACAACCAGGGCGCCGCCGCTGTTGATCTGCAATGCACACAGTCGGCTCATCATAGGCGTCTTTTTTTCCTTTATTGTTATTTTAACGCCGACGGAGTCGACAGGCTGGCAGCAGCATCAGGCGCTGCTCTTCAGTCGAGCGTACATGTACATTACAAGGTGAGATTAAAATAAACAATGGCACGAGAGTAAAAACAAGGAATGAAATACATGGCACGTAGAAAAAACATGATGCTTAATAACTGGACACTGGAGACAATAGTGCAGGCTTAAAACATATGAACAGTCGAGAGAGACAGAGTAACATCACTGGACACACGAAGAAGTTACACGACGACACAGGTGAAGAGGAGATGTTTTTCGACGCACTGTAAACGCACACTGAGACATGGATGCACTGGACACAAGACACTAGACGACACTGGTTTTAAAATGCGTCACTGCGGCCCCCGCAGGGCAAAGAGAGGGGAATGTTAGGAAGTGTGGGGGAAGGTTGAAAAGAGAGAGAGAGAAGGGGGGGAGGACAGAGGAAGGGCGGGTGCGATTGAGACTCCAGGTGGGGAAGGGGGGGGAGACCAAGCGGGGAGAGGGAGGAGGAGGGGACGGGAAGAGGGAGCGCTGATGCTACGGGGATGGGATCAGGGTTGATAAGAGGGGTATATGTTGGGACGAAGGGCATCATCCGGTAGGGGAAGGGTGCGGAAATTGCCTAGGGAGAGGACATGTAGCGTGTGCAGGTGGAGAGAGGGAGGAATGCAGTGGTGTAGGCGTGGCAGAGGCCCAGGGTTGGTTAGGATGTGGTGAACGAGTGGGTTGCGGGAATCTATTTTGCGAGTGACATACAGGATTCGGAGGTGTTCGAGGTGTTGAAGGAGGTGAGGAAAGGGGATGAGTTCGTATAGGATCCGCGTGGGGGAAGGAAGTCGGATACGGTAGGCGAGACAGAGGGCGTGGCGTTCCAGGATTTGAAGGGTCTGGTAAAAGGTGGGTGGAGCGGATACCCATGCGGGGTGGAAGGAGCAGAGGATGTGGCGCATGACGGATTTATAGGTGTGGAGGATGGTGGAAGGGCTTAAAACCCACGTCCGGCCAGTGAGGAGTTTGAGGAGGTTGAGACGGGACAAGGCATTTTCACGTATGGTTTTTAGGTCATAGGCGTCTGGCGCACTGCTGCCTATATAGAGCAAATGCATCGGGGACTTCAAAACCTGTCTGCTCAGCTCTCGCACACTATAGCTGGCATCATACGAGAAGGCACTTCTGCGCATAGAGGCGGAGTGATTAGGGGAAGCGTGGAGGGGAGGAACGCCGAGCGCCAACAGTTGCGCCTGCGGGAGAAACACTGCGTAACTCGCGAATAGCCACGTGACTACGGAACGAACATTATTGGCTGTCATTGCGGTAATGGAGGGAGATGCGCAGAATGGCTCAAAACTGGGCCGCCTTCGTACGTGACGCCGACTATAGACACAGAGAGAGCGGTCGTGCTACACGCTTACAACTGATTGCCAGCAGACAACATCTTCAGCCCTGCCCCCGTCCTGTAGCGGAATAAGGGCGGGTGGCGGGCAGAGGGGGCGGACCGCACTGGGCCTCTCGTCTTGAGGGGCCTCCAAATGCCTGGAGAGCACTATTTTTTTAGCGCAATTTCTTTAGTCTGTCACGTGCCTTTCTACCTGGAGGGCCTCCAAATCTCAAAAGTTACAAATCTCGAAAGCTATTTCTTTAGACTGTCGCATGCGTTTCTACCTGGAAAGGTACTTTTTTATAGTAATACATGTATTTCCAAGTGGGCAGGGTCCTCATTTTGTTGTGTCGCCGCCCCGGGCCTCCGGCAACCTTAGTAGGCCACTGTCATATCTACAGTCTGGCACACAGTTGAAGCGGCTGGCACTAGTTAGCGTTGCAGGCACCGAAAATGCAGTATAACACGAGGTGCTGGTGCTGGGACTGAAATACGTGTTGCATGATAAAACAATGCATTGTTCCTGAACACTGCTGCGCAATAGCTGTGCGCGCTAAGGCGCTTTGCTGTGGTGAGTGTTGCCGTTCGCCGTCGGAGGTTCGAATCCTCCCGCAGGCATGTGTTTTTTAGTTTATACGATAAGTTACAGTAGTTAGTAAGACTAGCGACCTATGACCACTACAGTTGTGTCCCATAACTTTACAAATGTTTGAAGGTTTTATGTTCCTGAAAGAAGTGAATTGTGCTGTTTAGTATAAAGGAAAATATAAATGTTAATCAAAGAACTAGGCTATTTATGCTTTGCTAACACACTGAAGAAACACTCCAGGTATAAATGCGTCTAAATTACGTTAAACGCTTTTGCAGTGTTCTGAACAATGCAAGGACCACTAAAATTGGACGACTAACAGTATTTATTTATGTAAAGTATTCGTTTCATCCACACACGCACACACACACACACACACACACACACACAAACCTGGATGATGTGCCATGACGAACAGCACCCGAGTTGCAAACATTGCCATTGTGTTCATAAATATGTAAAATGTACTGCGGTTTAGTTGTGTTATAAATCATCTGAATCACCTGTATTATTTATTCAAGAAATTGAACTATGTTTAAGCCTTTAGAAACGTAAGCATTGTAGTCCGAATGATGCAAACACCTGAATGGTGTTCATACCAGGGCATTAGAATGACTAGAATTGTGTATCGAAATGCCATATATTACCTAACTGGCAGAGAGCTATTTTGATTTAGTTGTGTTCTCTTCAGTTTCGAATTCTTCCGTCCGTTTTGGTTGGTCTCACTTTTGTAATTTGGCAGTCCAGTTCCTACCTTGGACGTGGCAGTCTAACTCCTTGCCACAGTTCTCATGTGTACGTTAGTTGCCTCTTCAGAGTTGGACAGAGAGTCTTTACAAGTGCCTAGATTGTTTGATGACTGTAGTCAGCCGGCCGCGGTGGCCGAGGGGACTGAGGCGCTCCAGCCACGGTCTGCACGGCCACTACGGTCGGGGGTTCGAATCCCCCCTCGGGCATGGATATTTGTGTCGTCCTTAGTCTTAGCTAGTTCATAAGTAATTTGTAAGCTTAGGGACTGATGACCCCGTAGTTAAGTCCCATAAAATATACAAACATTTGAACATTTGACTGTAGTCACGAGCAGTGAGAGTGACCGCTGTCGTCAGACGTGACCCCCTTGGCTGGAGTAAGTCTCAGGGGTTCCTGCGTGCTGCAGAAGGAAACGAAAAGAGTCTACCGTGTTTCGGCCATAAAGTTGCGGTCCTCAATTTTTTTTTTTTTTTTTTTTTTTTTTTTTTTTTTTTTTTTTTTTTGCAAAGTAAACTCAACGAAAATGGAATGTTACCGACACATTCTTGAGTATGTATACAATACATGCTCATACATGCAGAACCATACACACGTGAATACAGCCACTAGAGCGTGCGCAATGTCTACGCTAGTACTGTGCATACACACCTTTTGCAGCAATGCAAGCTCCAATTATCTCATGCAGACTAATCGTAGAGATACCGAATGCGGTCTTGCGGAATGGTCTGCCATACAATTTTCACCTGGTGTCTCAAGTGGGTCATATTTCGTGCTGGTAGTGCAGACGTCGCAAGATGACGTTTCATCCAGTCCCAAACGCGCTCAATGGAAGATTTATATGGGGATCGTGAGGCCAGGGTAGTGGACGTAAACCTTCGAGAGCACATTGGGTGATGCAGGATACACGTGGACGTGCAATGTCATGTTGTAAGAAGACAGCGGTGTGTTGGTACGTGAACGGTAGCAAGATAGGTTGAATAATGGTTTCAGTTTACGGTTCACTATTATATGTTGCCTTGACTATCATCAGAGGAGAACTGCCAGTTTATGGTATGGCTCCCCACACCATGATACCATGTGACAGCTACATCTGCCTTTGTTGTATACACTCCAGATTTTTTCATACTCCTGTAGAACGCCATACAGGCGTACGGCCATCATTGGCACCAAGGCAAAAGTACCTCTCATCACTGAAGACAACACGTCTCGATTCGTCTTTTCCTAAGCGTCTATCGTGACACCCCTGGAGGCTGGATTGGGGCGTGACCAGAAGTCGATCTAGCGGTACGCATGATCGTGCATCATGGTGTCATCAGTCATACCTTTCAATGGCCGTTCTCCACTAGTGATCGTCGAGGAAACATTGTACAGTGCACTATACGTTGAAACCCTCATTTAACACGTCTTGCTACCATCCATGCACCAACAAGGTGATATGAATTTCCAACAGGACAATGCATATCCCCACCACCCAAGGTGCTCTTCGAGGTGTACGTCAACTACCCTGGCCAGAACGATCCCCAAACTCTGCCCCATTGAGCATGTTTGGGACCAGATGAAACGTAATCTTGTGAAGTCTGCAGTACCGGCATGAAACCTGGCACAACTGAAGCACCAGGAGGAAACTGCTTGGCAGACCATTCAGCAAGACTACATTCTCCACCTCTACGATCCTTTCCATGGGAGAATCGCACTTTTCATTGTTGCAAAAGGAGGGAGTACACGGTACTAGCGTCCACATTGCACACGCTTTGGTAATTGCACTCACGTGCGTATGGCTCTGTTGTAATGTATATACCCTAAAAAAATCCCCTTTGTTTTTGTATAATTTCGAAGTACGATACCACATTTGATCATAGTATTATACCCTAATATTCCATATTTATATTATATACGCATTTTATAAAACCACTACCTGGTCATATTGATTTAATCACTTCATTACTTGGGTCTTCTAATAAACTAAATTAATTTATTAATTATTGAAAGTCGTGATATTAGACAACAATGTGTTTGTTAATGAAATTAAAAACTAACACTATCTGAGATCTTTCATAATGTATTGATCGTCATGTAATACTTTGCTGACTATAAAACTGAATAATTACTTTAATTTAACCAATTTAAATAATGTAAACATATATCAATATTCCTCTAATTTTCGAATACTTACAATCTTTTTCATTTATTATTTTTGTCCTGATACGAAAATCTTATCATTACATTTGTCATAATTTTGTGTATCTTTACTTGAGACAAGATTCATTTATGTTCCACAAACAAATTATTAATACTGTATTCTTCCGTGTTCTAGAATGTTCTCGAAAATATAATATGTATTAATATGCGCGAATTAGCCTGAACACAATCAGTAATAAGTTTGTCTTAGAGAGTATTAAGTCAGTATGAAAGTAGTCATTATGTAGTCAACAAGCAGTCTTACTTTGGTCATTATGTAGAACACAGTCAGTCAATATCATGTCACCTTCTGTTTGTGTGCTTCATCAAGAATGTAAATAAAAATACATAAAATGAAACAGGTCATGGTAGTTTCCTTGACGTCGTCCTGACGTCTTCATTATTATTTAAAGGCAGGCGAGCTATTAAAACAATGAGATATACCACTGAACAACCGAGGCAACAAGGTGATGTATACAAAATGTGATTTTAGTGTAGTATAAAAAAAAATCTTTATACCGACTGTGTGATTTGTGAGTTGTATACATCATAATGCATGTGGCAATAAAATTTCGGTCTGCTGGGTCGACGAATTCATGACGTTCTTTTTTCATTTCCCAGGAGTGTATTTCTCAACTTCCTTTGGGGACAAACGCATATCCCTCAAGCACTGAGACCTTCGCGTCCATTTATTAATGGAAATATAATTTCGTCCTGTATCCAGTCATTGGGCAAAAGCTCATAATGTGATGCGCCCATTACACACACTGTGCGCTGTCGCCTCCTGCACCCAGTACATGATACACCTTATACCGAGCATCCAAGCCATTCTGTGGGGATGGTCGTGTAGCTTCTTGGCTGGGGCCCCTGCCAACACACTGCTGACACCTGGGCTGCTGAACCCTTACAGGTTCCGATCAGAAGGCCTGCGTGGGGCATCAAGCCTCCAGGCAACAGCCATCGCACCAGGCGGTCAAAGCAGTCTGTGAAGGTGTAATGATCAATTTTCAGGAAACGGAAAAATGTGACGGTATAGGAAACTAAATACAGTTTCTATGTCATGAAACTCTAGCCAAGATGGCGAAATTTGCAAATCACAAAGTTGTATAAGACGATTTCTCTTAAATAGAAGAAAGGTAACTCCTGATGGAAATCGTTACATCAAAAAGGAATAGGCCTTCACATTATCTTTCAAATGCTTCTGTCTATGTAACGACTGCTTTGTTATGTTTCGACAAATATAAAAAAACATGTCAACATTCACGTTCCCAAACATACTACGTGCTGTATGTGTGGCAGAAGGTAAGTCACAAAACTACTTGTTCGAAATTTTTTTAAAAAAGAAAAGGCCTTCTAGAAAACTGGATAGAGTTGTTCGAAGAATCGACCAAGAGTAATGATTTTTTTCTGCTTTCTACATAAAGAGTTGTAATATTAAGCTATGAAATAATTTGTCCATTTTGTTAATGACAAGTATCAAAGTATGACATTGAAAAACTTGCATTTTCGGGGCTGTTTTTTTTTTTTTTTTTTTTTCAACTGACTAATTCTATTATTATGTTATGAAAGGAACTGTTAACGATGCAAATTCCTGACTTCTTTTCAGTGATTTGAAAAGAAATAATGTTGTTCTACGATCTTTCATAATAAAAATATGTTGCAATTAATTTACATTTTACAGTGATGGGCTCCATGGAGCTTAATATTAAATACCTATATTTGTAAAAAAAAAGTATTAGGATATTTTGCACTGTTTTCTAGTGTTACTAATTGAATTGTAAAGTACTGTTATGATGCTGGGAGGGAGGCAGAGAGTTAAGCGTGTTCTCTCTGATATCGATATCTCGCAAAATCTTTGATCTATAAGCTTCTGGTCCACGTTTAAAACATGTAACATGGCTCAACGTGGTAGAAATGCATTTACGAGCAAATCAGCCCCGGAAATATTTAAATTTCACTCAACTTTACGTTTACTACCGTTTTAATAATCGTTTACTGTGAAAACATTATATTTAAGTTAATTGCTTTATTACTGAAGATGAAGGTGAAACAGTGAATTAAAATTTGTGATGCAGCAAGGAATCGAACCAAGATCTACATGCTTACTAGGCAGACGTCTTACCGTTAGACCACCACATCACTAACAGTTAAGGCGTCCAGAATAATCTAAGTACGACTTCCCTCCACGTCACAAACTTTAATTCAGCTTCCTTTCCACTACTGCCAAGGCTCTCCATGCAGCAGAATAGCACCGTAGCAATGGACATAGTGGAACATTCCTGCTAAGATGATATAAATATCAATTTAAATATTAATTAAGAAACCGTCTCAGGTTTCTTAATTTATATTTAAATTGCTTTATTATTGCTACTTACGTTAAGCTTGTTGCGGGTATATTTAACACTTACTTCATCTCTTCAAAATTTGAGCTATTTTTCATACAATATATAATGAAAAATTTCAGTCACGTTGTAATGAACGAACGCTCTAAGACGCATTGCTGTGGAGCAGGTGGTTCTTCTCCGTTGGATGTGCGAATCCTAAACAGGTTTGTAAGTCTAGGGACTATCAACCACAGTAGTTAAATCCCATTGATTTAGAAATATTTGAAATTTTTTAATGAAATTTCAGGATATCGTAAAGGAATGACGTGCGACTGCAGGAGCGCCGACTTCCTGGTGCATAGACGAACCCGCTACAGTCTCCATTTCTTCCCGATCTGTCTAAGCAGCATTAAACCTTGCGCTAGGTCAGCCACTACGAGTTCTATCATCTAAACAACTCATGGCTTTGAACTTACAAATCATTCTCGCCACAGCTGCAATTGTCAATGAACCTTTACCCGTTCGATCCCCTTCTTATGGCGATAGGATCGTAACGCTGAACTAGCACATTCCCCATTCTGATGATACAGATTTACTAAAAGCGCCTTTTCAGGTAACGTCAACATGCTGTGACTGCTGGTGGATCTGATTTCTCTCTCATTACAGCTCATTTTACACACGATTTTCATGCACAGTCACTGATGTTTTGCTGTTCAGTGCCACCTGTCGGACATTTTTTGAACTTTTTTTATTCTAATAAAACCCCACATAATTCCAAACATGTGTGTCAATTTTTACCTCTCTATGTACATTATTCCGTCATTTATTAAGTTTTCAAATTTATACTGACTTTTTGATCACCCAGTACTTTAAAACTGTTTCACCAAAAGTCATTTTTTAACTTCATCAGATTGTGACTGCAAATTTAATTACTTTATTTTCAGTTGATTTTTCTGTTCCTCATATTTTTTTCAATACATCATCGATTTCATATGTTGATGAAATGGAATCATTTGCTTTTTGACTTCTCTATTTTCTTCAATAGCTTTCAGAACATTATCAACTATTTCATCAAGTCATTGGTTTACTTGTTCAATAGCATCAGTAACGGGTTTATCTTCTTTTCTATGTTTTTCATATTCTGTACATGGTTGTTTTTCCATTTTTAAAATTCTTTTTTCAACTCTTCCTGTTTCTTTCTCTTTTGTTTAGCTTGTTTAACTACTATTGTATCGCATTTCGCAAACATTTGTAGAACATAAAAACATAGATGTTTACATTTACATACAAGGTGGACAATTAGTCACCCCTATGTTAAACATCTATATTAATATTTGATCTTTATGTTGATGTTTATGTTTACATTCAAGGTGAACGATTCATTACCCTTACGTTTACATTTGTGTTTATGTTTCACGTTTATGGTGATGTTTACATTTACGTTTATATTCATATTTGATATTTATGTTTATGCTGTTAGAAAAATCTTTTATTTGTGATCTGTATTTACCATCATTTGATTTACATGTCATGTCTATATTTATAAAACTAAAACCATCATGATTCCAGCAATTATTGTACATATTTGTAAATTCATCACATTTTAAGTCACCATCAAATTCACCATAAATGTGTTCTAAAACTGTCTCATCCTGTCCGGAAAATTTAAAAAATTTAAATGATCTCTGGGTAGTTGTTTTAGTATTTTTGAGAAACTGTTGGCTAAATAAAAGCAATCTATCCCGTTATGTCTACCTCTAGTAAAGTATTCTCTTACTATGTCTTGATTTTCAAGAATGAAATCATCTTATACTACAAGTGATTTGTCTTGACATTCAGCTAATGGTATTACTTCACCATTGCTACTAATAACTGATGCCAAAGAGTCACCTCTTGATTCTTCTAATGTATTACATTTTCTAACAATTTCTGGGTAATTTGGGTGATCTAAACTTTTAAAATAAACATACAAACAGGCAATTTTATCCCAGTTTAACCATCCAGGAGGTAGAATATAGTTATCAATGATTAATGTTGTTTTACCACATCCACTAGGTCCAATAATAGCACATCTAATGGAATTAAGTAAAAGTTTACCATGTTTATTTTTTTTTGTTTATTTTCTGGAATTCGTATTTTTTGTTCCGAATCTGTCTTCATTTAATTACCAAAAAATAAATAGAATGATTCAGCTAGGTGGTAATTCATCAGTACTAAAAAGAAAAAAAAGAGAGAGATTAACTGTTCCAATACAATAAGGTTTTAAAAGTGTAGCATTGGTTGGATTTTATACTACATTTTTAACCTCAAACATTACAAAATAATAATAATAATAAATTATACTGTGATGGTGAAACAATAATAATTCCAACTGGTCAATATACTTTGAAAAGTTTGGAAAAACTATATTCATACGAAGAAGCCCAATATACATATTAAAGCCGATGAAATCTTATATAGAGTTACTATTGAGAGAGATGTTAAACTGTATATGGGTATAAAAAAGGAAAATAATATAGCAAGTTTGCTAGGGTTTAGTAATCAGACTATTAATGTGAATGAAAGACTGTTGCCAATTATGTTCCTAAGGTTATTACATTTGAATTAATAAATGTAAGGTTTAATATAGCTAATGAAATGTATGTAAAGCAGACTGATTATGTTCATCATGAAGTAAATATTATTGCTTCATTTAAACCAAATGTTGAATTTGGTGCACCAATAATTTATGTACCTTATCATCGTATAATTGTTCCAATTCGTGGTAAAATTCAGGCTTTTGTAGTAACTATGATAATCTAATCAGTTTCAATTGTGCTACTGTAACTGTAATTTTATTCTTAATAAATAAACAAGATTGAAAGCTATCGTTTTCAATCATTACCAATGAAAGAAAAGAGTAAAAATAAACTGAGTATTCCTGATAAGGATACAGAAATTAATATACAAATTGGTGATGGATGGTTGCATCCTAGTCGTGCACAACTGTACATGAACTTCATTGTTATTGGTGCTGATGGTACAGAATATCCAACATATGATGGATAATCCAGAAAGTTGCTAATTAATAACTATGTAACAAATCTATTTGATCTTATAACCACAAAAAAGGACAATAATTTTTTATCTAGAGTTGAACATCCAGTTATTTCTTAATCAGTTTTATTTCATTTAACATCATCTGCTACTGATAAAATAAGTATGGAAGGACATATTGTTAATAATGGAAAATTAAGAAACAAGAAGCATGAAGTATTCTATACATTGGAAATGTTAGGTGGATTTTTCAAATATTATAAAGAAACTATGTTTGAAGATGATATTACAGTGGAGTTCAAGTGTAAGGGACTGTATTCTTAGATGGGCTGACTACAATAATGATGATATTGAAATAAAAGATACATTACCGAAAGAAGGTATAATTGTAATAGAATCTATGGAAAATCGTGTACCAATTGTTAGATATGAACCTAATTATGAAGTAGAGCAATGAGAAAATATACTGAAAAATCCTAAAATACCGATATCTTTTTATGAATTACAAACAACAGAAATAACTGGATTAAGTGGTAAGAAAAATTTTGAATTAATTAGACATCGATAAATTAAGGCCAATTCACACTGTCCGTCACGTCAACGTCACGTCGCGGCACCGTCACGTCAAGTTGTATTCACACTGTCCGTCCGTGTCCGTCACGTCAATTCGTCCATCTCAATAGGCGATGTTGAAAGTGAGGTTATCAGTGGCGATCTGATATGTAGTAAGTCATAGTTTAATACCGTAAATGAGGGAACAACAATGCTAAATGATTCTGACGGCCAAATAAAACTTTACAGTGTATGTTTTTGACCAACTTACTGGGGACTGAAACAACATTTCGAAACATCGACATCTATTTTCAAGCGCAAAAATAAACATATGAAAACATCAAACAATACTTATAAGAGCATAAATAGCGCCTGTTTACTTTATCCATTACGATTTGCCCATTGGCAACGTTAATATCGTCATAAACAACTGAACTTTTGTCTTTCATTAGAACTGACTTTTTCATTTAAAATGTTATTTAATGAAAAATGCGAAATCAAATTACAATCTTATTCAAATAAACGGTTTGCTTCAGTTTTTTCTGTTACAGTGTTACGTAACATAAACCATTTTTTGATTTCAGATATCAGACTCGATTTTGGGGGGACACTCAATTGATAAAAATATTTAAGTCGTCATGAAACATTTGAGGTTTAGCCCAAAACGAAGTATAACAGTAGTATAAAGATGAATAAGACACATTTGCATATAAACAGTGAAATCGTCGACTAAAACATGTAATTTAGGGGACGAAAATAGGTTAACTTCCGATGTTAGCAGACGGGACGGCCGTTCCGTCAAAACGTTCTTCTCGAGAAAGCTTGACGTGATGTTGACGTGACGTGACGGTCCAGTGACGGACAGTGTGAATACCGCCATTAGAAATACATTGCGGAATGTTCTGACGGACAGTGACGTGACGTGACGGACAGTGTGAATTGGCCTTTACTATAACTCAATGGAATTGCATATGCCTTACTGTATATTCATCGTATTTCAAACTAATCGTACAAATAATCAATTGTGTGATTCATCTGCATATTATCATGTTATGTTACATGCTATATATCTGAAGAATGGAAGAAATGAAGGATTTCCTCAAGAATAACGGAATTTAGATCCGCAATATGATTACTTGAAAGCTTATGAAGCATTGTCATGGCAATATTTAATGGAATACAGAATCTGAATTAAAGTTCGTGATGTGGACGGAAGTCGTACTTAGTCTATTCTGTGGCGCTTTAATCGCTAGTGGTCTATTGGCAAGACTTCTGCCTAGTAAGTATGGAGGTCCGGGTTCGAATCCTGGGCAAATCGCAAATTTTAATTGAATGCTTCACCCTTATCTTTAATGTGTATAAAGCATCTCGAGACTTCAAATGTGTTACACAACAGAAAGAAGAAGTTGATATAAAGCTATAAAACTTCATAACAAATTATCCTCTCTATGTGATCAATATGTCACACAGAAAAAACGTTATTGCAATACAGAAAACAACAATGAAGTTATTTGTTACATTTAACGACAATATACCAGTTGATACACTAGAATACATAGTGATGTATCGAAAGTAAAATCTGAGTTATGATGCTCAACATAGAATACTAACAGAAAATGTTTAATTGCCTATAAATAATGAAAGAGAAAATACGAAAATTAGTTAATGCACTTATTGCATGCTTTGAAATTTTCAGTAGAAAAGATATCAAGCCATCTATGCTATAATGCTTTGATATGATCCATCTATATTTTCTGGTTTATATTCTTCTAATTGTACATATCTTGTAGTAGCTCTAATCTGTGCTTCCATATAATCATCAAATTCCTTTTGCGTTTGAATAACATCAAATGGTTTCATGTCTAAAAATTGTTGCCTTATTTCTTTGTTGCGCTTTGTATCATGTACTTGTATTTCATGTTTAATACTGCCGTGAGGCCCCACGTAAACTGACTGCCGGCGTGGCACAGGAGATGCATTCACGGACTGCGGTGCTGAAGGTCGCCGGTTCAATCCCGGCCAGCGGCAAAAATTTATTTCTTTGTAATTAACAATTGCAGAATGTTCTACATCTTTGTTATGTTCACTTGTAAATTCTACTTGTTTCTTATGTTAACTATTCTTCTAATTTCTGGAACATTCTGTCTGTGTATAAATAGCAGAGCACTCTGCCTGAGAGGCAGTTTGTGCTGGTGTGTGTTAGGTTCACAATAAACCTGCTTTCAGTATAAGTGCTGTGTTCAGTTCTTAAGCCTACTTCCATTTCAACACGACATTGTTTGGTGGAGGCGCCGGGTACACTGTGCAATAGCTGCATCACCGTGGCTCCGATTAGGCAACGTAGAAGCCGTCACTTACACGGACTAGAACCGGAATACAAGGGATATACAAAGTACATCCTTCCTTTTGTGTCCCTACTTCGTCGCCGCTTTTGTGTCCCAGCCTCGTCGTAGGTGTCGGTGGCCGAGTGGAATGAGACCGACACGCTGGTGCAGGAACGGAGGGGAGCAGCCAGAAACTATAAACACTCGAGTAAATTAGAAATAGATATATTGCACAGAATGTAACAATACTTAACTTTTACATAGTACTGCAGAATGTTGATACATAGTTGTTAGAGGCCTGCCTAGTGCCTGTACAATAGCAAAGTCTTCACTGGTGCCTATCTGATTACGACGGTCCTAACTCGTTGCTATCTCAGTCCGAAGTGCGAAGTGGCCGATGTCCTTCAGTGGTGGCCACGAGCGGCGTTGTACCAAAGGGCGCTCGTGGCTGTCGTCGGAAGAACGCCGCGCCGTGCATGCATGGCGGCGCGCGGCGAAAGTAGGTGGCGCGCACTTTGTACTTGTGCGACACCACACCCCTCCCCCCCAAACCGCCGCGCCGTCGTGGCGTAGGGCTGAGGGCCACGGCGACGGCACTGGGAGGAGGGCCTGGGCGGGGGCGTTACTGGTGGGACGGGCGTCGTAGCTGAGGCCGGGATCGAGACGCCGTCCGCGCCCCGGCATCTGCCTTGAGATCCTCCAGGGAACCCGCCGAAACCTGGGGAAGGGCGCCCGCCCCCGCCCAGAGGGAGCAGGTCATCTTCTTCTGAGGTGCGTGGCCCAAGCTGGGGGGGCCCGCACGGTCCCGGAGTCCCTCTCGGCGACGCTGTCATCTGCGGCGGCGACAGCGGCGGCGACGACTGCATCGGAGATGCGTCGACCTCCATGGGGACGATCTCGTAGTCCGGGGACGAACGATGTGGCTGTGCTCCCTGGCGGTGAACTGGGTCTGGAATCAAGAAACCGGAGACAGGATCGCGCGGCCTGTGCAGGCGCAATTGGTTTGCGTGGCGCCGCAGCTCCGACCCTGTGGAAGAACGTACAATAAACATATTGCGACCAAGCACGCGCTGAATGGTGCCCGGCATCCATAGTTTCTTCTTGTTTCCAGCAAACACCCTGTACAGCACCGGCGTGGAAACCTGAAAACGCGTAGCGCCATACGAACCGACTCGGTGCGTGGGAGGCTGCAGCAGGTGAAGGAGAGTGCGGTGACGGCGGCCGTGTAGCAGCTCGGCAGGAGACGGGCCGTCACGTGGCATGCACCGATACGTAGACAGGAAAATTTGAAGAGCTTGCTGCCTGGAGTGCTGACCTTTCATCTTCTCCATGTGAGACTTGAATGTTCGAACGAAACGTTCTGCTTCACCATTGGACTGAGGGTGAAAAGGTGCGGTGGTGATATGCTGAATGCCATTCACACGACAAAACTGTTGAAATTCCGCACTAACAAACTGAGGTCCATTGTCACTGACGATAGTTTCAGGCAAGCCTTCGATGCAAAACACTGATGTTAAGGCACTGATTGTACTAGAAGCTGTCGTTGAGTTCATGGCAATCACAAAAGGAAACTTGCTGAAAGCGTCTACAACAATTAACCAGCGCGTATTCCAGAAAGGTCCGGCAAAGTCAATATGTAAACGTTGCCATGGTCCCTTGGGGCGTGGCCAGTCTGAGAAACGTTGCGGTGGAGCCGCCTGATGCTCCGCACAAACAGTACACTGTGACGTCATGTCCTCTATCTGAGCGTCCATACCAACCCAGGTACAATGACGTCTGGCCAGTTGCTTTGTCCTAACAATGCCCCAATGTCCTTGATGCAGGAGGCGTAACACTTCACGTTGCAGGGAACGAGGAACAATCACTCTTGCTTGGTCGTTGTCGGTATGCAACAACAGTACACCCTGACTTAAAGATAATGCATGACGTTGTGCAAAATAACGTCGAACCAGAGGCCGATCAATGTCTTTGGCTCTGGCAGGCCAACCAAAGCGAACAAAACGTGCTACCACACTTAAGTCTGCATCCGCAGCCGTTTCCTGTGCAACCCGACGAGAGTTCAAAGGGAAATCTGCGACAGCGGAAGCATCTCTGGAGTCTATCTGACAACATGCCATTTCTGAAGAATCAAACGACACATCCTGGCCAACCGGAAGTCGGGAAAGTGTGTCCGCGTTAGCATGTTTAGTGGTAGGTCGGTACAAAATCTCATACTGATAATTAGACAATATCAAGGACCATCTCTGAAGCTTTTGTGCCGTACGTGGCGGAATCGGCTTTGTGGGTGAGAACAACGACGTGAGAGGCTTGTGGTCTGTCAACAAATAGAATTTTCTGCCATAGAGATAATGATGAAACTTTGTGACGCCGTAAATGATTGCTAAGGCCTCCTTTTCTATCTGACTGTAATTCTGTTGCGTCGGCGTCAGTAGCTTGGATGCAAAGGCAATAGGACGATCGTGACATCCAATACGATGCGACAGAACAACACCCAGACCGTACGACGAGGCGTCAACTGCTAACACTACAGGCTTCTGTGGGTCAAAGGGAATCAAACATGCATCACTGAGTAGTGCAGACTTTAATTTGTCAAAGGCAACCTGACAATCTTTAGACCATACAAAAGGAACATTCTTCCTAAGTAAGTGATGCAGTGGAGCTGCAATCTGAGAGGCATTGGGAATAAATCTGAAATAATAGTTCAGCTTTCCCATCACTGCTTGCAATTCATGCACATTCTTAGGAGGAGGCAAGTCTTTGATTGCTCTAAGATGTAACTGTAAGGGATGAATTCCTTGGGCATTAATCACATGGCCTAGGTACTCTATTTCAGTTTGAAAAAACGAACATTTTGCTTTATTGCAACGTAGACCTGCTGCAGTCAAAACTTTGAAAAGGCACTCCAGGTTTGCTAAATGTTCTTCAACTGTACGTCCGGATACCACAATGTCATCTAAATAGTTCGAGCAACACGGTACAGAAACTGTCAGCTGTTCCAAGAAACGCTGAAAAATAGCGGGAGCGGAAGAACTGCCAAAGGGTAGGCGTTGAAATTGAAAAAGGCCCATGTGAGTATTAATGACGAAAAACTTTTTTGACTCGTCATCAAGTGGAATCTGTAAGTATGCCTCTGCTAAATCAATCTTGGAAAAGAAGCGAGACTGTCCTAATTTGTC
This sequence comes from Locusta migratoria, assembly GCA_026315105.1. Taxonomy (NCBI): domain Eukaryota; kingdom Metazoa; phylum Arthropoda; class Insecta; order Orthoptera; family Acrididae; genus Locusta; species Locusta migratoria. The sequence continues at coordinate 15,937,460 of CM048753.1, read as the reverse complement.
CATTAGTTCGTCAGGTCTGGGCAGGGGATAAGTGTCTACAATTGTTTGACTGTTCACTGTTGATTTGAAGTCCGCACAGAGACGAAGTTTTCCTGACGGCTTGGGTATAATCACTATAGGCGAGGCCCACTGACTCGCAGAAACAGGAGAAATCACCCCACTATCTTGCCAACGTTTAAGTTCTTCGGCAACTGTATCACGCAAGGCGATAGGCACTGGTCTAGCTTTACGAAATTTTGGAACTGCAGATTCTTTTAAAGTAACATGTGCCACGAAGTCTTTTGCACAACCTAGTTCCGGCGAAAACAAGTCACTATATTTTTCACACAATGCATTGATTTTATCCTGAGGCACTATTGACGAAATTTGAAGCACATCTCTTTGAATTGATAAACCAAACAAGTCGAAAGCATCTAGTCCAAAAATGTTCTGCGTAGATTTGGCCTGAAGAACAACAAAAGCAACTGTTTTTGTTATACCTTGGAAAGAGGCAGGCAGGCTACACGTTCCTAGCACGGGAATATTTTGACCTGTGTACGCTGTTAACACTTGTTGACACGGCGACAATTTTGGCGAACCCAGAAGTTCATAAGTATCTTTATTTATTAATGTGACAGCGGAACCAGTATCAAGCTGAAATTGCACCGTCTTATTTTCTATAGAGAGAGTAACAAACAGCTTGTGCTTCTGGCGCACGACCGGTGCGCGAATGTGGGCAACGTCTAATACATATTGTTTTCTGCGCTTGCGCGGGTTACGTGCGGTAGGAAGCGGCGCATACTCGGCACATAGCGGATTAACCACACTGTCACTAGATGACACTACCGCCGGATCGGCGTCCGCGCAATGCGAGGCTACTGCACTAAAATTACTTTCAGTATCTACAACAAGTCTACTGGCACTATCTACACAGTACTGGGCACTATTACAAGGAGCAGTTGCAGAAGGCACTATTTTCACTACCGGAATGCACTGTTCATAGTCATTTTGCTTGTCCCGAACCCTTTTCCGTTGCACTGTTTTACGCGCTCGTCGGCGCTTGCTACGTGGTGCACTATATAGTTTTGCCATAGGTGCAGAACTACTTTCTTGCAATTGAGAACCAACTAAAGCACTGTTCAACTCCACAGCCCGTATAACATTTACAGAATGAACTGTTCTCGCACTATGCGAAGCACCGTTTCTAACGTTACTGTTATTTGAGTTTTTAATTTGCATACACACAGACTGCACATGTCCCGATTTGCCACATTGATAACAGGTTGCGTTGCGACTAGGGCAATGAGCACGCTTGTGGCGAGACAAACACTGGGGGCAAGACTTACGAACATTTTTCTGAAATGAGCGTTGGCGCTCGTTTTTCAAATCACTGTTGCTAACACTACAGGGCGACCTTTGCGTCGCACTTTTACTCTGGCTACTGTTCACTGTCTGTTCAGCACGGCCTGTAGAATAATAAGAATCACGAGTGCTATAGTGAGAACTACGGCTAGGAAAGCGTCCGTTACGGCGCACTGAATTTACACTATGGCTTTGCATTTCTACATCAGCTAAGTCAAAAGTATCATGCGCTTCTATAAGCTGCAGTACACTGTCTAAGGAGGGGTCAGACTGTTTCAGAATTGCTGCTCTAATTCTGGGGTCCTGAATGTTCTGCGTAATTGCGTCCCTCAACATCACATCACTATACGAAAGTCCACAAGAACAAGTAAATTTACATTTGCGGGTTAAGCCCTTCAACTCGGTGATCCACTCTTGGTGTGACTGTTCAGGTAATTTTTTCAGTCTGAAAAATCGGTATCGTGCAGCGGCTACAAGAACTTTTCTCTCATAATGAGCATTCAGTGCATCTACAATTTGTTCAAAGTCTACATCACGAGGAGATGCGTGCGGGAATAGTTTTTGCAGTAACACGAAAGTTTTGGGGCCCACCACAGACAATAAAAGATGCTTAACAGTCTGACCTGTAAGTTGATGAGCCGCGACGAGTTCTTGAAACTGCGCCAGATAATCACTCCATTCTTCCTCACGTTCGTTGTATTGGCGAAACGTAGGAAGTGTTGCGGCGGCAGATGTGGGCTGCTGAAGCGGCGGCTGTTGTTGTTGGTTAGCTGCCCGCGCTGTCAGCTCGGCCACCGCCTGGAGCAACTGGGTGATTTGCGCCGTCTGTAACTGAATAATTTCCATTAAGTTTGGGTTCGGGGTAGTGGCCATGCTGACCGATTAGGCGCCGCGTATACAAGTAACTTATAACAAAACACAAATGCAATACGAAAGAGGACTCGCTCTGCAACAAAAAAGTCCACAAAACACGTAACAAAATATCTTCCCCCAAAATTCTTATATTAAGGGTGGGTGGGCGGGAGCAATTTCTGCGTGCTCCGACTGGTGCTGTCTGGCTGCTGCAAGAGGGCTGGTCCAAGGTTCTATCCCATCCTCGTCGCCACTTTTGTGTCCCTACTTCGTCGCCGCTTTTGTGTCCCAGCCTCGTCGTAGGTGTCGGTGGCCGAGTGGAATGAGACCGACACGCTGGTGCAGGAACGGAGGGGAGCAGCCAGAAACTATAAACACTCGAGTAAATTAGAAATAGATATATTGCACAGAATGTAACAATACTTAACTTTTACATAGTACTGCAGAATGTTGATACATAGTTGTTAGAGGCCTGCCTAGTGCCTGTACAATAGCAAAGTCTTCACTGGTGCCTATCTGATTACGACGGTCCTAACTCGTTGCTATCTCAGTCCGAAGTGCGAAGTGGCCGATGTCCTTCAGTGGTGGCCACGAGCGGCGTTGTACCAAAGGGCGCTCGTGGCTGTCGTCGGAAGAACGCCGCGCCGTGCATGCATGGCGGCGCGCGGCGAAAGTAGGTGGCGCGCACTTTGTACTTGTGCGACACCACACTTCCGAAAGTCCGTATCATCAGAAAAACCATGGCCACGAAATCAGCGGTAGGCCAGCTGCACATGAGACTCCCGTTGGTGTTCTCTGGAGACGCTGGACAGGGTCCCAACAATGGTTTGAGAACAAAGAAGACAATCTGAATAACTGGGAGACGTTCCAGACGGAACTTAAGAAGACGTTTGAAGATCGCCAGCGACAAATTCGCTCGGCGGAAGAACAACTGAACAACCGGGCCCAGCGACATGGTGAGCCGACACAGTCGTACATACAGAATGTTTTGGTCCTGTGTAACATAGTCAATCCGAATATGACTGAGGCCGACAAAATCACACACCTGATGAAGGGTAATGCAGAAGACATGTACCAAGCTCTTCTGATAAAAGACGTCGCTATGACAGAAGAGTTCATCAAGTGGTGCCAGCGTATTGAAGATATGCAACAAAGGAGGCTTGGACGTAAGAAGTATGATAGACTCCCGAATGTAGTCCCTATGGCCGTTGTGGAGGACCAGCATCACTTCGCCTCTCTCATATGACAAATTGTGAGATTAGAGTTGCAAGAATTTATGGCAGCCAGGACTGTTATACCGAGCGAGCATCAGATTATGGCCATGCATGTGAGCCCTGTAACGAGGGAGCCGACGCCGCTGCGGAAGAGGTATTTCAGACTTTAGCTCTTGTCTGTCCCGTCAGTGGCACCCGACGTGAAGAATGGCGTCGTCCTGCTCTATGACACGCCGCAGCCACCAAACGGCAGCCCATGAACCGACCGACGCGGCCACAAGGAACTTCCCCGGCAACTATGACGCCCCACAGAAGAACAGACGTCTGGAGGACAGAAGACAACACACCACTGTGTTTCCACTGTGGACGCCCTGGACATGTCGTACGCTACTGCAGAGAGAGGAGGCGAGTATTCGATGATTATTTTGCCGCAAGACGTCAGCCGTCAGAGCAGTTCTATCCCAGGCAGTCACCTGCTGATGAGTTCAGTCGACCTATGGGAAGAAGCCCATCGCCGTACCCTAGACGAGGTCGCTCCCAGACGCGCCGCAACCGTTCACCGTCGCCGTACAGAGGTACCAGCCGCTCCCCTAGCCGCCGCGCCCAGGAAAACTAAGCGACGCGACCATCTACGGAGGTGAGGCCGCCGCAGATGAAAATCCTCCATGGACGACAGTCGCCAAGATGTCGGGAAATCTCATCGACGTCATAATCGACGGCCAACCTGTCCGGGCATTGTTTGATTCCGGAGCTTCTTTCTCTGTATTGTCGGATAATTACCGCCGCAACTAAAGAAGACAATGTTCTGTGATACGGGGGCAACTGTGCTGAAGGTCGCGAATGGAAAGTACGTCCAGCCAGCAGGAACTTGTGTCGCATCCACCATCAACAACAGGACGCAGCCGTTTGAATCTGTCGTGCTAACAGAATGTAGTCACAATGTCATACTGGGATGGGACTTCGTTCAGGCATCATAAGCTATCATTGACTGGGGAAGATCTGAGCTGCAAATTGAAGAAGTTGTTCCGATGGTTACACGTAATACAGAATTTTCTGGGAAGTTATTTGCCGTTTGCAATGTGACGATCCCGCCGTTGACAATGAGAAGAGTTGCAGTCACAAACAAAGATGAGCGATTATACTCTGTAGTGCTTGTTGATAGTAAAAAGTTTTTCAGGCTCACCAAAGAAATTTACATATCAGCGGCTGTCATAAGCATTACCGGAGGTCGAGGAGATATTTGGATCACTAATTATCACGAGTAGGAATGTATATCGGTACAGCTGAACCAATCCAGGACGGTCAACTCAACGTCATCAACGAAGACCCACGCTCTGACAACACGCTGGAGGAAACAAAAGTGGAACTGCCAATAGGGCCTGGACTGACCAAGGAACAACGCCAGCGGGTGTTAGGTATACTAGCCAATTTTCGGGTGCATTCACACCTCAGCAGGGGAATAGTCAGACTAAACGGGCCACGATAATGCGTCGTATAAACACTGGGGATCATCCACCAATTAGCCAGCGTTCGTGTCGTGTGTTGCCAGATGAAAGACGGATAATTCGGGAGATAGTGGAGAAGATGTTTTACGATGACATTATTCAACCTTCGGAGAGTCCTTGGGCGTATCCGGTGGTCCTTGTAAAGAAGAAGGATGACACGTCGTGATTCTGTGTCGACTGTCGGCGGCTGAACAAAATCACAAAGAAAGATGTCTACGCATTAATGACACCTTAGACTGCTTGAAAGTAGCTACATACTTTTCAACTATGGACATGCAGACAGGTTACTGGCAAATCGAGGTTGACGAAGCTGACAGGGAGAAGACGGCTTTTCTTACACCTGACGGCCTCTAGGAATTCAAAGTAATGCCATTTGGATTATGTAATGCTCCGGCCATCATTCGAACGCATGATGGAAAACTTGCTTCGACACCTTAAATCGACGATGTGTCTTTGTCATTTAGATGACAATTGTTGTTTTCTCGAAAACATTTGAAGAACATCTGAGTCGTCTGTCAACTGAGTTGAAGTGTGTTCAGGTTGCAGGACTACGTCTCAATCCAAAGAAGTGCCTCTTCGCTCCAAAGAGATAAAAATCCTGAGGCACCTAGTCAACGGAAATGGTGTCCGTCCTGATCTAGATATAGTAAGGGCAGTCACAGTCTTTCCAACTCCTCAGCACATTCGTGATGCGAGAAGTTTTCTCGGGCTGTGCTCATACTACCGACGTTTCCTAAAAGGACTTTGTAACAATGCACGTCCATTACAAGAACCTCTGCAGGAGACGCAACGTTTTATTGGGATGAGACAAAAGAAAGAGCTTTCTGGGCACTTAAGGAGGCTCTAACTTCCGTACCAGTGCTAGCCTTGTTCAACGAGAATTCGAAAACGGAACTTCACACAGATGCCAGTGGTCATTGGATTGGTGCAGTGCTTGTTCAAGATCAGGAAGGTGCTGAAAAGGTGATAGCCTATGCATGAAGAGGTCTCTCCAAGTCCGAAATAAACTACTCTACAACTGAGAAAGAATGTCTCGCAGTGATCTGGGCCATCAACAAGTTCCGACCGTATTTATTCAGCAAGTAAAGAATATATATAGAATGGCTATGGGACGAAAATCGTTTCTGAAGAAGCGAAATTTGTTGACATCCAATATTAATCTAAATGTTAGGAAGTCCTTTCTGAAAACATTTTCCTGGAGTGTAGCATTTTATGGGAGACGAAGATACGTAGTTCAGAGAAAATGATGATAGAAGCTTTTGAAATGAGGTGCTACAGACGAATGATGAAGATTAGAAGTGTAGATCACGCAACTAATGGGAAGGTGCTCAAGAGAATTGGGAAGAAAAGGAGTTTGTGGCATATCCTGACTAAGCGAAGGGATAGGTTGGTGGGGCACATTCTGAGACATCAAGGGATCGTCAACTTAGCAGCAGAAGGAAGTGTGTAGGGTAAAAATCATAGAGGGAGACCGAGGTACGAATACAGTAAGTTCATTCAAAAGGACGTAGGTTGCCGTTCTTAATCGCAGCTGAAGAGACTCGCACAAAATAGGGCGGCGTGGAGAGCTGCATCCAACCAGTCTCCTCCCTGTTGTTAGTTATTCAATTAGCCGCAGTGTATACGTAAACGCTATTGCGAAGTAGTTCCCCAGTGCGCTAACAAATGGCAGAACAAGTCACCAATGTGGCATAGGGAAGACCCAGGATAATGCCTCAATTTATTTGATTTTTTTTTCTTTATTGTGGTTTCAATTCCCCTAAAAAAGGGGCGGGCCGGCAGCGCTCACTGGCGCTCTTCAGCCTACAGAAACAAAATTTGATAGAGGAGAAACATAAAAACACAAAGGAGATAAAATTTTGGAGAAAACACATACATAAAACGGAGATTTAAAATGGAGATAAAACAACGTACATAAAATGGAGGAAAACGATGGTGACACAAAACATTTGGAACGGCGAAAGTGGTGAATAAAAACAGTTGCTCGAAGTCAGTGGCACACACACAATTAAAATGAGCATAGGGCGGCGGCTATGGTGAGACCGTCCGCTATTGTGGAGTTAAAACCAAAAAACACAACACACACTCGGAGAAATACACAAATTAAAACTGACGGTGTCGGCTGCGGGTTGGCCGTCCACTGTTGTAAAATAGAACAATGTAGCTGAAGCACGCCACACTTGTAGAAGCACAAAGGAGGTTCCGTAGATGGTGTGGCATTGACAGCATTGAAGATGTGGTGTAGGGGTAAAGGGGATGAAAGGAGAGGGAGAGGGTGGGGAGGAGCCACAGAGCCGGTGGGGAAGGGACGGGGGAGATGACGTCCCAGGAAGCCACGGGGAAGAAGAATAGGGGAGGGTGGGAAGAGGAGGATCCGGAAGGAAGGGGAACGGAGGACGGAGGACGGGAGAAGGGACGGGAAGGTAGGGATAGTCGGGGCCCCCAGGGAGAGAAGGGGGAGAGGAAGCGAGGGGAAGGAACACAGCTGGTATGAAGGGTAGATGTCAGGTCGGAGGGCATCATTCGGGAGGGGGAGGGTGCGGAAGTTGCCATGAGAAAGGATCTGGAGGGTGGGAAAGTGGAGAGCAGGGGGAATACAGTGGTGGAGGCGTGGCAATGTACCAGGTGGAGAGAAGAGTGGCTGGACTAGAGGATTAGGCGGGTCTGATTTGCGGGATACGTTACGGAGGCGGAGATGTTCAGTAAAGAGAACAAGTCGGGGGAAAGGAATGAGATCATAGAGGATCCGCGTGGGGGAGGGGGGATAAAGGGGGATACAGAAGGCGAGGCGGAGGGCATGGCGCTCCAGTATCTCCAGTTTTGTAGAAGGATGGGGAAGCGGAGATCCAGGCGGGATGGGCGACACAGAGGACAGGGCGGATGAGGGATTTGTAGGTATAGAGGATGGTAGAAGGGTTGAGGCCCCATGTTCGGCCAACAAGGAGTTTGAGGAGGCGGAGGCGGGAGCGGGCTTTTTCTTGAATTTATTTGACGGCTTTCATTTCTTAAGGCCGTATTACACGACACACCTATCGTACACAAGTCCGCACCAGCGCCCTAAGCATATAAGTCTGGAACCGACAAGGTTTTCGACCGTCCTATTACACCGCAGACCTGACGTCTACAAGTCCGGACGAGCGCCTGAAAGGTACGCGTGTTCAAATGTCGGCTTGTTTACATGTTTATTCATTGCGAGGAAAAGTTCATCTCTTTGTCAACCTTTTATTTGCTCCTATTAATCTTTTGAAAAGTCTAGGATCGTGTTTCTTAAGCAGTTACTGTTCTCTTGTCTAGATGGCATGAAATTACTTTACCATTACAGGGAGTTGTAAACAAAACCGACTGAAGACACGGTAGTTAAGTCCCATAAAAAAAGTGAAATTACTTTACCATTACAGGGAGTTGTAAATAAAACTGACTGATGACCCCGTAGTTAAGTCCCATAAAAAAATAATAATAAAATAAAACTGTACGTAAATGTCTTATTGACACAAACAAATATTTATGTTTACGTTTCTCTTGTGCAGCTATATTTCGAATTTTGTTATGATTATGCAGAGCAATGAACCACCATAGTTCGTTTCACATCAAGCTGGTTGAAGCAAATGACTTAATTTACTTCATTTAATATTTAGTTCCTGATACGGTTTTTAGTCCTAGCATTGGTATAATTTTAATTCAAATGTTCGCCCAATAGTCAATATCTGATTATATTTTCGTTTTTCTTGTGCAGTTAACTTGGAATTTCGTCATTATACAGACTAAAGAACCAAATAGTTTTATATGAAGCTGGTACAAATTATTATTATTATTATTATTATTATTGCGATACGCTTGTGTGCTCCCATGAACCACAGACATTGCCGAGGTGGGGTGGCTTGCGTGCCTCAACGATACAGATTGCCGTACCGTAGGTGCAACCACAGCGGAGGGGTATCTGTGGAGAGGCCAGACAAACGTGTGGTTCCTGAAGAGGGGCAGCAGCCTTTTCAGTAGTTACAGGGGCAACAGTCTGGATGATTGACTGAGCTGGCCTTGTAACATAGCTTATATGGCTTTGCCACACAATTACTGCGAACGACTGAAAGCAAGGGGAAACTAAAGCCGTTATTTTTCCCGAGGACATGCAGCTCTACTGTATGAACATATGATGATAGCATCCTCTCTGGTAAAATATTCCGGAGGCAAAATACTCACCCATTCGGATCTCCGGGCGGGGACTACTCAGGAGGATGTGATCATCAGGAAAGACAATACTGGCATTCTACGGGTCGGAGCGTGGAATGTTAGATCCCTTAATCGGGTAGGAAAATTAGAAAATTTAAAAAGGGAAATGGATAGGTTGAAGTTAGATATAGTGGGGATTAGTGAAGTTCGGTGGCAGGATGAACAGGATTTCTGGTCAGGTGAGTACAGGATTATAAATCAATTGGGGGTATCACAGGAGTAGGATTGATAATGAATAAGAAAATAGGAATGCGGGTAAACTACTATGACCAGCACAGTGATCGCATTATCATTGTCAAGATAGAAGCCAATACCGACAACAGTAGTACAGGTTTATATGCCAACTAGCTCTGCCGATGATGAAGAAATCGAAGAAATATATGAGGAGCTATAGGAAATTATTCAGACAGTTAAGAGAGAGGAAAACTTAATTGTTATGGGGAACTGGAATTCGGTAATATGAAAAGGAAGGGAAGGGAAGATAGTAGGTGAATATGGTCTGGGCAAAAGGAACGAAAGAGGAAGCCGCCTGGTAGAATTTTGCACAGAACATAATTTAGTTGTAACTAACCCCTGGTTTAAGAATCACAAAAGAAGGTTGTATACGTGGAAGAGACCAGGAGACACCGGGAGATACAAGATAATTTTATAATGGTAAGAAATAGATTTCGGAACCAGGTTTTAAAGTGTAAGACATACCCAGGGGCAGAAATAGACTCTGACCATAACTTGTTGGTTAAGAACTGTAAGCTGAAACTGAAGAAACTACAAAAAGGTAGGAAAATAAGGAGATGGGATCTCGATAAATTGAAGGATACTGAAGTTCTTAAGAATTTCAGTGGGAGCTTTAGGCAACAATTGACAGAAACAGGGGAAAATAAAACAGTAGAGGAGGAATGGGTAAAATTGAGAGATGAAATAGTGAAGGTAGCAGAGGACAAAATAGGTAGGAAGGCAAAACCTACAAAAATCCTTGGATATCACAGAAGATACTAAATTTAATCCATGAAAAGAGAAAAGATAAAAATGCAGTAAATGAAACAGGCAAAATGGAGTACAGACGACTAAGAAGTGAGATTGACAGGAAGTGCAAAATGGCTAAGCAGGAATGGCTAGAAGGCAAATGCAAGGATGTAGAAGAATGTATAAATAGGGGAAAAATAGATGCAGCCTACAGGAAAATAAAAGAAATATTTGGAGGTAAGAAAAACAGCACTATGAATATCAAGGACACTGATGGAAAACCAGTTCTCAGAAAAGAAGGGAAAGCTGAAAGGTGGAAAGTGTATATAGAGGGGCTCTACAAAGGAAATGAACTTCGAGACAATATTGTAGGAAGGGAAGAGGATGTAGATGAAGTTGAAATAGGAGATACTGTACTGAGAGAAGAATTTGACAGAGCCCTGAAAGACCTAAGTCGAAACAAGGCCCCTGGAGTAGATGATATTCCCTCAGAGCTACTGAAGTCTCTGGGAGAACCAGTCATGACAAAACTATTTGAACTGGTGTGTAGGATGTATGAGACAGGCGAAGTACCCTCTGACTTTAAGAAAAATGTAATAATTCCCAATCCAAAGAAAGCAGGTGCAGACAGGTGTGAAAACTACAGAACCATCAGTTTAATAAGTCATGGTGGCAAAATATTGACACGAATTATATACAGAAGGATGGAAAAGCTGGTAGAAGCTGACCTCGGGGACGACCAGTTTGGGTTCAGGAGAAATGTAGGAACACGGGAGTCAATACTCACTTTACGGCTTATCCTAGAAGATAGATTAAGAAAAGGCAAACCTACATTTCTAGCTTTTGTAGATTTGGAGAAGGCTTTTGACAATGTTGATTGGAATAAACTCTTTCAAGTTCTGAAGCAAGCAGGAGTAAAATATAGGGAGCGTAAGGTTATGGTAAGGTAATGGTAAGACATAGATTCCGGCACCAGGTTATAAACTGTAAGGCATACCCAGGGTAGATATAGACTCTGACCATAACTTGTTAGTCATGAAGTGTAGGCTGAAACTGAAAAAACTGCAGAAAGGTAGGAAAATAAGGAGATGGGACTTAGATAAATTGAAGGACAGTGAAGTTCTGGAGAATTTCAGAGGGAGCTTTAGGCAACAATTGACAGAAACAGGGGGAAATAAAACAGTAGAAGAGGAATGGGTAGCATTGAGAGATGAAATAGTGAAGGCAGCAGAGGACAAAATAGGTAGGAAGGCAAGACCAACAAAAAATCCTTGGGTATCACAGGAAATACTAAATTTAATTGATGAAAGGAGAAAATATAAAAATGCAGCAAATGAAACAGGCAAAATGGAGTACAGACGACTAAAAAATGAGATTGACAGGAAGTGCAAAATGGCTAAGCAGGAGTGGCTAGAAGCCAAATGCAAATCTGTAGAAGAATGTATAAGAAGGGGAAAAGTAGATACCGCCTACAGGAAAATATAAGAGACATTTGGGGACAAGAAAAGCAACTCTACGAATATCAAGAACTCAGATGGGAAACCAGTTCTCAGCAAAGAAGGGAAAGCTGAAAGGTGGAAAGAGTACATAGAGCAGCTCTACAAAGGAAATGAACTTAGAGACGATGTTGTAGGAAGGGAAGGGGAAGTAGATCAAGATGAAATAGGAGATACTATACTGAGAGATGAATTTGACAGAGCCCTAAAAGACCTAGGTCAGAACAAGGCCCCAGGAGTACATGACATACCCTCAGAGCTACTAAAGTCTCTGGGAGAGCCAGCTACGACAAAACTATTTGAACTTTACCCTCAGATGTAATAATCTCAATTCCAAAGAAATCAGGTGCAGACAGGCATGAAAATTACAGTACCATCAGTTTGATAAGTCATGGTTGCAAAATTCTAACACGAATTATCTACAGGAGAATGGAAAAGTTGGTAGAAGCTGACCTCGGGGAAGATCAGTTTGGATTCAGGAGGAACGTAGGAACCCGGGAGGCAATACTCACTTTACGTCTTATCTTAGAAGATAGATTAAGGTAAGGCAAACCTACATTTTTAGCTTTTGTAGATTTGGAGATAGCGTTTGACAATGTTGACTGGAATACACTCTTTCAAATTCTGAAGTCATCAGGGGCAAAATACAGGAAAAGGAGAGTTATTTACAACTTGTACAAAAGCCAGACCGCAATTATTAGACTCGAAGGGCATGAATGGGAAGCATCAGTTGGGAAGGGAGTAAGACAGGGTTGTAGCCTTTCTCCGATGTTATTCAATTTGTACATCGAGCAGGCGGTGAAGGAAAGCAAGGAAAAATTTGGAATAAGGATTAAAGTTCAGGGGGAAGAAATAAAAACATTGCGTTTTGCCGACGACATAGTAATTCTGTCAGATACAGCAAAGGACCTGGAAGAGCAATTGAACGGAATGGACAGTGTGCTGAAAGGTGCATATAAGATGAAGATTAACAAGAGCAAAACTAGGGTAATGGAGTGCAGTGTAAGAAAATCAGGTGATGCTGAAGGAATTAGATTGGGAAACGAAGCAATAAAGGAGGTAGATGAGTTTTGTTACTTGTGCAGTAAAATAACAAATGATGGTCGCAGTACAGAGGATATAAAATGCAGAATGGCAATGGGTAGAAAAAGAAAGATTTGTTAACATCGAATATTGATTTAAGCCTAAGGAAGTCCTTTCTGAAGGAATTTGTATGGAGTGTTGCCTTGTATGGGAGTGAAACATGGACTATAAACAGTGCGACAGGAAGAGGATTGAGGCTTTTGAAATTTGGTGCTACAGAAGAATGCTGAAGATTAGGTGTGTGGATCATGTAACAAATGAGAAGGTACTGAACAGAATTGGGGAGAAGAGGAATTTCTTGCATACCTTGACTAAAAGAAGGGATCGATTGGTAGGACACATTCTTAGACATCAAGGAATTGTGAATTTAGCGTTGGAGGGAAGTGTGTGTGGTAAAAATCGCAGAGAAAGACCAAGAGAAGGATACAGTAAGCAGATTCAGACAGATGTAGGTTGCCGTTCTTATGTGGAGATGAAGAGACTTGCTCAGGATAGAGTATTGTGGAGAGCTGCATCAAACCAGTCTTCGGACTGAAGACCACAACAACAACAACAACAACAACACACTTGCCAAGCATGAAACACGTTATGATTAGCCGTACACAGAGTTATTGAATAAACTGTATTGTATGCTGTGGTAGTAGACGCGCATTATTTATCTATATTTACGGTTCACAGTATTTTAGATGTGGAGGACGTAGTTATTTCTGGGGCATTTGCTGTGACGGTGGCTGCCTCAACGAAAACTGTTCAGTAATTCGTATCCGAAGGTTAGTAGAAAACAGGTGTCGTCTGCACTCTGCTGAAGAAAGTAGCAAAAAGCGCTCTGAAAACAGCTTCTGGACATGCGCGGATACACCTAATCTACTGCGCATGCGCAGAATAGCACCGTTCCTATTTCCCCGCAGCGGATAAATCGTCTGCTAAAAGCGTAGCTTCAACCGTTCTGCCGCTAGGCAGCAGCAGGCCTTCTAGAACTGACTCGCGAACGTCAGGTGTGTTGTGTAATACCGCATTTACAAATCCGTAGCGGACACTGTCAGTTTTACAAACCGTGCAATGAAAAGTTGTGAGCCACGTATGTTCTACACTTTAACTAAATCTTCCGTAAATTTCTGAAGTCAGAAAGCGAAATACATGTGTTCACTGGATAGACAAAACCTTCGACAAGAAGAAACATTCACATAATGGCGTCTCTAGTTTCATGTTTGTACGGCGCATGCGCGATAGCTTACCCTACCTGGGGTGCAGATTCCTTTTCCCTTCTACTGATATTGTCCAGCGTCAACAACAGAAGTAGGCATACCTTCAGTGGCGTATACTGTGGGCTATCAAAGCTATCACCGAAGCCCATATCTAAAGCAAACCCGTAATTAAGAACAAATATTAACAAAAATGACAATAGAAGCCAGTTTCCGTCATGAAGAATTAGCGCGTAGTGTGAATATTTCTCGTTCGATTCATTCGAACAGTGGGAGAACAGAGCTTCGGACGCTCACTGTCGCAGCCTTCGCTAAGGTGGTGTTAAGGGAGGGGAGAGGTGGGGTAGTGCGGCCAACAGCGCAGCAGGCCAAGGCTTCGGAATCCCTCGTCGCAACACAAGCACGAGCGCTTCCGAAATGTGCCGAACGGACACGACTCGCTCTTGGCGAACTCCGCATCAGTTTAAAGCAACAAAGAGCGTGTTTGTTACGTTTCACAAAAGTTGTATTGGTGTTATTTACAGGGCGTCCAGAAAAGGTCTCCCTGATTTCAAAACTAAATATCTCGAAAACAAAGATCGATAGAGGAATGCAGTACACTGTATGTTTATTGTGAAAGCTGAACAAGTTTATACAGCAGTTTGAAATAATAGTTACAAAAGCTGCTAACATATGGTGTCTCATAGCTCATACCAGCATACAAAAGTGAAATCAAAATGTTCAAATGTTTGTTAAGCTTATGGGACTTAACTACGGGGTCATCAGTCCCTAAACTTACAAACTACTTATGAACTACTTACAAACTAGGACGGCACAAATATCCATGCCCGAGGGGGGATTCGAACCCCCGACCGTAGTGGCCGTGCTGACCGTGACTGGAGCGCCTCAGTCACCTCGGGAAAGTGAAATAATCGTATGAAAACACTCTTTGCAAACAATCGCATCACAATGTTTTCAAAATGTTCACCATTGGCACTACAGAGGTGGCGCAAACGAAGAATGAAATTCGCCATCACATTTCGTAGTGTCTCAACCGAAATGGATTCACATGCCACAGAGATCGCCGATTCAAGCTCGTCCAGCGTGGCGGGATGCTTCGGGTAGACCATGTCTTTCACTGTCCCCCACAAAAAAAAAGTCACAGGGAGTCAAATCCTGCGAATATGGAGGCCAATCCAATGCCTGCATCAGTAAATTTGGAATATTCCAAAGTAATGACTCGATTCCCGAAGTATTCCTCATGAAAGCGAAACACTTGTTCATTCCGATGTGATCGGGCTCCATCTTGCATAAGCCATTCAGTACCTGGTCGATCCTCTAACGCTTGCATCAAATCCTTCACTATCAATCATTGTGAGCATCTCATTAGCAAAGGCAACCCTTTGTTGCACAGCTCGTACGGGTGTGGTCTGGTGCACTTGAATTTTGAATGGAAACATGTGTAGCCTCTTTCTCAGTATTTTCTGCGTGCTGGAACGCTTCAAACCAGTCTCAGATGCAATTCTACGGACGGATGACATTGGATTTCGCTGAATAATTCCAAAAGCTGTGGCGATATTTTTAGGTGTAACTGCGGTTTGCTTGCGGCCAACATGCCCCACTAGATCATCAGTTACGCTGCCTGTTCGTTGAAATTTTGCGAATAGCGTACGAATGGTTGTCGCATCGGGTCCTTTTGGAACATTAAATCGTGCTTGAAAACTTCGCCTTATTGCCGTAGGACTCTCTTCTAACCTGTGGTACTCTAGCACCAGAAAAACGCGTTGTTCAATGGAGTACATGGTTTTAATCTCTTCCTTCGCTACGCTAACCTCCATTCACGTTTCAATAGTGGAACTGATCGCTCTGGGCTTCGGATCACTATTTATACTAGGCAATACGTATGGCGATTACAGCGCCATTTGTTAGCAGCTTTTGTAACTATTATTTCAAACTGCGGTATAAACTTCATACAGCTTTCACAATGAACATACCGTTTACTGCATTCCTCTATCGATCTTTTTTTTTTTTTTTTTTTTTTTTTTTTTTTTCGAGATATTTAATTTTGAAATCAGGGATTCCTTTTCTGGACACCCTGTATTTCATAGTGTGCAGTGTACTTTGAAAATTCTTAGTGATAATTGTTCAAAATGAATGGGCACTGTGTAATTAAACAGTTATTTTGATTCTCCGTGCACAAGTATGTAACTTTTGCCTAAACTTTTTTTTTCGTTTCATGATAGATGGCGCTGTAGAAGGCAAAACTAAAAATGTGGAAATTGTTGAAAAAACGGTAATATCTCAAATGTTATTGGTATATCCAGACGTAACCAGTGTTGCCAACAGTGAAATGGGATTTGCCGCTATAAAGCTTATTAAAAACCATCAGAAACCACAAAATTTTATTCGTCTGTTTAACAACAGCACTATATCATTATGTGAAGTACTGAGTATGCTGACTAACTAAAAATATGAGACAATTCAATTTATCCCTCGTGTTTAAAGCTAGAACAGTATTATAACACAAATATATATATATATCAACAGTTGCAGGTCGAAACTTCATTTCCTTACCAGTTTTGAGCAATTATTGCTTATATTTATAAGAGACTGCAAAGAAAAAATCGTCAGTGTTGTGAAGTACATAGTTTGTAATAAATAAAACTTAAAAAAATGAATGTAGGATACATTCAAAATATACTTTTAAGGAGAGATTATACATACTGTTAATTACCGCATGATAAGCGAAAGTCAATATCACATTTCGCTTATCACGCAATAACTAACATTATGTATAATCAATCTCTCCTGCTAATTTTTTTTTAATTTTATACTTTTAAATTTTTTAAAAGTTTTTGCAAGCTACGAACTTCACCAGAATGACGATTTCTTCTGTACAGTCTGAAGAAGAGCAATAATTGCTCGAAACCGGTAAGGATTCAGATGATGGAACTCTGATGTGGTTCTACATAATCTCGCTTCCTCCGATGCTATTGCAACAATATCTAAAATCACACACAAAAAATGGGAAAATTGGTCTTAAACTTCCCAACAATTTGCTTTACGTTGTTTCTGTGAAACATACATTAAAAACTTATTATGTTGTCAGCGAAAACATGCTTATTAAAATGCTATCGTGAAACCTAATCGTTGGTATTCAGGATAACAGAGGTTTTACATTAATTATAATAGCGAAATATATGATATTATCGTTGGTGGTTGGTCTAGTGTCAACAGTCTGTATTTTCTTGGGGAAAAATTGGCAGGCTTATCTAAAATTGCCCTATAAAAGTGTCCAAATAAAAGAAGCATGCAAGAGAATGCATATTTATTAGTACTGGTTTTTTTAATATTTGTTTCTGTATTTTGTTCTCCTGTTTCTATCTTGTAATTTATAATCTATGTTTCTGACACGATTAAATAAAAAAAAGGCGCATAACAATATTGGCGCACTAAAATGGGGAACAAAAACAAAATAACGTATATTACTAATGCTTAGGTTACATAAATTCAGGAGCTATGTGACATTAGAAAATAAAATAGTGCTGTTACTGACTGCTGCCTTCATCAAATATATTTAAAAATAGTTTTTCATAAAACCGCCGAAATATTATTAAAATGCACCACAATTTCCAATAGCCACTAGATGCAAAATTCATCCCCTAGACAGGTACTCAAAACCATCAGATTTGGTGGGAAAACCACTAACTTGGCACCACTGGACGTAACTACCCTGTGGCCGAGTTTTACACTACTGGCCATTAAAATTGCTACACCAAGAAGAAATGCAGATGATAAGCGGGTATTCATTGGCCCAAATATATTATACTAGAACTGACATGTGATTACATTTTCACGCTATTTGGGTTCATAGGTCCTGAGAAATCAGTACCCAGAACAATCACCTCTGGCAGTAATAACGGCCTTGATACCCCTGGGAATTGAGTCAAACAGAGCATGGATGTCGTGTACAGGTACAGATGCCCATGCAACTTTAAGACGATACCACAGTTCATCAAAAGTAGTCACTGGTGTACTGTGACGAGCCAGTTGCTCTGCCACCATTGGCCAGACATCTTCAGTTTGTGAGAGATCTGGAGAATGTGCTGGCCAGGGCAGCAGTCGAACATTTTCCATATCCAGAAAGGCCCGTACGGGTCGTGCAGCATGCGGTCGTGCATTATCCTGCTGAAATGTAGGATTTGACAGGGATCGAATGAAGGGTAGAGCCACGGGTCGTAATACATCTGAAATGTAACGGCCACTGTTCAATGTGCCGTCGATCCGATCAAGAGGTGACCGAGACGTGTAACCAATGGCACCCCATACCATCATTATGGGTGATACGATAGTATAGCGATGACGAATACACGTTTCCAACGTGATGCTGTAAACTAAACCTGGATTCATCCGAAAAAATGATATTTGTCATACGTGCACCCAGGTTTTTCGTTGCATACACCCACCCAGGCGCTCCTATGTGTGATGCAGCATCAAGGGTATCCGCAGCCGCCGCGGTGGAGTAGCCGAGCGGTCTAAAGCGTCTCGCTGCGGAACGCGCGGTTGCTCGCCGTGGAGGTTCGCGTTCTCCCTAGGGCATGGGTGTGTGTGTGTTTGTACTTAGGTTAGTTTACCTAGGTTTAAGTAGTTTGTAAGCTACGGACTGATGACCACTCAGTTTGGTCCCATAGATTAGAAACATTTGAACATTTTTAACCGCAGCCATTGTTGCTGCAATCGTCGTCGAACTGTTCGTGCAGATGGTTGTTGTCTTGCAAACGTCCCCATCTGTTGACTCAGGGATCGAGACGTGGCTGCACGATCCGTTACAGCCATGCGGATAAGATGCCTGTCATGTCGACTACTAGTGATACACGAGGCCGTTGGGATCCAGCACGGCGTTTCGTATTGCCCTCCTGAACCCACCGATTCTATATTCAGCTAATGGTCATTGAATCGCGACCTACGCGAGCAGTAATGTCGCGATACGATAAACCGCAATCGCGATAGGCTACAATCCGACCTTTATCGAAGTCGGAAACGAGATGGTACGCATTTCTCCTCCTTACATGAGGCATCACAACAACGTTTCACCAGGCAACGCCGGTCAAATGCTGTCTGTGTATGAGAAATCGGTTAGAAACTTTCTTGTGACAACCTTGTGTGAATGATTGGAAAAGGTAATCATTTGTATATCACAGCTTCGTCATCCTGCCGGTTATATTTCGCGTCTGTAGTACGTCATCTTTGTTGTGTAACAATTTTAATGGCCAGGAGTGTTTTATTCCTGACATTTAGCTATGGGCACTAAGAGGCTGTGTCTCAATAGCTGGCTCACACCCAAACCTTCAGATGTCAGACACTCAGATCCGTACCAAACGTTGTATATCGATAGAGTATCAACCGAAACTTCTATGTAATTCGTGATTTCTGCTGTCGTCCAGTAGAATGTGCATAAACTATAATAATAAGTAACAACTAACCTACGGAATAGAGCAAAAGCGTATCTGTGAGGTATAATGACGTCACATCACCCGGACCTAACGGTATCCCGGCAGAATTGTATCAAACGTTCAGACAAAAACTGCTCAGTAAACTAACGAGCATATGTAATGAACTTATGAACCACAGTACACACATCCCCAAAGAATTCTGCGAGGGGACCGTGGTTCTCGTTCCCAAAACCACAGCAGGCAAGTCCATCAGCAATCTCAGGCCTATAACGCTTTTGAACAGCGACTACAAGATCTTCACGCGAATTCTGATGCAACGTCTCCGTGCAGTTATAAACACTGTCACAGGACCGTACCAAACAAGTGTAGGCAAAGACAGAAGAATTTTTCACGCGCTAAGTGATTACAGGGACATAATAGCGATAGCTGAGACATGTAAAATTAGATGTGCAATAGTGTCCCTTGATTTTGAACAAGAATTTGACAGAGTGAATCACAATTATCTTTACAACACCATGAGAGCGATGAATTTCCCTTCACATTTCATCGAGATGATCGGGCATTTATTAAAGAATGGCACATCAAAAATTAATATAAATGGACTATTAAGCAGTCCAATAAATATCGATAGCTCTGTTAGGCAAGGATGCCCCTTGTCCGTGTTATTATTTGCTATAGCCATCGAGCCTCTCTTACGTACACTAACACAAGGGTTGCAGGGATTACAGATACAAGGGCAAAATATTGTCTGCAAATCATACGCTGACGACGTAGGACTTGTAGTAAGAAGTGAACAGGAGCTCCAAACCGCTCTTGACATTATTAAGAAGTATGAACTTGCATCTGCGGCCAAACTGAGCAACGTAAAGTCACGAATTATGACCATTGGAAGTGGCAATAACATCAGAGCGGAAGGACAACTGACGAAAACGGACAGATTGAAATGTCTAGGTATAGTTTACACACGGAATATACGACAAACGGCTGCCCTCAATTACAAAAGAATATTGACGAGTATGAGAGCCGGAATACAAGTTCACAGCCTGCGAAACCTCGATGAAATTCAAAAAGTTCGGCTTGTTAATACATACATAACGGCCAAAGTGAACTATGTAGCTCAAGTTCTGCCATTACCCAAGGAGATGGGAAAGAGAATGCTCGCAGCGCTCGGCCACTTCGTTAGTAAAGGTCAGATTTTCAAAGTGAAATATGAAACCCTTACTCTAATGCACAAAGATGGCGGCCTTAATCTCACAGATGTTTACAGTAAGGCACAGGCGCTTTACATCTGCAAGACCTACCGACAATGGAAAGTTTCGGCCAACAATTTGGTGGCTCATCTTCTGGATGAGATAGCCCCAATCAGCATGGACCCGCCAGTAGATGTGCGCCACATCCCGAACGAGCTGTATCACCTCAAACATTTTCTCATTGAATACAGCTACATTCGCAGGGAAGTTCCCCAGAAACACATTCAACAAGTAAGAGAAGTATACAACAACTTGATAGACAGAAAACCGAGAAACGTGATAGAACAGATGTATAATCATTTTAACTGGAAGAAGGTATTGGAGAATATTCACGACCGCAATTTACCCACGCACGTAAGATCTACTTGGTATTTAGCAGTCAACAGGAAGATACCGACGACTTTACGGCTACATACCATACGCTTGGCGGAATCACCAAATTGCAGCACGTGTGACTTGATAGACACAGACGAGCACAAATTTACATGTGACAAAATCAAGGATATTTGGGGTTATGTTCGGCATGTACTCTCGCTTATACTACGAACATCAGATAACTCTATAACACCAACGAAACTATTACACCCCGAAGAAGTGCCATACCCAAATGCCAAAAGGAATGCTGTGAACTGGATTATGGGACATGCGGTGTTCTACATTCTTAGAAATGAAGAAAAAAGCAAAGAAGACTTTTTGATGTATTTGACAATACAACACCACCAGTTAGAACAAATAAAAGATTATCGAATATTATATGCGAATTTTCTAAAGAAAACACTGACGTATAAGTAGTAAATGTCTACACAATTTTATTTCATTACTTTCGGTTTTTTTTTTTTTTTTTTTTTTTTTTTTTTTTTTTTTTTTTTTTTTGAATTTTCGGTGCAGAAAATCCGAAATAATTTATAACATGTACTATTGAACAAAGAAGCTCATTGGAAAGAAGTACATCTTTCAGTCCTCTTTTAGCCAATGCGAAAGGAAATGCAACACTGAGTTCTTGGATATACCATGGAAAAAAAACAAGAAAAAAAACAAAAGAAACAAAAAAAGAAAAAAAGTGGGTTAGTAAGTGGAGCATTAGTTTATCCTGCAGAGTGTCCTGGGTTCAAACCTCACCTAGGCCTTAAATTTTTTCATTGTTTAAACTACAGTACGTTGGAAATTGTTAAAAGGGGCAACGTGTTCCTCATATGTAAAAGGACTGTTTCCATTTTGTAACAATGTGTTATTGGCAGTTTACTCTTGCTTCGTTTTATTTGAAAGTAGCTAATCTGTAGGGTTTATTCGTAGTTTCACAGAATAAACGAACATAATCAGAACATATGAATAAAAATAGTAAAAATAGTAATAACAATAACAAAAAAGTAATGTTAAAAACAATAAGCGTAATTAAAGTAATAAGACTGTACAAGTTTCATACTTTCAAATAAAACGAAGCAAGAGTAAAATGCCAATAACACATTGCTACAAAATGGAAACAGTCCTTTTACATATGAGGAGCACGTTGCCCCTTTTAACAATGAAAAAAAATTAAACCGAGGTGGGGCTTGAACCCAGGACCTTTTGTATCACATGTTAATTCTCTACCAACTAACCCACAGTGATGTGGCGTCGTTGCGCCTCACAGACACGCTTTTCTCTAATCCGTAGGTTAGCTGTTGCTTATTATTATAATTTACGCACGTTCTACTGGACGGCAGCAAAAATCAGGAACTACATAGATGCTTCGGTTGATACTCTATCGATATACAACGTTTGGTGCGGATCTGAGTGTCTGACATTTAAAGGTTTGGGTGTCAGTTTTAAGTTTTGTTCGTGAAAGTGTTGTTTATTACTCGATCTAAAGGTGCGTGCCACAGTCTGACTAGCCCTTCCTACAGTTATACTTGACTCCCCTCCTTCTTTAGTGTATTGTCTGTACCACTTGGTTTTGTGCTGCGTTTGAACTACGCTCTAAGCTTTTGCACTGGAGGTTTTAGAGTCCTGCTGTGTCACCCTGTTTCGATCGCTGTTACCATGCATCCTTAGCCACCCGCTGTGTTGTTTTGACTCCTTCTCCCGCATTTTCTGTACATCTGTGTCTCTCCTTTTTCTTGTGTTGTCTCTTGTAACCCTTGTTGTCTTTTAATAGGTTTACTTTTGTGATTTTTGATTATAGTGTAATTTTGGAACAAGGAACCGATGACCTATACAGTTTCGTCCCTTCATAACACAAACCAAGAAACCAACCTAATTAAATAGTTGCAACATTTAATAATTTCCGGTCAGCGTTGTGAAACTAATTTACATGTTTCAAATTTGTAGAGTTTGAAAAGCCAAAGGATAAGGGTTCCTAAGGAGTTAGTTTACAACGTAATCACATTTTACACTTACGTGGCATGGAGATGAAAATATGCTTATAGCACACATGTGATATTCCATCATCTCATATGGACCGAGGAACGTTTGACATATATTATTGCGAATGACAGTCATCTCAATCCACTGAAGACGAGTTGACGGTTTTTCCAATGGAGCTGAAACAATTTAATAATGTCATTTTCACAAATCTTTACCAGGTTGAACATTTAAGTAGTACAACACAATGTAAATATTTAATATCAGTACCATCGTATTCGTAATCTAAGGATTTCTGCCACAAACTGCTAAAATTACAACACTTTCTCAAATACTGCCAAACTGAAAGGAAGGAATGATGTAGAGGTGAATAGACGGGGCATAACAGCTTTCAGATAATTGCAGAACGACATGTTGACCATAGCTGTTTATTAATTCTCATTGCTACCGATTTCGGTTATGTACCATTTTCAAGCGTTAGCAGAGATTCCGACATGTTAAGCTATTAGCTAATCTCTGCTAACGCTTCACAATGGTACATAACCGAAACCGGTAGCATTGAGAATTAATAAACAGCTATGGTCAACATGTCTTTCTGCAAGGAATGATGAAGGCCTGAAATTTTCGCGTGTAAATGGGTGTCACTACTGCATATTTAAGGCGGTCAGTGAATATTCCTAAAATTTTCAAGAGACAGCGAAGATAGCTCAATAGTAATCATATCAAAGACTTTAAGATCATAACGAATTTGTCATCTCGTAAGTTTTCGTGTTTCTCGTAGGCCTGTAATGCCTGTACACCAGTATTCCTTTGTTTATTCCGCGTGCAGTGTTTGCAGCCACTGACAGGAAGTACCCACTTGTTTGTTTAAATGTAGAATGAGAAACCCTGAGACAAGACATGAAATATAAACGTGAAAGAATGAATTAAAATTTGTGGTGCGGCCGGGAATCGAACCCGGACCTCCACGCTTACTAGGCAGACGTCTGCCGTTAGATGTGTAGGGAAGGCGTGCTTAGACTATTCCAAGTCGCCTTCGTTGTCAGAGGTGCGGTGGGCTAACGGTAAGACGTCTGCCTCTTAAGCATGGAGGTCTATGTTCGAAATCCCGGCCGCATCACAAATTTTAATTCATTGCTTCACGTTTATCTTTCATATCTTCGACATATTAGAGTCGAAAAACCGTCTCAGGGTTTCTAAATCTACATTTAAATTGATATTTATATCATCTTACCAGGAATGTTCCACTACATCCATTGCCGAGGTGCTATTCCGCTGTATGGAGAGCCTTGACAGTAGTGACAATTATCTATGGAACACAGAAGCAGAATTTAAGTTTGTTTGGAGGGAAGTCGTACTTACACTATTCCAAGGCGTCTTAGTCGTTAGAAGTGGGGTGGTCTAACGATAAGAAGTCTGCCTCGTAAGCATGGAGGTCCAGGTTCGATTCCTGGCCACACCACAAATTTTAATTTATTGCTTCACGTTTATCTTTCATGACTTACTTGTTTGTTTCCTTTTTGATGACTTTCAGCGCGTTCTTGTCCAGTTCCTGTACTTTTTTTTTTTTTATCATTGTATATGAGATTTTTTAGCGACAGAGTGGAGGATTGGTCAGCGACAGGCAGTTCTCGGACTTCCTAACCCAAGGAACTTTTAACCCTATCAGCCCTGGCGTGCTAAATAAAGTACATCACTTTTACACATCCTTATTTCTCCACGAGACACTGTGAAACACTTGGGCTCTATTGTTTTAAACATAACATCATTTCCACTTGACGTTCTGAGAGTAACAACCGCTGCTACTTAGTGTGTAGTGGTTGCACACCACTCTGGTAGAAGTCAAGATGGTCGTCAGACATGTAGCTGTCCCTGGTAATCATATTGTTTCTATCCCATACAGACGTTTACGTACTTTTCATTGGCAATATTTTTGTACATAAATACAAATTAAATACTGATATAAAGCTATGACAATACAGAAAAAAGTGCTTATGTGTAACGATTTACTGCATTTAACACCTGGTTTGCTATTTACAGCACGTACAATTATTTCTGACTAAATGTACAAAAAATATTTTTGTACATTTCATTGTACAGAATTTCAATATAATGAAGAATTCTAACTTTCAAATATTTTGTACGAAAACCAAAAAATCTGGGCTGAAAGGGTTAATGCCAGAAGCGATGCACTCTTTTGGATTTCTACTGTTTTGATCTTATCTCGATAAATTGAAGAAATATTCGAAGTGCTGAATAAATATTTTTCGTTAACAGAGTGTAAGGTCATATATATAAAAATGATTGTTTGTCTGTATGTCCTTTATGTGTTCATAAACCATTCATTCGATCGCAATGAAACTTTGGTGAACTGTTCACCGCACGCCCACGAAGGTTTCTGACCCAAAAACAAAAGAGCACGACACATAGCTCAGGAGTTGTGACGTCATAAACAATTAGAGGACACCGCGTAAGAATACCCAGATTTATGCGTCAGTTATTGGAAAATGGGAGCAGTTAGGGACCTGCAACAAAGTTTGCCTATAATTTAAGGCGTTTATGAAGCGTTTCGTAACTGACCCCCCCCCCCCCCCCCCCCACACACACACACACACAAAATAAAGAAACCAAAAGAAGTCTACCGCTCACAACAGTTTCGCTGTAGATGCCGTAAAACTGTCGCATCAGGCATGACCTTGTATCAAATAAAGTTAGCATTACAGATTTGCATGTTACTATTTATTTTTGTCTTCAAGTCCCCCGTAATTCTCTTGCATCAAAAATTAAGCAATCTGTTTCCATAACCTCTATCTATATAAAAGTGAAAGGACACTCACTGACTAAACACGAAATCTCGAAAACTACGTCACCCATGAAGCTGAAATTTGGCAGGAATGTAGTTTATAGATAGAAAACGTCAGATAAAAAAGTGTTTTATGATAGGTGCATGGCGGAGCATACTTCTCCTACAGACTCACGAAATCTACAGTTTCATTCCGATATTCACGAAATTTCGTAGGCTTGACCTTCGAAATAAGAGGAAGGTCACCGTGTACCTTACGTTGCATACTGTGCTTGGGAGAGGGTAATTTGCAAAATAAAATTGGATCCCTAAATACCTTAGTCACTCCTTTACTTGAGAACGGATCGACTGATTTCACAGATCCTTTTGTTGTTGTTGTTGTTGTTGTTGTGCTCGTTATTCTCAGAACAAGGGTTGTATGAAATAAAACTGCAATATTTGAGAACAACAAAGTGCGTTTTTCAATACGACCCTACGTTTCTATTTCATAGAAATCTATAGTTTTGTTCCGATATTGACGAAATTTTGAACACTCTACCTTAAAGACAAGAGGAATGTCACTCATTGTCTGTATGAAATTTCGTTCGGTGCATTGTGAAGGGTACTTAAGATAAGGAATTTTATAAAATGCATAGTTTTGTTCTAATCTTTATGAATTTTTGCATACACAAACTTTAAATCAAGGGGAAGATCACTGGGTACATAAATGTTTGTGTGGTACACGACAGAGGGTATCTTGCAGTAAACTTTGCCGTGAGTGGGAAAGGTGGCAACGAACAGAGAGATGGAAGAGAAAGAAGTGGATGCAAAGAGAGGGGGAAAGGGATGTGGACTACGAGAGTGTAGGATAAATAAACACCCGGCAACGCCGGGTTTGCAGCTAGTTTAGGGGAAAGGGTTGTACCTTGGGACAATTTTTACATTTTAATTTTTTTTATACTACAATTTTTTTACAAAAAAATTTGAAAATTTACCCCATCACAGGCACCAATTTTAAGTAATGTTAAACCGAACAGCAGTTTAGGCTAGTTCCAATATTTACACAATTACTCACCAATAAAAACCTTTGTGGCACTTGTCCCAAGGTACAGACTATGGTTTCACCTTGGGAAAGTGGTGGTTTTATCTTGGGACACGGTTATGTATTGTAATATCTTAGTTTTTGAATCATTTTGGAATCAGGTAGTAAATGTGTTAGTCCAAATACAAAAGTTATTTTTCCTGAAAACAAGAGATGATCGGAATAAAATATTAAATGAATGAAACGACACACCACTGGAGCTGGTAGTTTTTTCACTATATTATTGCGATTAACAATGATGATGTTCTCAACATTAGGGAATACAAAATGGTTCTTTGCTTCCTTAAGAATTTCACAGTTATATCTTGTTCTGTGTTTTCTAAAACTACTCCTGCATAGTACACATGAGATCTACCACTGATGTCAACTTTTACCAAGGCCCAACTACCCTAAAAGCAAGAAAGTGTTACATTTCCAGATGGAAGGAAGGATGACAAATCCTCTTCTTCAGATGACAAATCAAATTTGCCAAGCTGGGGAATTTCTTCATCAGAAGAACTGGAAGATGAAAATTTCTTTGTCCGTTTAGTGGCTGCTTTCCTTGGAAAAAGACTTCTTTTTTTCGCTCTTCAATTCTTTATTTTTCTGGTGTATCAGTGACAATCATCCACCTTCCAGGTGTCCCAAGGTGCAACCAGAGAAGTGTCCCAAGTTAAAACCAAATACACAATAACAGAAAACAGTATCCTAATCTATGTACACATTTATATCGTTATAACGTGTGGTATCAATAGCTTACTTAAATAATGCCCTACGACACTGTGTTTAAGAATGATGATTAGCTTTAATTTATATCTTCTAAGGATAGTGGCTAAATTTTACTTTCAAACACGAAAATTTGTAAAACTTCTCCTCAGATCTCAAACATCATCCGAATACAACATGGTCTCTTATTCCCTCTGAAAACAGGCCGGACAACTTTACTTCATAGTTCTTAAAGTTTCCACTAGAGTGCATTGCCTGTATTAAAAAGTGTCCCAAGGTAAAATCGTCCCCTATTATAAAAAGATAAAAGTTTTTTTTTTATTTTATTTACTTTTTTTAAAATTTTCACCCTTAGAAAATAAATTCAAAACTCGTCAAAATTTATGGTAATCTTGGTGAGATACTCTTTAACTTCTCCGATACAAGGGTGGTAAAATATAATTTGTGAATTAGAAATAAGAAATTTTTTGTTATGAGAAATTGCCCCCTGCATGTTTGGAGGGTAGAATAAGCCCGAGGTACTACTACTTGTCTGAAGAGGCGACTGAACGGATTCTACAACCTCTTGAACATGACGATATTCTCCGTTATTCGGGATTGAACGTAATTTTGTCCAAATTCTACAGAAGTGGAAGTCAATGGCAGACACCTTTATTTGGTGTGTTACGTATATCCGCAGTGTGCTTAGATTTCCCGCTCATATGGTGGCAATGGACTGTAATGGCAGCCAAAATACCGCCGTTTAGGCAAGGACACCTTATATGTTGAACAGATTACACCCATTAAGTGCTGCCATCAGAGCTGAGCACCGTTAATCAAAAATTTAGATTCGCTAATCATTAATCCGTTACTAGAAAAGTTAACTTCGTGAAACGTTAAAGCGTTACTTTACGGACAATTTATCGGAGATTAACGTTAATTATTAATCATTAACTCGTAAAAGTACTGTGCATCCTTGAAAACACGCCTTCAGTCTCGAAATTTATATATTTGCGGTTGTTGTATTATTGGAGTGAGCAATTAAATAAAACGTATTATCCTATCTCTATATACAAAAGGCAATGCCTCGACTGACTGACTGATTGACTCAACAACGCCCATGCCAAAACCACTGAAGAGAGAAACTTGAAATTTGTAGAGGGTGTTGATCTTACTCTGCAGGCGTCATTTAAGAAGCGATTTTTCGATATTCCGTCCGTAAGGGGGTTAAACACGTGATGAAACGTTTTTTGAAAATACGTTGCTATTTACGCAATTTTGAAGCTAGAACTACAAAATTTCTGATTTTAATTCAGGGTTCCAATTTAGAAGACAAGTATTTCGGTATTTTTTTTAAATTCAGCCAATAAGGGCGTAAAATAGGGGACGCAAAATATTCTTTTTAAAAATATGTTGCTGTTAACTCAAATTTTAAGCTACAACTACGAAACTGCGGATGTGGATGGAATCTTGGTCAGGATTGAAAAAACACGAGTTTCTGTATTTATGGAAATTCAATAAGTAAGAGGGTAAAATAGGGGATGAAAAATTCTTTTTGAAAACACATTGCTATTCAGACAATTTTGAAGCTATAGCTGCAAAAATTGATATTTGTACTGTTGGTTAGAGTTATATATAAAAAAAGATACATGTTTCGGTATTTTTGGAATTCAACCATAAAAGAGGTTAAATTGGAGAGCGGACGTTTTTCGAAAATCTGTTGCTATTTAGGTACTTGAAGTTAGAACTAAAAATTTTCGGATTTGGATTTGGGCTTCGAATTTAAGAGACATGTTTCAGTATTTTTGAAAATTTGACCAATAAGGGGGTGAAATATGGAATGCAAAAATTGAATTTCAAAAATATGTTGCTGTTAACTCTAATTTCAAGCTATAACTACGAAACTTAGGATATGGACTCTTGATCAGGATTAAAAAGACACGAGTTTCGGTATTTTTGAAAATTCAACAACTAAGGGGGTTAAGTAGGGGATCAAAAATTCTTTTCGAAAACAAATTGTTGTCAAGACAATTTTGAAGCTAGAGCTGCAAATATTGGTATTTTTATGGTTCGTTAGAATTAAAAAATTTTTTTGGAAATTCAACCATCAAGAGGGCTAAATTGGAGAGGAGCTGTTATTAGAAAATGTCTGGCTATTAAGGCAATTTTGAAGCTACAACCACATAAATTGGTATATGTTTTCTTGGTCAGAATTAAAAAGACATGTTTCGGTGTATTCAGAAAATTAATCATTTAGGGAATGAAACATTTTTTGAAAATATGTTGCTACTAAGCCAATTTTGAACCCAGAATTACAAAAATGATATTTGCATACTTGGTTGGAATTTAAAAGACACATATTGGGGTATTTTTCGAAATTCAACTATTAAAGGGTGCATCGGAGGCTTCAAGTAGTAAAATGAAATGTTCATATGTTTGTGAATCTTAAGAGACTAACTATGGGGTGATCAGTCCCTAAGGCTTATTGCTGCAGGGTTAAAATCACATAGACACATGGTTCTGAATATATGACGTCATAAACATAGTAATTGCAAAAAAACTGCCACATAATGCGGCAAGACTTTGTAAATACGCTATATGAGAATGAGAGTACTTAGCGACTTGCAACAAACTTTAAACATAATTTCAAACCTTTATTAAACGTTTCTTGCTGACAACTATAGCAAAATGATGAAAGAAAGAAAGGTTCTCGCTTACTACTTTTCCGCTCATAGAGTAAAACTACGTTACAATTTATAATTTGTACACTACAAATTTTAGTCGCAGGAAATTTTACAGACAGTATACACACCTATAGTTGAATTTATCTTCTAAATTGTTTCACAGTATGACACATAGTTCATGAGATATGACGACAAAATGTTCAAATGTTTGTACAGTCTATGGGACTTAACTACGGGGTCATCAGTCCCTAAACTTACAAACTACTTATGAACTACTTACGAACTAAGACGGCACAAATATCCATGCCCGATGGGGGATTCGAACCCCCGGCCGTAGTGGCCGTGCAGACCGTGACTGGAGCGCCTTAGTCCCCTCGGCCACCGCGGCCGGCATATGAGGACATAAACGGTAACATTCTTGGAAAACCGCCCCATCAAGTACCAAGTTTTAATCTACTACTTCTGTACTAGTAATTGTAATTGAAAGAGATTTTGCCCTTAATGAAAATATACCTGAAAAATGGCAAGAATAAATAAATAAATACCCAGGCAACGCTTGGTTTTCAGCTATTTGAGCAATAAAATATTGCCTTTAAGAAACATTAACATATTAAAATTCTCGTACGACAGTTAGGCATGTTTGGGAGTCAAAATATCTTTTCTCTGAAAAAAAAAAAAAAAAAAAAAAAAAAAAAGGTTCCACTGCAGAACTTGAAGGTGTAGCGGTAATATATTTTGTAATAACTTCCATTAAAATATTTTCCCCAAGAAATACCACGTCGGTAAATGAATATATTGATTTCATGTCCAGACACATTTTTTTTATTATATTTTTTTAAGGATAAGAAAAATAAAAGAAGGTACGTTACAAATAAGAAACGAAACGCATCTGTTGTAAAATATTTATTTGTGTCAGGCATATCTCGATTCTCGCAACCTCCATTATCGATTGTTTCGCGGTATGAAATTGCAGTTTTCTTGTCAGCTATAACAAAGTTCAATGAAAAAATTGAAAATTTTTTCCTGCCTTCCTGTCCCCATTCACCATTAATACCTATAGCGAGCAGATACTCCACAATTTAGAACGTTAAAAATATTTCTTTGTTTAGTACGTCGTCGCTGAACATACTTTTAATGAACAGGGACATAAGACAAACGTATATTTTCGTTGAAACGTTCTCATTCGCCATTGTTATCGCTGATGGAAACAAGAAGTGGGTACAAAACCACAGACATACATTACTAGACTGGCAAGCTTGCCTCTGTGACTGAAGTTTGATGCCGCCATCTTCCTTATCTAACGTCAAAACGTTTTCGTACGCTACTACTACGATCTTTATGACGCGATATGACGTTGTAAGCTTTACTAATTGGTTTGAACATGATTTGCATTTGAACAAACACTTCCGCATTTTCGAATAGTATTATGAGAACATGATATGTACAGTTAAACATTAACATCTAGGCAAAAACTTTCTACCATTTCGTTGTGTTGCCAAAATAATCATGAGAGGTCGGCGGGATGATAGGTAAAATTTTTGCCGTTACATACAGTTAAAGCAGAAGTAGTTACCTGAAAGAAACTAACAAGAATAAAGCTATGTGTTATCCACGACAAATAACACATTTATAACGGTGATACTATTAAAAGAAAAGCCGAAATTGATCGAAACTGGAAACAGATTTATGGTTATGGTTTATGTACAAGGTTCATGAAGGAGAGAAAGTCACGACGACTACCACCACATAAACTCAAGGCAGCTAAAGCAGGGTTTCAACAGATGATTAATATGAAAATCTGCCAGCCGTCAAAGAGCGCCTGGTCAAGTCCCCTCCATTTAGTTCACAAGTGTTAAGCTATGTAAATTATATCTCTGAACTTCATTCACTTTTTATTACTTCAAATGTCTTTAATCCGTTTTCTGTTTTTGTTTCTTTTCTGCAATGTTTTGTTTGACAATTAAAAGTTGTAAACACAGCCTTTCTCTCCTTTATGAACCTTGTACACAAAACAGGTTAATAAAAACAGAAAATGCGACTCATTAGGGTGTCTGTCACAGCAGACTACAGATTTCGTAAGAACTCTCAGAAGAATAAGGGTACGTGTTATCCACTATGACCATTGCACTGGATATACACCACAGTGATGATTACACCCAGGATCACCTATGGGGCGGTCGTGTGGTGGAAGAAGGTAGAACAGCAGGTTGCTGCTAAGGAGCTTGGTAAGGTGCAGAGATTAGCCTGCTTAGTCATAACAGGCGGAATTAGCAGCACCAACTGCTGGGATGGAAACCATGCTGGATATGCCCCCATTACACTTTTGGGTCAAGATGGAGGCAGCGGCTGGTGCATACAGACTCAAATCTGGCAACAACTGGAACTCTTTGGGATATCCAGAATCACACACTAAAATAGTGAGTGAGGTAAATATATGAAAAGTTGGTGAAATGCCAGCCGACTATATTATAACCCCATACTGCTTCAACAAGCCTTTCAGTATAACAATTGGAAGCAGGGAGCAGTGGGAGAAAATAGTTCGACAATGTACGGGGGATATTGTCTGGTTCACTGACGGGTCAAAATCCGACCAAGGTGTTGGGGCCGGGGTATATGGGGTGCAGCCAAGAATGGAGGGCGTCATCTCTCTAGGAAAACTGGCCTCAGTATTCCAGGCCGAAATCACTGCCATCAGGGCGTGTGTGGAGGAGAATTTGCGTAAGTGCTACAAAGATCGTAGCATCTACATCTATTCAGACAGCCAGGCAGCCCTGAGATCACTGGCAGCTCCTGCAACAAGGTCTAAAATTGTTGCAGAATGTCACAGGGTTCTGGTGGAGCTAGAGGAAAGCAATAGAGTAAACCTATTGTGGGTCCCTGGCCACTCGGGGATCAGTGGCAACGAACATGCCGACATATTAGCCAGGATGGGGGCAGAGACTCCATTTAATGGACCGGAACCTGTCCTGACAATCACCAAGGCAATGATCAAATTGGAGCTACGTAACTGGCTCAGAAGACAGCACGTAGAATATTGGAACAAAGTCCATCAACAAAAACATGGCAAGGTAATGATGCCAAAGCCATGTTTTAAAAGAAGCTCTGCAATCCTGGGCCTGAACAGGAGAGAGATTAGACTCATGGTTGGATTGCTGACAGGCCATGGGAATTTCAAGAAACACCTACGTACAATAGGAATAACAGAAGAGGACCCTAAATGTAGGATCTGTGATGAAGGTGATGAAACTGCATCACGTCTAATCTTCGAATGCATTGCATTGGAGCATAAAAGGCACACAATATTTGGGACAACCAGACCCGAAGAAATTGTGTCTAATAAAGAACTGGCAAAGGGACTCCTTGCACTGTTCAGGGGCATTGGTTGGCTTTACTAGATACACAGGGAGCGATACCGCACAATAAACTTAGTTTCGGTGCGGGCAGTGGCGGGTTAGACCAAGACTGTTTTGGCTTCCCTGGAAAAATCAAATGAAATCAATAATGACCATATTACTAAAAGAAAATCCGAAGTTGAATGAAATTGGTAACAGTTTAATAATACCAGCAAATCAGTGAAACTCACTACTATATCTGTTGAAGCTTACTCAAGCTTAAAAAATTTCAGCCATATACAAAACACGAATTTCCTACATGTCAAAACGAAGAACAGCATAGTTACGTCAGTTCATCCATATTTTTATGACTGTTTTCTCTAATAACTCACAGGACTGCTCGCATAGAATAGACATATGGAGGCGAGACTTCACTGACACCAATGATACAATATACGGCATTGCCAGTCTAGTAATATATGTCTGTGTACAAAACGGATTAACGGACTTAGGACAAGTTAACGGAAGTTAATGTTTCTTTCTGAATTAACTTCAAAGTTAATTCGTTACTCAAAAACTTAACTTCGTGAATTAACGATTAACGGATTAATGGACTTGTGCCCAGCTCTGGCTGCCATCTCCTATACCACTATAATAACGAATGTTTAACGTGTAACCGACATCGAGCACAGAAGCCACTCACAGGAGTATCCATTTGAATGGGAGGAGCTTCCCTCCCTAAGATCTTGCTGCAGCCTTCCCAAGAGAGAGAGAGGGGAGTGGGAGGGAAGAATAAAGAAAGGAATCAATCCTACCAATAAGAGTAAAGGCGCAGCTTACCCCCTCCCCTTTTTTTAAAACAAGCAATCAACTCGGTGACTGACCTTAGCCCCCACCAGACCACGATCTGGATATGCCGCTGAAGCCACTCCATTGCGTGTGTGTTTGGGAGGGTTGGGGGGGGGGGTGGGGGGAGGGGCAACGAGCTTAAATTTCACAGCGTGGCTGACACACGAGTTACAGCGCTCTTTGCGGCAACCTGTGTAAACTCGGTCGCCATGTTTTTGGTGGTCAGAATACTTGAGAAGAGTCTGTCTATCGTATGTTGTTGAGTCTGAAGTGTTGTATTTAGTGTATACTGTCTATTACATGTACAATTTGTGCTACTGAAATATGCCTAAAGTGTGTCCAGAATTTAAATGCAAAAATTGAAGTGATAAAACGACAAGTGCTTTCTGCATGAAAAATTGTACTGACGTGTTTTAAGGCCCACTTTAGATTTGTAGTTTTATAAGTTTTTGAAAAACCTTTTGGACCAATATAATGAAAAATTAATTAATAAGAGTGTTTGAAACTCTTTTAGGAGAATAGATTTAAGTAGTGGCAGGTTATGAACCACCGACCTTTAGCGTCATAGACCAACACTTTACCCACTACGCTACGGCTATCAATCAAGAGATGGGTCATTTAATTGCATACTATTGATGGCCGTTGTTAACTGATTCTAATATGGCATTTGTAGACACTAGATCATCATTTATCGTATGAAGAACGATGTGTTTTTGTTAATTCTTCAGTGCACCATTGCTTTGAAATTACAACATGTAAGTTACAATAAGAAAATGATTAAATACGCAACGCAAGATGGCGTATGCCAGAGAATTCTGGGCGAGGAATCTCACGTGACATCTGCGAATGGCTGGTTTTCGTTAATTCAGTGGAGGGTGTCAAATCTCCGTTATTTTTGCTAATATGTCTCAAACGATACGAGATATGAAAAAAAGGGAGATAAGTTGTAGAGAGTTTTCTCGTCTACCAATTAGGTTATTCAATTTTCGTGTCAATTACAAT
The DNA here is from genome assembly GCA_026315105.1 of Locusta migratoria. Classification (NCBI taxonomy): domain Eukaryota; kingdom Metazoa; phylum Arthropoda; class Insecta; order Orthoptera; family Acrididae; genus Locusta; species Locusta migratoria. Next base: position 15,902,120 of record CM048753.1, on the reverse strand, counting down.
TATATTACTAATGTTCAAATGTTTGTTAAGCTTATGGGACTTAACTACGGGGTCATCAGTCCCTAAACTTACAAACTACTTATGAACTACTTACGAACTAGGACGGCACAAATATCCATGCCCGAGAGGGGGGATTCGAACCCCCGACCGTAGTGGCCGTGCTGACCGTGACTGGAGCGCCTCAGTCACCTCGGCCACCGCGGCAGGCAATTATATTACAAACGGCTTTTTTTATTACTACCGTATTTTTTGCCCGAAAAATTTGAAAAAGGGAGGTTCTGGTCTCTGGCAGCCTACAATCATGGAGAATCATGGTGCTGATCGGTTGAACGGTTCGTCTTAAAAACAGAGAACACGTTACGGACAGACAGACAGACATCCCAAAATCGCCGTTGTTTTTGCAAATATCTTTGAAACGCTACGAAAAAAAAAACACAATAGAGGAAAGTTCTAGAGAATTTTCTCCTCTACAAATTTGGTTATTCAATTTTCGTGTCAGATTAATGGTTAAGCCGTTATTTTCATATAAATTTCGAGCTGTCAAAAGACGATCGCGAAGGCCCACTTTTAGTGTTACTCAGTTTTCTAGCAAGTGCGATGTGTTTTTGAGATGTATCTTCTTCTGTTGCTCCTGTAGTTTATGAAAATACACTTTTGGGTGTCTACAGCTTCGTTAAAATATTTTCATTAGTTCTTGACAATATTTGTTCGCGAATGGTTGACATGCAAGCAGTGCAAAATGTGGAAGCAGTGGTGATGCCAGACTTTTTTCACTTGTTCTGTCTGTGTTCTATGCAACAAATATGTAGCCTACTTATTTCGGAGTGGCAATAACGAAAAGTTATTAATGATACATTATTTCGGTGTGAAATGCTTTTGGGGCAGCTGACTCAGGCACAATTTAATTGCAGTATTTTGTTGTCACTTTCGTCTTTGTTCTCAAATTTGTTGACAGCCACTCTTTTGACAGCAATTTTACAATTTAATAGACTTAATACGTTTAGTAAACACAATATTACTGCACAATAGACTTTATCAAAGCAGTTGTTACAACACATTCCAAACAAATGAAAATCCATGGTTATGATTATTCGTCATAACAATTACTGTCCACGGTAAGTTTCGCATCTAGTTTAGACCATTAAAATCAACACAAATATTTTCATAGAACCATTTTCTTTATTACTGCAAACTGTTATATTTGGAACTAAAACTGTAATACTGACATCATCATTTGGTTGTCTGCTGTACGGCAGGTTTAGACTGCACAGCCCTGCATGCTTCTCTGTCTTTTGCGATTATATTCGTTCTTTGCTGCCCTCCTAGTGGCTCGCTGACGTCATCCAGCATCTGGTACCTTATTGTGCCCCTCCCTCTCTTTCCCGGAACGCAACCTTCAATCGCCTCTACCAGGAGGCAATCTCGTCTTAAACTGTTGCCTAACCAGTTTAGTTTCCTATTCTTTATCGTCAGCAACATCCACTGTTCCTCTCCAACTCTATTCAGTACTTCTTTATTTCTGACTTTATCGCTCCAGCTGATTCTCCATCCTACGCCATATCCACATTTCGCAAGCTTCAACTTTCTTCTCATGTTGCTTTCTCAATGTACACGTTTCTGCTCCATACAAGGCCACACTCCATATTAGACATTTAAGCAGTCTGTTCCTTAATTCTTTGTTTAAACCACTGGTTAGGAGTCTTCTTTGCTTCTGGAACGCTTCTTTAGCCAGAGCCATTCTTACTTGGATGTCTTGTTGGCAATTCAAATCTTCTTTAATCAAACTTCCCAAATACTTGAATGCTGCCTTCTGTTCTATGACTTCTGACTCCAACTTGATTTTCATTTTTCTTTTCTTAAACCTATGACCATGCTTTTGGTTTTCTTTTTATTAATTTTCATGTTATATACTGTACAGGCTTCACTCAGATCATTTAGCATTTGAGTCAGTGTATCTTTAATTTCTGCAAGGATGACCATGTCGTCAGCAAATCTTATAAATCAATTTTTCTCCCACCTACCCTTACGCCTCTTGTACCATCCAAACAGCTTTTCAGTACTTCTTGCAGATAAATGTTAAATAAAAGTGGAGAGAGACAACAGCCTTGAATGAAACTTTCACTCTGCAGCGGAGTGTGCGCTGATATGAAACTTCCTGGCAGATTAAAATTGTGTGCCGGAACCGGGACTCGAACCTGGGACCTTTGCCTTTCGCGGGCAAGCGCTCTACCACTCAGCTACCCCGACACGACTCACGATGCCGCCTCACAACTGTACTTCCACCAGTACCTCGCCTCCTACTTTCCAAACTTCTCAGAAGTTCTCCTGCGAAACTTGCGAGACTAGCACTCCTGGAAGAAAGGATATGGTGGAGACATGGCTTAGCCACAGCCTAAGGGATGTTTCCAGAATGAAACTTTCACTCTGCAGCGGAGTGTGCGCTGATATGAAACTTCCTGGCAGATTAAAATTGTGTGCCGGAACCGGGACTCGAACCTGGGACCTTTGCCTTGGTTCGCAGGAGAGCTTCTGAGAAGTTTGGAAAGTAGGAGGCGAGGTACTGGCGGAAGTAAAGTTGTGAAGCGGCGTCGTGAGTCGTGTCGGGGTAGCTCAGTGGTAGAGCGCTTGCCCGCGAAAGGCAAAGGTCCAGGTTCGAGTCCCGGTTCCGGCACACAATTTTAATTTGCCAGGAAGTTTCATATCAGCGCACACTCCGCTGCAGAGTGAAAGTTTCATTCTGGAAACATCCCTTAGGTTGTGGCTAAGCCATGTCTCCACCATATCCTTTCTTCCAGGAGTGCTAGTCTTGCAAGTTTCGCAGGAGAACTTCTGAGAAGTTTGGAAAGTAGGAGGCGAGGTACTGGCGGAAGTAAAGTTGTGAGGCGGCGTCGTCAGTCGTGTCGGGGTAGCTCAGTGGTAGAACGCTTTCCCGCGGAAGGCGAAGGTCCCAGGTTCGAGTCCCGGTTCCGGCACACAATTTTAATCTGCTAGGAAGTTTGACAACAGCCTTGTCTGACACCTCTCCCAGTCTTGCTGTCTTCAGAGATCTCATTACCTATTTGTACTTGTGCCTTCTTTTCTGGTACAGATTTGCAATTAAACTTCTTTCCTTCCACTTTACTCCCTTCCTTTTCAAGAGGTATAGCAGCTTATACCACTGCACTCTATGAAATGCCTTTTCGAGATCTATAAAGACAGCATACACTTCTTTACCCTTCTTTGGCAATACTGACAGGTTCGTGGTATTTCATGACCGCAGTTTTAGGAACTATACTACCAGGCTCGTCAATGCTCAGCTTCGATAAAGTCTGACGGAACTTGAAGCACATCCGTCAATTCGATAGTCAATGTTTATTTAAAACGTGGAACTGGAAAAATAGGTAAAATTCTCGAGTGGGTGTGGCGTACCAGCTGTCAGCCGATACCCTAAATAACATGGCGGACGCCAGTTCAATTTGCCTCAAACATTGAAAGTTGACCGTCTGTCGTCTTCCATGTATATTTTGTATATTTCTGTAAAGTTATAGTTTATTTAATGTCGCTAGATTATCATTTTGTTAAATCTTGAACCTAACTATATTCAAGGTTTGAGGAATAGCATTTTTATTTCATATGTTAAAATAGTAGTTAATATTGCTAGGTTTTTCTTATTTTGTTATGTTAATAATTTATTATTATGGCATTAATTTGGTATACCGATCGAGGCTTGTCGAACTCCGTTCGCGGTTCGATAATGCCATATTTGTTTACACTGATGGTTCCAAGAGCACTGACGGTATCGGATCTGCCTTCGTCGTCGGGACGACCGTTTCCAATACAAGCTCCCAGACCGGTGCTCGAATTTCACGGCTGAGCTTTTTGCCCTCCACCAGGCCGTTTTGTATACCTGCCGCCACCGCCAACCTTTCTATGCTATATGTTCGGACTCCCTTAGTGCCCTGCAGAGTATTAAGGACCCTTTCTCGAACCATCCTCTCGTGTATCGGATCCAACGCTCCCTCCAGTTGCTAGCAGATGACAGCTGTCACGTTTCTTTCCTGTGGGTCCCTGGCCACGTGGGTGTGCCCGGGAATGAGACCGCCGACATAGTAGCCAAGGCAGCAGCTCTTTTGAATCGCATGGCTACTTTTTGCGTCCCATCGGACGATGTTCAACGGGCTCTTCGCCGGAGTATCGTGTCGTCCTGGCACAGAGCGTGGTTGTCACTGCACGACCATAAATTGAGAACTGTAAAACCGATCCCGACCGCTTGGAGGACCTCCTCACGCCCCTCTCGGCGGGAGGAGGTCATCCTGGCCCGGTTGCGGATCGGTCACTGCCGTTTCAGCCACCGTCATTTGCTAACCGCCGATCCTGCACCGCTGTGCTCCTGCGGTGAACTGCTGACAGTGCGACATGTTTTACTGACTTGTGTTAATTTTAATCATCTCCGTGTAGCCCTTCACTTTCCGTCTACTCTGGAGGAAATTTTAGCTGATGACATACGGGCAGCTGCTCGCGTTTTGCGTTTTATCAACTTGGCCAATTTATCAAAGGCTATATGACCCTTTTAATTGTTTTTTATCTTTTGTTTTTATCCTTCTCTTGATATTCTAACTGGCAGTTACCAATTTTTTGAGATCTATTGAATCTCTGTTCTTGTCTGGGCGCTAATGACCTTAGCAGTTGTGCGCCCATTTTCTCTTCCAGTAACTATTGTCATGATACAACATTTTTGTGGTTCAGTGTAGGTTCGCACAGGCCTTATTTCATTGTTCTTTCTTTCCATTGTTTGTTTCACCTTCATTATAATGTAATTTACTTTCACTCAATTCTTATGTTTTATGTCTGGGGTTAAACAACCAACTGGCATTTCTCCGTCCATCTGTGAGTTGGTGTGAGGGATAAAATTCATATTACTTACTGCTGGAATTCGTCTTCTGTTTATTGACAAATATCTTGCTGTTTCTAAGGTGGCACCAAACATGGTAAAAAGGAATAGTACATCAAGGACCAGCAGTGGAAATACACCCCTCTTTCTGCGAGGAATGCATGATCACTCAATGTTCACTGGAACCACGGCTTGCTAGTAGAGATCACTTTACATCATTGCTGGCTCTTTCGGCGATTTGAACAATACTTTAACACAAAGTGATTGTTGTTACAGTGTTTAACACATCCTTGTGTTTTTAAATGTTTTTCATTACTGAATTGGTTATCGTTCCTTCACTGTGTTCTCTCTGTGTGCCTTGACTGTCCGATTTATATTGTAGGCGTTATATCCAAATACTATGTTCTGTGTAACTCCTACGAATAATAATTGATGAATAGCCATAGTACATCTACATCTACATCTACATACATACTCCGCAATTCATCGTAAGGTGCGTGGCGGAGGGTACACTGTACCACTACTAGGCATTTCCTTTCCTATTCCACTCCCAAATTGAACGAGGAAAGAAAGAATGCCTATATGCCTCCGTATGAGCCCTAATTTCTCTTATCTTGTCTTTGTGATCTTTACGCGAAATGTAAGTAGGCGGCAGCAAGATCGTACTACACTCAGCTTCAAATTCCGGCCCTCTAAATTTACTTACAGAAATTCACGAAAAGAACGTCGTCTTTCTTCTAGCGATCCCCAATTGAGTTGCCGGAGCATTTCCGTGACATTGGTCGACCCTACCGGTAACAAATCTAGCTGCTCGCCTCTGAACCGCCTCTATGTCTTCCTTCAAACCGATCTGCTGCGGGTCCCAAACACTCAAGACGTGGTCGTACAAGCGTTTTATACGCGGTCTCCTTTACAGGTGAAGTACATCTTCCCAAAATTCTCCCAATAAACCGAAGTCGGCTGTCCGCCTTACTCACAACTGTCCTTACATGCTCGTTCCATTGCATATCGCTCTGCAATGTTACGCCTAGATATTTGAACGACGCGACAGCATCAAGAAGCTCACTACTAATGCTGTATTCGAACATTATGGGATTGTTTTTTCTACTCATGCGCATCACCTTACATTTTTTCTACATTGAGAGCTAGCTGCGATTCTTCGCACCAACTAGAAATTTTGTCTAAGTCAACCTGTATGCTATTACAGTCAGTTACAGACGACACCCCCCACCCCCCCCCCCCCCCCATACACCACAGCATCATCAGCAAACAGCCGCAAATTACAACTTACTCTGTCCATCAGATCATTTATATAGATAGAAAATAATAGCGGTCCTATCACACTCCCCTTGGTCACTCCTGACGATACACTCGTCTCTGATGAACACTCGCCGTCGAGAACAACGTACTGCGTTCTATTACTTAGGAAGTCTTCCAGCCAGTCACAAATCTGTGAACCTATTCCATAAGCTCGTATCTTCGTTAGCAGTCTACAGTGTGGCACCGCGTCGAACGCCTTTTTGAAGTCGAGAAAAACACAATTCGCCTGTTGCCCTTCGTCCATGGCTCGCAAGATGTCATGTGAGAAAAGGGCAAGCTGAGTTTCACATGAACGATGTTTCCTAAACCCGTGCTGATTCATGGAAAGAAGCTTTTCCGTTTCAAGGAAATTTACTATATTAGAACTGAGAATATGCTCCAAAATTCTACATGAAACCGATGTCAACGATATTGGCCTGTAATTGTATGGGTCAGTTCTCTTTCCTTTCTTATACACGGGAGTCACCTGCGCTTTTTTCCAATCACTAGTAACTTTGCGCTGAATTAAAGATTCGCGATAAATGCAAGCTAAATAGGGGGCCAATGCCGCAGAATAGTCTTTGTATAACCGAACTGGTATTCCATCCGGACCAGCAGACTTTTTCGTATTTCGCTCTCTCAGCTGCTTCTCTACACCGGAAATACCTATTGCTATGTCCCCCATTTCGGAATTAGTACGTTGATCAAATGATGGTATATTTGTGCGGTCCTCCTGCGTGAAAGATTTCTTAAAGGTTAAATTTAGAACTTCAGCTTTCCGTTTGCTTTCTTCTATTACTGCCCCGGAATGATCAACTAGTGACTGGACAGTGGGCTTTGACCCGCTTATCGATTTTACATAGGACCAGAATTTTTTCGGGTTCTCGGAAAGATCTTTTGCTAAGGTATGGCTGTGATAATTATTGTATGCTTCACGCATCGATCTTTTTATAGACGCACGAATCTCTACTAACTTTTGCCTGTCATCATTTGCGTGTTCTTTTTTGAATCGAGAGTGCAACAACCTTTGCTTTCTCAGCAGCTTTCTAACATTATTATTATACCACGGTGGATCTTTTCCATCCTTAATCGTCTTTACTGGCACATATTTCTAACCCTTTATTAACAATGCACTTCAATTTAGTCCACAATTCCTCTACATCCATAGTCCCAGAATTAAACGATGGCCATTCATTTTCTAAGTGCGATCGTAACATTTGTTTATCGGCTCTTCCCAACAAAAACATGCTCCTAGCCTTCTTGATTGGTTTATGAAATTTGGTCACCATCGACGCTATGACGATATCATGATCATTAATTCCTGTCTCTACACAGACATCGTTAATAAGGTCTGTTTGTGGCTATAAGGTCTAGAATATTTCTATTGCGCGTGGGTTGCCGGTTTAACTGATCAAGACAGTTTTCGGAGAATGTGTCCAAAAGTAGCTCGCAAGACTGCTTGTCTGTACCGCCTGAAATGTAACTAACGAGGTCCCAATCTATACTCTTAAGGTTGAAGTCACCGGATACCTATGCACTACCTGGTGTAGACTTTCCTTGAATGATTCTAAAACTGCTACAGCAGCAATGGGGGGCCGGTAAAAACACCCAACTATTAACTTTACTTCTTTTAGACCTGTTATACGTGCCCAGATAACTTCACAGTTACCTTCAACCTCGATCTCATTAGAAACAATATCTTTGTCCACAGCGATGAACACTCCTCCTCCAGTTGTATCAGATCTATCTTTCCGATATACATTCCATGCTTCGCTAAATATTTCTGAACTTGCCACATCATCATTTAGCCAGCTTTCGGTGCCTAAAACTATCTGAGTGCAATAACTTCCATGCAGCGCTGCAAATTCGGGAACTTTGTTTCTAATACTCTGTAAGTTCGCGGCTAATATTTTTATGTTTGCATTTTTGTTCCGAACGTGGCCTGAAATCGCTGTTTGAATGCTGACAGGCGAGTGCTCATCAGAGTTAGCGCCTAGCCTAAAAAAAACCCATGTGCACTCCACAAGTACTCTGCTACCCGAGAAGCCGCTTCCTTAGTGTAGTGCACCCCTGATCTATCTAGGGGCACCCTACAATTCCCCACCCGATAACGCAGATCCAGAAATCTGCAGCCATGACTGTCACAGAGTCGGCGAAGCCTCTGGTTCAGACCCTCCACTCGGCTCCAAACCAAAGGAGCCCGATCAACCCTGGGAACAATGCTGCAAATCGACAGCTCTGCTTGCACCCCGCGTGCGAAGGCAGCAGCCTTCACCAACTCCGCCAGCCGCTCGTAGGACCTTAGGATGTCCTCAGAACCCAAGCGACAAGCGTCATTGTTGCCGACGTGAGCCACGACTTGCAGTCGACTGCACCCCGCACCCTCGATAGCCTCCACATCTCGGATGAGGCCCCCCGGCAGACACACCGAATGCACGTTGGAATTCCTTCCTGATCTGGACGCTATCTGCCTAAGGGGCTCCATCACGCGCCTAACATTGGAGCTCCCAATAACTAATAATCCCCTCCCCCCGTGCACCTGCTCGGACCCTCCTGAAGGAGTGGCCACACCTTCACTCACAGGACGAACGGGCGCGGACGGACGTCTAGCCTCCACAGTGGCCTTCCACCTCGAGCGACGCGTACGCCGTACAACCCGCCACTCCCCTTGCGGAGAAGGCGGCTCGGTACACCTGAAGGTGCCTCGGTAGCAGGGACAGAGAGCGAAGCGTGAGAAACCTGAGGTGTCCCACTCGACGCACCAGACTCCCCACCATCGCTGCACCCCGAGACAGCAGCCTGAAGACGGCTGACCGTAGCCAACAGCACGCTCAGCTGTTCGCGAACCGCGGCCAACTCCTCCTGCGTCCGCACACAGCAGGCACACATCCTATCCATCCTATCGATACAATTAACTGCAATTAACAACTTTAAAGAAGCCTAGTACTTAATGAAGGCGGCTGGCTGCTGACTTAACTGTGGTCAATGGTAACTACACTGTCGAATCAACAAAACTGAGTCCGGCAGCTTAGCGCTGTTAACGCTGTGGCACTGGTGGCAGCTGGCACTGGACTGACTGATAACGAGCTTTAGTAACGGTCTCTGACTTGTTTTGAAATAAGCCGGTCAAAGACGAAGACTAAACAACGGTATTTATCAAATACGATAGAATAAACTATTAAAACAGTAGTACAAACGAAATCTGCAAGTACGCGGGAATAAACCTCTTAAAACAATACTAACGAAAATGAACTAGACTGGCAAATTAAATTTGACACAAATTAAATTCAGATACTTAGCGCTGTTTAGGATGCGGCAATGGTGACAGTTGGCACTGGACTGCACATTCCCTCAGAACTGCTAAAGTCTCTGGGAGATCTAGGCATGACAAAACTATTTCACCTGGTGCGTAAGATGTACGAAACAGGAGACATATCCTCGGGCTTTAAGAATAATGTAATAATCCCCATTCCAAAGGAAGCAGGAGCAGACAGGTGTGAAAATTACAAAATCATCAGCTTAATAAGTCATGGTTGCAAAATTTTAACACGAATTATTTACAGAAGGATGGAAAAGCTGGTAGAAGTTGACCTCGGGGAAGATCAGTTTGGATTCATGAGAAATGTAGGAACATGGGAGGCAATACTCACGTGATGACTTATCTTAGAAGATAGATTAAGGAAAGGGAAATCTACATTTCTAGCTTTTATAGATCTGGAGACAGCTTTTGACAATGTTGATTGGAATACACTCTTTCAAATTTGAAGTCAGCAGGACTAATATACAGGGAGCTTGCACATAAACCAGAAGCAGTTATCAGAGTTGAAGGGCATGAAAGGGATGCAGAGGTTGGGAATGAACTAATACAGGGTTGCAGCCTTTCTCCAATGATATTCAATTTGTACATTGAGCAAGATATAAAGGAAAGCAAGGAGAAATTTGAAGAAGGAATTAAAGTTCAGGGTGAAGAAATAAAAACATTGCGTTTTGCCGACGACATTGTAAGACTGACAGAGACAGCAAAGGACCTGGAAGAGCAGTTGGACGGAATGGACAGTTTCTTAAAAAGTGCGTATAAAATGAACATTAACAAGAGCAAAACAAGGTTAATGGAGTGTAATCTAAGAAAATTGGTCGATACAAGAGAAATTAAATTTGGTAACGAAACAATAAAGGTGGCAGATGAGTTTTGTTACTTGGACAATAAAATAACACACGATGATCGCAGTACAGAGGATATAAAATGCAGAATGACAATGGGAAGAAAAGTGTTTTTGAAAAAGAGAAATTTGTTAACATCGAATATTAATGTAAGTATAAGAACGTCCTTTCTGAAGGCATTTGTGTGGAGTGTTGCCTTGTACAGGATGAAACATGGACGATAAACAGTGCAGACAAGAAGAGATTAGAGCTTTTTGAAATGTGGTGCTACAGAAGAATGCTAAAGATTAGGTGGGTGGATCGCGTAACTAATGAAGAGGTACTGAACAGAATTGCAGAGAATAGGAATTTCTGGCATACCCTGACTAAAAGAAAGGATCGATTGGTAGGACACATTCTTAGATATCGTGGAATAGTAAATTTAGCATTGGAGGGAAGTGTGTGGGGGTAAAAATTGGGGAACAAGAGATGAATACAGAAAGCAGATTAAAACAGATGTAGGTTGCCGTTCTTATGAGGAGATGAAGAGGCTTGATCAAGATAGAATAGAGTGGAGAGCTTGTAGGGGTTTCGTTTTGGTGGTAGAAGACGAATTTATAATTTTATTGTCCGCTGATTTTCGTCAGAGAAGACTTCTTTCAAACTCCCTGGTATTTCTGTCTTAATGATTTCCATGTATTGATACTACAAACCATATAGTATCACAGAATAAAGATCTTTTACACACATTTAACTGTTTGTATTTAAAATAAATCAAATACTTGTAAACTTTACAACATTTGGTAGAAGTAATACAGTTACTTGGTTACTTATTTAGGCTACAGAGTCCATTAATCTCCCTATGGAAGTTCATTGGCACTCCATGGAGTGGCGCACAGTAGTACACCTCTTTGACTGTCCAGCAGTTATTCACAAATATTCAGGCCTCAGGAGTAACTCATAAAAAAAATATAAACAAAAAAATAAACCTCGCACTGAAGTGTTTTACGGCCCACTTTAGATTTGTAGTTTTATAAGTTTTTGCAAACATTTTGGACCAAAATAGTAATCTAAATAATGCAACATTATTTAAGTAATTAATTAAAAAAAGAAAACATCTGTATTCTTAATTCCATAATAAAAATATAAAAGAATAATTTCCCTAAACAAAATCAAAAACATCACAATTACACTATGCTTGTTCAGTTATTTATAAAAACTTAGTGAGTGTGCAATTTTTTTTGCTGATTAGAAATTTTAATTAAAGGTTTGTACCCTCACAAGCTGCATCAAACCTGTCTCCGGAGTGAAGAATGCAACAGCATATAGCCTAATGCAAGGTAAGAGTGTTTGGCGCTATAAGCAGAATGGCAGTACGAATTTTAGTGCGGTTGATAAGTATTTAATTTATTTACATATTCTTGTAAAGCATTTCCTTAAATCTCAATGGATGCTGTGTATTCCCGATATTGCCTCGAGACATCACGGAAACCGACCGCTGGCGTGGCGCAGGGGCTACGGTGCTGAAGGTCGCCGGTTCAATCCCGCCCAGCGGCAAAAAAATTTATTTCTTTGTAATTAAAAATTCTAGAACATTCTACAACTTTCTTATGTTCACTCGTAAATTCGACTTGTTTTTTATGTTAACTGTTCTTCTAATTTCTGGTACATTCTGTCTGTGTATAAATAGCAGAGCACTCTGCCCGAGAGGCAGTTAGTGCTGCGTGTATGTCAAGTTCGCAATAAACCTACTTTCAATGTAAGTGCTGTGTTCAGTTGTTAAGCCTGTTTCCATTTCAACGCGACAATATGATATTTATGAAAATCACTGTTGTTAGTTAAAAAAAGACTATCAAATTTATTGTTTGACTATTATATCATAGTGGGTATCAGTGAGTACGGAATTGTCAGTTAAGAAGGAGATGAGATATTATTGGTGTTATTTGTGTATCAGTTGCTTCTTAAATCCTTCTTCTCTAAGGGATGTGTGTTAGAATTTATTCACTGGCTTAAACCTTCAGAATAATATGGAAATATCACAATGAAGTATAAATATTTAGGTTTAGTAATCTAATATAGTGGATACTTTTTGTGTTTCTCTATTTGTCATTGTAGCATATGAACCAAATGGAATTGATAGAGGTCTTACTTAAAGTGTAACTTCTGCAATTTTTTACTAGTTGGATTTTATTTTAATTTACTGATATCTTGTACCTGTGATGTGATGTTTATTTAGTTGCGGTCAACTGGATCTTTTTGTATATCTAATTTCCCCTCATTCCACTGAAATAATGTTATCGCCAGAATCATTTCTTATAGCTAGATTCGTTAAACTATCACTAATTCACTGGTAAGATATTAAAGTTCTGGTTCCTTAAAGTAATCACTACATACACTTTAGCGCAGGATTAAAGATTTCCTGTTATTTAATTGAATTAAAATAAAACGTAATTGTCATGTAAAGACAAGTTGATTACTTTCCGTATATGCAAATTTCAAGAAAAGTTTTAAGGAAGACTTTAGAATTAATTATCTCTTGTCATGTTATCTCTTGCTCAAAACTCCTACAACACAACACAGGTTAGTTTAGATTAATAGTTGTTCCAAATATCATATATACGACATTTCATAATGATGTGGAACGTGCCAGTTTAGTAAATTTTGTTTATAAATGACAATTAATGCTTTAAAGATTTTTATTTTCATTTTTATTGTTTATTTAATTTTTGAAATTTCGATTTTTTTTTAATTTTAAGTTTTATCTAAAAATTTATTTAAAGTGTAGAAGGAGTTGCCATTCAGAAATTCCTTTAATTCTTTTTTAAATACTAGTTGGCTATCTGTCAGACTTTTGATGCTACTTGGTAAGTGGCCGAAGACTTTTGTGGCAGCATAATGCACGGCTTTCTGTACCAGAATTAGATTTAACCATGAATAGTGAATATCTGAGGCAAAGTTAGATTTAACCTTGAATAGTGAATATCACCCTTTCTCCTAGTGCTGTCGCTATGCACACTGCTATTGCTTTTTAATTGGGTCAGATTGTTAATAGCAAATTTCATGAGTGAATATATTACATTGTGCAGCTACAGTGAAGATCTCTAGATCCCTAAATAAATGTCTGCAGTATGATCTTGGGTGGGCTCCAGCAATTATTCTGATTAGACGTTTTTGTGCAATGAATGAAGACGAACTTTAGAGTCGACTACAGGCTGACAAATAAAATAAAATAAAATAAACAACGGGGACTGAGGCGCGTCAGTCACGGTCTGCACGGCCACTACGGTCGGGGTTTCGAATCCCCCCCCCCCTCGGGCATGAATATTTGTGCCGTCCTTAGTGTTAGCTAGTTCATAAGAAGTTTGTCAGTTTAGGGACTGATGACCCCGTAGTTAAGTCCCTTAAGCTTAACAAACATTTGAATAACTGACTTCTGTGATACCAGCTTACAAACACTATCCACCTATGGTGCTGCCACCTTACGCCAAAATGTAAACTAGAATCTTCAGAGCTGTCAGTATTTTGTAAGCTGTCATTTTTTTAACTTGTGTAATTTTATATAATGACTAAGTGCAATGTTGCACTTGTTGTTTTATACCCAATTTCTTAAGAAGGTAGGATAAGTGCCTCTTAATCGCAAATGTATGTTATTTGTTATGTTTTTACGTTATTTCTTGCATGTCTTTTATGACAGATGACCAGCTTATAAGATATATGAGACCAGATGATGGTGACACAGTGTACCGAAACCGGTCGTCATTTAATACATTATTAATGTGCGATCTTGGCTTTTTATTTTAAAAACTATAAAACGATCAGATCGCCTCCAAACCCGACTACGTCAGGTAATCTTAATTGGTAGTTTGGTTTGGGGTTGTGGCAGCGCCAGATTTAAGGGGGATGGCAAACAGGGGCAGGGGAGCCAATCAAGAAAGGATCGTGGATGGTGGCACTACTACGAAGTTTGTGCCTCGGTAGGGGAAATGCTCCATTGGCGGATGCAGAAGTTGTCACTCGTACACTTTTAGAGCGATCACGTATTTACTCATCATCATTTTCATCAGTTTTCATCTCGGCTTCGTCGACCAGCGATAGTTGAAATTACGGGAAATTTTCTGATGCATGCCTGCTGTACTGAGAGGTTTACCAGATTATCCCAATCTGGGGGTCACTGTGGATCATCGGATCAAGTGAAAGAGCCATTTAGATTCCATGTTGATACGAACGTCAGTGCGCCGGCCGCGGTGGCCGAGGGGACTGAGGCGCTCCAGTCACGGCCACTACGGTCGGGGGTTCGAATCCCCCCCTCGGGCATGGATATTTGTGCCGTCCTAGTTCGTAAGTAGTTCATAAGTAGTTTGTAAGTTTTGGGACTGATGACCCCGTAGTTAAGTCCCATAATCTCTACAAACATTTCTTTTGCAGGCGTCGCAAAGTGAAGAATTTCAGTAGAGCCACACTTACCTTTCGTAAAGCCCCAGCCGCTGAAGTGAGCATCTGGTCCGACGAAGGAGTTGTTGACTTCAGAAGACGAAGGTAAGCGCACCAAAATGTACATACACTTGGAGACAAAATGTTATGGTCAGATTACGTAAATGTGTAACGTAAGTAAGGACAATCAGTAACAAAATCTCAACTGTCTAATTAGCATTTTGGTTTAACGAAATAGGCAAAACAGCAACACTACATGACTTGCCTGCTTACGACCAGTCCCTGTTGTGAAGCGTGTAACGATACTGCTGACCCCCTCATTTCAATTTTATCGTACGATACCGTCTGCCTGGTCCTCTCGTCTCAATGTCACCGTACGATACCACCTGCGTCGGACCCGGAATCGTGTGGTTCAGTTGTGTTACATGTCGCGTGTGAAGTTAAAAACGTAATAGCCAGCCTAGGAATTATTGTAGGGCAGTGTCTGGGTGATACTGTGATTAAAACGAGTGATAGTTTTCATTAATTAATAGATTCATATATTTTCTTTCCAGACAGTTCTATAAATAATAGTTGCGTCATTGTATGTTATTTCAAGACTTAATCAGACGAATTGTAAAATCTTTTTTAAAAAACAAAAAGAAATGAAAATTAATAGCATTGTATGTATGTTAGGCTCATAAACAAGTTGTGTAGATCAGCTAATTGTTTTAATTACTGTAAAGTCGAAATTTGTAAATTGTGTTTCTTTGGATATATTGACAGACGTGACATTTTAAACCTAGTTTCAGAACTGACAATATAATTGATAGATCAATATATGTTAGAAACATGTATGATGTACTCATTAACAAATTAATTGATATTTAATATCGAACTTTGTTGTTAACAGAAAGATCGGAAATTTCGTCTTAAAATACATGTGCCATCTAAAATTATTGTATGCATAATTTTCATTTTATATTGTGATTATTTTTGTGTACATGAAATGTTTTTCTGTTGTGTTCTGTAATTGTAAATTAGTATATTCTATTGTTATGAACAATGCTTAATGTAACGTCATTATTGTCGATGTTATGTATTTGCCTCACCGCCTTGCGTGGGAGAGTTCGAGTTTTAGTCGGTTGTCAATGCTCTGGCAGCTACGTCAGTCTGCGTTTTAAAGTGGAAGTACTGTCTGCTCTAAGTTCTGTTGTTTGCATTTGTTTTGAATTTGTAATGTTTTGGCGGAGAAGGAGATTATTTCAAATTAAAGAAGAAGTGAAAAATTGTATATATCGAGTATTTATTTCTACCACGACGCCCCAGGAGAATAATGTTGCAGCGAGCGGAACCCCCAATGTTGAAAAGCTGAGTATCGGTAGAATAAACGGTAATTAGTCAAAAATATAATAAAATGTTTCAAGCGATAAATCCCGACATACACTACAGCCTCCTAGATACCGCTGCCTGTCTGCTCGTGATGTGACCTAACATGCACAGAAGATATGCATGATGTTTTCTTCTGTGTTTGTAGCCACGGTGGTCTGGCTGAGACCTCGAAGGCGCTTTGCTTGAGAGCGCGCAGTTGCTCGCCGTCACAGGTTCGGGATCTCCCTACATCTACATCTACATCTACATCTACATCTACATACATACTTCGCAATCCACCGTAAGGTGCGTGGCGGAGGGTACACTGTACCACTACTAGGCATTTCCTTTCCTATTCCACTCCCAAATAGAACGAAGAAAAAAAGAATGCCTATATGCCTCCGCACGAGCCCTAACTTCTCTTATCTTGTCTTTGTGATCATTATACGAAATGTAAATAGGCGACAGGACAGGAAGATCGTTCTACACTCAGTTTCTAATTCCGGCCCTCTAAATTTGCTCAACAAAATTCCTCTAAAAGAACGTCGTACTTCTTCCAGCGATCCCCAATTGAGTTGCCGGAGCATTTCCGTGACACTCGCGCATTGGTCGAAGCTACCAGTAACAAACCTAGCTGCTCCCATCTGAACTGCTTCTATATCTTCCTTTAAACTGATCTGCTGCGGGTCCCAAACACTTGAGCAATACTCAAGGTGTGGTCGTACAAGCGTTTTATACGCGGTCTCCTTTACAGATGAAGTAAATCCTCCCAAAAATCTCCCAATAAACCGAAGTCGGCTGTCCGCCTCACTCACAGCTGACCTTACACGTTCGTTCCATTTCATAAAAAAATAAAATAAATAAATAAAAAATGTTCAAATATTTGTAAATCTATCGGACCAAACTGCGTGGTCATCAGTCCATGGCTTACAAACTACTTAAACTAAGGTAAATTAACCTAAGGACAAACACACACACCCATGCCCCAGGGAGGACTCGAACCTCCGCAGCGAGGCGCCTTAGACCAATCGGCTACTCCACCGCGGCATACATTTCATATCGCTCTGCAGTGTTAGGCCTACATATTTGAACGACGCGACTGCATCAAGATGCTCACTACTAATGCTGTATTCGAACATTATGGTATTCTTTTTCTACTCATGTGCATGTGTGTGTCTGTGTGAGAGAGACCTTACCGTAAGTTATTTTTATACTCTTGCAAATCATTCTTTACAACCCTAGCAGTAATGGAAAGACATTGACTACCTCTGACTCTTAATTCAGTCCTAAGGTGAACAGTAATTCCAAACACAGAGCAGCTTTGAGTCCACAAATGCCGAGTGATACTGACAGAATCGAAAGGGGCGATGATGTCAAAATGTGTTTTTACATAAGAAGGCAATTAATGATTGTGTTCTTTCCTCAATATAATTGTCTGAAAGGAATTAAAAATTAAAAGTAGTTTACGAATATGGCTACCTGCAAAGCACAAGCAGACCATAAAATAAATTCATTAACCGAATCACCATAAAGAAAACTACAATAGGCATATCTTAGCCAGTTAACATTACTGTTGTCTGAAATGACGGACATTAGAACATAGCTGATACATCATTTCAAGTCAGAGGCATGAGTTATTCTATGAGGTATAAAGCTATAAAAGAAATTGATCAAACAAAACATTTATAACAAGCTTAAACCCGTTACCCGTTGATCCACTCATGTGTTGGTTGATTATGATACATAAGCTACCTTTCAGTAGTGTGCTATGAGACTGGTTTTGAAGGATGAAATACAATGTCTTCTTAAGAAACAAACATTTTAATCAACATCATCAGGAAAGAAAGTTGTGTAGATCAAAAGAGACGTAAAAATGCACTCGTTTAGAAGAATCCAATCACGAAATTCAACAATAATGATTGTTATAATATCGCAGATCGATCACTTGACGTAATGCATGAAACGTCAATTCGATAATCCAATCACGAAATTCAACAATAATGATTGTAGTAATATCGCAGATCGATCACTTGACGTAATGCATGAAACGTCAATTCGATTTTTTAAAAGAAATTTCCTTATTCGTATGCTTATCCTTACAGAGAAAGAGCTGAAGATATTGTAGCACGCATAGGACAAAGATCTGGTCTGTGGCAACAGTTTCGCTGTATGTAACCTCCTTGCTATAGAGTCGCAAACATCATCACTGGCCTTCAGTCCGAATTTTTTTAATAATTTGACGACTTTCAACCACTATATCTTCCACCCCGTTATAGCTGTCTACATGGAACTGCTATGGTGTACAACGGGAGACTTCGGAAAACAATTACACATAGACCATTCGTTTGAATTCTGTAGTTTTCGCTGCATAGCGAAATATTAACACACAGACACGTAGAATTTTATATACACCGATAACTTTTCATCCCAATATACTCCACCTTTTATCATTATCAACCCTCAAGCAACAATGCAACCAATAAAACCATTTTCAAAGAGTAAATATAACTGTTCCGCATTTCGCGTTATAATCTTCAAATTACTAAGTGTCTATCAGATCGCTATAAAACCGTGCCTAAAACCTTCCTCATGTATAAATTGGTAACTCTACAAATATTTAAGGCTCTGCGTCTTGCCGTTCAGACGTGATAAGCGTACACCGAACAGACATTCACATTAATATATATAGATAAATAGCTATTCGGTCGCCATAAAACCGTGCCTAAAGCCTTCCCCGGGTAGACATTAGTAATTGTACAAATTTTTAGCTCTTCATGTCTTTTGGTTCAGACGTGATAAACGTACCCGAACAGACATTCACATTTATAGATATATATAAAACATAATGAGAATAGTTTGCAATACACTACAAAGTCGTTCATTGAATTGTGAAAGGTACATTCAAAGACAAACATAGTCACAAATACCTATATTCTGTAACTGACAACAACAACAACAAAAAGGATACAAGACTAGTACGTTTGTATCGGTGGGGAAATGATACTACACTCGTACCCATCCTCCAAAACTCTTGCCTGGGTAGCAGGGTGCACCACTGCAATCTTCAATGGGAATCTCCGATTTTTCCACAGATTTCGATTTTGTAGCAAAAACTACATCCACAGATGGCGCTGTAATGAATGGAATCGAAATGAGTCTGCAAAATGTAATTTAAAGACATGCATTTCATATTTAATGACACACGGGACTGCATATGCATACTGTGACAGTATGACACGCCAGAAATTCAGAACGTTTACTTGGAACCCAACCGCAACTCTGTATCCCTCTGACATATCGAACATGGGGCTTACTCCATCCAGCAATGTGGTCGTGTAACGAACTAAGATGTATCGTAGCTTGTGCTCCTTCCCAATACATTTATTCTCTAATGAAATTTGTCGTTAAAAATATATCTCTTTTTCAAACCAATATCTCAGTCCATGGGATCAATACTAGAAACAAGAATAACTTGCATATAGATTTAAATTCACTTACTTTGGCTCATAAAGCAGTCCAATATTCAGCAGTACACATTTTCAATAATATGGCAGCAGCCATAAAAAATTTAACTCACAATAAAGTACAGTTTGGAAAGAGTCTAAAGGATTGTTTGGTGGCCAACTCCTTCTACACCATTGATGAATTTCTTACCAGAAGTGATTGATTGTAACTTATTGTATACGATATTCACAAATATAAATACTGTGTTCAGTTTGACTTCAGTACAAGTTTTGTGCAGTAATGTAATCATTGTAAATCAGTGTAAAAAGAAAGAATAAAAAATAAAGTAATTGCTAAGAATTTTAAAATGCACCTAGTAAATTAGTAAGTAGTAATAAGTTTTGTGTCCTTTAAAATATAATTATTTTTAAGATAATTGTTTTTCCTGTCCAATTCCACATCCACAAGGGCAATTACATTTCGGGTCTGTGGAAGGTACAATAACACATATGCTCTATTTTTGTAAGTATATATTGAGCATTTTGTTCTGACATGTTCTACATCCAAGAGGATTCCCTCAATTCGAGTCTACTGGAACGAAAATTACATCTAATCTAATCGAATCTAATTTAATGCAGTAGACCAGACTGTTCCAACAGGATAATCCGCGAGCAGGAGCGCACTCGAGTACTCACTCTCCAGGTCGGAGCTGCGGCGGGGGGGGGGGGGGGGGGGGGGCGGGGGAAGATGACGTCATGAACGCGTACTCGGTGGCGAAAAGTAAACAGAGACGTTAGTTGAGTTCTCGTCGTCAGTGGATCACAACTCTTATTGCTCAAAAATATTCATTAACATTCACAGAATATATGACATCAACTGCGATTGGGCAAAGCAGAAAATGTGTACCCAGCCGGGATTCGAACCCGGGTCTCCTGCTTTCTAGGTAGTTGCGCTGACCCCTACACCACTTTTTCTTTTTTCTATTTTTTTTTCACCACTGGAGACACAGTGATCACCGCACCTGCAAGGACTACCTACGCACGCCTCCCGTCAGATACAAATTCCCAGCTTCGCCCTGCCCACAGTACGTCTGTTCTTTCGGAACAGACGCCACATGTATATATATAATATGCCGGTGACGGGCAATGATCCTATCGTTAGTGGGGAGAGGTGGGCAAGTTTGAAGCCCTTATTCTTACGGGAATTAGTTACATAACTAAGAGTTAGAGTACTGTGGGCAGGGCGAAGCTGGGAATTTGTATCTGACGGGAGGCGTGCTTAGGTAGTCCTTGCAGGTGCGGTGATCACTGTGTCCCCAGTGGTGTAGGGGTCAGCGCAACTGCCTAGAAAACAGGAGACCCGGGTTCGAATCACGGCTGGGTACACATTTTCAGCTTTGCCCAATCGCAGTTGATATCATATGTTCTGTGAATATTAAAGAATAACACCTGCAGGATCAGAAGTGACGTCTGTCCTTTCGGAACAGACGCCACATGTATACACAAAAATATTCGATATACAGAGTCATTACAAAAAAAGAACCTCAGGATATATATATACTATCTCTCTAAACTGAAAACCTTTGTATTTGCGCCATTTCTTGTGATAGATGCTGGATCGAACGTTATGTCACTTATTGCTGATCCTGTGTAGCACGTTCTGAAACTTATAAGACAGGCGACTTTTGGTTACTTCAGTTGTTATCAATTACATTGGTGTGTTACTCATTTGCCTGAAATAAGGTATTATTCTTAAACGCAAATGTACCATATCTTTGAACATAAAAAACATAGCCTACTTTTCCCGAAGACGATATCCTAGTTATGAAATCAAATGAAAAATTCGTATTATCATATTTAGGATAAAGAAAATGGAAACTAGCATGCGATTCATCTTGATAAAACATTCAGTCACCATCTGGCTCCTTTTGCTGCTAGTAAAATCAGACTTCTTCATTAAACAAAGAACAGGAAAATTACTTATCTTAGATCAATGAAACACGTAATTAAAAATGTAATATAATTCCACCATAAATATGCTTGATTAAATTCCAGTTATTAAACATCATTGAAGTTCAGCTTCACAGAGATTTTACATTAATTATAATAACAACAGACATTATCATAGCTGAGGATTGATCTGGTGTCACGTATCAAACATTTCCATGGGGAAAAAGGGCAGTTTCAGTTATAGCTATTTCACAAACAATTATGCCCGTCATGGGAAGTGCCCCACTATATCTGCCGTCTACTCCCTCCTCTCTGTTTTCTTCACAGCTTCGAATTGCCACGGGAGCCTTCCGAACCAGCCCTGTGGCCAGTCTTCTAGCGGAGGCCGGGGTACCCCCAATACGGGTCCGCCGCCAGCAACTGTTGACAGCGTATGCAGCCCGCGTCTATAGTTCCAAAGGACATCCCAACTACCGCCTCCTTTTTTCTACTGTGGCTGTTCGTCACCAGCAGCAGCGCCCCAAGTCAGGACACACAATAGCCGTCCGCGTGCAGTCCCTGCTGGGGGAGCTTGAGTCCTATCCTCTACCACCTCCATTTCGGGCCCATTCACGCACACCTCCATGGTGCCTGCCACGGCCATGTCTTCGTTTAGACTTGGCCCACGGGCGCAAGGACTCGCTTCCCCCTGAGGCTCTCCGTCGCCAGTTCCTTGCTGTCGTTGCTGAGCACCCCGGCTACGACATTGTTTATACGGACGGCTCGATGGTAAACGGCCGCATTGGCCTTGCCTACGTACATGGTGACCATGTTGAGCAGCTGTCTCTGCCAGAAGGCTGCAGTGTTCTTACTGCAGAACTGGTGGCCATCTTCCGTGCCCTCGAGCATATGCGTTCCTGCTCAGGTGAGTCTTTCCTTCTTTGTAGTGACTCCCTGAGTAGTTTACGTGCTCTGGAACAGTGTTATCCGCGTTCGCCATTGGTGATGGCCATCCGAGTGGCTGTTTCTGCCCTTGTTCAGTCTGGCAGATCAGTGGTGTTCCTTTGGTCTCCGGGTCACGTCGGCATCCCAGGCAACGAACGTGCCGATGGGCTTGCCAAACAGGCGGTTACTGCCTCTGTCTTACAGATCGGCCTCCCAGTTTCAGATATCCGTACCTTGTTGCGCCGTCGGGTACTTCGACTTTGGGATGCTGAATGGCGCAACCTGAGCACGCCCAACAAGCTTCGGGTTGTCAAGGAGACCACGGCTGCGTGGCGCTCCTCAATGCGGGCCTCTCGCCGGGACTCAGTAGTCCTGTGCCGGCTCCGCATTGGCCATACTTGGCTGACCCACGGCCATCTCCTGCGCGGTGAGGACCCGCCTCGTTGTCGTTGTGGTTCTCCCTTGACAGTGTCCCACATTTTAACGGACTGTCGTCTTTTAGCCGCCCTGCGGCGGGATTTTAATCTTCCTGCAATTTTATCTGACGTTTTATGTAACGATGCCAATATGGCTGATTCTGTTTTAGGTTTTATTCGTAACAGCGGTTTTTACAAATCTATATGAAGTTTGTGTTGCCCCGTGGCTGACCCTTCCTATTTTATTCTCATGGTCGGTCAACCACGAACTTTGACTTTGTCATTTCATTTCCACACTTGTTTGCTGTTTCCGTGTGATTGTGTCCTATCATGTTGTCTCCCGCCTTGTAGTCCTTTGTCAAATTTGTTTACATTTTATTGATTGAGTGGGGTTTTCCTCCCGTAACAGTTTTAACTCTGGGCGGACATTTCAGGGTTTCCACACTTCTCTAGCTCTGTGATGGAATGGGGGACTGATGACCTCCGCAGTTTTGTTCCCCTAAAACATCAAACCAACCAACCAACCAACAGCGACCCCACTCCCTGTACATCTATCATCCCCTCCTCCCTATGTTTACATTTTCCTCCTTTCTCTTTATATTCATTCCAAGCCTCAATTAGTATCTGAGTTCCGCTCACTCCTTTTATTTCCATCACCTACAGCCCACTCCCAGTACATCTCACATCCCCACCTCCCTGTGTTTACATTCTTCCTCCTTTTCTTTAAATCCATTCCATGTCCCCATCTATATCTGAATTCTCCACCCTCCTCTCTTTTTCCATCACCTTCAGCCCACTCCCTGTACATAACTCATCCCTTCCTTCCTGCCATTACATTCTCCCTCCTTATCTTTATATCTATTCCACGCCCCTATCTATATCTGCCTTCTCCTACCTCTTCTCTTTTTCCTTCACCTTCAGCCCACTCCCTGGACAACTCTCATCCCCTCCTCCCTGTGTTTACATTGTCCCTATTTCTCTTTATATTCATTCCATGCCCCAATCAATATCTGCCTTCCGCTCCCTCTTTTTCTTTCCATCACCTTCAGCACATTCCCAGTAGATCTCCCATCCCCTCCTCCCTGTGTTTACATTCTCCCTCCTTCTCTTTGTATCTATTCCATGCCCCCATATATATAT
This sequence comes from Locusta migratoria, assembly GCA_026315105.1. Classification (NCBI taxonomy): domain Eukaryota; kingdom Metazoa; phylum Arthropoda; class Insecta; order Orthoptera; family Acrididae; genus Locusta; species Locusta migratoria. Next base: position 15,878,157 of record CM048753.1, on the reverse strand, counting down.
CTCCCTTCTCCTACCTCATCTCTTTTTCCATAACCTTTAGCCCACTCCCTCTACATCTCTCATTCCCTTGTCCCTGAGTTTACACTCTCTCGCCTTCTCTTTTTATCCATTCCATGACCCCACCTATATCTTCGTTCTCCTACCTCCTCTCTTTTCAATCACCTTCAGCTCACTTCCTGTACATAACTCAGCCCGTCTTCCCTCTGTTCACATTCTCCCACCTTCTCTTTATCTCCATTTGCCATCTATAACTGCCTTCTCATCCCTCCTCTCCTTTTCCATCACCTTTAGCTCGCTTCCTATACATCTCTCATTCCGTCCTGCTGGTGCTTAAATTCTCCCTCCTTCTCTTTATACCCATTCCCATGCCCCCATTTACATCTGCCTTGTGCTCCCACTTCTCTTTTTCCATCACCTTCAGCCCACTCCCTGTAAATCTGTCATCCCTTCTCCCTGTGTTTAAAATTTCCCTCCATATCTTTATATCCATTTCATGCCCCCAGCTATATATGCCTTCTCCTCCTTCCTCTCTTTCTACATCATCTGCAGCCCAATCCCGGTACGTCTCTCATCCCCTCCTCCCTGCGTTTAAACTTTTTCTCTCTTTCTTTATTTCTATTTCGTGCCCCCAAATATATCTTCTTTTCTACTGCCTCCTCTCTTTTTACACCACCTTCAGCCCACTCCTTGTTCATCTTTCATCCCCTCATACTTGTGTTTACATTCTCCCTAATTCTCTTTATTTCCATTATGATGCCTTATCTACATCAGCTTTGTCCTTCCTACTCATAGTTTCCATCACCTTTAGCCCACTCCCCCTATATCTCTCATACCCTCTTCCCTGTGGTTACATTCTCCCTCATTTCCTTTATATCCATTCAATGCTCCATCTGTATTTGCCTTCTCCACCCTCTTCTCTTTTACCATCACCTTCATCCCACTCCCTGTACAACTCTTATCCCTTCTTCCCTATGATTACATTGTCCTCCTCCTCTTTATATCCATTCCATGCCCCATCCATGTATGCCTTCTCCTCCTTCCTCTCTGTTTCCATCATCTTGAACCCAAACCCTGTACTTAAGTCATCCCCTCCTCCCTGTGTTTACATTCTCTCTCTTTCTCCTTATATCTTTTGTGTCTCGTTGCCACTGGTTGTCCTATGTGTCCGCAGCCGAGTAGAGAAAGACCAACACAGGAAAATAGGATGCACGCATGTGCGGGTACAGTGCCTGAGGTTACCTGCCAATGGGACAGCAGAAACTAGAACCACCAAGGTATATATTTATCACTTCTATAAGTTTCGTGACAGCAGACTAGTGTAATGCTGACACATAGTTTAAGTAGGTAGAGGCCAGCCTACTGATGAGAGTCTGTTCTAGTGCATGTCCTATGGCCAAGTGACCGATACAGTTGAGTTCACACTTGTACGACACCACAATATCTATTATAATGCCCCTACCTATATCTGCTTTCTCTTCCCTCTTCTCTTTTTCCATCGCCTTCAGCCTACTACATGTTTCATCCCCTCCTCCCTGTATTTGCATTAGTAGGGAGATGGTGGGCGTTCTGGGCCACTTTTACTTCTATTCGAAATTAATAGCTCTAGAAATGTATGTCCCACATCTCACAGGACCCGATTATTAGTGTATCACCTCCCTCACCAACCTTCGACATTTCTAACCGAGGCTTTTGTTTTACTATTGAACATAAGTATGCTGAAATACTGCATTTTGAACAGGGTCACTTCAGGAATACAGGGTCGCTTTTGGAATGTGGGACCTCTTTCGGAGCCAACAAAGAATCTTCGCACCTTGTCCATTTGAACAACGCCCCTTTCATGTACGTCCAGCCACGCTACTGTCCATGCCGCCTGGCTCTATCAGGTGCTTTGATTGACGACGGCAGTTGTCGCCCTGATGTTTTGTGTGAAGAGTTCTGACAGCCGGGGTTGTTGTTGATTGTATTGGCGAGCCCATGGTTTTATGTTTTAACTGTATTTGACCCGAAGATGCGACTTTAAGTCGCGAAACCGGTGCAACGTGCAATAACTTTGTTGTAAATAACCATCAATCCTCTGAGAGTTAGCTCAGAGTACCTAGGAAGAAACAGATCTGATAAAAAAATGAAATATAAAAGCATCTAGCTAGGGCCAAATACTCTACTAACTATAGAATCGAAGCAATCAACGACAATGTTTTACAGATAGAAAGCGATGCAGACGTTAACGGTCGTACAACCGGTACCGATAAAGAGACACAAAGGAGAGACAGAACACTGCAATCGTTAATCAACTCTTATTTCATATATCGTGTATACTACTATCAGCTTATAGAATTTATTAATAGTAGCAACAGTCTACAGTATTAAACTTCACCCTGAAAGAGTTAGCTTAACATGGTAGAATACAAACTATTACATATTTTAGGTACTCGTATCGACGACTAGAGTTGCATCAGACCATATCGGTAACACTGCAGAGGAAGTATAATGTATCTTACGACGCCAGTAGACTGCCATTAAGGGTCATCTGCTTGTGAATCTTAATTACAATTCGTATGGTATGCAAAATTTGTAAGAAAGGAGCGGAAAAATGTTAAAGTTCTTAAAATGACAATTCCAGTCTGATCTCCTTCCTCCAAGACGTGATAAAAGATTTCTTATGGACCCAAGGAGTTCTCCACACGAAGTACGAAATTTCAACTATCAGTTACGATGATTTTTGTACACCACGTCGTCATATCATGTAACAGTACAGATACGGTCATCTGCACTTACCACAGAAGGGTAATAAGCGTCTGTCAACATAAAAAGATATCTAGAACGCTTATAATCGCATCCAGTAATACGACAATTGTTACGAAAAACCTGTAATGCAACAGACATCTTTATCTCTCCCATACAGGTGTTTAGTTGCACTAACGTTAGGTGTCTCGATGCGAGCGCAATGGACATCGGTGTGTATTCACGTTACTGTTAGGCGTTTCAATTTTTCAAATGATGTTTCCCTCTAGGTCGCGTGTTGCTCGTGGTTACATATTATCCATTTTCCACGGTGGCTATCACATTCATCGAGAGAATTTGTTTAAGGTAATGATTTTACCCTCGCAGATTTTCGGTATTCCTGCCTGTAAATTTGAACAGTCTTTTCAAAAAAATGTTCAAATGTTTGTGTAGCTTATGGGACTTAACTATGGGGTCATCAGTCCCTAAACTTACAAACTACTTAGAAACTAGCTAATACTAACGACGGCACAAATATCCATGCCCAAGGGGGGGGGGGGGGATTCGAACACCTGACCGTAGTGGCCGTGCAGACCGTGACTGAAGCGCCTCAGTCCCCTTGGCCACCGCGGCCCGCGAACAGTCTTTTCGTAAGCAATATGTCTTCTGCTGTTGTTGTAGTTGTTGGGTGATGGGGGATTTACACACCTGGGACATCGAAGAATGTTCGTTAGGATGGATACAAGCGAGCTTTGATTTGTGGAGGTCGCTACCGCTACAGCTTGCCAATGATGTAACGCGTGCGGATGCGTTTTGCGGGACCAAGATATTTTTTAAACACGTCCGTCGGCTGTCGCATACATCGTCTATACGAAGAGCGTGGTTGCTGGTTTGAACTTAGCATTGTAAATACTTGGGCAGATACCTGTGACATTAAAGATGAAATTCTATCTCTCAGAGGCAAATTTTCCATCTCATACGAGTTCTAAATGAGATTAATTGAATTACATTACCTAGCAGAGTGTAGCGATATGTAGTAAGCAGTTCTGCTCAGGGACATTAGGTGCCGAAAAATCCGGAAAGGAAATATTCTTTTCTAGACAGCCCCAAGTGTTTGACAACGGTTTGAATTGTTTATAAATAATTGTAAGTAAATGTAAGTAGTTTTTTTTATTAACCCCTTCATTTGTAATGATAATTGGTGTTGAAAATTATATTTCTTCTCCCCGTCAAAGAAATTTCAGTGATGGAAGGTTCGGACCAGGCTTAGAATATTGGACTGCTGATTCAATGTCTCTACCTGATCCATCAGCAAGCTTCCGTCCCTCCAAATCGAAATACCATCAAACTCATTTGAATTTACTGCATCTACAGTTCCCTTGAACTTACTGGTAATTGTGATCGGACATGGTGCGCTCCTGCAGTTAGGTTACAGTAACGTACCTACACCACCAACATCACAGCCGACAAATCACAGAGCTCGGTTCAGGTGGGAGACGACTGCTTGTAAACATGCAATGACTGGAAATGTGGGGATGACCAAGCCTTTTCACCTTCTTATGCAACCAGACTGTTTTAACAAGGGAAACGACCTATTGGTTGGCTGAATAGCAAATAAAAGTATTTGAGATGTAAGGTCTATGCAGCCATTGCAGGAAAATACTCTTTGAGCTTGTTTCGTTTTGTTTACATTCTCCAATGCCCCTATCTATATGTCTTATCTCCCCTCCTCTCTTTTTCCATCACCATCATGGCGACAGCAACATCAACGCCTCTTCTCCTAGCTGTCTCCTCTGGTGGTAAAGTGTGGCAGCACCAAAAACAACACCTCTTCTCCATGCTGTCTCCTCTGGAGTTTAACTTGTGGCAGCATCAACAACAAAACCTCTTCTTCCAGCTGTCTCCTCTGGTGGTAAAGTGTGGCAGCACCAACAACAACACCTCTTCTTCCAGCTATCTCCTCTGGAGTTTAACTTGTGGCAGCACCAGCAACAACACCTCTTCTTCCAGCTGTCTCCTCTGGTGGTAAAGTGTGGCAGCACCAACAACAACTCCTCTTCTCCCAACTGTCTCCTCTGGAGTTTAACATGTGGCAGCACCAACATCAACACCTCTTCTCCCAGCTGTCTCCTCTGGAGGTAAAATGTGGCAGCACCAACAACAACACCTCTTCTCCCAGCTGTCTCCTCTGGTGGTAAAGTGTGGCAGCACCAACAACAACACCTCTTCTCCCTGCTGTCTCCTCTGGAGTTTAACTTGTGGCAGCATCAACAACAACACCTCTACTTCCAGCTGTCTCTTCTGGTGGTAAAGTGTGAAAGCACCAAAAACAACACCTCTTCTTCCAGCTGTCTCCTCTGGTGGTAAAGTGTGGCAGCACCAACAACAACACATCTTCTTCCAGGTACCTCCTCTGGAGTTTAACTTGTGGCAGCACCAGCAACAACACCTCTTCTTCCAGCTGTCTCCTCTGGTGGTAAAGTGTGGCAGCACCAACAACAACGCCTCTTCTCCCACCTGTCTCCTCTGGAGATTAACTTGTGGCAGCACCAACATCAACACCTCTTCTCCCAGCTGTCCCCTCTGGAGGTAAAGTGTGGCAGCACCAACAACAACACCTCTTCTCCCTGCTTTCTCCTCTGGTGGTAAAGTGTGGCAGCACCAACAACAACACCTCTTCTTTCAGCTGTCTCCTGTGAAGGTAAAGAAAGTGTGGTAGTACCAACAACAACACCTCTTCTCCCTGCTGTCACGTCTGGAGTTTAACTTGTGGCAGCACCAACAACAACACCTCTTCTTCCAGCTGTCTCCTGTGGAGGTAATGTGTGGCAGCACCAACAACAATGCCTCTTCTCCCACCTGTCTCCTCTGGAGTTTAACTTGTGGCAGCACCAACATCAACACCTCTTCTCCCAGCTGTCCCCTCTGGAGGTAAAGTGTGGCAGCACCAACAACAACACCTCTTCTCCCTGCTGTCTCCTCTGGTGGTAAAGTGTGGCAGCACCAACAACAACACCTCTTCTTCCAGCTGTCTCCTGTGAAGGTAAAGAAAGTGTGGTAGCACCAACAACAACACCTCTTCTCCCTGCTGTCTCGTCTGGAGTTTAACTTGTGGCAGCACCAACAACAACACCTCTTCTTCCAGCTGCCTCCTGTGGAGGTAAAGTGTGGCAGCACCAACAACAACGCCTCTTCTCCCACCTGTCTCCTCTGGAGTTTAACATGTGGCAGCACCAAAAACAACACCTCTTCTTCCAGCTGTCTCCTGTGGAGGTAAAGTGTGGCAGCACCAACAACAACGCCTCTTCTCCCACCTGTCTCCTCTGGAGTTTAACTTGTGGCAGCACCAACATCAACACCTCTTCTCCCAGCTGTCTCCTCTGGTGGTAAAGTGTGGCAGCACCAACAACAACGCCTCTTCTCCCTGCTGTCTCGTCTGGAGTTTAACTTGTGGCAGCACCAACAACAACACCTCTTCTTCCAGCTGCCTCCTGTGGAGGTAAAGTGTGGCAGCACCAACAACAACGCCTCTTCTCCCACCTGTCTCCTCTGGAGTTTAACATGTGGCAGCACCAAAAACAACACCTCTTCTTCCAGCTGTCTCCTGTGGAGGTAAAGTGTGGCAGCACCAACAACAACGCCTCTTCTCCCACCTGTCTCCTCTGGAGTTTAACTTGTGGCAGCACCAACATCAACACCTCTTCTCCCAGCTGTCTCCTCTGGTGGTAAAGTGTGGCAGCACCAACAACAACACATCTTCTTCCAGGTACCTCCACTGGAGTTTAACTTGTGGCAGCACCAACAACAACACCTCTTCTTTCAGCTGTCTCCTGTGAAGGTAAAGAAAGTGTGGTAGTACCAACAACAACACCTCTTCTCCCTGCTGTCACGTCTGGAGTTTAACTTGTGGCAGCACCAACAACAACACCTCTTCTTCCAGCTGTCTCCTGTGGAGGTAATGTGTGGCAGCACCAACAACAATGCCTCTTCTCCCACCTGTCTCCTCTGGAGTTTAACTTGTGGCAGCACCAACATCAACACCTCTTCTCCCAGCTGTCCCCTCTGGAGGTAAAGTGTGGCAGCACCAACAACAACACCTCTTCTCCCTGCTGTCTCCTCTGGTGGTAAAGTGTGGCAGCACCAACAACAACACCTCTTCTTCCAGCTGTCTCCTGTGAAGGTAAAGAAAGTGTGGTAGCACCAACAACAACACCTCTTCTCCCTGCTGTCTCGTCTGGAGTTTAACTTGTGGCAGCACCAACAACAACACCTCTTCTTCCAGCTGCCTCCTGTGGAGGTAAAGTGTGGCAGCACCAACAACAACGCCTCTTCTCCCACCTGTCTCCTCTGGAGTTTAACATGTGGCAGCACCAAAAACAACACCTCTTCTTCCAGCTGTCTCCTGTGGAGGTAAAGTGTGGCAGCACCAACAACAACGCCTCTTCTCCCACCTGTCTCCTCTGGAGTTTAACTTGTGGCAGCACCAACATCAACACCTCTTCTCCCAGCTGTCTCCTCTGGTGGTAAAGTGTGGCAGCACCAACAACAACACATCTTCTTCCAGGTACCTCCACTGGAGTTTAACTTGTGGCAGCACCAGCAACAACACCTCTTCTTCCAGCTGTCTCCTCTGGTGGTAAAGTGTGGCAGCACCAACAACAACGCCTCTTCTCCCACCTGTCTCCTCTGGAGATTAACTTGTGGCAGCACCAACATCAACACCTCTTCTCCCAGCTGTCCCCTCTGGAGGTAAAGTGTGGCAGCACCAACAACAACACCTCTTCTCCCTGCTGTCTCCTCTGGTGGTAAAGTGTGGCAGCACCAACAACAACACCTCTTCTTCCAGCTGTCTCCTGTGAAGGTAAAGAAAGTGTGGTAGCACCAACAACAACACCTCTTCTCCCTGCTGTCACGTCTGGAGTTTAACTTGTGGCAGCACCAACAACAACACCTCTTCTTCCAGCTGTCTCCTGGGGAGGTAAAGTGTGGCAGCACCAACAACAATGCCTCTTCTCCCACCTGTCTCCTCTGGAGTTTAACTTGTGGCAGCACCAACATCAACACCTCTTCTCCCAGCTGTCCCCTCTGGAGGTAAAGTGTGGCAGGACCAACAACAACACCTCTTCTCCCTGCTGTCTCCTCTGGTGGTAAAGTGTGGCAGCACCAACAACAACACCTCTTCTTCCAGCTGTCTCCTGTGAAGGTAAAGAAAGTGTGGTAGCACCAACAACAACACCTCTTCTCCCTGCTGTCTCGTCTGGAGTTTAACTTGTGGCAGCACCAACAACAACACCTCTTCTTCCAGCTGTCTCCTGTGGAGGTAAAGTGTGGCAGCACCAACAACAACGCCTCTTCTCCCACCTGTCTCCTCTGGAGTTTAACATGTGGCAGCACCAACAACAACACCTCTTCTTCCAGCTGTCTCCTGTGGAGGTAAAGTGTGGCAGCACCAACAACAACGCCTCTTCTCCCACCTGTCTCCTCTGGAGTTTAACTTGTGGCAGCACCAACATCAACACCTCTTCTCCCAGCTGTCTCCTCTGGTGGTAAAGTGTGGCAGCACCAACAACAACACATCTTCTTCCAGGTACCTCCTCTGGAGTTTAACTTGTGGCAGCACCAGCAACAACACCTCTTCTTCCAGCTGTCTCCTCTGGTGGTAAAGTGTGGCAGCACCAACAACAACGCCTCTTCTCCCACCTGTCTCCTCTGGAGATTAACTTGTGGCAGCACCAACATCAACAACTCTTCTCCCAGCTGTCCCCTCTGGAGGTAAAGTGTGGCAGCACCAGCAACAAAACCTCTTCTTCCAGCTGTCTCCTGTGGAGGTAAAGTGTGGCAGCACCAACAAAAACACCTCTTCTCCCTGCTGTCTCCTCTGGAGTTTAACTTGTGGCAGCATCAACAACAACACCTCTACTTCCAGTTGTCTCCTCTGGTGGTAAACTGTGACAGCACCAAAAACAACACCTCTTCTCACAGCTGTCTCCTCTGGTGGTAAAGTATGGCAGCACCAACAACAACGCCTCTTCTCCCAGCTGTCTGCTCTGGAGTTTAATTTGTGGCAGCACCAACAACAACACCTCTTCCCCCAGCTGTCTCCTCTGGTGGTAAAGTGTGGCAGGACCAACAACAACACCTCTTCTCCCAGCTGTCTCCTCTGGAGTTCAACATTTGGCAGCACCAACAACAACACCTCTTCTCGCAACTGTCTCCTCTGGAGGTAAAGTGTGGCAGCACCAACAACAACACCTCTTCTCCCAGCTGTCTACTCTGGAGTTTAACATGTGGCAGCAGCAACAACAACACCTCTTCTCCCAGCTGTATCCTCTGGAGTTTACTTGTGGCAGCACCAACAAACACATCTCTTCTCCCAACTGTCTCATCTGGTGGTAAAGTGTGGCAGGACCAACAACAACACCTCTTCTCCCAGCTGTCTCCTCTGGAGTTTAACTTGTGGCAGCACCAACAACAACACCTCTTCTTGCAGCTGTCTCCTCTGGTGGTAAAGTGTGGCAGGTCCAACAACAACACAACTTCTGCCAGCTGTCTCCTCTGGAGTTTAGCTTGTGGCAGCACCAACAACAACACCTCTTCTTCCAGCTATCTCCTCTGGAGGTAAAGTGTGGCAGGACCAACAACATCACCTCTTCTCCCAGCAGTCTCCTCTGGTGGTAAACTGTGGCAGCACCAACAAGAACACCTCTTCTCCCTGCTGTCTCCTCTGGTGGTAAAGTGTGGCAGCACCAACAACAACACCTCTTCTTCCAGCTGTCTCCTGTGGAGGTAAAGTGTGGCAGCACCAACAACAACACCTCTTCTCCCTGCTGTCTCCTCTGGAGTTTAACTTGAGGCAGCAACAACATCAACACCTCTTCTTCCAGCTGTCTCCTCTGGAGGTAAAGTTTGGCAGCACCAACAACAACAACTCTACTCCCAGCTGTCTCCTCTGGTGGTAAAGTGTGGCAGCACCAACAAGAACACCTCTCCTCCCTGCTGTCTCCTCTGGAGTTTAACTTGTGGCAGCATCAACAACAACACCTCTACATCCATTTATCTCCTCTGGTGGTAAAGTGTGACAGCACCAACAACAACACCTCTTCAGCCTGCTGTCTCCTCTGCAGTTTGATGTGGCAGCACCAACAACAACACCTCTTCTTGCAGTTGTCTCCTCTGGAGGTAAAGTGTGGCAGGTCCAACAACAACACCCCTTCTGCCAGCTGTCTCCTCTGGAGTTTAGCTTGTGGCAGCACCAACAACAACACCTCTTATTCCAGCTGTCTCATCTGGAGGTAAAGTGTGGCACGACCAACAACATCACCTCTGCTCCCAGGTGTCTCCTGTGGAGGTAAAGTGTGGCAGCACCAACAACAACACCTCTTCTCCCTGCTGTCTCCCCTGGAGTTTAACTTGAGGCAGCACCAACATCAACACCTCTTCTTCCAGCTGTCTCCTCTGGAGGTAAAGTTTGGCAGCACCAACAACAACAACTCTACTCCCTGCTGTCTCCTCTGGAGTTTAACTTGTGGCAGCATCAACAACAACACCTCTACATCCATTTGTCTCCTCTGGTGGTAAAGTGTGACAGCACCAACAACAACACCTCTTCAGCCTGCTGTCTCCTCTGCAGTTTGACTTGTGGCAGCACCAACAACAACACCTCTTCTTGCAGTTGTCTCCTCTGGAGGTAAAGTGTGGCAGCACCAAGAACAACACCTCTTCTCCCTGCTGTCTCCTCTGGAGTTTAACTTGTGGCAGCACCAACAAAAACACCTCTTCTCCCAGCTGTCTCCTCTGGAGTTTAACTTGTGGCAGCACCAACAACAACACCTCATCTACAAGCTGTCTCCTCTGGAGTTTAACTTGTGGCAGCACCAACAACAACACCTCTTCTTTTAGCTGTCTCCTCTGGTGGTAAAGTGTGGCAGCACCAACAACAACACCTTTTCTCCCAGCTGTCTCCTCTGGAGTTTAACTTGTGGCAGCACCAACAACAACACCTCTTCCCCAAGCTGTCTTCTCTGGTGGTAAAGTGTGGCAGGACCAACAACATCACCTCTTCTCCCAGCTGTCTCCTCTGGAGTTTAACTTTTGGCAGCACCAACAACAACACCACTTCTCCCAGCTGTCTCCTCTGGAGTTTAACTTGTGGCAGCACCAACAACAACACCTTTTCTCCCAGCTGTCTCCTCCGTTGGTAAAGTGTGGCAGCACCAACAACAACACCTCTTCTTCCAGCTGTCTCCTTTGGTAGTAAAGTAAGGCAGCACCAACAACAACACCTCTTCTCCCTGCTGTCTCCTCTGGAGTTTAACTTGTGGCAGTACCAACATCAACAACTCTTCTTCCAGCTGTCTCCTCTGGAGGTAAAGTGTGGCAGCACCAACAACAACAACTCTACTCCCAGCTGTCTCCTCTGGTGGAAAAGTGTGGCAGCACCAACAAGAACACCTCTTCTCCCTGCTGTCTCCTCTGGAGTTTAACTTGTGGCAGCATCAACAACAACACCTCTAATTCCAGTTGTCTCCTCTGGTGGTAAAGTGTGACAGCACCAAAAACAACACCTCTTCTCCCAGCAGTCTCCTCTGGTGGTAACGTGTGGCAGCACCAACAACACCTCTTCTTCCAGCTGTCTCCTGTGTAGGTAAAGTGTGGCAACACGAACAACAACACCTCTTCTCCCAGTTGTCTCCTCTGGTGATAAAGTGTGGCAACACCAACAACAACACCTCGTCTCCCAGCTGTCTCCTCTGGAGTTTTAACTTGTTTCAGCACCAACAACAACACTTCTTCTCCCAGCTGTCTCCTCTGGAGGAAAAGTGTGGCAGCACAAACAACAACAACTCTTCAGCCTGCTGTCTCCTCTGCAGTTTAACTTGTGGCAGCACCAACAACAACACCTCTTCTTGCAGCTGCCTCCTCTGGTGGTAAAGTGTGGCAGGTCCAACAACAACACCCCTTCTGCCAGCTGTCTCCTCTGGAGTTTAGCTTGTGGCAGCACCAACCATAACACCTCTTATTCCAGCTGTCTCCTCTGGAGTTAAAGTGTTTCACGACCAACAACATCACCTCTGCTCCCAGCTGTCTCCACTGGAGTTTTAACTTGTTTCAGCACCAACAACAACACCTCTTCTCCCAGCTTTCTAGTCTGGTGGTAAGGTGTGGCAGCACCAACAACAACACCTCTCCTCCCTGCTGTCTCCTCTGGAGTTTAACTTGTGGCAGCACCAACAACAACACCTCTTCTCCCAGCTGTCTCCTCTGGAGTTTAACTTGTGGCAGCACCAACAACAACACCTTTTCTACAAGCTGTCTCCTCTGGAGTTTAACTTGTGGCAGCACCAACAACAACACCTCTTCTCCCAGCTGTCTCCTCTGGTGGTAAAGTGTGGCAGCACCAACAACAACACCTCTTCTCCCAGGTTTCTCCTCTGGAGTTTAACTTGTGGCAGCACCAACAACAACACCTCTTCCCCAAGCTGTCTTCTCTGGTGGTAAAGTGTGGCAGGACCAACAACGTCACCTCTTCTCCCAGCTGTCTCCTCTGGAGTTTAACTTGTGGCAGCACCAACAACAACACCTCTTATCCCAGCTGTCTCCTCTGGAGTTTAACCTGTGGCAGCACCAACAACAACACCTTTTCTCCCAGCTGTCTCCTCTGTTGGTAAAGTGTGGCAGCACCAACAACAACACCTCTTCTCCCAGCTGTCTCCTCTGGAGTTTAACTTGTGGCAGCACCAACAACAACACCTCTTCCACAAGCTGTCTTCTTTGGTTGTAAAGTGTGGCAGGACCAACAACATCACCTCTTCTCCCAGCTGTCTCCTCTGGAGTTTTAACTTGTTTCAGCACCAACAACAACACCATTTCTACCAGCTGTCTCCTCTGGAGGAAAAGTATGGCAGCACCAACAACAACACCTCTTCAGCCTGCTGTCTCCTCTGCAGTTTAAATTGTGGCAGCACCACCAACAACACCTCCTCTTGCAGCTGTCTCCTCTGGTGGTAAAGTGTGGCAACACCAACAACAACACCCCTTCTCCCAGCTGTCTCCTCTGGAGTTTAGCTTGTGGCAGCGCCAACAACAACACCTCTTCAGCCTGCTGTCTCCTCTGCAGTTTAAATTGAAGCAGCACCAACAACAACACCTCCTCTTGCAGCTGTCTCCTCTGGTGGTAAAGTGTGGCAGGTCCAACATCGACACCCCTTCTCCCAGCTGTCTCCTTTGGAGTTTTAACTTGTTTCAGTACCAACAACAACACCTCGTCTCCCAGCTTTCTCCTCTGGTGGTAAGGTGTGGCAGCACCAACAACAACACCTCTTCTCCCTGCTGTCTCCTCTGGAGTTTAACTTGTGACAGCACCAACAACAACACCTCTTCTCCCAGCTGTCTCCTCTGGAGTTTAACTTGTGGCAGCACCAACAACAACACCTCTTCTCCCAGCTGTCTCCTCTGGTGGTAAAGTGTGGCAGCACCAAAAACAACACCTCTTCTCCCAGCTGTCACCTCTGGAATTTAACTTGTGGCAGCACCAACAACAACACCTCTTCCCCAAGCTGTCTTCTCTGGAGGTAAAGTGTGCCAGGACCAACAAAATCACCTCTTCTCCCAGCTGTCTCATCTGGAGATTTAACTTGTTTCAGCACCAACAACAACACATTTTCTCCCAGCTGTCTCCTCTGGAGGAAAAGTGTGGCAGCACCAACAACACCTCTTCAGCCTGCTGTCTCCTCTGGAGTTTAACTTGTGGCAGCACCAACAACAACACCTCTTCTCCCAGCTGTCTCCTCTGGAGGTAAAGTGTGGCAGCACCAACAACAACGCCTCTTCACCCAGCTGTGTCCTCTAAAGTTTAACTTGTGGCAGCACCAACATCTACACCTCTTCCCCCAGCTGTCTCCTCTGGAGGTAAAGTGTGGCAACACCTACATCAACACCTCTTCTCCCAGCTGTATCCTCTGGAGGTAAAGTGTGGCAGCACCAACAACAACACCTCTCCTCCCAGCTGTCTCCTCTGGTGGTAAAGCGTGGCAGGACCAACAACAACACCTCTTCTCCCAGCTGTCTCCTCTGGAGTTTAACTTGTGGCAGCACCCACAACAACACCTCTTCTTCCAGCTGTCTCCTCTGGTGGTAAAGTGTGGCAGGTCCAACAACAACACCCCTTCTCCCAGCTGTCTCCTCTGGAGTTTAGCTTGTGGCAGCACCAACAACAACACCTCTTCTTCCAGCTGTCTCCTCTGGAGGTAAAGTGTGGCAGGACCAACAACATCTCCTCTGCTCCCAGCTGTCTCCTCTGGAGTTTAACTTGTGGCAGCACCAACAACAACACCTCTTCTCCCAGCTGTCTTCTCTGGAGGTAAAAAGTGGCAACAGCAACAACAACAAAACAACACCTCTTCTCCTTGCTGTCTTCTCTGGAGTTTAACTTGTGGCAGCACCAACAAAACGCTTCTTCTCCCAGCTGTCTCCTTTGGAGTTTAACTTATGGCAGCACAAACAACAAAACCTCTTCTTCCGGCTGTCTCCTCTGGTGGTAAAGTGTGGAAACACCAACAACAACACCCCTTCACCCAGCTCTCTCCTCTGGAGTTTAGCTTGTGGCAGCGCCAACAACAACACCTCTTCAGCCTGCTGTCTCCTCTGCAGTTTAAATTGTAGTGGCACCAACAACAACACTTCCTCTTGCAGCTGTCTCCTCTGGTGGTAAAGTGTGGCAGGTCCAACAACGACACCCGTTCTCCCAGCTGTCTCCTCTGGAGTTTTAACTTGTTTCAGCACCAAAAACAACAACTCTTCCCCAAACTGTTTTCTCAGGTGGTAAAGTGTGGCAGGACCAACAACATCACCTCTTCTCCCAGCTGTCTCCTTTGGAGTTTTAACTTGTTTCAGCACCAACAATAACACCTCGTCTCCCAGCTTTCTCCTCTGGTGGTAAGGTGTGGCAGCACCAACAACAACACAACTTCTCCCTGCTGTCTCCTCTGGAGTTTAACTTGTGGCTGCACCAACAACAACACCTCTTCTCCCAGCTGTCTCCTCTGGAGTTTAACTTGTGGCAGCACCAACAACAACACCTCTTCCCCAAGCTGTCTTCTCTGGTGGTAAAGTGTGGCAGGACCAACAACATCACCTCTTCTCCCAGCTGTCTCCTCTGGAGTTTAACTTGTGGCAGCACCAACAACAACACCTCTTCTCCCAGCTTTCTCCTCTGGAGTTTAACCTGTGGCAGCACCAACAACAATACCTTTTCTCCCAGCTGTCGCCTCTGTTGGTAAAGTGTGGCAGCACCAACAACAACACCTCTTCTCCCAGCTGTCTCCTCTGGAGTTTAACTTGTGGCAGCACAAACAACAACACCTCTTCCACAAGCTGTCTTCTGTGGTTGTAAAGTGTGGCAGGACCAACAACATCACCTCTTCTCCCAGCTGTCTCCTCTGGAGTTTTAACTTGTTTCAGCACCAACAACAACACCATTTCTACCAGCTGTCTCCTCTGGAGGAAAAGTATGGCAGCACCAACAACAACACCTCTTCAGCCTGCTGTCTCCTCTGCAGTTTAAATTGTGGCAGCACCAACAACAACACCTCCTCTTGCAGCTGTCTCCTCTGGTGGTAAAGTGTGGCAACACCAACAACAACACCCCTTCTCCCAGCTGTCTCCTCTGGAGTTTAGCTTGTGGCAGCGCCAACAACAACACCTCATCAGCCTGCTGTCTCCTCTGCAGTTTAAATTGAAGCAGCACCAACAACACCTCCTCTTGCAGCTGTCTCCTCTGGTGGTAAAGTGTGGCAGGTCCAACATCGACACCCCTTCTCCCAGCTGTCTCCTTTGGAGTTTTAACTTGTTTCAGTACCAACAACAACACCTCGTCTTCCAGCTTTCACCTCTGGTGGTAAGGTGTGGCAGCACCAACAACAACACCTCTTCTCCCTGCTGTCTCCTCTGGAGTTTAACTTGTGGCAGCACCAACAACAACACCTCTTCTCCCAGCTGTCTCCTCTGGAGTTTAACTTGTGGCAGCACCAACAACAACACGTCTTCTTCCAGCTGTCTCCTCTGGTGGTAAAGTGTGGCAGGTCCAACAACAACACCCCTTCTCCCAGCTGTCTCCTCTGGAGTTTAGCTTGTGGCAGCACCAACAACAACACCTCTTCTTCCAGCTGTCTCCTCTGGAGGTAATGTGTGGCAGGACCAACAACATCACCTCTGCTCCCAGCAGTCTCCTCTGGAGTTTAACTTGTGGCAGCACCAACAACAACACCTCTTCTCCCAGCTGTCTTCTCTGGAGGTAAAGAGTGGCAACAGCAACAACAACACAACAACACCTCTTCTCCTTGCTGTCTTCTCTGGAGTTTAACTTGTGGCAGCACCAACATAACGCTTCTTCTCCTAGCTGTCTCCTTTGGAGTTTAACTTGTGGCAACACAAACAACAAAACCTCTTCTTCCGGCTGTCTCCTCTGGTGGTAAAGTGTGGCAACACCAACAACAACACCCCTTCTCCCAGCTGTCTCATCTGGAGTTTAGCTTGTGGCAGCGCCAACAACAACACCTCTTCAGCCTGCTGTCTCCTCTGGAGTTTATCTTGTGGCAGCACCAACAACAACACCTCTTCTCCCAGCTGTCTCCTCTGGTGGTAAAGTGTGGCAGCACCAACAACAACACCTCTTCTCCCAGCTGTCTCCTCTGGAGTTTAACTTGTAGCAGCACCATCAACAACACCTCTTCCCCAAGCTGTCTTCTCTGGAGGTAAAATGTGCCAGGACGAACAAAATCACCTCTTCTCCCAGCTGTCTCCTCTGGAGTTTTAACTTGTTTCAGCACCAACAACAACACCTCTTCTCCCAGCTGTCTCCTCTGGAGTTTAACTTGTGGCAGCACCAACAACAACACCTTTTCTCCCAGCTGTCTCCTCCGTTGGTAAAGTGTGGCAGCACCAACAACAACACCTCTTCTCCCAGCTGTCTCCTCTGGAGTTTAGCTTGTGGCAGCACCAACAACAACACCTCTTCTTCCAGCTATCTCCTCTGGAGGTAAAGTGTGGCAGGACCAACAACATCACCTCTTCTCCCAGGTGTTTCCTTTCGTGGTAAACTGTGGCAGCACCAACAACAGCTCTTCAGCCTGCTGTCTCCTCAGCAGTTTAACTTGTGGCAGCACCAACAACAACACCTCTTCTTCCAGCTGTCTCCTCTGGTGGTAAAGTGTGGCAGTACCAACAACAACACATCTTCTCCCAGCTGTCTCCTCTGGAGTTTAACTTTTGGCAGCACCAACAACAAAACCTCTTCTCCCAGCTGTCTCCTCTGGAAGTAAAGTGTGGCAGCACCAACAACAACGCCTCTTCACCCAGCTGTGTCCTCAAAAGTTTAACTTGTGGCAGCACCAACATCAACACCTCTACCCCCAGCTGTCTCCTCTGGAGGTAAAGTGTGGCAACACCTACAACAACACCTCTTCTCCCAGCTGTCTCCTCTGGAGGTAAAGTGTGGCAGCACCAACAACAACACCTCTCCTCCCAGCTGTCTCCTCTGGTGGTAAAGCGTGGCAGGACCAACAACAACACCTCTTCTCCCAGCTGTCTCCTCTGGAGTTTAACTTGTGGCAGCACCAACAACAACACCTCTTCTTCCAGCTGTATCCTCTGGTGGTAAAGTGTGGCAGGTCCAATAACAACACCCCTTCTCCCAGCTGTCTCCTCTGGAGTTTAGCTTGTGGCAGCACCAACAACAACACCTCTTCTTCCAGCTGTCTCCTCTGGTGGTAAAGTGTGGCAGGTCCAAAAACAACACCCCTTCTCCCAGCTGTCTCCTCTGGAGTTTAGCTTGTGGCAGCACCAACAACAACACCTCTTCTTCCAGCTGTCTCCTCTGGAGGTAAAGTGTGGCAGGACCAACAACATCACCTCTGCTTCCAGCTGTCTCCTCTGGAGTTTAACTTGTGGCAGCAACAACAACAAAACCTCTTCTCCCAGCTGTCTTCTCTGGAGGTAAAGAGTGGCAACAGCAACAACAACACAACAACACCTCTTCTCCCTGCTGTCTCCTCTGGAGTTTAACATGTGGCAGCACCAACAAAACGCTTCGTCTCCCAGCTGTCTCCTTTGGAGTTTAACTTGTGGCAGCACAAACAACAAAACCTCTTCTTCCGGCTGTCTCCTCTGGTGGTAAAGTGTGGCAACACCAACAACAACACCCCTTCTCCCAGCTGTCTTCTCTGGAGTTTAGCTTGTGGCAGCGCCAACAACAACACCTCTTCAGCCTGCTGTCTCCTCTGCAGTTTAAATTGTAGCAGCACCAACAACAACACCTCCTCTTGCAGCTGTCTCCTCTGGTGGTAAAGTGTGGCAGGTCCAACAACGACACCCCTTCTCCCAGCTGTCCCCTCTGGAGTTTTAATTTGTTTCAGCACCAAAAACAACAACTCTTCCCCAAGCTGTTTTCTCAGGTGGTAAAGTGTGGCAGGACCCACAACATCACCTCTTCTCCCAGCTGTCTCCTTTGGAGTATTAACTTGTTTCAGCACCTACAACAACACCTCGTCTCCCAGCTTTCTCCTCTGGTGGTTAGGTGTGGCAGCACCAACAACAACACCTCTTCTCCCTGCTGTCTCCTCTGGAGTTTAACTTGTGGCAGCACCAACAACAACACCTCTTCTCCCAGCTGTCTCCTCTGGAGTTTAACTTGTGGCAGCACCAACCACAACACCTCTTCTCCCAGCTGTCTCCTCTGGTGGTAAAGTGTGGCAGCACCAACAACAACACCTCTTCTCCCAGCTGTCTCCTCTGGAGTTTAACTTGTGGCAGCACCAACAACAACACCTCTTCCCCAAGCTGTCTTCTCTGGAGGTAAAGTGTGCCAGGACCAACAAAATCACCTCTTCTCCCAGCTGTCTCCTCTGGAGTTTTAACTTGTTTCAGCACCAACAACAACAACTCTTCTCCCAGCTGTCTCCTCTGGAGGAAAAGTGTGGCAGCACCAACAACACCACTTCAGCCTGCTGTCTCCTTAGCAGTTTAACTTGTGGCAGCACCAACTACGACACCTCTTCTTCCAGCAGTCTCCTCTGGTGGTAAAGTGTGGCAGTACCAACAACAACACATCTTCTCCCAGCTGTCTCCCCTGGAGTTTAACTTTTGGCAGCACCAACAACAAAACCTCTTCTCACAATTGTCTCCTCTGGAGGTAAAGTATGGCAGCACCAACAACAACGCCTCTTCACCCAGCTGTGTCCTCTAAAATTTAACTTGTGGCAGCACCAACATCAACACCTCTTCCCCCAGCTGTCTCCTCTGGAGGTAAAGTGTCGCAACACCTACAACAACACCTCTTCTCGCAGCCGTCTCCTCTGGAGGTAAAGTGTGGCAGCACCAACAACAAAACCTCTCCTCCCAGCTGTCTCCTCTGGTGGTAAAGCGTGGCAGGACCAACAACAACACCTCTTCTCCCAGCTGTCTCCTCTGGAGTTTAACTTGTGGCAGCACCAACAACAACTCCTCTTCTTCCAGCTGTCTCCTCTGGAGGTAAAGTGTCGCAACACCTACAACAACACCTCTTCTCCCAGCTGTCTCCTCTGGAGGTAAAGTGTGGCAGCACCAACAACAACACCTCTTCTCCCAGCTGTCTTCTCTGGAGGTAAAGAGTGGCAACAGCAACAACAACACAACAACACCTCTTCTCCCTGCTGTCTCCTCTGAAGTTTAACTTGTGGCAGCACCAACAAAACGCTTCTTCTCCCAGCTGTCTCCTTTGGAGTTTAACTTGTGGCAGCACAAACAACAAAACCTCTTCTTCCGGCTGTCTCCTCTGGTGGTAAAGTGTGGCAACACCAACAACAATACCTCTTCTCCCAGCTGTCTCCTCTGGTTGTATAGTGTGGCAGCACCAACACCAACACCTCTTCTCCCTCCTGTCTCCTCTGGAGTTTAACTTGTGGCAGCATCAACAACAACACCTCTTCTTCCGTCTCTCTCCTCTGGTGGTAAAGTGTGGCAGCACCAACAACAAAACCTATTCTCCCAGCTGTCTCCTCTGGAGTTTAACTTGTGGCAGCACCAACAACAACAACTCTTCTTCCAGCTGTCTCCTCTGGTGGTAAAGTGTGGCAGCACCAACAACCTGTTCTCCCAGCAGTCTCCTCTGGTGGTAAAGTGTGGCAGCACCAACAACAACACCTCTTCTTCCAGCTGTCTCCTCTGGTGGTAAAGTGTGGCAGGTCCAACAACAACACCCCTTCTCCCAGCTGTCTCCTCTGGAGTTTAGCTTGTGGCAGCACCAACAACAACACCTCTTCTTCCAGCTGTCTCCTCTGGAGGTAAAGTGTGGCAGGATCAACAACATCACCTCTGCTCCCAGCTGTCTCCTTTGGAGTTTAACTTGTGGCAGCACCAACAACAACACCTCTTCTCCCAGCTGTCTCCTCTGGAGGTAATGTGTGGCAACAGCAACAACAACACAACAACACCTCTTCTCCCTGCTGTCTCCTCTGGAGTTTAACTTGTGGCAGCACCAACAAAACGCTTCTTCTCCCAGTTGTCTCCTTTGGAGTTTAACTTGTGGCAGCACAAACAACAAAACCTCTTCTTCCGGCTGTCTCCTCTGGTGGTAAAGTGTGGCAACACCAACAACAACACCCCTTCTCCCAGCTGTCTCGTCTGGAGTTTAGCTCTTGGCAGCGCCAACAACAACACCTCTTCAGCCTGCTGTCACCTCTGCAGTTTAAATTGTAGCAGCACCAACAACAACACCTCCTCTTGCAGCTGTCTCCTCTGGTGGTAAAGTGTGGCAGGTCCAACAACGACACCCCTTCTCCCAGCTGTCTCCTCTGGAGTTTTAACTTGTTTCAGCACCAAAAACAACAACTCTTCCCCAAGCTGTTTTCTCAGGTGGTAAAGTGTGGCAGGACCAACAACATCACCTCTTCTCCCAGCTGTCTCCTTTGGAGTTTTAACTTGTTTCAGCACCAACAACAACACCTCGTCTCCCAGCTTTCTCCTCTGGTGGTAAGGTGTGGCAGCACCAACAACAACACCTCTTCTCCCTGCTGTCTCCTCTGGAGTTTAACTTGTGGCAGCACCAACAACAACACCTCTTCTCCCAGCTGTCTCCTCTGGAGTTTAACTTGTGGCAGCACCAACAACAACACCTCTTCTCCCAGCTGTCTCCTCTGGTGGTAAAGTGTGGCAGCACCAACAACAACACCTCTTCTCCCAGCTGTCTCCTCTGGAGTTTAACTTGTGGCAGCACCAACAACAACACCTCTTCCCCAAGCTGTCTCCTCTGGAGGTAAAGTGTGGCAACACCTACAACAACACCTCTTCTCCCAGCTGTCTCCTCTGGAGGTAAAGTGTGGCAGCACCAACAACAACACCTCTCCTCCCAGCTGTCTCCTCTGGTGGTAAAGCGTGGCAGGACCAACAACAACACTTCTTCTCCCAGCTGTCTCCTCTGGAGTTTAACTTGTGGCAGCACCAACAACAACACCTCCTCTTCCAGCTGTATCCTCTGGTGGTAAAGTGTGGCAGGTCCAATAACAACACCCCTTCTCCCAGCTGTCTCCTCTGGAGTTTAGCTTGTGGCAGCACCAACAACAACACCTCTTCTTCCAGCTGTCTCCTCTGGTGGTAAAGTGTGGCAGGTCCAAAAACAACACCCCTTCTCCCAGCTGTCTCCTCTGGAGTTTAGCTTGTGGCAGCACCAACAACAACACCTCTTCTTCCAGCTGTCTCCTCTGGAGGTAAAGTGTGGCAGGACCAACAACATCACCTCTGCTTCCAGCTGTCTCCTCTGGAGTTTAACTTGTGGCAGCAACAACAACAACACCTCTTCTCCCAGCTGTCTTCTCTGGAGGTAAAGAGTGGCAACAGCAACAACAACACAACAACACCTCTTCTCCCTGCTGTCTCCTCTGGAGTTTAACATGTGGCAGCACCAACAAAACGCTTCGTCTCCCAGCTGTCTCCTTTGGAGTTTAACTTGTGGCAGCACAAACAACAAAACCTCTTCTTCCGGCTGTCTCCTCTGGTGGTAAAGTGTGGCAACACCAACAACAACACCCCTTCTTCCAGCTGTCTCCTCTGGAGTTTAGCTTGTGGCAGCGCCAACAACAACACCTCTTCCCCAAGCTGTCTCCTCTGGAGGTAAAGTGTGGCAACACCTACAAAAACACCTCTTCTCCCAGCTGTCTCCTCTGGAGGTAAAGTGTGGCAGCACCAACAACAACACCTCTCCTCACAGCTGTCTCCTCTGGTGGTAAAGCGTGGCAGGACCAACAACAACACTTCTTCTCCCAGCTGTCTCCTCTGGAGTTTAACTTGTGGCAGCACCAACAACAACACCTCTTCTTCCAGCTGTATCCTCTGGTGGTAAAGTGTGGCAGGTCCAATAACAACACCCCTTCTCCCAGCTGTCTCCTCTGGAGTTTAGCTTGTGGCAGCACCAACAACAACACCTCTTCTTCCAGCTGTCTCCTCTGGTGGTAAAGTGTGGCAGGTCCAAAAACAACACCCCTTCTCCCAGCTGTCTCCTCTGGAGTTTAGCTTGTGGCAGCACCAACAACAACACCTCTTCTCCCAGCTGTCTTCTCTGGAGGTAAGAAGTGGCAACAGCAACAACAACAAAACAACACCTCTTCTCCTTGCTGTCTTCTCTGGAGTTTAACTTGTGGCAGCACCAACAAAACGCTTGTTCTCCCAGTTGTCTCCTTTGGAGTTTAACTTGTGGCAGCACAAACAACAAAACCTCTTCTTCCGGCTGTCTCCTCTGGTGGTAAAGTGTGGCAACACCAACAACAACACCCCTTCTCCCAGCTGTCTCGTCTGGAGTTTAGCTTGTGGCAGCGCCAACAACAACACCTCTTCAGCCTGCTGTCACCTCTGCAGTTTAAATTGTAGCAGCACCAACAACAACACCTCCTCTTGCAGCTGTCTCCTCTGGTGGTAAAGTGTGGCAGGTCCAACAACGACACCCCTTCTCCCAGCTGTCTCCTCTGGAGTTTTAACTTGTTTCAGCACCAAAAACAACAACTCTTCCCCAAGCTGTTTTCTCAGGTGGTAAAGTGTGGCAGGACCAACAACATCACCTCTTCTCCCAGCTGTCTCCTTTGGAGTTTTAACTTGTTTCAGCACCAACAACAACACCTCGTCTCCCAGCTTTCTCCTCTGGTGGTAAGGTGTGGCAGCACCAACAACAACACCTCTTCTCCCTGCTGTCTCCTCTGGAGTTTAACTTGTGGCAGCACCAACAACAACACCTCTTCTCCCAGCTGTCTCCTCTGGAGTTTAACTTGTGGCAGCACCAACAACAACACCTCTTCTCCCAGCTGTCTCCTCTGGTGGTAAAGTGTGGCAGCACCAACAACAACACCTCTTCTCCCAGCTGTCTCCTCTGGAGTTTAACTTGTGGCAGCACCAACAACAACACCTCTTCCCCAAGCTGTCTCCTCTGGAGGTAAAGTGTGGCAACACCTACAACAACACCTCTTCTCCCAGCTGTCTCCTCTGGAGGTAAAGTGTGGCAGCACCAACAACAACACCTCTCCTCCCAGCTGTCTCCTCTGGTGGTAAAGCGTGGCAGGACCAACAACAACACTTCTTCTCCCAGCTGTCTCCTCTGGAGTTTAACTTGTGGCAGCACCAACAACAACACCTCTTCTTCCAGCTGTATCCTCTGGTGGTAAAGTGTGGCAGGTCCAATAACAACACCCCTTCTCCCAGCTGTCTCCTCTGGAGTTTAGCTTGTGGCAGCACCAACAACAACACCTCTTCTTCCAGCTGTCTCCTCTGGTGGTAAAGTGTGGCAGGTCCAAAGACAACACCCCTTCTCCCAGCTGTCTCCTCTGGAGTTTAGCTTGTGGCAGCACCAACAACAACACCTCTTCTTCCAGCTGTCTCCTCTGGAGGTAAAGTGTGGCAGGACCAACAACATCACCTCTGCTTCCAGCTGTCTCCTCTGGAGTTTAACTTGTGGCAGCAACAACAACAACACCTCTTCTCCCAGCTGTCTTCTCTGGAGGTAAAGAGTGGCAACAGCAACAACAACACAACAACACCTCTTCTCCCTGCTGTCTCCTCTGGAGTTTAACATGTGGCAGCACCAACAAAACGCTTCGTCTCCCAGCTGTCTCCTTTGGAGTTTAACTTGTGGCAGCACAAACAACAAAACCTCTTCTTCCGGCTGTCTCCTCTGGTGGTAAAGTGTGGCAACACCAACAACAACACCACTTCTTCCAGCTGTCTCCTCTGGAGTTTAGCTTGTGGCAGCGCCAACAACAACACCTCTTCAGCCTGCTGTCTCCTCTGCAGTTTAAATTGTAGCAGCACCAACAACAAAACCTCCTCTTGCAGCTGTCTCCTCTGGTGGTATAGTGTGGCAGCACCAACAACAACACCTCTTCTCCCTGCTGTCTCCTCTGGAGTTTAACTTGTGGCAGCACCAACAAAACGCTTCTTCTCCCAGCTGTCTCCTTTGGAGTTTAACTTGTGGCAGCACAAACAACAAAACCTCTTCTTCCGGCTGTCTCCTCTGGTGGTAAAGTGTGGCAACACCAACAACAACACCCCTTCTCCCAGCTGTCTCCTCTGGAGTTTAGCTTGTGGCAGCACCAACAACAAAACCTCTTCTCCCAGCTGTCTCCTTTGGAGTTTAACTTGTGGCAGCACAAACAACAAAACCTCTTCTTCCGGCTGTCTCCTCTAGTGGTAAAGTGTGGCAACACCAACAACAATACCTCTTCTCCCAGCTGTCTCCTCTGGTTGTATAGTGTGGCAGCACCAACACCAACACCTCTTCTCCCTCCTGTCTCCTCTGGAGTTTAACTTGTGGCAGCATCAACAACAACACCTCTTCTTCCGTCTCTCTCCTCTGGTGGTAAAGTGTGGCAGCACCAACAACAAAACCTATTCTCCCAGCTGTCTCCTCTGGAGTTTAACTTGTGGCAGCACCAACAACAACATCTCTTCTTCCAGCTGTCTCCTCTGGTGGTAAAGTGTGGCAGCACCAACAACCTCTTCTCCCAGCAGTCTCCTCTGGTGGTAAAGTGTGGCAGCACCAACAACAACACCTCTTCTTCCAGCTGTCTCCTCTGGTGGTAAAGTGTGGCAGGTCCAACAACAACACCCCTTCTCCCAGCTGTCTCCTCTGGAGTTTAGCTTGTGGCAGCACCAACAACAACACCTCTTCTTCCAGCTGTCTCCTCTGGAGGTAAAGTGTGGCAGGACCAACAACATCACCTCTGCTCCCAGCTGTCTCCTTTGGAGTTTAACTTGTGGCAGCACCAACAACAACACCTCTTCTCCCAGCTGTCTCCTCTGGAGGTAATGTGTGGCAACAGCAACAACAACACAACAACACCTCTTCTCCCTGCTGTCTCCTCTGGAGTTTAACTTGTGGCAGCACCAACAAAACGCTTCTTCTCCCAGCTGTCTCCTTTGGAGTTTAACTTGTGGCAGCACAAACAACAAAACCTCTTCTTCCGGCTGTCTCCTCTGGTGGTAAAGTGTGGCAACACCAACAACAACACCCCTTCTCCCAGCTGTCTCGTCTGGAGTTTAGCTTGTGGCAGCGCCAACAACAACACCTCTTCAGCCTGCTGTCACCTCTGCAGTTTAAATTGTAGCTGCACCAACAACAACACCTCCTCTTGCAGCTGTCTCCTCTGGTGGTAAAGTGTGGCAGGTCCAACAACGACACCCCTTCTCCCAGCTGTCTCCTCTGGAGTTTTAACTTGTTTCAGCACCAAAAACAACAACTCTTCCCCAAGCTGTTTTCTCAGGTGGTAAAATGTGGCAGGACCAACAACATCACCTCTTCTCCCAGCTGTCTCCTTTGGAGTTTTAACTTGTTTCAGCACCAACAACAACACCTCGTCTCCCAGCTTTCTCCTCTGGTGGTAAGGTGTGGCAGCACCAACAACAAAACCTCTTCTCCCTGCTGTCTCCTCTGGAGTTTAACTTGTGGCAGCACCAACAACAACACCTCTTCTCCCAGCTGTCTCCTCTGGTGGTAAAGTGTGGCAGCACCAACAACAACACCTCTTTTCCCAGCTGTCTCCTCTGGAGTTTAACTTGTGGCAGCACCAACAACAACACCTCTTCCCCAAGCTGTCTCCTCTGGAGGTAAAGTGTGGCAACACCTACAACAACACCTCTTCTCCCAGCTGTCTCCTCTGGAGGTAAAGTGTGGCAGCACCAACAACAACACCTCTCCTCCCAGCTGTCTCCTCTGGTGGTAAAGCGTGGCAGGACCAACAACAACACCTCTTCTCCCAGCTGTCTCCTCTGGAGTTTAACTTGTGGCAGCACCAACAACAACACCTCTTCTTCCAGCTGTATCCTCTGGTGGTAAAGTGTGGCAGGTCCAATAACAACACCCCTTCTCCCAGCTGTCTCCTCTGGAGTTTAGCTTGTGGCAGCACCAACAACAACACCTCTTCTTCCAGCTGTCTCCTCTGGTGGTAAAGTGTGGCAGGTCCAAAAACAACACCCCTTCTCCCAGCTGTCTCCTCTGGAGTTTAGCTTGTGGCAGCACCAACAACAACACCTCTTCTTCCAGCTGTCTCCTCTGGAGGTAAAGTGTGGCAGGACCAACAACATCACCTCTGCTTCCAGCTGTCTCCTCTGGAGTTTAACTTGTGGCAGCAACAACAACAACACCTCTTCTCCCAGCTGTCTTCTCTGGAGGTAAAGAGTGGCAACAGCAACAACAACACAACAACACCTCTTCTCCCTGCTGTCTCCTCTGGAGTTTAACATGTGGCAACACCAATAAAACGCTTCGTCTCCCAGCTGTCTCCTTTGGAGTTTAACTTGTGGCAGCACAAACAACAAAACCTCTTCTTCCGGCTGTCTCCTCTGGTGGTAAAGTGTGGCAACACCAACAACAACACCCCTTCTCCCAGCTGTCTCCTCTGGAGTTTAGCTTGTGGCAGCGCCAACAACAACACCTCTTCAGCCTGCTGTCTCCTCTGCAGTTTAAATTGTAGCAGCACCAACAACAAAACCTGCTCTTGCAGCTGTCTCCTCTGGTGGTATAGTGTGGCAGCACCAACAACAACACCTCTTCTCCCTGCTGTCTCCTCTGGAGTTTAACTTGTGGCAGCACCAACAAAACGCTTCTTCTCCCAGCTGTCTCCTTTGGAGTTTAACTTGTGGCAGCACAAACAACAAAACCTCTTCTTCCGGCTGTCTCCTCTGGTGGTAAAGTGTGGCAACACCAACAACAATACCTCTTCTCCCAGCTGTCTCCTCTGGTTGTATAGTGTGGCAGCACCAACAACAACACCTCTCCTCCCAGCTGTCTCCTCTGGTGGTAAAGCGTGGCAGGACCAACAACAACACCTCTTCTCCCAGCTGTCTCCTCTGGAGTTTAACTTGTGGCAGCACCAACAACAACACCTCTTCTTCCAGCTGTATCCTCTGGTGGTAAAGTGTGGCAGGTCCAATAACAACACCCCTTCTCCCAGCTGTCTCCTCTGGAGTTTAGCTTGTGGCAGCACCAACAACAACACCTCTTCTTCCAGCTGTCTCCTCTGGTGGTAAAGTGTGGCAGGTCCAAAAACAACAACCCTTCTCCCAGCTGTCTCCTCTGGAGTTTAGCTTGTGGCAGCACCAACAACAACACCTCTTCTTCCAGCTGTCTCCTCTGGAGGTAAAGTGTGGCAGGACCAACAACATCACCTCTGCTTCCAGCTGTCTCCTCTGGAGTTTAACTTGTGGCAGCAACAACAACAACAACTCTTCTCCCAGCTGTCTTCTCTGGAGGTAAAGAGTGGCAACAGCAACAACAACACAACAACACCTCTTCTCCCTGCTGTCTCCTCTGGAGTTTAACTTGTGGCAGCACCAACAAAACGCTTCTTCTCCCGGCTGTCTCCTTTGGAGTTTAACTTGTGGCAGCACAAACAACAAAACCTCTTCTTCCGGCTGTCTCCTCTGGTGGTAAAGTGTGGCAACACCAACAACAATACCTCTTCTCCCAGCTGTCTCCTCTGGTTGTATAGTGTGGCAGCACCAACACCAACACCTCTTCTCCCTCCTGTCTCCTCTGGAGTTTAACTTGTGGCAGCATCAACAACAACACCTCTTCTTCCGTCTCTCTCCTCTGGTGGTAAAGTGTGGCAGCACCAACAACAAAACCTCTTCTCCCAGCTGTCTCCTCTGGTTGTATAGTGTGGCAGCACCTACAACAACACCTCTTCTCCCTGCTGTCTCCTCTGGAGTTTAACTTGTGGCAGCACCAACAAAACGCTTCTTCTCCCAGCTGTCTCCTTTGGAGTTTAACTTGTGGCAGCACCAACAACAACACCTCTTCTTCCAGCTGTCTCCTCTGGTGGTAAAGTGTGGCAGGTCCAAAAACAACACCCCTTCTCCCAGCTGTCTCCTCTGGAGTTTAGCTTGTGGCAGCACCAACAAGAACACCTCTTCTTCCAGCTGTCTCCTCTGGAGGTAAAGTGTGGCAGGACCAACAACATCACCTCTGCTTCCAGCTGTCTCCTCTGGAGTTTAACTTGTGGCAGCAACAACAACAACACCTCTTCTCCCAGCTGTCTTCTCTGGAGGTAAAGAGTGGCAACAGCAACAACAACACAACAACACCTCTTCTCCCTGCTGTCTCCTCTGGAGTTTAACATGTGGCAGCACCAACAAAATGCTTCGTCTCCCAGCTGTCTCCTTTGGAGTTTAACTTGTGGCAGCACAAACAACAAAACCTCTTCTTCCGGCTGTCTCCTCTGGTGGTAAAGTGTGGCAACACCAACAACAACACCCCTTCTCCCAGCTGTCTCCTCTGGAGTTTAGCTTGTGGCAGTGCCAACAACAACACCTCTTCAGCCTGCTGTCTCCTCTGCAGTTTAAATTGTAACAGCACCAACAACAAAACCTCCTCTTGCAGCTGTCTCCTCTGGTGGTAAAGTGTGGCAGGTCCAACAACGACACCCCTTCTCCCAGCTGTCTCCTCTGGAGTTTTAACTTGTTTCAGCACCAACAACAACACCTCTTCCCCAAGCTGTCTCCTCTGGAGGTAAAGTGTGGCAACACCTACAACAACACCTCTTCTCCCAGCTGTCTCCTCTGGAGGTAAAGTGTGGCAGCACCAACAACAACACCACTCCTCCCAGCTGTCTCCTCTGGTGGTAAAGCGTGGCAGGACCAACAACAACACCTCTTCTCCCAGCTGTCTCCTCTGGAGTTTAACTTGTGGCAGCACCAACAACAACACCTCTTCTTCCAGCTGTATCCTCTGGTGGTAAAGTGTGGCAGGTCCAATAACAACACCCCTTCTCCCAGCTGTCTCCTCTGGAGTTT
Organism: Locusta migratoria; assembly: GCA_026315105.1. Taxonomy (NCBI): domain Eukaryota; kingdom Metazoa; phylum Arthropoda; class Insecta; order Orthoptera; family Acrididae; genus Locusta; species Locusta migratoria. The sequence continues at coordinate 15,849,135 of CM048753.1, read as the reverse complement.
AGCTTGTGGCAGCACCAACAACAACACCTCTTCTTCCAGCTGTCTCCTCTGGTGGTAAAGTGTGGCAGGTCCAAAAACAATACCCCTTCTCCCAGCTGTCTCCTCTGGAGTTTAGCTTGTGGCAGCACCAACAACAACACCTCTTCTTCCAGCTGTCTCCTCTGGAGGTAAAGTGTGGCAGGACCAACAACATCACCTCTGCTTCCAGCTGTCTCCTCTGGAGTTTAACTTGTGGCAGCAACAACAACAACACCTCTTCTCCCAGCTGTCTTCTCTGGAGGTAAAGAGTGGCAACAGCAACAACAACACAACAACACCTCTTCTCCCTGCTGTCTCCTCTGGAGTTTAACATGTGGCAGCACCAACAAAACGCTTCGTCTCCCAGCTGTCTCCTTTGGAGTTTAACTTGTGGCAGCACAAACAACAAAACCTCTTCTTCCGGCTGTCTCCTCTGGTGGTAAAGTGTGGCAACACCAACAACAACACCCCTTCTCCCAGCTGTCTCCTCTGGAGTTTAGCTTGTGGCAGCGCCAACAACAACACCTCTTCAGCCTGCTGTCTCCTCTGCAGTTTAAATTGTAGCAGCACCAACAACAAAACCTGCTCTTGCAGCTGTCTCCTCTGGTGGTATAGTGTGGCAGCACCAACAACAACACCTCTTCTCCCTGCTGTCTCCTCTGGAGTTTAACTTGTGGCAGCACCAACAAAACGCTTCTTCTCCCAGCTGTCTCCTTTGGAGTTTAACTTGTGGCAGCACAAACAACAAAACCTCTTCTTCCGGCTGTCTCCTCTGGTGGTAAAGTGTGGCAACACCAACAACAATACCTCTTCTCCCAGCTGTCTCCTCTGGTTGTATAGTGTGGCAGCACCAACAACAACACCTCTCCTCCCAGCTGTCTCCTCTGGTGGTAAAGCGTGGCAGGACCAACAACAACACCTCTTCTCCCAGCTGTCTCCTCTGGAGTTTAACTTGTGGCAGCACCAACAACAACACCTCTTCTTCCAGCTGTATCCTCTGGTGGTAAAGTGTGGCAGGTCCAATAACAACACCCCTTCTCCCAGCTGTCTCCTCTGGAGTTTAGCTTGTGGCAGCACCAACAACAACAGCTCTTCTTCCAGCTGTCTCCTCTGGTGGTAAAGTGTGGCAGTTCCAAAAACAACACCCCTTCTCCCAGCTGTCTCCTCTGGAGTTTAGCTTGTGGCAGCACCAACAACAACACCTCTTCTTCCAGCTGTCTCCTCTGGAGGTAAAGTGTGGCAGGACCAACAACATCACCTCTGCTTCCAGCTGTCTCCTCTGGAGTTTAACTTGTGGCAGCAACAACAACAACACCTCTTCTCCCAGCTGTCTTCTCTGGAGGTAAAGAGTGGCAACAGCAACAACAACACAACAACACCTCTTCTCCCTGCTGTCTCCTCTGGAGTTTAACTTGTGGCAGCACCAACAAAACGCTTCTTCTCCCAGCTGTCTCCTTTGGAGTTTAACTTGTGGCAGCACAAACAACAAAACCTCTTCTTCCGGCTGTCTCCTCTGGTGATAAAGTGTGGCAACACCAACAACAATACCTCTTCTCCCAGCTGTCTCCTCTGGTTGTATAGTGTGGCAGCACCAACACCAACACCTCTTCTCCCTCCTGTCTCCTCTGGAGTTTAACTTGTGGCAGCATCAACAACAACACCTCTTCTTCCGTCTCTCTCCTCTGGTGGTAAAGTGTGGCAGCACCAACAACAAAACCTCTTCTCCCAGCTGTCTCCTCTGGTTGTATAGTGTGGCAGCACCTACAACAACACCTCTTCTCCCTGCTGTCTCCTCTGGAGTTTAACTTGTGGCAGCACCAACAAAACGCTTCTTCTCCCAGCTGTCTCCTTTGGAGTTTAACTTGTGGCAGCACCAACAACAACACCTCTTCTTCCAGCTGTCTCCTCTGGTGGTAAAGTGTGGCAGGTCCAAAAACAACACCCCTTCTCCCAGCTGTCTCCTCTGGAGTTTAGCTTGTGGCAGCACCAACAAGAACACCTCTTCTTCCAGCTGTCTCCTCTGGAGGTAAAGTGTGGCAGGACCAACAACATCACCTCTGCTTCCAGCTGTCTCCTCTGGAGTTTAACTTGTGGCAGCAACAACAACAACACCTCTTCTCCCAGCTGTCTTCTCTGGAGGTAAAGAGTGGCAACAGCAACAACAACACAACAACACCTCTTCTCCCTGCTGTCTCCTCTAGAGTTTAACATGTGGCAGCACCAACAAAATGCTTCGTCTCCCAGCTGTCTCCTTTGGAGTTTAACTTGTGGCAGCACAAACAACAAAACCTCTTCTTCCGGCTGTCTCCTCTGGTGGTAAAGTGTGGCAACACCAACTACAACACCCCTTCTCCCAGCTGTCTCCTCTGGAGTTTAGCTTGTGGCAGTGCCAACAACAACACCTCTTCAGCCTGCTGTCTCCTCTGCAGTTTAAATTGTAACAGCACCAACAACAAAACCTCCTCTTGCAGCTCTCTCCTCTGGTGGTAAAGTGTGGCAGGTCCAACAACGACACCCCTTCTCCCAGCTGTCTCCTCTGGAGTTTTAACTTGTTTCAGCACCAACAACAACACCTCTTCCCCAAGCTGTCTCCTCTGGAGGTAAAGTGTGGCAACACCTACAACAACACCTCTTCTCCCAGCTGTCTCCTCTGGAGGTAAAGTGTGGCAGCACCAACAACAACACCACTCCTCCCAGCTGTCTCCTCTGGTGGCAAAGCGTGGCAGGACCAACAACAACACCTCTTCTCCCAGCTGTCTCCTCTGGAGTTTAACTTGTGGCAGCACCAACAACAACACCTCTTCTTCCAGCTGTATCCTCTGGTGGTAAAGTGTGGCAGGTCCAATAACAACACCCCTTCTCCCAGCTGTCTCCTCTGGAGTTTAGCTTGTGGCAGCACCAACAACAACACCTCTTCTTCCAGCTGTCTCCTCTGGTGGTAAAGTGTGGCAGGTCCAAAAACAATACCCCTTCTCCCAGCTGTCTCCTCTGGAGTTTAGCTTGTGGCAGCACCAACAACAACACCTCTTCTTCCAGCTGTGTCCTCTGGAGGTAAAGTGTGGCAGGACCAACAACATCACCTCTGCTTCCAGCTGTCTCCTCTGGAGTTTAACTTGTGGCAGCAACAACAACAACACCTCTTCTCCCAGCTGTCTTCTCTGGAGGTAAAGAGTGGCAACAGCAACAACAACACAACAACACCTCTTCTCCCTGCTGTCTCCTCTGGAGTTTAACATGTGGCAGCACCAACAAAACGCTTCGTCTCCCAGCTGTCTCCTTTGGAGTTTAACTTGTGGCAGCACAAACAACAAAACCTCTTCTTCCGGCTGTCTCCTCTGGTGGTAAAGTGTGGCAACACCAACAACAACACCCCTTCTCCCAGCTGTCTCCTCTGGAGTTTAGCTTGTGGCAGCGCCAACAACAACACCTCTTCAGCCTGCTGTCTCCTCTGCAGTTTAAATTGTAGCAGCACCAACAACAAAACCTGCTCTTGCAGCTGTCTCCTCTGGTGGTATAGTGTGGCAGCACCAACAACAACACCTCTTCTCCCTGCTGTCTCCTCTGGAGTTTAACTTGTGGCAGCACCAACAAAACGCTTCTTCTCCCAGCTGTCTCCTTTGGAGTTTAACTTGTGGCAGCACAAACAACAAAACCTCTTCTTCCGGCTGTCTCCTCTGGTGGTAAAGTGTGGCAACACCAACAACAATACCTCTTCTCCCAGCTGTCTCCTCTGGTTGTATAGTGTGGCAGCACCAACAACAACACCTCTCCTCCCAGCTGTCTCCTCTGGTGGTAAAGCGTGGCAGGACCAACAACAACACCTCTTCTCCCAGCTGTCTCCTCTGGAGTTTAACTTGTGGCAGCACCAACAACAACACCTCTTCTTCCAGCTGTATCCTCTGGTGGTAAAGTGTGGCAGGTCCAATAACAACACCCCTTCTCCCAGCTGTCTCCTCTGGAGTTTAGCTTGTGGCAGCACCAACAACAACAGCTCTTCTTCCAGCTGTCTCCTCTGGTGGTAAAGTGTGGCAGTTCCAAAAACAACACCCCTTCTCCCAGCTGTCTCCTCTGGAGTTTAGCTTGTGGCAGCACCAACAACAACACCTCTTCTTCCAGCTGTCTCCTCTGGAGGTAAAGTGTGGCAGGACCAACAACATCACCTCTGCTTCCAGCTGTCTCCTCTGGAGTTTAACTTGTGGCAGCAACAACAACAACACCTCTTCTCCCAGCTGTCTTCTCTGGAGGTAAAGAGTGGCAACAGCAACAACAACACAACAACACCTCTTCTCCCTGCTGTCTCCTCTGGAGTTTAACTTGTGGCAGCACCAACAAAACGCTTCTTCTCCCAGCTGTCTCCTTTGGAGTTTAACTTGTGGCAGCACAAACAACAAAACCTCTTCTTCCGGCTGTCTCCTCTGGTGGTAAAGTGTGGCAACACCAACAACAATACCTCTTCTCCCAGCTGTCTCCTCTGGTTGTATAGTGTGGCAGCACCAACACCAACACCTCTTCTCCCTCCTGTCTCCTCTGGAGTTTAACTTGTGGCAGCATCAACAACAACACCTCTTCTTCCGTCTCTCTCCTCTGGTGGTAAAGTGTGGCAGCACCAACAACAAAACCTCTTCTCCCAGCTGTCTCCTCTGGTTGTATAGTGTGGCAGCACCTACAACAACACCTCTTCTCCCTGCTGTCTCCTCTGGAGTTTAACTTGTGGCAGCACCAACAAAACGCTTCTTCTCCCAGCTGTCTCCTTTGGAGTTTAACTTGTGGCAGCACCAACAACAACACCTCTTCTTCCAGCTGTCTCCTCTGGTATTAAAGTGTGGCAGGTCCAAAAACAACACCCCTTCTCCCAGCTGTCTCCTCTGGAGTTTAGCTTGTGGCAGCACCAACAAGAACACCTCTTCTTCCAGCTGTCTCCTCTGGAGGTAAAGTGTGGCAGGACCAACAACATCACCTCTGCTTCCAGCTGTCTCCTCTGGAGTTTAACTTGTGGCAGCAACAACAACAACACCTCTTCTCCCAGCTGTCTTCTCTGGAGGTAAAGAGTGGCAACAGCAACAACAATACAACAACACCTCTTCTCCCTGCTGTCTCCTCTGGAGTTTAACATGTGGCAGCACCAACACAATGCTTCGTCTCCCAGCTGTCTCCTTTGGAGTTTAACTTGTGGCAGCACAAACAACAAAACCTCTTCTTCCGGCTGTCTCCTCTGGTGGTAAAGTGTGGCAACACCAACAACAACAACCCTTCTCCCAGCTGTCTCCTCTGGAGTTTAGCTTGTGGCAGTGCCAACAACAACACCTCTTCAGCCTGCTGTCTCCTCTGCAGTTTAAATTGTAACAGCACCAACAACAAAACCTCCTCTTGCAGCTGTCTCCTCTGGTGGTAAAGTGTGGCAGGTCCAACAACGACACCCCTTCTCCCAGCTGTCTCCTCTGGAGTTTTAACTTGTTTCAGCACCAAAAACAACAACTCTTCCTCAAGCTGTTTTCTCAGGTGGTAAAGTGTGGCAGGACCAACAACATCACCTCTTCTCCCAGCTGTCTCCTTTGGAGTTTTAACTTGTTTCAGCACCAACAACAACACCTCGTCTTCCAGCTTTCTCTCTGGTGGTAAGGTGTGGCAGCACCAACAACAACACCTCTTCTCCCTGCTGTCTCCTCTGGAGTTTAACTTGTGGCAGCACCAACAACAACACCACTTCTCCCAGCTGTCTCCTCTGGAGTTTAACTTGTGGCAGCACCAACCACAACACCTCTTGTCCCAGCTGTCTCCTCTGGTGGTAAAGTGTGGCAGCACCAACAACAACACATCTTCTCCCAGCTGTCTCCTCTGGAGTTTAACTTGTGGCAGCACCAACAACAACACCTCTTCCCCAAGCTGTCTTCTCTGGAGGTAAAGTGTGCCAGGACCAACAAAATCACCTCTTCTCCCAGCTGTCTCCTCTGGAGTTTTAACTTGTTTCAGCACCAACAACAACAACTCTGCTCCCAGCTGTCTCCTCTGGAGGAAAAGTGTGGCAGCACCAACAACACCTCTTCAGCCTACTGTCTCCTCAGAAGTTTAACTTGTGGCAGCACCAACAACAACACCTCTTCTTCCAGCTGTCTCCTCTGGTGGTAAAGTGTGGCAGTACCAACAACAACACATCATCTCCCAGCTGTCTCCCCTGGAGTTTAACTTTTGGCAGCACCAACAACAAAACCTTTTCTCCCAATTGTCTCCTCTGGAGGTAAAGTGTGGCAGCACCAACAACAACGCCTCTTCACCCAGCTGTGTCCTCTAAAGTTTAACTTGTGGCAGCACCAACATCAACACCTCTTCCCCCAGCTGTTTCCTCTGGAGGTAAAGTGTCGCAACACCTACAACAACACCTCTTCTCCCAGCTGTCTCCTCTGGAGGTAAAGTGTGGCAGCACCAACAACAACACCTCTCCTCCCAGCTGTCTCCTCTGGTGGTAAAGCGTGGCAGGACCAACAACAACACTTCTTCTCCCAGCTGTCTCCTCTGGAGTTTAACTTGTGGCAGCACCAACAACAACACCTCTTCTTCCAGCTGTCTCCTCTGGTGGTAAAGTGTGGCATGTACAATAACAACACCCCTTCTCCCAGCTGTCTCCTCTGGAGTTTAGCTTGTGGCAGCACCAACAACAACACCTCTTCTTCCAGCTGTCTCCTCTGGTGGTAAAGTGTGGCAGGTCCAACAACAACACCCCTTCTCCCAGCTGTCTCCTCTGGAGTTTAGCTTGTGGCAACACCAACAACAACACCTCTTCTTCCAGCTGTCTCCTCTGGAGGTAAAGTGTTGCAGGACCAACAACATCACCTCTGCTCCCAGCTGTCTCCTCTGGAGTTTAACTTGTGGCAGCACATACAACAACACCTCTTCTCCCAGCTGTCTTCTCTGGAGGTAAAGAGTGGCAACAGCAACAACAACACAACAACACCTCTTCTCCCTGCTGTCTCCTCTGGAGTTTAACTTGTGGCAGCACCAACAAAACGCTTCTTCTCCCAGCTGTCTCCTTTGGAGTTTAACTTGTGGCAGCACAAACAACAAAACCTCTTCTTCCGGCTGTCTCCTCTGGTGGTAAAGTGTGGCAACACCAACAACAATACCTCTTCTCCCAGCTGTCTCCTCTGGTTGTATAGTGTGGCAGCACCAACACCAACACCTCTTCTCCCTCCTGTCTCCTCTGGAGTTTAACTTGTGGCAGCATCAACAACAACACCTCTTCTTCCGTCTCTCTCCTCTGGTGGTAAAGTGTGGCAGCACCAACAACAAAACCTCTTCTCCCAGCTGTCTCCTCTGGTTGTATAGTGTGGCAGCACCAACAACAACACCTCTCCTCCCAGCTGTCTCCTCTGGTGGTAAAGCGTGGCAGGACCAACAACAACACCTCTTCTCCCAGCTGTCTCCTCTGGAGTTTAACTTGTGGCAGCACCAACAACAACACCTCTTCTTCCAGCTGTATCCTCTGGTGGTAAAGTGTGGCAGGTCCAATAACAACACCCCTTCTCCCAGCTGTCTCCTCTGGAGTTTAGCTTGTGGCAGCACCAACAACAACACCTCTTCTTCCAGCTGTCTCCTCTGGTGGTAAAGTGTGGCAGTTCCAAAAACAACACCCCTTCTCCCAGCTGTCTCCTCTGGAGTTTAGCTTGTGGCAGCACCAACAACAACACCTCTTCTTCCAGCTGTCTCCTCTGGAGGTAAAGTGTGTCAGGACCAACAACATCACCTCTGCTTCCAGCTGTCTCCTCTGGAGTTTAACTTGTGGCAGCAACAACAACAACACCTCTTCTCCCAGCTGTCTTCTCTGGAGGTAAAGAGTGGCAACAGCAACAACAACACAACAACACCTCTTCTCCCTGCTGTCTCCTCTGGAGTTTAACTTGTGGCAGCACCAACAAAACGCTTCTTCTCCCAGCTGTCTCCTTTGGAGTTTAACTTGTGGCAGCACAAACAACAAAACCTCTTCTTCCGGCTGTCTCCTCTGGTGGTAAAGTGTGGCAACACCAACAACAATACCTCTTCTCCCAGCTGTCTCCTCTGGTTGTATAGTGTGGCAGCACCAACACCAACACCTCTTCTCCCTCCTGTCTCCTCTGGAGTTTAACTTGTGGCAGCATCAACAACAACACCTCTTCTTCCGTCTCTCTCCTCTGGTGGTAAAGTGTGGCAGCACCAACAACAAAACCTCTTCTCCCAGCTGTCTCCTCTGGTTGTATAGTGTGGCAGCACCTACAACAACACCTCCTCTCCCTGCTGTCTCCTCTGGAGTTTAACTTGTGGCAGCACCAACAAAACGCTTCTTCTCCCAGCTGTCTCCTTTGGAGTTTAACTTGTGGCAGCACCAACAACAACACCTCTTCTTCCAGCTGTCTCCTCTGGTGGTAAAGTGTGGCAGGTCCAAAAACAACACCCCTTCTCCCAGCTGTCTCCTCTGGAGTTTAGCTTGTGGCAGCACCAACAAGAACACCTCTTCTTCCAGCTGTCTCCTCTGGAGGTAAAGTGTGGCAGGACCAACAACATCACCTCTGCTTCCAGCTGTCTCCTCTGGAGTTTAACTTGTGGCAGCAACAACAACAACACCTCTTCTCCCAGCTGTCTTCTCTGGAGGTAAAGAGTGGCAACAGCAACAACAACACAACAACACCTCTTCTCCCTGCTGTCTCCTCTGGAGTTTAACATGTGGCAGCACCAACACAATGCTTCGTCTCCCAGCTGTCTCCTTTGGAGTTTAACTTGTGGCAGCACAAACAACAAAACCTCTTCTTCCGGCTGTCTCCTCTGGTGGTAAAGTGTGGCAACACCAACAACAACACCCCTTCTCCCAGCTGTCTCCTCTGGAGTTTAGCTTGTGGCAGTGCCAACAACAACACCTCTTCAGCCTGCTGTCTCCTCTGCAGTTTAAATTGTAACAGCACCAACAACAAAACCTCCTCTTGCAGCTGTCTCCTCTGGTGGTAAAGTGTGGCAGGTCCAACAACGACACCCCTTCTCCCAGCGGTCTCCTCTGGAGTTTTAACTTGTTTCAGCACCAAAAACAACAACTCTTCCTCAAGCTGTTTTCTCAGGTGGTAAAGTGTGGCAGGACCAACAACATCACCTCTTCTCCCAGCTGTCTCCTTTGGAGTTTTAACTTGTTTCAGCACCAACAACAACACCTCGTCTCCCAGCTTTCTCTCTGGTGGTAAGGTGTGGCAGCACCAACAACAACACCTCTTCTCCCTGCTGTCTCCTCTGGAGTTTAACTTGTGGCAGCACCAACAACAACACCACTTCTCCCAGCTGTCTCCTCTGGAGTTTAACTTGTGGCAGCACCAACCACAACACCTCTTGTCCCAGCTGTCTCCTCTGGTGGTAAAGTGTGGCAGCACCAACAACAACACATCTTCTCCCAGCTGTCTCCTCTGGAGTTTAACTTGTGGCAGCACCAACAACAACACCTCTTCCCCAAGCTGTCTTCTCTGGAGGTAAAGTGTGCCAGGACCAACAAAATCACCTCTTCTCCCAGCTGTCTCCTCTGGAGTTTTAACTTGTTTCAGAACCAACAACAACAACTCTGCTCCCAGCTGTCTCCTCTGGAGGAAAAGTGTGGCAGCACCAACAACACCTCTTCAGCCTACTGTCTCCTCAGAAGTTTAACTTGTGGCAGCACCAACAACAACACCTCTTCTTCCAGCTGTCTCCTCTGGTGGTAAAGTGTGGCAGTACCAACAACAACACATCATCTCCCAGCTGTCTCCCCTGGAGTTTAACTTTTGGCAGCTCCAACAACAAAACCTTTTCTCCCAATTGTCTCCTCTGGAGGTAAAGTGTGGCAGCACCAACAACAACGCCTCTTCACCCAGCTGTGTCCTCTAAAGTTTAACTTGTGTCAGCACCAACATCAACACCTCTTCCCCCAGCTGTCTCCTCTGGAGGTAAAGTGTCGCAACACCTACAACAACACCTCTTCTCCCAGCTGTCTCCTCTGGAGGTAAAGTGTGGCAGCACCAACAACAACACCTCTCCTCCCAGCTGTCTCCTCTGGTGGTAAAGCGTGGCAGGACCAACAACAACACTTCTTCTCCCAGCTGTCTCCTCTGGAGTTTAACTTGTGGCAGCACCAACAACAACACCTCTTCTTCCAGCTGTCTCCTCTGGTGGTAAAGTGTGGCATGTACAATAACAACACCCCTTCTCCCAGCTGTCTCCTCTGGAGTTTAGCTTGTGGCAGCACCAACAACAACACCTCTTCTTCCAGCTGTCTCCTCTGGTGGTAAAGTGTGGCAGGTCCAACAACAACACCCCTTCTCCCAGCTGTCTCCTCTGGAGTTTAGCTTGTGGCAACACCAACAACAACACCTCTTCTTCCAGCTGTCTCCTCTGGAGGTAAAGTGTGGCAGGACCAACAACATCACCTCTGCTCCCAGCTGTCTCCTCTGGAGTTTAACTTGTGGCAGCACATACAACAACACCTCTTCTCCCAGCTGTCTTCTCTGGAGGTAAAGAGTGGCAACAGCAACAACAACACAACAACACCTCTTCTCCCTGCTGTCTCCTCTGGAGTTTAACTTGTGGCAGCACCAACAAAACGCTTCTTCTCCCAGCTGTCTCCTTTGGAGTTTAACTTGTGGCAGCACAAACAACAAAACCTCTTCTTCCGGCTGTCTCCTCTGGTGGTAAAGTGTGGCAACACCAACAACAATACCTCTTCTCCCAGCTGTCTCCTCTGGTTGTATAGTGTGGCAGCACCAACACCAACACCTCTTCTCCCTCCTGTCTCCTCTGGAGTTTAACTTGTGGCAGCATCAACAACAACAGCTCTTCTTCCGTCTCTCTCCTCTGGTGGTAAAGTGTGGCAGCACCAACAACAAAACCTCTTCTCCCAGCTGTCTCCTCTGGTTGTATAGTGTGGCAGCACCAAAACAACACCTCTTCTCCCTGCTGTCTCCTCTGGAGTTTAACTTGTGGCAGCACCAACAAAACGCTTCTTCTCCCAGCTGTCTCCTTTGGAGTTTAACTTGTGGCAGCACAAACAACAAAACCTCTTCTTCCGGCTGTCTCCTCTGGTGGTAAAGTGTGGCAACACCAACAACAATACCTCTTCTCCCAGCTGTCTCCTCTGGTTGTATAGTGTGGCAGCACCAACAACAACACCTCTCCTCCCAGCTGTCTCCTCTGGTGGTAAAGCGTGGCAGGACCAAAAACAACACCTCTTCTCCCAGCTGTCTCCTCTGGAGTTTAACTTGTGGCAGCACCAACAACAACACCTCTTCTTCCAGCTGTATCCTCTGGTGGTAAAGTGTGGCAGGTCCAATAACAACACCCCTTCTCCCAGCTGTCTCCTCTCGAGTTTAGCTTGTGGCAGCACCAACAACAACACCTCTTCTTCCAGCTGTCTCCTCTGGTGGTAAAGTGTGGCAGGTCCAAAAACAACACCCCTTCTCCCAGCTGTCTCCTCTGGAGTTTAGCTTGTGGCAGCACCAACAAGAACACTTCTTCTTCCAGCTGTCTCCTCTGGAGGTAAAGTGTGGCAGGACCAACAACATCACCTCTGCTTCCAGCTGTCTCCTCTGGAGTTTAACTTGTGGCAGCAACAACAACAACACCTCTTCTCCCAGCTGTCTTCTCTGGAGGTAAAGAGTGGCAACAGCAACAACAACACAACAACTCCTCTTCTCCCTGCTGTCTCCTCTGGAGTTTAACATGTGGCAGCACCAACAAAATGCTTCGTCTCCCAGCTGTCTCCTTTGGAGTTTAACTTGTGGCAGCACAAACAACAAAACCTCTTCTTCCGGCTGTCTCCGCTGGTGGTAAAGTGTGGCAACACCAACAACAACACCCCTTCTCCCAGCTGTCTCCTCTGGAGTTTAGCTTGTGGCAGCGCCAACATCAACACCTCTTCAGCCTGCTGTCTCCTCTGGAGTTTTAACTTGTTTCAGCACCAAAAACAACAACTCTTCCTCAAGCTGTTTTCTCAGGTGGTAAAGTGTGGCAGGACCAACAACATCACCTCATCTCCCAGCTGTCTCCTTTGGAGTTTTAACTTGTTTCAGCACCAACAACAACACCTCGTCTCCCAGCTTTCTCCTCTGTTGGTAAGGTGTGGCAGCACCAACAACAACACCTCTTCTCCCTGCTGTCTCCTCTGGAGTTTAACTTGTGGCAGCACCAACAACAACACCACTTCTCCCAGCTGTCTCCTCTGGAGTTTAACTTGTGGCAGCACCAACCACAACACCTCTTCTCCCAGCTGTCTCCTCTGGTGGTAAAGTGTGGCAGCACCAACAACAACACATCTTCTCCCAGCTGTCTCCTCTGGAGTTTAACTTGTGGCAGCACCAACAACAACACCTCTTCCCCAAGCTGTCTTCTCTGGAGGTAAAGTGTGCCAGGACCAACAAATTCACCTCTTCTCCCAGCTGTCTCCTCTGGAGTTTTAACTTGTTTCAGCACCAACAACAACAACTCTTCTCCCAGCTGTCTCCTCTGGAGGAAAAGTGTGGCAGCACCAACAACACCTCTTCAGCCTGCTGTCTCCTCAGAAGTTTAACTTGTGTCAGCACCAACAACAACACCTCTTCTTCCAGCTGTCTCCTCTGGTGGTAAAGTGTGGCAGTACCAACAACAACACATCTTCTCCCAGCTGTCTCCCCTGGAGTTTAACTTTTGGCAGCACCAACAACAAAACCTCTTCTCCCAATTGTCTCCTCTGGAGGTAAAGTGTGGCAGCACCAACAACAACGCCTCTTCACCCAGCTGTGTCCTCTAAAGTTTAACTTGTGGCAGCACCAACATCAACACCTCTTCCCCCAGCTGTCTCCTCTGGAGGTAAAGTGTCGCAACACCTACAACAACACCTCTTCTCCCAGCTGTCTCCTCTGTAGGTAAAGTGTGGCAGCACCAACAACAACACCTCTCCTCCCAGCTGTCTCCTCTGGTGGTAAAGCGTGGCAGGACCAACAACAACACCTCTTCTCCCAGCTGTCTCCTCTGGAGTTTAACTTGTGGCAGCACCAACAACAACACCTCTTCTTCCAGCTGTCTCCTCTGGTGGTAAAGTGTGGCATGTACAATAACAACACCCCTTCTCCCAGCTGTCTCCTCTGGAGTTTAGCTTGTGGCAGCACCAACAACAACACCTCTTCTTCCAGCTGTCTCCTCTGGTGGTAAAGTGTGGCAGGTCCAACAACAACACCCCTTCTCCCAGCTGTCTCCTCTGGAGTTTAGCTTGTGGCAACACCAACAACAACACCTCTTCTTCCAGCTGTCTCCTCTGGAGGTAAAGTGTGGCAGGACCAACAACATCACCTCTGCTCCCAGCTGTCTCCTCTGGAGTTTAACTTGTGGCAGCACATACAACAACACCTCTTCTCCCAGCTGTCTTCTCTGGAGGTAAAGAGTGGCAACAGCAACAACAACACAACAACACCTCTTCTCCCTGCTGTCTCCTCTGGAGTTTAACTTGTGGCAGCACCAACAAAACGCTTCTTCTCCCAGCTGTCTCCTTTGGAGTTTAACTTGTGGCAGCACAAACAACAAATCCTCTTCTTCCGGCTGTCTCCTCTGGTGGTAAAGTGTGGCAACACCAACAACAATACCTCTTCTCCCAGCTGTCTCCTCTGGTTGTATAGTGTGGCAGCACCAACACCAACACCTCTTCTCCCTCCTGTCTCCTCTGGAGTTTAACTTGTGGCAGCACCAACAACAACATCTCTTCTTCCAGCTGTCTCCTCTGGTGGTAAAGTGTGGCAGTACCAACAACCTCTTCTCCCAGCAGTCTCCTCTGGTGGTAAAGTGTGGCAGCACCAACAACAACACATATTCTCCCTGCTGTCTCCTCTGCAGTTTAACTTGTGGCAGTGTCAACAACAACACCTCTTCTTCCAGCTGTCTCCTCTGGTGGTAAAGTGTGGCAGCACCAACAACAACACCTCTTCTCCCAGCGGTCTCCTCTGGAGTTTAACTTGTGGCAGCATCAACAACAACACGTCTTCTTCCAGCAGTCTCCTCTGGTGGTAAAGTTTGGCAACACAAACAACAACACCTTTTCTCCCAGCTGTCTCCTCTGGGGTTTAACATGTGGCAGCACCAACAACAACACCTCTTTCCCAACCTGTGTCCTCTGGAGGTAACGTGTGGCAACACCTAAAACAACACCTCTTCTCCCAGCTGTCTCCTCTGGAGGTAAAGTGTGGCAGCACCAACAACAACACCTCTCCTCCCAGCTGTCTCCTCTGGTGGTAAAGCGTGGCAGGACCAACAACAACACCTCTTCTCCCAGCCGTCTCCTCTGGAGTTTAACTTGTGGCAGCACCAACAACAACACCTCTTCTTCCAGCTGTCTCCTCTGGTGGTAAAGTGTGGCAGGTCCAATAACAACACCCCTTCTACCAGCTGTCTCCTCTGGAGTTTAGCTTGTGGCAGCACCCACAACAACACCTCTTCTTCCAGCTGTCTCCTCTGGTGGTAAAGTGTGGCAGGTCCAACAACAACACCCCTTCTCCCAGCTGTCTCCACTGGAGTTTAGCTTGTGGCAGCACCAACAACAACACCTTTTTTTCCAGCTGTCTCCTCTGGAGGTAAAGTGTGGCAGGACCAACAACATCACCTCTGCTCCCAGCTGTCTCCTTTGGAGTTTAACTTGTGGCAGCACCAACAACAACACCTCTTCTCCCAGCTGTCTCCTCTGGAGGTAAAGTGTGGCAACAGCAACAACAACACAACAACACCTCTTCTCCCTGCTGTCTCCTCTGGAGTTTAACTTGTGGCAGCACCAACAAAACGCTTCTTCTCCCAGCTGTCTCCTTTGGAGTTTAACTTGTGGCAGCACAAACAACAAAACCTCTTCTTCCGGCTGTCTCCTCTGGTGGTAAAGTGTGGCAACACCAACAACAACACCCCTTCTCCCAGCTGTCTCCTCTGGAGTTTAGCTTGTGGCAGCGCCAACAACAACACCTCTTCAGCCTGCTGTCACCTCTGCAGTTTAAATTGTAGCAGCACCAACAACAAAACCTCCTCTTGCAGCTGTCTCCTCTGGTGGTAAAGTGTGGCAGGTCCAACAACGACACCCCTTCTCCCAGCTGTCTCCTCTGGAGTTTTAACTTGTTTCAGCACCAAAAACAACAACTCTTCCTCAAGCTGTTTTCTCAGGTGGTAAAGTGTGGCAGGACCAACAACATCACCTCTTCTCCCAGCTGTCTCCTTTGGAGTTTTAACTTGTTTCAGCACCAACAACAACACCTCGTCTCCCAGCTTTCTCCTCTGGTGGTAAGGTGTGGCAGCACCAACAACAACACCTCTTCTCCCTGCTGTCTCCTCTGGAGTTTAACTTGTGGCAGCACCAACAACAACACCACTTCTCCCAGCTGTCTCCTCTGGAGTTTAACTTGTGGCAGCACCAACCACAACACCTCTTCTCCCAGCTGTCTCCTCTGGTGGTAAAGTGTGGCAGCACCAACAACAACACATCTTCTCCCAGCTGTCTCCTCTGGAGTTTAACTTGTGGCAGCACCAACAACAACACCTCTTCCCCAAGCTGTCTTCTCTGGAGGTAAAGTGTGCCAGGACCAACAAAATCACCTCTTCTCCCAGCTGTCTCCTCTGGAGTTTTAACTTGTTTCAGCACCAACAACAACAACTCTTCTCCCAGCTGTCTCCTCTGGAGGAAAAGTGTGGCAGCACCAACAACACCTCTTCAGCCTGCTGTCTCCTCAGAAGTTTAACTTGTGTCAGCACCAACAACAACACCTCTTCTTCCAGCTGTCTCCTCTGGTGGTAAAGTGTGGCAGTACCAACAACAACACATCTTCTCCCAGCTGTCTCCCCTGGAGTTTAACTTTTGGCAGCACCAACAACAAAACCTCTTCTCCCAATTGTCTCCTCTGGAGGTAAAGTGTGGCAGCACCAACAACAACGCCTCTTCACCCAGCTGTGTCCTCTAAAGTTTAACTTGTGGCAGCACCAACATCAACACCTCTTCCCCCAGCTGTCTCCTCTGGAGGTAAAGTGTCGCAACACCTACAACAACACCTCTTCTCCCAGCTGTCTCCTCTGGAGGTAAAGTGTGGCAGCACCATCAACAACACCTCTCCTCCCAGCTGTCTCCTCTGGTGGTAAAGCGTGGCAGGACCAACAACAACACCTCTTCTCCCAGCTGTCTCCTCTGGAGTTTAACTTGTGGCAGCACCAACAACAACACCTCTTCTTCCAGCTGTCTCCTCTGGTGGTAAAGTGTGGCATGTACAATAACAACACCCCTTCTCCCAGCTGTCTCCTCTGGAGTTTAGCTTGTGGCAGCACCAACAACAACACCTCTTCTTCCAGCTGTCTCCTCTGGTGGTAAAGTGTGGCAGGTCCAACAACAACACCCCTTCTCCCAGCTTTCTCCTCTGGAGTTTAGCTTGTGGCAACACCAACAACAACACCTCTTCTTCCAGCTGTCTCCTCTGGAGGTAAAGTGTGGCAGGACCAACAACATCACCTCTGCTCCCAGCTGTCTCCTCTGGAGTTTAACTTGTGGCAGCACATACAACAACACCTCTTCTCCCAGCTGTCTTCTCTGGAGGTAAAGAGTGGCAACAGCAACAACAACACAACAACACCTCTTCTCCCTGCTGTCTCCTCTGGAGTTTAACTTGTGGCAGCACCAACAAAACGCTTCTTCTCCCAGCTGTCTCCTTTGGAGTTTAACTTGTGGCAGCACAAACAACAAAACCTCTTCTTCCGGCTGTCTCCTCTGGTGGTAAAGTGTGGCAACACCAACAACAATACCTCTTCTCCCAGCTGTCTCCTCTGGTTGTATTGTGTGGCAGCACCAACACCAACACCTCTTCTCCCTCCTGTCTCCTCTGGAGTTTAACTTGTGGCAGCATCAACAACAACACCTCTTCTTCCGTCTCTCTCCTCTGGTGGTAAAGTGTGGCAGCACCAACAACAAAACCTCTTCTCCCAGCTGTCTCCTCTGGGGTTTAACTTGTGGCAGCACCAACAACAACATCTCTTCTTCCAGCTGTCTCCTCTGGTGGTAAAGTGTGGCAGCACCAACAACCTCTTCTCCCAGCAGTCTCCTCTGGTGGTAAAGTGTGGCAGCACCAACAACAACACATATTCTCCCTGCTGTCTCTTCTGCAGTTTAACTTGTGGCAGTGTCAACAACAACACCTCTTCTTCCAGCTGTCTCCTCTGGTGGTAAAGTGTGGCAGCACCAACAACAACACCTCTTCTCCCAGCTGTCTCCTCTGGAGTTTAACTTGTGGCAGCATCAACAACAACACATCTTCTTCCAGCAGTCTCCTCTGGTGGTAAAGTTTGGCAACACAAACAACAACACCTTTTCTCCCAGCTGTCTCCTCTGGGGTTTAACATGTGGCAGCACCAACAACAACACCTCTTTCCCAACCTGTGTCCTCTGGAGGTAACGTGTGGCAACACCTAAAACAACACCTCTTCTCCCAGCTGTCTCCTATGGAGGTAAAGTGTGGCAGCACCAACAACAACACCTCTCCTCCCAGCTGTCTCCTCTGGTGGTAAAGCGTGGCAGGACCAACAACAACACCTCTTCTCCCAGCCGTCTCCTCTGGAGTTTAACTTGTGGCAGCACCAACAACAACACCTCTTCTTCCAGCTGTCTCCTCTGGTGGTAAAGTGTGGCAGGTCCAATAACAACACCCCTTCTACCAGCTGTCTCCTCTGGAGTTTAGCTTGTGGCAGCACCCACAACAACACCTCTTCTTCCAGCTGTCTCCTCTGGTGGTAAAGTGTGGCAGGTCCAACAACAACACCCCTTCTCCCAGCTGTCTCCACTGGAGTTTAGCTTGTGGCAGCACCAACAACAACACCTCTTTATCCAGCTGTCTCCTCTGGAGGTAAAGTGTGGCAGGACCAACAACATCACCTCTGCTCCCAGCTGTCTCCTTTGGAGTTTAACTTGTGGCAGCACCAACAACAACACCTCTTCCCCAAGCTGTCTTCTCTGGAGGTAAAGTGTGCCAGGACCAACAAAATCACCTCTTCTCCCAGCTGTCTCCTCTGGAGTTTTAACTTGTTTCAGCACCAACAACAACAACTCTTCTCCCAGGTGTCTTCTCTGGACGAAAAGTGTGGCAGCACCAACAACATCTCTTCAGCCTGCTGTCTCCTCAGAAGTTTAACTTGTGGCAGCACCAACAACAACACCTCTTCTTCCAGCTGTCTCCTGTGGTGGTAAAGTGTGGCAGTACCAACAACAACACATCTTCTCCCAGCTGTCTCCCCTGGAGTTTAACTTTTGGCAGCACCAACAACAAAACCCCTTCTCCCAGCTGTCTCCTCTGGAGGTAAAGTGTGGCAGCACCAACAACAACGCCTCTTCACCCAGCTGTGTCCTCTAAAGTTTAACTTGTGGCAGCACCAACATCAACACCTCTTCCTCCAGCTGTCTCCTCTGGAGGTAAAGTGTGGCAACAGCAACAACAACACAACAACACCTCTTCTCCCTGCTGTCTCCTCTGGAGTTTAACTTGTGGCAGCACCAACAAAACGCTTCTTCTCCCAGCTGTCTCCTTTGGAGTTTAACTTGTGGCAGCACAAACAACAAAACCTCTTCTTCCGGCTGTCTCCTCTGGTGGTAAAGTGTGGCAGCACCAAGAACAACACCTCTCCTCCCAGCTGTCTCCTCTGGTGGTAAAGCGTGGCAGGACCAACAACAACACCTCTTCTCCCAGCTGTCTCCTCTGGAGTTTAACTTGTGGAGCACCAACAACAACACCTCTACTTCCAGCTGTCTCCTCTGGTGGTAAAGAGTGGCAGGTACAATATCAACACCCCTTCTCCCAGCTGTCTCCTCTGGAGTTTAGCTTGTGGCAGCACCAACAACAACACCTCTTCTTCCAGCTGTCTCCTCTGGTGGTAAAGTGTGGCAGGTCCAACAACAACACCCCTTCTCCCAGCTGTCTCCTCTTTAGTTTAGCTTGTGGCAGCACCAACGACAACACCTCTTCTTCCAGCTGTCTCCTCTGGAGGTAAAGTGTGGCAGGACCAACAACATCACCTCTGCTCCCTGCTGTCTCCTCTGGAGTTTAACTTGTGGCAGCACCAACAAAACGCTTCTTCTCCCAGCTGTCTCCTTTGAAGTTTAACTTGTGGCAGCACAAACAACAAAACCTCTTCTTCCGGCTGTCTCCTCTGGTGGTAAAGTGTGGCAGCACCAACAACAAAACCTCTTCTCCCAGCTGTCTCCTCTGGAGTTTAACTTGTGGCAGCACCAACAACAACATCTCTTCTTCCAGCTGTCTCATCTGGTGGTAAAGTGTGGCAGCACCAACAACCTCTACTCCCAGCAGTCTCCTCTGGTGGTAAAGTGTGGCAGCACCAACAACAACACATCTTCTCCCTGCTTTCTACTCTGCAGTTTAACTTGTGGCAGTGTCAACAACAACACCTCTTCTTCCAGCTGTCTCCTCTGGTGGTAAAGTGTGGCAGCACCAACAACAACACCTCTTCCCCAGCTGTCTCCTCTGGAGTTTAACTTGTGGCAACATCAACAACAACACCTCTTCTCCCAGCTGTCTTCTCTGGAGTTTAACTTGTGGCAGCACCAACAACAACACCACTTCTTCCAGCTGTCTCCTCTGGTGGTAAAGTGTGGCAGAACCAACAACAACACCTCTTCTCTCAGCTGTCTCCTCTGGAGTTTTAACTAGTCGCAGCACCAACAACAACACCTCTTCTCCCACCTGTCTTCTATGGAGGAAAAGTGTGGCAGCACCAACAACAACACCTCCTCTCCCTGCTGTCTCCTCTGCTGTTTAACTTGTTGCAGCACCAACAACAGCACCTCTTCTTCCAGCTGTCTCCTCTGGTGGTAAAGTGTTGCAGGACCAAAAATAACACCTCTTCTCCCAGCTGTCTCCTCTGGAGGTAATGTGTGACAGCACCAACAACAACACATCTTCTCCCTGCTGTCTCCTCTGGAGTTTTACTTGTGGCAGTGTCAACAACAACACCTCTTCTTCCAGCTGTCTCCTCTGGTGGTAAAGTGTGGCAGCACCAACAACAACACCTCTTCTCCCAGCTGTCTCCTCTGGAGTATAACTTTTGGCAGCACTAACAACAACACCTCTTCACCCAGCTGACTCCTCTGGAGGTAAAGTGTGGCAGCACCAACAACTACACCTCTTCTCCCAACTGTTTCCTCAGGAGGTAAAGCGTGACAACACCAACAACAACACAACAACACCTCTTCTCCCAGCTGTCTCTTCTGGAGGTAAAGTGTGGCAGCACCAACAACAACATCTCTCCCCCAGCTGTTTCCTGTGGAGGTAAAGTGTGGCAACACCAACAACAACACCTCTTCTCCCAGCTTTCATCTCTGGTGGTAAAGCGTGGGAGGACCAACAACAACACCTCTTCTCCCAGCTGTCTCCTCTGGAGTTTAACTTGTGGCAGCACCAACAACAACACCTCTTCTTCCAGCTGTCTCCTCTGATGGTAAAGTGTGGCAGGTACAATAACAACACCCCTTCTCCCAGCTGTCTCCTCTGGAGTTTAGCTTGTGGCAGCACCAACAACAACACCTCTTCTTCCAGCTGTCTCCTCTGGTGGTAAAGTGTGGCAGCACCAACAACAACACCTCTTCTCCCAGCTGTCTCCTCTGGAGTTTAGCTTGTGGCAGCACCAACAACAACACCTCTTCTTCCAGCTGTCTCCTCTGGAGGTAAAGTGTGGCAGGACCAACAACAACACCTCTGCTCCCAGCTGTCTCCTCTGGAGTTTAACTTGTGGCAGCACCAACAACAACACCTCTTCTCCCAGCTGTCTTCTCTGGAGGTAAAGAGTGGCAACAGCAACAACAACACAACAACACCTCTTCCCCCTGCTGTCTATTCTGGAGTTTAACTTGTGGCAGCACCAACAAAACGCTTCTTCACCCAGCTGTCTCCTTTGGAGTTTAACTTGTGGCAGCACAAACAACAAAACCTCTTCTTCCGGCTGTCTCCTCTGGTGGTAAAGTGTGGCAGCACCAACAACAAAACCTCTTCTCCCAGCTGTCTCCTCTGGAGTTTAACTTGTGGCAGCACCAACAACAACATCTCTCCTTCCAGCTGTCTCCTCTGGTGGTAAAGTGTGGCAGCACCAACAACCTCTTCTCCCAGCAGTCTCCTCTGGTGGTAAAGTGTGGCAGCACCAACAACAACACATCTTCTCCCTGCTGTCTCCTCTGCAGTTTATCTTGTGGCAGTGTCAACAACAACACCTCTTCTTCCAGCTGTCTCCTCTGGTGGTAAAGTGTGGCAGCACCAACAACAACACCTCTTCTCCCAGCTGTCTCCTCTGGAGTTTAACTTGTGGCAGCATCAACAACAACACATCTTCTTCCAGCAGTCTCCTCTGGTTTTAAAGTTTGGCAACAAAAACAACAACACCTTTTCTCCCAGCTGTCTCCTCTGGGGTTTAACATGTGGCAGCACCAACAACAACACCTCTTTCCCAACCTGTGTCCTCGGGAGGTAACGTGTGGCAACACCTACAACAACACCTCTTCTCCCAGCTATCTCCTCTGGAGGTAAAGTGTGGCAGCACCAACAACAACACCTCTCCTCCCAGCTGTCTCCTCTGGTGGTAAAGCGTGGCAGTACCAACAACAACACCTCTTCTCCCAGCCGTCTCCTCTGGAGTTTAACTTGTGGCAGCACCAACAACAACACCTCTTCTTCCAACTGTCTCCTCTGGTGGTAAAGTGTGGCAGGTCCAATAACAACACCCCTTCTACCAGCTGTCTCCTCTGGAGTTTAGCTTGTGGCAGCACCCACAACAACACCTCTTCTTCCAGCTGTCTCCTCTGGTGGTAAAGTGTGGCAGGTCCAACAACAACACCCCTTCTCCCAGCTGTCTCCTCTGGGGTTTAGCTTGTGGCAGCACCAACAACAACACCTCTTCTTCCAGCTGTCTCCTCTGGAGGTAAAGTGTGGCAGGACCAACAACATTACCTCTGCTCCCAGCTGTCTCCTTTGGAGTTTAACTTGTGGCAGCACCAACAACAACACCTCTTCTCCCAGCTGTCTCCTCTGGAGATAAAGTGTGGCAACAGCAACAACAACACAACAACACCTCTTCTCCCTGCTGTCTCCTCTGGAGTTTAACTTGTGGCAGCACCAACAAAAACGCCTCTTCTCCCAGCTGTCTCCTTTGGAGTTTAACTTGTGGCAGCACCAAAAACAAAACCTCTTCTTCCGGCTGTCTCCTCTGGTGGTAAAGTGTGGCAACACCAACAACAACACCTCTTCTCCCAGCTGTCTCCTCTGGTGGTATAGTGTGGCAGCGCCAACAACAACACCTCTTCTCCCTCCTGCCTCCTCTGGATTTTAACTTGTGGCAGCATCAACAACAACACCTCTTCTTCCGGCTGTCTCCTCTGGTGGTAAAGTGTGGCAGCACCAACAACAAAACCTCTTCTCCCAGCTGTCTCCTCTGGAGTTTAACTTGTGGCAGCACCAACAACAACATCTCTTCTTCCAGCTGTCTCCTCTGGTGGTAAAGTGTGGCAGCACCAACAACCTCTACTCCCAGCAGTCTCCTCTGGTGGTAAAATGTGGCAGCACCAACAACAACACATCTTCTCCCTGCTATCTACTCTGCAGTTTAACTTGTGGCAGTGTCAACAACAACACCTCTTCTTCCAGCTGTCTCCTCTGGTGGTAAAGTGTTGCAGGACCAAAAATAACACCTCTTCTCCCAGCTGTCTCCTCTGGAGGTAATGTGTGACAGCACCAACAACAACACATCTTCTCCCTGCTGTCTCCTCTGGAGTTTTACTTGTGGCAGTGTCAACAACAACACCTCTTCTTCCAGCTGTCTCCTCTGGTGGTAAAGTGTGGCAGCACCAACAACAACACCTCTTCTCCCAGCTGTCTCCTCTGGAGTATAACTTTTGGCAGCACTAACAACAACACCTCTTCTCCCAGCTGACTCCTCTGGAGGTAAAGTGTGGCAGCACCAACAACTACACCTCTTCTCCCAACTGTCTCCTCAGGAGGTAAAGCGTGACAACACCAACAACAACACAACAACACCTCTTCTCCCAGCTGTCTCTTCTGGAGGTAAAGTGTGGCAGCACCAACAACAACATCTCTCCCCCAGCTGTTTCCTGTGGAGGTAAAGTGTGGCAACACAAACAACAACACCTCTTCTCCCAGCTTTCTTCTCTGGTGGTAAAGCGTGGGAGGACCAACAACAACACCTCTTCTCCCAGCTGTCTCCTCTGGAGTTTAACTTGTGGCAGCACCAACAACAACACCTCTTCTTCCAGCTGTCTCCTCTGATGGTAAAGTGTGGCAGGTACAATAACAACACCCCTTCTCCCAGCTGTCTCCTCTGGAGTTTAGCTTGTGGCAGCACCAACAACAACACCTCTTCTTCCAGCTGTCTCCTCTGGTGGTAAAGTGTGGCAGGTCCAACAACAACACCTCTTCTCCCAGCTGTCTCCTCTGGAGTTTAGCTTGTGGCAGCACCAACAACAACACCTCTTCTTCCAGCTGTCTCCTCTGGAGGTAACGTGTGGCAGGACCAACAACAACACCTCTGCTCCCAGCTGTCTCCTCTGGAGTTTAACTTGTGGCAGCACCAACAACAACACCTCTTCTCCCAGCTGTCTTCCCTGGAGGTAAAGAGTGGCAACAGCAACAACACCACAACAACACCTCTTCTCCCTGCTGTCTATTCTGGAGTTTAACTTGTGGCAGCACCAACAAAACGCTTCTTCACCCAGCTGTCTCCTTTGGAGTTTAAATTGTGGCAGCACAAACAACAAAACCTCTTCTTCCGGCTGTCTCCTCTGGTGGTAAAGTGTGGCAGCACCAACAACAAAACCTCTTCTCCCAGCTGTCTCCTCTGGAGTTTAACTTGTGGCAGCACCAACAACAACATCTCTTCTTCCAGCTGTCTCATCTGGTGGTAAAGTGTGGCAGCACCAACAACCTCTTCTCCCAGCAGTCTCCTCTGGTGGTAATGTGTGGCAGCACCAACAACAACACATCTTCTCCCTGCTGTCTCCTCTGCAGTTTATCTTGTGGCAGTGTCAACAACAACACCTCTTCTTCCAGCTGTCTCCTCTGGTGGTAAAGTGTGGCAGCACCAACAACAACACCACTTCTCCCAGCTGTCTCCTCTGGAGTTTAACTTGTGGCTGCATCAACAACAACACATCTTCTTCCAGCAGTCTCCTCTGGTTTTAAAGTTTGGCAACACAAACAACAACACCTTTTCTCCCAGCTGTCTCCTCTGGGGTTTAACATGTGGCAGCACCAACAACAACACCTCTTTCCCAACCTGTGTCCTCTGGAGGTAACGTGTGGCAACACCTACAACAACACCTCTTCTCCCAGCTATCTCCTCTGGAGGTAAAGTGTGGCAGCACCAACAACAACACCTCTCCTCCCAGCTGTCTCCTCTGGTGGTAAAGCGTGGCAGTACCAACAACAACACCTCTTCTCCCAGCCGTCTCCTCTGGAGTTTAACTTGTGGCAGCACCAACAACAACACCTCTTCTTCCAGCTGTCTCCTCTGGTGGTAAAGTGTAGCAGGTCCAATAACAACACCCCTTCTACCAGCTGTCTCCTCTGGAGTTTAGCTTGTGGCAGCACCCACAACAACACCTCTTCTTCCAGCTGTCTCCTCTGGTGGTAAAGTGTGGCAGGTCCAACAACAACACCCCTTCTCCCAGCTGTCTCCTCTGGAGTTTAGCTTGTGGCAGCACCAACAACAACACCTCTTCTTCCAGCTGTCTCCTCTGGAGGTAAAGTGTGGCAGGACCAACAACATCACCTCTGCTCCCAGCTGTCTCCTTTGGAGTTTAACTTGTGGCAGCACCAACAAAAACGCCTCTTCTCCCAGCTGTCTCCTTTGGAGTTTAACTTGTGGCAGCACCAAAAACAAAACCTCTTCTTCCGGCTGTCTCCTCTGGTGGTAAAGTGTGGCAACACCAACAACAACACCTCTTCTCCCAGCTGTCTCCTCTGGTGGTATAGTGTGGCAGTGCCAACAACAACACCTCTTCTCCCAGCTGTCTCCTCTGGAGTTTCACTTGTGGCAGCACCAACAACAACATCTCTTCTTCCAGCTGTCTCCTCTGGTGGTAAAGTGTGGCAGCACCAACAACCTCTACTCCCAGCAGTCTCCTCTGGTGGTAAAGTGTGGCAGCACCAACAACAACACATCTTCTCCCTGCTGTCTACTCTGCAGTTTAACTTGTGGCAGTGTCAACAACAACACCTCTTCTTCCAGCTGTCTCCTCTGGTGGTAAAGTGTGGCAGCACCAACAACAACACCTCTTCTCCCAGCTGTCTCCTCTGGAGTTTAACTTGTGGCAACATCAACAACAACACCTCTTCTCCCAGCTGTCTTCTCTGGAGTTTAACTTGTGGCAGCACCAACAACAACACCACTTCTTCCAGCTGTCTCCTCTGGTGGTAAAGTGTGGCAGCACCAACAACAACACCCCTTCTCTCAGCTGTCTCCTCTGGAGTTTTAACTTGTTGCAGCACCAACAACAACACCTCTTCTCCCACCTGTCTTCTATGGAGGAAAAGTGTGGCAGCACCAACAACAACACCTTTTCTCCCAGCTGTCTCCTCTGGGGTTTAACATGTGGCAGCACCAACAACAACACCTCTTTCCCAACCTGTGTCCTCTGGAGGTAACGTGTGGCAACACCTACAACAACACCTCTTCTCCCAGCTATCTCCTCTGGAGGTAAAGTGTGGCAGCACCAACAACAACACCTCTCCTCCCAGCTGTCTCCTCTGGTGGTAAAGCGTGGCAGTACCAACAACAACACCTCATCTCCCAGCCGTCTCCTCTGGAGTTTAACTTGTGGCAGCACCAACAACAACACCTCTTCTTCCAGCTGTCTCCTCTGGTGGTAAAGTGTGGCAGGTCCAATAACAACACCCCTTCTACCAGCTGTCTCCTCTGGAGTTTAGCTTGTGGCAGCACCCACAACAACACCTCTTCTTCCAGCTGTCTCCTCTGGTGGTAAAGTGTGGCAGGTCCAACAACAACACCCCTTCTCCCAGCTGTCTCCTCTGGGGTTTAGCTTGTGGCAGCACCAACAACAACACCTCTTCTTCCAGCTGTCTCCTCTGGAGGTAAAGTGTGGCAGGACCAACAACATTACCTCTGCTCCCAGCTGTCTCCTTTGGAGTTTAACTTGTGGCAGCACCAACAACAACACCTCTTCTCCCAGCTGTCTCCTCTGGAGATAAAGTGTGGCAACAGCAACAACAACACAACAACACCTCTTCTCCCTGCTGTCTCCTCTGGAGTTTAACTTGTGGCAGCACCAACAAAAACGCCTCTTCTCCCAGCTGTCTCCTTTGGAGTTTAACTTGTGGCAGCACCAAAAACAAAACCTCTTCTTCCGGCTGTCTCCTCTGGTGGTAAAGTGTGGCAACACCAACAACAACACCTCTTCTCCCAGCTGTCTCCTCTGGTGGTATAGTGTGGCAGCGCCAACAACAACACCTCTTCTCCCTCCTGCCTCCTCTGGATTTTAACTTGTGGCAGCATCAACAACAACACCTCTTCTTCCGGCTGTCTCCTCTGGTGGTAAAGTGTGGCAGCACCAACAACAAAACCTCTTCTCCCAGCTGTCTCCTCTGGAGTTTAACTTGTGGCAGCACCAACAACAACATCTCTTCTTCCAGCTGTCTCCTCTGGTGGTAAAGTGTGGCAGCACCAACAACCTCTACTCCCAGCAGTCTCCTCTGGTGGTAAAATGTGGCAGCACCAACAACAACACATCTTCTCCCTGCTATCTACTCTGCAGTTTAACTTGTGGCAGTGTCAACAACAACACCTCTTCTTCCAGCTGTCTCCTCTGGTGGTAAAGTGTTGCAGGACCAAAAATAACACCTCTTCTCCCAGCTGTCTCCTCTGGAGGTAATGTGTGACAGCACCAACAACAACACATCTTCTCCCTGCTGTCTCCTCTGGAGTTTTACTTGTGGCAGTGTCAACAACAACACCTCTTCTTCCAGCTGTCTCCTCTGGTGGTAAAGTGTGGCAGCACCAACAACAACACCTCTTCTCCCAGCTGTCTCCTCTGGAGTATAACTTTTGGCAGCACTAACAACAACACCTCTTCTCCCAGCTGACTCCTCTGGAGGTAAAGTGTGGCAGCACCAACAACTACACCTCTTCTCCCAACTGTCTCCTCAGGAGGTAAAGCGTGACAACACCAACAACAACACAACAACACCTCTTCTCCCAGCTGTCTCTTCTGGAGGTAAAGTGTGGCAGCACCAACAACAACATCTCTCCCCCAGCTGTTTCCTGTGGAGGTAAAGTGTGGCAACACAAACAACAACACCTCTTCTCCCAGCTTTCTTCTCTGGTGGTAAAGCGTGGGAGGACCAACAACAACACCTCTTCTCCCAGCTGTCTCCTCTGGAGTTTAACTTGTGGCAGCACCAACAACAACACCTCTTCTTCAAGCTGTCTCCTCTGATGGTAAAGTGTGGCAGGTACAATAACAACACCCCTTCTCCCAGCTGTCTCCTCTGGAGTTTAGCTTGTGGCAGCACCAACAACAACACCTCTTCTTCCAGCTGTCTCCTCTGGTGGTAAAGTGTGGCAGGTCCAACAACAACACCTCTTCTCCCAGCTGTCTCCTCTGGAGTTTAGCTTGTGGCAGCACCAACAACAACACCTCTTCTTCCAGCTGTCTCCTCTGGAGGTAAAGTGTGGCAGGACCAACAACAACACCTCTGCTCCCAGCTGTCTCCTCTGGAGTTTAACTTGTGGCAGCACCAACAACAACACCTCTTCTCCCAGCTGTCTTCCCTGGAGGTAAAGAGTGGCAACAGCAACAACACCACAACAACACCTCTTCTCCCTGCTGTCTATTCTGGAGTTTAACTTGTGGCAGCACCAACAAAACGCTTCTTCACCCAGCTGTCTCCTTTGGAGTTTAAATTGTGGCAGCACAAACAACAAAACCTCTTCTTCCGGCTGTCTCCTCTGGTGGTAAAGTGTGGCAGCACCAACAACAAAACCTCTTCTCCCAGCTGTCTCCTCTGGAGTTTAACTTGTGGCAGCACCAACAACAACATCTCTTCTTCCAGCTGTCTCATCTGGTGGTAAAGTGTGGCAGCACCAACAACCTCTTCTCCCAGCAGTCTCCTCTGGTGGTAAAGTGTGGCAGCACCAACAACAACACATCTTCTCCCTGCTGTCTCCTCTGCAGTTTATCTTGTGGCAGTGTCAACAACAACACCTCTTCTTCCAGCTGTCTCCTCTGGTGGTAAAGTGTGGCAGCACCAACAACAACACCACTTCTCCCAGCTGTCTCCTCTGGAGTTTAACTTGTGGCTGCATCAACAACAACACATCTTCTTCCAGCAGTCTCCTCTGGTTTTAAAGTTTGGCAACACAAACAACAACACCTTTTCTCCCAGCTGTCTCCTCTGGGGTTTAACATGTGGCAGCACCAACAACAACACCTCTTTCCCAACCTGTGTCCTCTGGAGGTAACGTGTGGCAACACCTACAACAACACCTCTTCTCCCAGCTATCTCCTCTGGAGGTAAAGTGTGGCAGCACCAACAACAACACCTCTCCTCCCAGCTGTCTCCTCTGGTGGTAAAGCGTGGCAGTACCAACAACAACACCTCTTCTCCCAGCCGTCTCCTCTGGAGTTTAACTTGTGGCAGCACCAACAACAACACCTCTTCTTCCAGCTGTCTCCTCTGGTGGTAAAGTGTAGCAGGTCCAATAACAACACCCCTTCTACCAGCTGTCTCCTCTGGAGTTTAGCTTGTGGCAGCACCCACAACAACACCTCTTCTTCCAGCTGTCTCCTCTGGTGGTAAAGTGTGGCAGGTCCAACAACAACACCCCTTCTCCCAGCTGTCTCCTCTGGAGTTTAGCTTGTGGCAGCACCAACAACAACACCTCTTCTTCCAGCTGTCTCCTCTGGAGGTAAAGTGTGGCAGGACCAACAACATCACCTCTGCTCCCAGCTGTCTCCTTTGGAGTTTAACTTGTGGCAGCACCAACAAAAACGCCTCTTCTCCCAGCTGTCTCCTTTGGAGTTTAACTTGTGGCAGCACCAAAAACAAAACCTCTTCTTCCGGCTGTCTCCTCTGGTGGTAAAGTGTGGCAACACCAACAACAACACCTCTTCTCCCAGCTGTCTCCTCTGGTGGTATAGTGTGGCAGCGCCAACAACAACACCTCTTCTCCCAGCTGTCTCCTCTGGAGTTTCACTTGTGGCAGCACCAACAACAACATCTCTTCTTCCAGCTGTCTCCTCTGGTGGTAAAGTGTGGCAGCACCAACAACCTCTACTCCCAGCAGTCTCCTCTGGTGGTAAAGTGTGGCAGCACCAACAACAACACATCTTCTCCCTGCTGTCTACTCTGCAGTTTAACTTGTGGCAGTGTCAACAACAACACCTCTTCTTCCAGCTGTCTCCTCTGGTGGTAAAGTGTGGCAGCACCAACAACAACACCTCTTCTCCCAGCTGTCTCCACTGGAGTTTAACTTGTGGCAACATCAACAACAACACCTCTTCTCCCAGCTGTCTTCTCTGGAGTTTAACTTGTGGCAGCACCAACAACAACACCACTTCTTCCAGCTGTCTCCTCTGGTG
The DNA here is from genome assembly GCA_026315105.1 of Locusta migratoria. Lineage (NCBI taxonomy): Eukaryota > Metazoa > Arthropoda > Insecta > Orthoptera > Acrididae > Locusta > Locusta migratoria. The sequence goes on along the minus strand of CM048753.1, from coordinate 15,819,500 downwards.
GTAAAGTGTGGCAGCACCAACAACAACACCCCTTCTCTCAGCTGTCTCCTCTGGAGTTTTAACTTGTTGCAGCACCAACAACAACACCTCTTCTCCCACCTGTCTTCTATGGAGGAAAAGTGTGGCAGCACCAACAACAACACCTCTTCTCCCTGCTGTCTCCTCTGCTGTTTAACTTGTTGCAGCACCAACAATAGCACCTCTTCTTCCAGCTGTCTCCTCTGGTGGTAAAGTCTTGCAGGACCAAAAATAACACCTCTTCTCCCAGCTGTCTCCTCTGGAGGTAATGTGTGACAGCACCAACAACAACACATCTTCTCCCTGCTGTCTCCTCTGGAGTATTACTTGTGGCAGTGTCAACAACAACACCTCTTCTTCCAGCTGTCTCCTCTGGTGGTAAAGTGTGGCAGCACCAACAACAACACCTCTTCTCCCAGCTGTCTCCTCTGGAGTATAACTTTTGGCAGCACTAACAACAACATCTCTTCTCCCAGCTGTCTCCTCTGTAGGTAAAGTGTGGCAGCACCAACAACTACACCTCTTCTCCCAACTGTCTCCTCAGGACGCAAAGCGTGACAACACCAACAACAACACATCAACACCTCTTCTCCCAGCTGTCTCTTCTGGAGGTAAAGTGTGGCAGCACCAACAACAACATCTCTTCCCCCAGCTCTTTCCTGTGGAGGTAAAGTGTGGCAACACCAACAACAACACCTCTTCTCCCAGCTTTCTTCTCTGGTGGTAAGGTGTGGCAGCACCAACAACAACACCACTTCTCCATGCTGTCTCCTCTGGAGTTTTAACTTGTCGCAGCACCAACAACAACACCTCTTCTCCCAGCTGTCTTCTATGGAGGAAAAGTGTGGCAGCACCAACAACAACACCTCTTCTCCCTGCTGTCTCCTCTGCTGTTTAACTTGTGGCAGCACCAACAACAGCACCTCTTCTTCCAGCTGTCTCCTCTGGTGGTAAAGTATGGCAGCACCAACAACAACACCTCTTCTCCCTGCTGTCTCCTCTGGAGTGTAACTTGTGGCAGCATCAACAACAACACCTCTTCTTCCAGCTGTCTCCTTTGGTGGTAAAGTGTGGCAGCACCAACAACAACACCTCTTCTCCCTGCTGTCTCCTCTGGAGTTTAACTTTTGGCAGCACTAACAACAACGACTCTTCTCCCAGCTGTCTCCTCAGGAGGTAAAGTGTGGCAGCACTAACAACAACGCCTCTTTTCCCATCTCTCTCCTCTGGAGTTTAACTTGTGGCAGCACCAACAACAACATCTCTTCCCCCAGCTGTCTCCTCTGGAGGTAAAGTGTGGCATTACCAACAACAACACCTCTTCTCCCAACTGCCTCCTCTGGAGGTAAAGCGTGGCAACACCAACAACAACACATCTGCTCCCAGCTGTCTCCTCTGGAGTTTAACATTTGGCAGTGTCAACAACAACACCTCTTCTTCCAGCTGTCTCCTCTGGTGGTAAAGTGTGGCAGCACCAACAACTACACCTCTTCTCCCAGCTGTCTCCTCTGGAGTTTAACTTTTGGCAGCACTAACAACAACACCTCTTCTCCCAGCTGTCTCCTCTGGAGGTAAAGTGTGGCAGCACTAACAACAACGCCTCTTCTCCCAGCTCTCTCCTCTGGAGTTTAACTTGTGGCAGCACAAACAACAACACCTCTTCCCCCAAGCTGTCTCCTCTGGAGGTAAAGTGTGGCAGCACCAACAACAACACCTCTTCTCCCAACTGTCTCCTCTGGAGGTAAAGCGTGGCAACACCAACAACAACACAACAACACCTCTTCTCCCAGCTGTCTCCTCTGGAGGTAAAGTGTGGCAGCACCAACAACAACATCTCTTCCCCCGGCTGTTTCCTGTGGACGTAAAGTGTGGCACCACCAACAACAACACCTCTTCTCCCAGCTTTCTTCTCTGGTGGTAAGGTGTGGCAGCACCAACAACAACACCTCTTCTCCCAGGTATCTCTCCTGGAGTTTAACTTGTGGCTGCACCAACAACACCTCTTCCCCAAGCTGTGTCCTCTGGAGGTAAAGTGTGGCAGCACCAACAACAACAACTCTTCTCCCAGCTGTCTCCTCGAGCGGTAAAGTGTGGCAACATCAACAACAACACTTTGTCTCCCAGCTGTCTCCCCTGGTGTTTAACTTGTGGCAGCACCAAAAACAACATCACTTCTTCCAGCTGTCTCCTCTGGTGGTAATGTGTGGCAGGACCAACAACAACACCTCTTCTCCCAGCTGTCTCCTCTGGAGTTTTAACTTGTCACAGCACCAACAACAACACCTCTTCTCCCAGCTGTCTCCTATGGAGAAAAAATGTGGCAGCACCAACAACAACACCTCTTCTCCCTGCTGTCTCCTCTGCTGTTTAACTAGTGGCAGCACCAACAACAGCACCTCTTCTTCCAGCTGTGTCCTCTGGTGGTAATGTGTGGCAGGACCAACAACAACACCTCTTCTCCCAACTGTTTCCTCTGGAGTTTAACTTTTGGCGGCACCAACAACAACACCTGTTCTCCCAGCTGTCTCCTCTGGAGGTAAAGTGTGGCAGCACTTACAACAACGCCTCTTCTCCCAGCTCTCTCCTCTGGAGTTCAACTTGTGGCAGCACCAACAACAACATCTCTTCCCCCAGGTGTCTCCTCTGGAGTTAAAGTGCGGCAATACCAACAACAACACAACAACACCTCTTCTGCCAGCTGTCTCCTCTGGAGGTAAAGTGTGGCAGCACCAACAACAACACCTCTTCTCTCTGCTGTCTCCTCTGGAGTTTAACATGTGGCCGCGTCAACAACACCACCTCTTCTTCCAGCTGTCTCCTCTGGTGGTAAAGTGTGGCAGCACCAAGAACAACACCTCTTCTCCCAGCTGTCTCTGGAGGTAAAGTGTGGCAACACCAACAACAACACAAAAACACCTCTTCTCCCAGCTGTCTCATCTGGAGGTAAAGTGTGGCAACAGCAACAACAACACAACAACACCTCTTCTCCCTGCTGTCTCCTCTGGAGTTTAACTTGTGGCAGCACCAACAAAATTCCTCTTCTCCCAGCTGTCTCCTTTGGAGTTTTAACTTTCGCAGCACCAACAACAACACCTCTTCTCCCAGCTGTCTCCTCTGGAGTTTTAACTTGTCGCAGCACCAACAACAACACCTCTTCTCCCAGCTGTCTCCTATGGAGAAAAAATGTGGCAGCACCAACAACAACACCTCTTCTCCCTGCTGTCTCCTCTGCTGTTTAACTAGTGGCAGCACCAAAAACAAAACCTCTTCTTCCGGCTGTCTCCTCTGGTGGTAAAGTGTGGCAACACCAACAACAACACCTCTTCTCCCAGCTGTCTCCTCTGGTGGTAGAGTGTGGCAGCGCCAACAACAACACCTCTTCTCCCTCCTGTCTCCTCTGGAGTTTAACTTGTGGCAGCATCAACAACAACACCTCTTCTTCCGGCTGTCTCCTCTGGTGGTAAAATGTGGCAGCACCAACAACAAAACCTCTTCTCCCAGCTGTCTCCTCTGGAGTTTAACTTGTGGCAGCACCAACAACAACACCTCTTCTCCCAACTGCCTCCTCTGGAGGTAAAGCGTGGCAACACCAACAACAACACATCTGCTCCCAGCTGTCTCCTCTGGAGTTTAACTTGTGGCAGTGTCAACAACAACATCTCTTCTTCCAGCTGTCTCCTCTGGTGGTAAAGTGTGGCAGCACCAACAGCTACACCTCTTCTCCCAGCTGTCTCCTCTGGAGTTTAACTTTTGGCAGCACTAACAACAACACCTCTTCTCCCAGCTGTCTCCTCTGGAGGTAAAGTGTGGCAGCACTAACAACAACGCCTCTTCTCCCAGCTCTCTCCTCTGGAGTTTAACTTGTGGCAGCACCAACAACAACACCTCTTCCCCCAAGCTGTCTCCTCTAGAGGTAAAGTGTGGCAGCACCAACAACAACACCTCTTCTCCCAACTGTCTCCTCTGGAGGTAAAGCGTGGCAACACCAACAACAACACAACAACACCTCTTCTCCCAGCTGTCTCCTCTGGAGGTAAAGTGTGGCAGCACCAACAACAACACCTCTTCTCCCAGCTGTCTCCTCTGGAGTATAACTTTTGGCAGCACTAACAACAACATCTCTTCTCCCAGCTGTCTCCTCTGGAGGTAAAGTGTGCAGCACCAAAAACTACACCTCTTCTCCCAACTGTCTCCTCAGGAGGTAAAGCGTGACAACATCAACAACAACACAACAACACCTCTTCTCCCAGATGTCTCTTCTGGAGGTAAAGTGTGGCAGCACCAACAACAACATCTCTTCCCCCAGCTGTTTCCTGTGGAGGTAAAGTGTGGCAACACCAACAACAACACTTCTTCTCCCAGCTTTCTTCTCTGGTGGTAAGGTGTGGCAGCACCAACAACAACACCACTTCTCCATGCTGTCTCCTCTGGAGTTTTAACTTGTCGCAGCACCAAAAACAACACCTCTTCTCCCAGCTGTCTTCTATGGAGGAAAAGTGTGGCAGCACCAACAACAACACCTCTTCTCCCTGCTGTCTCCTCTGCTGTTTAACTTGTGGCAGCACCAACAACAGCACCTCTTCTTCCAGCTGTCTCCTCTGGTGGTAAAGTGTGGCAGCACCAACAACAACACCTCTTCTCCCTGCTGTCTCCTCTGGAGTGTAACTTGTTTCAGCATCAACAACAACACCTCTTCTTCCAGCTGTCTCCTTTGGTGGTAAAGTGTGGCAGCACCAAAAACAACACCTCTTCTCCCTGCTGTCTCCTCTGGAGGTAAAGTGTGGCAGCACTAACAACAACGCCTCTTCTCCCAGCTCTCTCCTCTGGAGTTTAACTTGTGGCAGCACCAACAACAACACCTCTTCTCCCAACTGCCTCCTCTGGAGGTAAAGCGTGGCAACACCAACAACAACACATCTGCTCCCAGCTGTCTCCTCTAGAATTTAACTTGTGGCAGTGTCAACAACAACACCTCTTCTTCCATCTGTCTCCTCTGGTGGTAAAGTGTGGCAGCACCAACAGCTACACCTCTTCTCCCAGTTGTCTCCTCTGGAGTTTAACGTTTGGCAGCACTAACAACAACACCTCTTCTCCCAGCTGTCTCCTCTGGAGGTAAAGTGTGGCAGCACTAACAACAACGCCTCTTCTCCCAGCTCTCTCCTCTGGAGTTTAACTTGTGGCAGCACCAACAACAACACCTCTTCCCCCAAGCTGTCTCCTCTGGAGGTAAAGTGTGGCAGCACCAACAACAACACCTCTTCTCCCAACTGTCTCCTCTGGAGGTAAAGCATGGCAACACCAACAACAACACAACAACACCTCTTCTCTCAGCTGTCTCCTCTGGAGGTAAAGTGTGGCAGCACCAACAACAACATCTCTTCCCCCAGGTGTTTCCTGTGGACGTAAAGTGTGGCAACACCAACAACAACACCTCTTCTCCCAGCTTTCTTCTCTGGTGGTAAGGTGTGGCAGCACCAACAACAACACCTCTTCTCCCAGGTATCTCTCCTGGAGTTTAACTTGTGGCTGCACCAACAACACCTCTTCCCCAAGCTGTGTCCTCTGGAAGTAAAGTGTGGCAGCACCAACAACAACACCTCTTCTCCCAGCTGTCTCCTCTAGCGGTAAAGTGTGGCAACATCAACAACAACACTTCGTCTCCCAGCTGTCTCCCCTGGAGTTTAACTTGTGGCAGCACCAAAAACAACATCACTTCTTCCAGCTGTCTCCTCTGGTGGCAATGTGTGGCAGGACCAACAACAACACCTCTTCTCCCAGCTGTCTCCTCTGGAGTTTTATCTTGTCGCAGCACCAACAACAACACCTCTTCTCCCAGCTGTCTCCTATGGAGAAAAAATGTGGCAGCACCAACAACAACACCTCTTCTCCCTGCTGTCTCCTCTGCTGTTTAACTAGTGGCAGCACCAACAACAGCACCTCTTCTTCCAGCTGTGTCCTCTGGTGGTATTGTGTGGCAGGACCAACAACAACACCTCTTCTCCCAGCTGTTTCCTCTGGAGTTTAACTTTTGGCGGCACCAACAACAACACCTCTTCTCCCAGCTGTCTCCTCTGGACGTAAAGTGTGGCAGCACTAACAACAACGCCTCTTCTCCCAGCTCTCTCCTCTGGAGTTCAACTTGTGGCAGCACCAACAACAACATCTCTTCCCCCAGGTGTCTCCTCTGGAGTTAAAGTGCGGCAACACCACCAACAACACAACAACACCTCTTCTGCCAGCTGTCTCCTCTGGAGGTAAAGTGTGGCAGCACCAACAACAACACCTCTTCTCCCTGCTGTCTCCTCTGGGGTTTAACATGTGGCAGCGTCAACAACACCACCTCTTCTTCCAGCTGTCTCCTCTGGTGGTAAAGTGTGGAAGCACCAACAACAACACCTCTTCTCCCAGCTGTCTCTAGAGGTAAAGTGTGGCAACACCAACAACAACACAAAAACACCTCTTCTCCCAGCTGTCTCCTCTGGAGGTAAAGTGTGGCAGCACCAACAACAACACCTCTTCTCCCAGCTGTCTCCTCTGGTGGTAAAGTGTGTCATCACCAACAAACACACGTCTTTTCCCTGCTGTCTCCTCTGGAGTTTAACATGTGGCAGCATCAACAACAACACCTCTATTTCCAGCTGTCTCCTCTGGTGGTAAACTGTGACAGCACCAAAAACAACACCTCTTCTCCCAACTGTCTCCTCTGGAGTTTAACTTGTGGCAGCACCAACATCAACACCTCTTCTACCAGCTGTCTCCTCTGGAGGAAACGTGTGGCAGCACCAACAACAACACTTATTCAGCTTGCTGTCTCCTCTGCAGTTTAACTTGTGGCAGTACCAACAACAACACCTCCTCTTCCAGCTGTCTCCTCTGGTGGTAAAGTGTTGCAGGACCAACAACAAAACCTCTTCTCCCAGCTGTCTCCTCTGGAGTTTAACTTTTGGCAGCACCAACAACAACGTCTCTTCTCCCAGCTGTCTCCTCTGGAGGTAAAGTGTGGCTGCACCAACAACAACACCTCTTCCCCCAGCTGTCTCCTCTAAAGGTAAAGAGTGGCAACACCTACAACAACACCTCTTCTCCCAGCTGTCTCCTCTGGAGTTTACCTTGTGGCAGCACTAACAACAACACCTCTTCTCTGAGCTGTCTCCTCTGGAGGTAAAGTGTGGCAGCACCAACAACAACACCTCTTCTCCCATCTGTTTCCCATGGAGGTAAAGTGTGGCAGCACCAACAACAACACCTCTCTCCCAGCTGTCTCCTCTGGTAATAAAGTGTGGCAGCATTAACAATACACCTCTACTACTTGCTGTCTCCTCTGGAGTTTAACTTGTGACAGCACCAACAACAACACCTCTTCTCCCTGCTGTCTCCTCTGGATTTTACCTTGTGGCAGCACCATTAACAACGCGTCTTCTCCCAGCTGTCTCCTCTGGAGTTTAACTTGTGGCAGCACCAACAACAACACCTCTTCTCCCAGCTGTCTCTGGAGGTAAAGTGTGGCAACACCAACAACAACACAAAAACACCTCTTCTCCCAGCTGTCTCCTCTGGAGGTAAAGTGTGGCAACAGCAACAACAACACAACAACACCTCTTCTCCCTGCTGTCTCCTCTGGAGTTTAACTTGTGGCAGCACCAACAAAAACGCCTCTTCTCCCAGCTGTCTCCTTTGGAGTTTAACTTGTGGCAGCACCAAAAACAAAACCTCTTCTTCCGGCTGTCTCCTCTGGTGGTAAAGTGTGGCAACACCAACAACAACACCTCTTCTCCCAGCTGTCTCCTCTGGTGGTAGAGTGTGGCAGCGCCAACAACAACACCTCTTCTCCCTCCTGTCTCCTCTGGAGTTTAACTTGTGGCAGCATCAACAACACCTCTTCTTCCGGCTGTCTCCTCTGGTGGTAAAGTGTGGCAGCACCAACAACAAAACCTCTTCTCCCAGCTGTCTCCTCTGGAGTTTATCTTGTGGCAGCACCAACAACAATATCTCTTCTTCCAGCTGTCTCCTCTGGTGGTAAAGTGTGGCAGCACCAACAACCTCTACTCCCAGCAGTCTCCTCTGGTGGTAAAGTGTGTCAGCACCAACAACAACACCTCTTCTCTCAGCTGTCTCCTCTGGAGTTTTAACTTGTCGCAGCACCAACAACAACACCTCTTCTCCCACCTGTCTTCTATGGAGGAAAAGTGTGGCAGCACCAACAACAACACCTCTTCTCCCTGCTGTCTCCTCTGCTGTTTAACTTGTTGCAGCACCAACAATAGCACCTCTTCTTCCAGCTGTCTCCTCTGGTGGTAAAGTCTTGCAGGACCAAAAATAACACCTCTTCTCCCAGCTGTCTCCTCTGGAGGTAATGTGTGACAGCACCAACAACAACACATCTTCTCCCTGCTGTCTCCTCTGGAGTATTACTTGTGGCAGTGTCAACAACAACACCTCTTCTTCCAGCTGTCTCCTCTGGTGGTAAAGTGTGGCAGCACCAACAACAACACCTCTTCTCCCAGCTGTCTCCTCTAGAGTATAACTTTTGGCAGCACTAACAACAACATATCTTCTCCCAGTTGTCTCCTCTGGAGGTAAAGTGTGCAGCACCAACAACTACACCTCTTCTCCCAACTGTCTCCTCAGGAGGTAAAGCGTGACAACACCAACAACAACACAACAACACCTCTTCTATCAGCTGTCTCTTCTGGAGGTAAAGTGTGGCAGCACCAACAACAACATCTCTTCCCCCAGCTGTTTCCTGTGGAGGTAAAGTGTGGCAACACCAACAACAACACCTCTTCTCCCAGCTTTCTTCTCTGGTGGTAAGGTGTGGCAGCACCAACAACAACACCACTTCTCCATGCTGTCTCCTCTGGAGTTTTAACTTGTCGCAGCACCAACAACAACACCTCTTCTCCCAGCTGTCTTCTATGGAGGAAAAGTGTGGCAGCACCAACAACAACACCTCTTCTCCCTGCTGTCTCCTCTGCTGTTTAACTTGTGGCAGCACCAACAACAGCACCTCTTCTTCCAGCTGTCTTCTCTGGTGGTAAAGTGTGGTAGCACCAACAACAACACCTCTTCTCCCTGCTGTCTCCTCTGGAGTGTAACTTGTGGCAGCATCAACAACAACACCTCTTCTTCCAGCTGTCTCCTTAGGTGGTAAAGTGTGGCAGCACCAACAACAACACCTCTTCTCCCTGCTGTCTCCTCTGGAGTTTAACTTTTGGCAGCACTAACAACAACGACTCTTCTCCCAGCTGTCTCCTCTGGAGGTAATGTGTGGCAGCACTAACAACAACGCCTCTTCTCCCAGCTCTCTCCTCTGGAGTTTAACTTGTGGCAGCACCAACAACAACATCTCTTCCCCCAGCTGTCTCCTCTGGAGGTAAAGTGTGGCAGCACCAACAACAACACCTCTTCTCCCAACTGCCTCCTCTGGAGGTAAAGCGTGGCAACACCAACAACAACAAATCTGCTCCCAGCTGTCTCCTCTGGAGTTTAACTTGTGGCAGTGTCAACAACAACACCTCTTCTTCCAGCTGTCTCCTCTGGTGGTAAAGTGTGGCAGCACCAACAGCTACACCTCTTCTCCCAGCTGTCTCCTCTGGAGTTTAACTTGTGGCAGCACCAACAACAACACCTCTTCCCCCAAGCTGTCTCCTCTGGAGGTAAAGTGTGGCAGCACCAACAACAACACCTCTTCTCCCAACTGTCTCCTCTGGAGGTAAAGCATGGCAACACCAACAACAACACAACAACACCTCTTCTCCCAGCTGTCTCCTCTGGAGGTAAAGTGTGGCAGCACCAACAACAACATCTCTTCCCCCAGCTGTTTCCTGTGGACGTAAAGTGTGGCAACACCAACAACAACACCTCTTCTCCCAGCTTTCTTCTCTGGTGGTAAGGTGTGGCAGCACCAACAACAACACCTCTTCTCCCAGGTATCTCTCCTGGAGTTTAACTTTTGGCAGCACCCACAACAACAACTCTTCCCCAAGCTGTGTCCTCTGGAGGTAAAGTGTGGCAGCACCAACAACAACACCTCTTCTCCCAGCTGTCTCCTCTAGAGGTAAAGTGTGGAAACATCAACAACAATACCTCGTCTCCCAGCTGTCTCACCTGAAGTTTAAGTTGTGGCAGCACCAACAACAACACCACTTCTTCCAGCTGTATCCTCTGGTGGTAATGTGTGGCAGGACCAACAACAACACCTCTTCTCCCAGCTGTCTCCTCTGGAGTTTTAACTTGTCGCAGCACCAACAACAACACCTCTTCTCCCAGCTGTCTCCTATGGAGGCAAAGTGTGGCAGCACCAACAACAACACCTCTTCTCCCTGCTGTCTCCTCTGCTGTTTAACTAGTGGCAGCACCAACAACAGCACCTCATCTTCCATCTTTCTCCTCTGGTGCTAAAGTGTGGCAGGACCAACGACAACACCTCTTCTCCCAGCTGTATCCTCTGGAGTTTAACTTTTGGCAGCACCAACAACAACACCTCCTCTCCCACCTGTCTCCTCTCTAGGTAAAGTGTGGCAGCACTAACAACGACGCCTCTTCTCCCAGCTCTCTCCTCTGGAGTTTAACTTGTGGCAGCACCAACAACAACATCTCTTACCCCAGCTGTCTCCTCTGGAGTTTAACTTTTGTCAGCACAAACAACAACACCTCTTCTCCCAGCTCTCTCCTCTGGATGTAAAGTGTGGCAGCACCAACAACAACACCTCTTCTCCCAGCTGTCTCCTATAAAGTTTAACTTGTTGTAGCAACAACAACAACACCTCTTCCCCAAGCTGTTTCCTCTGGAGGTTAAGTGTGGCAGCACCGACAACAACACCTCTTCTCCCAGGTGTCTCCTGTGGTGGAAAAGTGTGGCAGCACCAACAAAAACACCTCTTCTCCCTGCGGTCTCTTCTGCAGTTTAACTTGTGGCAGCACCTACAACAACACCTCTTGTTCCAGCTGTCTACTCTGGCTGTAAACTGTGGCAGGACCATCAACAACACCTCATCTCCCAGCTGTCTCCTCTGGAGGTAAAGTGTGGCAACACCAACAACAACACATCTTCCCCGGCTCTTTCCTTTGGTAGTAAAGTGCGGCAGAACCGAGAAAAACGCATCTTCTCCCACGTGTCTCCTTTGGAGTTTAACTTGTGGCAGCCCCAACAACAACACCTCTTCTTCCAGCTGTCTCCTCTGGAGGTAAAGTGTGGCAGCACCAACAACAACATCTCTTCTCCCAGCTCTTTCCTGTGGAGGTAAAGTGTGGCAACACCTACAACAACACCTCTTCTACTAGCTTTCCCCACTGGAGGTAACGTGTGGCAGGACCAAAAACAACACCTTTTCTCCCAGCTGTCTCCTCTGGAGTTTAACTTGTGGCAGCACCAACAACAACACCTCTTCTCCCAGCTGACTCCTCTGGAGGTAACGTGTGACAGCACCAACAACAACGACTCTTCTCCAAACTGTCTCCTCTGGAGGTAAAGTGTGGCAACACCAATAAAAACACAACGACACCTCTTCTCCCAGCTGTCTCCTTTGGAATTTAACTTGTGGCAGCACCAAAAACAAAACCTCATCTTCCACCTGTCTCCTCTGGTGGTAAAGTGTGGCAACACCAACAACAACACCTCGTCTCCCAGCTGTCTCCTCTGGTGGTAAAGTGTGGCAGCACCAACAACAACACATTTTCTCCCTCCTGTCTCCTCTGGAGTTTACCTTGTGGCAGCATCAACAACAACACCTCTTCTTCCGGCTGTCTCCTCTGGTGGTAAAGTGTGGCAGCACCAACAACAACACCTCTACTTCCAGCTATCTGCTCTGGAGTTTAACTCGTGGCAGCCTCAACAACAACACCTCTTCTCCCAGCTCTCTCCTCTGGATGTAAAGTGTGGCAGCACCAACAACAACGACTCTTCTCCCAGCTGTCTCCTATAAAGTTTAACTTGTGGTAGCAACAACAACAACACCTCTTCCCCAAGCTGTCTCCTCTGGAGGTAAAGTGTGGCAGCACCGACAACAACACCTCTTCTCCTAGGTGTCTCCTCTGGAGGAAAAGTGTGGCAGCACCAACAACAACACCTCTTCTCCCTGCCGTCTCATCTGCAGTTTAACTTGTGGCAGCACCAACAACAACACCTCTTGTTCCAGCTGTCTCCTCTGGCTGTAAACTGTGGCAGGACCAACAACAACACCTCTTCTCCCAGCTGTCTCCTCTGGAGGTAAAGTGTGGCAACACCAACAACAACACTTCTTCTCCCTGCTCTTTCCTTTGGTAGTAAAGTGCGGCAGAACCTAGAAAAACGCATCTTCTCCCACGTGTCTCCTTTGGAGTTTAACTTGTGGCAGCCCCAACAACAACACCTCTTCTTCCAGCTGTCTCCGCTGGAGGTAAAGTGTGGCAGCACCAACAACAACATCTCTTCTCCCAGCTGTTTCCTTTGGAGGTAAAGTGTGGCAACACCTACAACAACACCTCTTCTCCCAGCTTTCTCCTCTGGAGGTAACGTGTGGCAGGAACAACAACAACACCTCTTCTCCCAGCTGGCTCCTCTAGAGTTTAACTTGTGGCAGCACCAACAACAACACCTCTTCTCCCGGCTCTCTCCTTTGAGGTAAAGTGTGGCAGAAACTACAAAAACGCCTCTTCTCACAGGTGTCTCCTTTGGAGTTTAACTTGTGGCAGCACCAACAACAACACCACTTCGTCCAGCTGTCTCTTCTGGTGGTAAAGTGTGGCAGGACTAACAGCAACACATCTTCTCCCAGCTGTCACCTCTGGAGGTAAAGTGTGGCAGCACCAACAACAATACCTCTTCTCCCTGCTGTCTCCTCTGGAGGTAAAGTGTGGCAGCACCAACAACAACATCTCTTCTCCCAGCTGTTTCACGTGGAGGTAAAGTGTGGCAGCACCAACAACAACACCTCTTCTCCCAGCTGACTCCTCTGGAGGTAACGTGTGACAGCACCAACAACAACGACTCTTCTCCAAGCTGTCTCCTCTGGAGGTAAAGTGTGGCAACACCAATAAAACACAACAACACCTCTTCTCCCAGCTGTCTCCTTTGGAATTTAACTTGTGGCAGCACCAAAAACAAGACCTCTTCTTCCGCCTGTCTCCTCTGGTGGTAAAGTGTGGCAACACCAACAACAACACCTCGTCTCCCAGCTGTCTCCTCTGGTGGTAAAGTGTGGCAGCACCAACAACAACACATTTTCTCCCTCCTGTCTCCTCTGGAGTTTAACTTGTGGCAGCGTCAACAATAACACGTCTTCTCCCAGCTGTCTCCTCTGGAGGTAAAGTGTGGCAGCACCAACAACAACACCACATCTCCCAGCTGTCTCCTCTGGAGATTAACTTGTGGCAGCATCAACAACAACACCTCTTCTTCCAGCTGTCTCCTCTGTTGTTGAATTGTGGCAACACAAAAAACAACACCTTTTCTCCCAGCTGTCTCCTCTGGAGTTTAACTTGTGGCAGCACCAACAACAACACCTCTTCCCCAAGCTGAGTCATCTGGAGGTAAAGTGTGGCAGCACCAACAACAACACCTCTTCTCCCAGCTGTCTCCTCTAGAGGTAAAGTGTGGCAACATCAACAACAACACCTCTTCTCCCAGCAGTCGCCTCTTGAGTTTAACTTTTGGCAGCAACAACAACAACACCTCTTCTCCCAGCTGTCTCCTCAGGAGATAAAGTGTGGCAGCGCTAACAACAACTCCTCTATTTCCAGCTGTCTCCTCTGGTGGTAAACTGTGACAGCACCAAAAACAACACCTCTTCTCCCAACTGTCTCCTCTGGAGTTTAACTTGTGGCAGCAGCAACATCAACACCTCTTCTACCAGCTGTCTCCTCTGGAGGAAACGTGTCGCAGCACCAACAACAACACTTCTTCAGCTTGCTGTCTCCTCTTCAGTTTAACTTGTGGCAGTACCAACAACAACACCTCCTCTTCCAGGTGTCTCCTCTGGTGGTAAAGTGTGGAAGGAACAACAACAACACTTCTTCTCCCAGCTGTCTCCTCTGGAGTTTAACTTTTGGCAGCACCAACAACAACATCTCTTCTCTCAGCTGTCTCCTCTGGAGGTAAAGTGTGGCTGCACCAACAACAACACCTCTTCCCCCAGCTGTCTCCTCTGGAGGTAAAGTGTGGCAACACCTACAACAACACCTCTTCCCCAAGCTGTCTCCTCTGGAGGTAAAGTGTGGCAGCACCAACAACAACACCTCTCCTCCCAGCTGTCTCCTCTGGTGGTAAAGTGTGACAGGAACAACAACATCACTTCTTCTCCCAGCTGTCTCCTCTGGAGTTTAACTTGTGGCAGCACCAACAACAACACCTCTTCTTGCAGCTGTCTCCTCTGGTGGTAAAGTGTGGCAGGTCCAACAACAACACCCCTTCTCCCAGCTGTCTCCTCTGGAGTTTAGCTTGTGGCAGCACTAACAACAACATCTCTTCTCCCAGCTGTCTCCTCTGGAGGTAAACTGTGGCAGCACCAACAACAACATCTCTCCTACCATCTGTTTGCCGTGGAGGTAAAGTGTGGCAACACCAAAACAACACCTCTCTCCCAGCTGTCTCCTCTGGTAATAAAGTGTGACAGCACTAACAATAACACCTCTACTACTTGCTGTCTCCTCTGGAGTTTAACTTGTGACAGCACCAACAACAACACCTCTTCTCCCTGCTGTCTCCTCTGGATTTTACCTTGTGGCAGCACCAACAACAACGCCTCTTCTCCCAGCTGTCTGCTCTGGAGTTTAACTTGTGGCAGCACCAACAACAACACCTCTTCTCCCAGCTGTCTCCTCTGGAGGTAAAGTGTGGCAGCACCAAAAACAACGCCTCTTCTCCCAGATGTTTCCTCTGGAGTTTAACTTGTGGCAGCACCAACAACATCACCTCTTCTCCCAGCTGTCTCCTCTGGAGGTAAAGTGTGGCAACACCAACAACAACACAACATCACCTCTTCTCCGAGCTGTCTCCTCTTGAGGTAAAGTGTGTCAGCACCAACAACAAAACCTCTTCTCCCAGCTGTCTCCTCTGGAGTTTAACTCGTGGCAGCACCAACAACAACACCTCTTCTTCCAGCTGTCTCGTCTGGTGGTAAAGTGTGGCAGCACCATCAACAACACCTATTCTCCCAGCTGTCTCCTGTGGAGGTAAAGTGTGGCAGCACCAACAACAACATATCTTCTTCCAGCTGTCACCTCTGGTGGTAAAGTGTGGCAGCACCAACAACAACACCTCTTTTTCCAGCTGTCTCCTCTGGTGGTAAAGTGTGGCAGCACCAACAACAACACCTCTTCTCCCAGCTGTCTCCTCTGGAGTTTAACTTGTGACAGCACCAACAACAACACCTCTTCTCCCAGCTGTCTCCTCTGGTGTTTAACTTGTGGCAGTACCAACAACAACACCTCTTCTTCAAGCTGGCTTCTCTGGTGGTAACGTGTGGCAGCACCAACAAATACGCCTCTTCTCCCAGCTGTCTCCTCTGGAATTTAACTTGTGGCAGCACCAACAACAACACCTCTTCTCCCAGCTGTCTCCTCTGGATATAAAGTGTGGCAGCACCAACAACAACATCTCTTCTCCCAGCTGTTTCCTGTGGAGGTGAAGTGTGGCAGCACCAAAAACAATACCTCTTCTCCCAGCTTTCCCTTTTGGAGTTTAACTTGTGGCAGCACCAAAAACAAAACCTCTCCTTCCGTCTGTCTCCTCTGGTGATAAGTGTGGCAACACCAACAACAACACCTCCTCTCCCAGCTGTCTCCTCTGGTGGTAAAGTGTGGTAGCACCAACAACAACACCTCTTCACTCTCCTGTCTCCCCTGGAGATTAACTTGTGGCAGCATCAACAACAACACCTCTCCTTCCGGTTTTCTCCTCTGGTGGTAAAGTTTGGCAGCACCATCAACAACACCTCTTCTTCCAGCTTTCTCCTCTGGAGTTTAACTTGTGGCAGCACAAACAACAACACCTCTCCTCTCATCTGTCTTCTCTGGAGGAAAAGTGTGGCAGCACCAACAACAACACTTCTTCAGCTTGCTGTCTCCTCTGCAGTTTAACTTGTGGCAGTACCAACAACAACACCTCCTCTTCCAGCTGTCTCCTCTGGTGGTAATGTGTGGCAGGACCAACAACAACACCTCTTCTCCCAGCTGTCTTCTCTGGTGTTTAACTTTTGGCAGCACCAACAACAACACCTCTTCTCCTAGCTGTCTCCTCTAGAGGTAAACTGTGGCTGCACCAACAACAACACCTCTTCCCCCAGCTGTCTCCTCTGGAGGTAAAGTGTGGCAACACCTACAACGACACCTCTTCTCCCAGCTGTCTCCTCTGGAGGTAAAGTGTGGCAGCACCAACAACAACACCTCTCCTCCCAGCTGTCTCCTCTGGTGGTAAAGTGTGGCAGGACCAACAACACCACCTCTTCTCCCAGCTGTCTCCTCTGGAGTTTAACTTGTGGCAGCACCAACAACAACACCTCTTCTTGCAGCTGTCTCCTCTGGTGGTAAAGTGTGGCTGGTCCAACAACAACACCCCTTCTCCAAGCTGTCTCCTCTGGAGTTTAGCTTGTGGCAGCACTAACAACAACACCTCTTCTCCCAGCTGTCTCCTCTGGAGGTAATGTGTGGCAGCACCAACAACAACATCTCTTCTCCCATCTCTTTCCCGTGGAGGTAAAGTGTGGCAACACCAAAACAACACCTCCTCCCAGCTGTATCCTCTGGTAATAAAGTGTGACAGCACCAACAATAACACCTGTACTACCTGCTGTCTCCTCTGGAGTTTAACTTGTGGCAGCACCAACAACAACACCGCTTATCCCTGCTGTCTCCTCTGGATTTTACCTTGTGGCAGCACCAACAACAACGCCTCTTCTCCCAGCTGTCTCCTTTGGAGTTTAACTTGTGGCAGAACCAAAAACAAAACCTCTCCTTCCGTCTGTCTCCTCTGGTGGTAAAGTGTGGCAACAACAACAACAACACCTCCTCTCCCAGCTGTCTCGTCTGGTGGTAAAGTGTGGCAGCATCAACAACAACACCTGTTCTCTCTCCTGTCTCCCCTGGAGATCAAATTGTGGCAGCATCAACAACAACACCTCTTCCTCCGTTTGTCTCTTTTGGTGGTAAAGTGTGGCAGCACCATCAACAACAACTCTTCTTCCAGCTGTCTCCTCTGGAGGTAAAGTGTGGCAGCACCAACAACAACACCTCTTCTCCCTGCTGTCTCCTCTGGAGTTTAACTTGTGGCAGCATCAACAAGAACAGCTCTTTTTCCAGCTGTCTCCTCTGGTGGTAAAGTGTGGCAACACAAACAACTACACCTTTCCTAACAGCTGTCTTCTCTGGAGTTTAACTTTTGGCAGCACCCACAACAACACCTCTTCCCCAAGCTGTGTCCTCTGGAGGTAAAGTGTGGCAGCACCTACAACAACACCTCTTCTCATAGCTGTCTCCTCTAGAGGTAAAGTGTGGCAACATCAACCACAACACCTCGTCTCCCAGCTGTCTCCCCTGGAGTTTAATTTGTGGCAGCACCAACAACAAAACCACTTCTTCCAGCTGTATCCTCTAGTGGTAATGTGTGGCAGCACCAACAACAACACCTCTTCTCCGAGCTGTCTCCTCTGGAGTTTTAACTTGTCACAGCACCAACAACAACACCTCTTCTCCCAGCTGTCTCCTATGGAGGCAAAGTGTGGCAGCACCAGCAACAACACCTCTTCTCCCTGCTGTCTCCTCTGCTGTTTATCTAGTGGCAACACCAAATACAGCACCTCTTCTTCCAGCTGTCTCCTCTGGTGGTAAAGTGTGGCAGGACCAACAACAATACCTCTTCTCCCAGCTGTATCCTCTGGAGTTTAACTTTTGGCAGCACCAACAACAACACCTCTTCTCCCAGCTGTATCCTCTGGAGTTTAACATGTGGCAGCATCAACAACAACACCTCTATTACCAGCTGTCTCCTCTGGTGGTAAACTGTGACAGCACCAAAATCAACACCTCTTCTCCCAACTGTCTCCTCTGGAGTTTACCTTTTGTCAGCACAAACAACAACACCTCTTCTCCCAGCTCTCTCCTCTGGATGTAAAGTGTGGCAGCACCAACAACAACGCCTCTTCTCCCAGCTGTCTCCTCTGGAGTTTTAACTTGTCACAGCACCAACAACAACACCTCTTCTCCCAGCTGTCTCCTATGGAGGCAAAGTGTGGCAGCACCAGCAAAAACACCTCTTCTCCCTGCTGTCCCCTCTGCTGTTTAACTAGTGGCAGCACCGACAACAACACCTCTTCTCCCAGGTGTCTCCTCTGGAGGAGAAGTGTGGCAGCACCAACAACAACACCTCGTCTCGCTGCCGTCTCTTCAGCAGTTTAACTTGTGGCAGCACACACAACAACACCTCTTGTTCCAGCTGTCTCCTCTGGCTGTAAACTGTGGCAGGACCAACAACAACACCTCTTCTCCCAGCTGTCTCCTCTGGAGGTAAAGTGTGGCAACACCAACAACAACACTTCTTCTCCCGGCTATTTCCTTTGGTAGTAAAGTGCGGCAGAACCTAGAAAAACGCATCTTCTCCCACGTGTCTCCTTTGGAGTTTAACTTGTGGCAGCCCCAACAACAACACCTCTACTTCCAGCTGTCTCCTCTGGAGGTAAAGTGTGGCAGCACCAATAACAACATCTCTTCTCCCAGCTGTTTCCTGTGGACGTAAAGTGTGGCAACACCTACAACAACTCCTCTTCTCCCAGCTTTCTCCTCTGGAGTTTAACTTGTGGCAACATCAACAACAACACCTCTTCTCCCAGCTGTCTTCTCTGGAGTTTAACTTGTGGCAGCACCAACAACAACACCTCTTCTCCCGGCTCTCTCCTTTGGAAGTAAAGTGTGGCAGAAACTACAAAAACGCCTCTTCTCACAGGTGTCTCCTTTGGAGTTTAATATGTGGCAGCACCAACAACAACACCACTTCTTCCAGCTGTCTCTTCTGGTGGTAAAGTGTCGCAGGACTAAGAGCAACACCTCTTCTCCCAGCTGTCTGCTCTGGAGGTAAAGTGTGGCAGCACCAACAACAACACCTCTTCTCCCTGCCGTCTCCTCTGTAGGTAAAGTGTGGCAGCACCAACAACAACATCTCTTCTCCCAGCTTTTTCCCGTGGAGGTAAAGTGTGGCAGCACCAACAACAACGCCTCTTCTCCCAGCTGTCTTCTCTGGAGTTTAACTTGTGGCAGCACCAACAACAACACCTCTTCTCCCAGCTGACTCCTCTGGAGGTAACGTGTGACAGCACCAACAACAACGACTCTTCTCCAAGCTGTCTCCTCTGAAGGTAAAGTGTGGCAACACCAATAAAAACACAACAGCACCTCTTCTCCCAGCTGTCTCCTTTGGAATTTAACTTGTGGCAGCACCAAAAACAAAACCTCTTCTTCCGCCTGTCTCCTCTGGTGGTAAAGTGTGGCAACACCAACAACAACACCTCGTCTCCCAGCTGTCTCCTCTGGTGGTAAAGTGTGGCAGCACCAACAACAACACATTTTCTCCCTCCTGTTTCCTCTGGAGTTTAACTTTTGGCAGCATCAACAACAACACCTCTTCTTCCGGCTGTCTCCTCTGGTGGTAAAGTGTGGCAGCACCAACAACAACACCTCTTCTTCCAGCTGTCTCCTCTGGAGTTTAACTCGTGGCAGCGTCAACAACAACACCTCTTCTTCCAGCTATCTCCTCTCGTGGTAATGTGTGGCAGCATCAACAACAACACCTCTTCTCCCAGCTGTCTCCACTGGAGGTAAATTGTGGCAGCACCAACAAAAACACCTCTTCTCCCTGCTGTCTCCTCTGGAGTTTAACTTGTGGCAGCGTCAACAACAACACCTCTTCTTCCAGCTGTCTCCTCTGGTGGTAATGTGTGGCAGCACCAACAATAACACGTCTTCTCCTAGCTGTCTCCACTGGAGGTAAAGTGTGGCAGCACTAACAACAACACCACTTCTCCCAGCTGTCTCCTCTGGAGATTAACTTGTGGCAGCATCATCAACAACACCTATTCTTCCAGCTGTCTCCTCTGTTGTTGAATTGTGGCAACACAAACAACAACACCTTTTCTCCCAGCTGTCTCCTCTGGAGTATAACTTGTGGCAGCACCAACAACAACACCTCTTCCCCAAACTGAGTCATCTGGAGGTAAAGTGTGGCAGCACCAACAACAACACCTCTTCTCCCAGCTGTCTCCTCTAGAGGTAAAGTGTGGCAACATCAAGAACAACACCTCATCTCCCAGCAGTCGCCTCTTGAGTTTAACTTTTGGCAGTACCAACAACAACACTTCTTCTCCCAGCTGTCTCCTATGGAGATAAAGTGTGGCAGTGCTAACAACAACGCCTCTTCTCCCACCTCTCTCCTCTGGAGTTTAACTTGTGGCAGCACCAACAACAACATCTCTTCCCCCAGCTGTCTTCTCTGGTGGTAAAGTGTGGCAGGACCAACAACAACACCTCTTCTCCCAGCTGTTTCCTCTGGAGTTTAACTTGTGGCAGCACCAACAACAACACCTCTTCTTGCAGCTATCTCCTCTGGTGGTAAAGTGTGGCAGGACCACCGACAACACCTCTTCTCCCAGCTGTCTCCTCTGGAGTTTAGCTTGTGGCAGTACCAACAACAACACCTCTTCTCCCAGCTGTCTCCTCTGGAGGTAAAGTGTGGCAGCACCAACAACAACATCTCTTCTCCGAGCTGTTTCCCGTGGAGGTACAGTGTGGCAACACCAACAACAACACCTCTCTCCCAGGTGTCTCCTCTGGTGATAAAGTGTGGCATCACCAACAATAACACTTCTTCTCCCTGCTGTCTCCTCTCGAGCTTAACTTGTGGCAGCAACAACAACAACACCTCTTCTCCCAGCTAATTCCTCTGGAGGTTAACTTGTGGCAGCACCAACAACAACACCTCTTCTCCCAGCTATCGCCCCTGGAGAGAAAGTGTGTCAACACCAACAACAATGTCTCTTCTCCCAGCTGTCTCCTCTGGAGTTTAACGTGTGGCAGCACCAACAACAATACCTCTTTTCCCAGCTGTCTCCCCTGGAGGTAAAGGGTGGCAGCACCAACAACAACAACTCTTCTCCCAGCTGTCTCCATCGGAGTTTAACTTGTGGCAGCACCAACGACAACACATCTTCTCCCAGCTGTCTTCTCTGGAAGTAATGCGAGGCAACAACAACAACAACTCCTCTTCTCCCAGCTCACTCTTCTGGTGGTAAAGAGTGGCAGCACCAACAACAACACCTCTCCTTCGAGCTGTCTCCTCTGGTGGTAAAATGTGGCAGGACCAACAACAACACCTCTTCTCCCAGCTGTCTCCTCTGGAGTTTAACTTGTGGCAGCACCAACAACAACTCCTCTTCTTGCAGCTATCTCCTCTGGTGGTAAAGTGTGGCAGGACCACCAACAACACCTCTTCTCCCAGCTGTCTCCTATGGAGTTTAGCTTGTGGCAGTACCAACAACAACACGTCTTCTCCCAGCTGTCTCCTCTGGAGGTAAAGTGTGGCAGCACCAAAAACAACATCTCTTCACCGAGCTGTTTCCCGTGGAGGTACAGTGTGGCTACACCAACAACAACACCTCTCTCCCAGCTGTCTCCTCTGGTGGTAAAGTGTGGCAGCACCAACAACAACACCTCTTCTCCCTGTTGTCTCCTCTGGAGCTTAACTTGTGGCAGCAACAACAACAACGCCTCTTCTCCCAGCTAAATCCTCTGGAGGTTAACTTGTGGCAGCACTAACAACAAAACCTCTTCTCCCAACTATCTCCCCTGGAGAGAAACTGTGTCAGCACCAACAACAATGTCTCTTCTCCCAGCTGTCTCCTCTGGAGTTTAACGTGTGGCAGCACCAACAACAACACCTCTTTTCCCAGCTCTCTCCCCTGGAGGTAAAGAGTGGCATCACCAACAACAACAACTCTTCTGCCTGCTGTCTCCATCGGAGTTTAACTTGTGGCAGCACCAACAACAACACGTCTTCTCCGAGCTGTCCCCTCTGTAGGTAAAGTGAGGCAGCACCAACAACAACAGCTCTTCTCCCAACTGTCTCCTCTGCTGGTAAATTGTGGCAACACCAACAACAACATCTCTTCTCCCAGCTGTCTCCTGTTGTGGTAAAGTGGGGCAGCACCAACAACAACGCCTCTTCTCCCAGCTGTCTCCTTTGGAGTTTGACTTGTGGAAGCACCAACAACAAAACCTCTTCTTCCAGCTTTCTCCTCTGGTGGTAAAGTGTGGCAGCACCAACAACAACACCTCTTCACCCAGCTGTCTCCTCTGGAGGTAAAGTGTGGCAGCACCAACAACAACACATCTTCTCCCAGCTGTCTCCTCTGCTGGTAAACTGTGGCAGCACCAACAACAACGCCTCTTCTCCCAGCTGTCTCCTCTGGAGTTTAACTTGTGGCAGCACCAACAACAACACCTCTTCTCCCAGCTGTCTCCTCTGGAGGTAAAGTGTGGCAACACCAACAACAACAACTCTTCTCCCAGCTATCTCCTCTGGTGGTAACGTGTGGCAGCACCAACAACAACGCCTCTTCTCCTTTGGAGATTAACTTGTGGCAGCACCAACTACAACACCTCTTCTTCCAGCTGTCTCCTCTGGTAGTAAAGTGTGGCAGCACCAACAACAACATCTCTTCTCCCAGCTGTTTCCTGTGAAGATAAAGTGTGGCAACACCAACAACAACACCTCATCTCCCAGCTGTCTCGTCTGGTGGGAAAGTGTGGCGGCACCAACAACAACACTTCTTCTCCCAGCTGTCTCCTCTGGAGTTTATATTGTGGCAGCACCAACAACAACAACTCTTCTCCCAGCTGTCTCCTCTGGTGGTAAAGTGTGGCAACACGGACAACATCAAAACAACACCAATTCTCCCAGCTGTCTCCTCTGGAGGTAAAGTGTGGCAGCACCAACAACAACCCCTTCTCCCAGCTGTCTCCTCTGGAGGTAAAGTGTGGCAGCCCCAACAACGACGCCTCTTCTACCTACTGTCTCTCTGGAGTTTAACTTGTGGCACCACCAACAACATCACCTCTTCTCCCAGCTGTCTCCTCTGGTGGTAAAGTATGGCAGCACCAACAACAACGCCTCTTCTCCCAGCTGTCACCTCTGTAGTTTCACTTGTGGCAGCACCAACAACAACACCTCTTCTCAAAGTTGTCTCATCTGGAGATAAATTGTGGCAACACCAACAACAACATCTCTTCTCCCAGCTGTTTCCGGTGGAGGCAAAATGTGGCAGCACCAAAAACAACATCTCTTCTTCCAGCTGTTTCCCTTGGAGGTAAAGTGTGGCAACACCAACAGCAACACCTCTTCTCCCAGCTGTCTCCTCTGGAGTTTAACTTGTGGCAGCACCACCAATAGCACCTCCTCTCCCACCTGTCTCCTCTGGAAGTAAAGTGAGGCAGCACCAACAACAAAACCTCTTCTCCCAGCTGTCTCTTCTGGAGGTAAAGTGTGGCAACTCCAACAACATCATCTCTTCTCCCAGCTGTCTCCTCTGGTGGAAAAGTGTGGCAGCACCAACAACAACGCCTCTTGTCCCAGCGTCTCCTTTGGAGTTTAATTTGTGGCATCACCAACAACAACACCGCTCCTTCCTGCTGTCTCCTCTGGTGGTAAAGTGTGGCAGGACCAACAACAACACCTCTTCTCCCAGCTGTCTCCTCTGGAGTTTAACTTGTGGCAACACCAACAACATCACCTCTTCTTGCAGCTGTCTCCTCTGGTGTTAAAGTGTGGCAGGATCAAAAACATCACCCCTTCTCCTAGCTGTCTCCTCTGGAGTTCAGCTTGTGGCAGCCCCAACAACAACACCTCTTCTCCCAGCTCTCTCCTCTGGAGGTAAAGTGTGGCAGCACCAACAACATCATCTCTTCTCCGAGCTGTTTCCCGTGGAGGTACAGGTTGGCAACACCAACAACAACACCTCTCTCCCAGCTGTCTCCTCTGCTGGTAAAGTGTGGCAGCACAAACAACAACACCTCTTCTTCCTGCTGTCTCCTCTGGAGTTTAACTTGTGGCAGCACCAACAACAACACCTCTTCTCCCTGCTGTCTCCTCTGGAGCTTAACTTGTGGCAGCAACAACAATAACGCCTCTTCTCCCAGATAAATCCTGAGGAGGTTAACTTGTGGCAGCACCAACAACAACACCTCTTCTCCCAGCTATCTCCCCTGGAGAGAAAGTGTGGCAGCACCAACAAAAACGTCTCTTCTCCCAGCTGTCTCCTCTGGAGTTTAACTTGTGGCAGCACCAACAACAACACCTCTTCTCCCAGCTGTCACCTCTGGTGGTAAAGTGTGGCAGCAACAACAACAATGCCTCTTCTCCCAGCTGTCTCCATCGGAGTTTAACTTGTAGCAGCACCAACAACAACACCTCTTCTTCCAGCTGTCTCCTCTGGTGGTAAAGTGTGGCAGGACCAAATACAACACCACTTCTCCCAGCTGTCTCCTTTGGAGTTTAACTCATGGCAGCACCAACAACAACACCTCTCCTTCCAGCTGTCTCCTCTGGTGGTAAAGTGTGGCAGCACCAACAACAGCGCCTCTTCTCCCAGCTGTCACCTGTGGAGTTTCACTTGTGGCAGCACCAACAACAACACCTCTTCTCAGAATTGTCTCATCTGGAGATAATTGTGGCAACACCAACAATAACATCTCTTCTCCCAGCTGTTTCCTGTGGAGGCAAAGTGTGGCAGCACCAACAACATCTCTTGTCCCAGCTGTTTCCCTTGGAGGTAAAGTGTGGCAACACCAACAGCAACACCTCTTCTCCCAGCTCTCTCCTCTGGTGGTAAAGTGTGGAAGCTCCAACAACAAAGCCTCTTCTCCCAGCTGTCTCCTCTGGAGTTTGACATGTGGCAGCACCAACAACAACACCTCTTGTCCCAGCGTCTCCTTTGGAGTTAAACTTGTGGCAGCACCAACAACAACACCGCTTCTTCCTGCTGTCTCCTCTGGTGGTAAAGTGTGGCAGGACCAACAACAACACCTCTTCTCCCAGCTGTCTCCTCTGGAGTTCAACTTGTGGCAGCACCAACAACAACACCTCTTCTTCCAGCTGTCTCCTCTACTGGTAATCTGTGGCAGCACCAACAACAACGCCTCTTCTCCCAGCTATCTCCCCTGGAGAGAAAGTGTGGCAGCACCAACAACAACGTCTCTTCTCCCAGCTGTCTCCTCTGGTGGTAAAGTGTGGCAGCACCAAATACAACAACTCTTCTCCCTGCTGTCTCCTCTGGAGTTTAACTCGTGGCAGAACCAACAACAACACCTCTTCTCCCAGCTGTCTCTTCTGGTGGTAAAGTGTGGAAGCACCAGCAACAACGCCTGTTGTCCCAGCGTCTCCTTTGGAGTTTAACTTGTGGCAGCAACAACAACAACACCGCTTCTTCCTGCTGTCTCCTCTGGTGGTAAAGTGTGGCAGGACCAACAACAACACCTCTTCTCCCAGCAGTCTCCTCTGGATTTTAACTCGTGGCAGCGTCAACAACAACACCTCTTCTCCCAGCTGTCTCCTCTGGAGTTTAGCTTGTGGCAGCACTAACAATAACACCTTTTCTACCAGCTGTCTCCTCTGGAGGTAAAGTGTGCCAGCACCAACAACAACATCTCTTCTCCGAGCTGTTTCCCGTGGAGGTACAGTGTGGCAACACCAACAACAACACCTCTCTCCCAGCTGTCTCCTCTGGTGGTAAAGTGTGGCAGCACAAACAACAACACCTCTTCTTCCTGCTGTCTCCCCTGGAGTTTAACTTGTGGCAGCACCAACAACAACACCTCTTCTCCCTGCTGTCTCCTCTGGAGCTTAACTTGTGGCAGCAACAACAACAACGCCTCTTCTCCCAGCTAAATCCTCTGGAGGTTAACATGTGGCAGCACCAGCAACAACACCTCGTCTCCCAGCTATCTCCCCTGGAGAGAAAGTGTGGCAGCACCAACAACAACGACACTTCTCCCAGCTGTCTCCATCGGAGTTTAACTTGTGGCAACACCAGCAACAACACTTCTTCTCCCAGCTGTCTCCTCTGGTGTTTAACGAGTGGCAGCACCAACAACCACACCTCTTTTCCCAGCTGTCTCCCCTGGAGGTAAAGGGTGGCAGCACCAACAACAACGACACTTCTCCCAGCTGTCTCCATCGGAGTTTAACTTGTGGCAGCACCAACAACAAAACGTCTTCTCCCAGCTGTCTCCTCAGGAGGTAAAGTGAGGCAGCACCAACAACAACTCCTTTTCTCCCAGCTGTCTCCTCTGCTGGTAAAGAGTGGCAGCACCAACAACAACGACACTTCTCCCAGCTGTCTCCATCGGAGTTTAACTTGTGGCAACACCAGCAACAACATCACTTCTCCCAGCTGTCTCCTCTGGTAGTAAAGTGTGGCAGCACCAACAACAACGCCTCTTCTCCCAGCTGTCTCCGCTGGAGTTTAACTTGTGGCAGCACCAACAACAGAACCTCTTCTTCCAGCTGTCTCCTCTGGTGGTAAAATGTGGCAGCACCAACAACAACACCTCTTCTCCCAGCTGTCTCCTCTGGAGTTTAACGTGTGGCAGCACCAACAACCACACCTCTTTTCCCAGCTGTCTCCCCTGGAGGTAAAGGGTGGCAGCACCAACAACAACGACACTTCTCCCAGCTGTCTCCATCGGAGTTTAACTTGTGGCAGCATCAACAACAAAACGTCTTCTCCCAGCTGTCTCCTCAGGAGGTAAAGTGAGGCAGCACCAACAACAACTCCTTTTCTCCCAGCTGTCTCCTCTGCTGGTAAAGAGTGGCAGCACCAACAACAACGACACTTCTCCCAGCTGTCTCCATCGGAGTTTAACTTGTGGCAACACCAGCAACAACATCTCTTCTCCCAGCTATCTCCTCTGGTGGTAACGTGTGGCAGCACCACCAACAACGCCTCTTCTCCTTTGGAGTTTAACTTGTGGCAGCACCAACAACAACACCTCTTCTTCCAGCTGTCTCCTCTGGTAGTAATGTGTGGCAGCACCAACAACAACATCTCTTCTCCCAGCTGTTTCCTGTGGAGGTAAAGTGTGGCAACACCAACAACAACACCTCATATCCCAGCTGTCTCGTCTGGTGGTAATAGTGGCAGCAAAAACAACAACACCTCTTCTCCCACCTGTCTGCTCTAGAGTTTATCTTGTGGCAGCACCACCAACAACAACTCTTCTCCCAGCTGTCTCCTCTGGAGGTAAAGTGTGGCAACACGGACAACAACAAAACAACACCTCTTCTCCCTGCTGTCTCCTCTGGAGGTAAAGTGTGGCAGTGCCAAGAACAAAACCTCTTCTCCAAGCTGTCTCCTCTGGAGGGAAAGTGTGGCAGCCCCAACAACAACGCCTCTTCTCCCAGCTGTCTCGTCTATAGTTTAACTTGTGGCAGCACCAACAACAACACCTCTTCTCCCTGCTGTCTCCTCTGGAGTTTAACTTGTGGCAGAAACAACAACAACGCCTCTTCTCCCAGCTTCTCCTCTGGTGGTAATATGTGGCAGCACCACCAACAACACCTATTCTCCCTGCTGTCACCTCTGATGTTTAACTCGTGGCAGAACCAACAACAACAACTCTTCTCCCATCTGTCTCCTCTGGTGGTAAAGTGTGGCAGGACCAACATCAACAACTCTTGTCCCAGCTATCTCCTTTGGAGTTTAACTTGTGGCAGCACCAACAACAACACCTCTCCTTCCAGCTGTCTCCTCTCTTGGTAAAGTGTGGCAGCACCAACAACAACATCTCTTCTCCCAGCTGTTTCACTTGGAGGTAAGGTGTGGCAACACCAACGACAACACCTCTTCTCCCAGCTGTCTCCTCTGGTGGTAAAGACTGGCAGCACCAACAACGACACCTCTTCTCCCAACTGTCTCCTCTGGTGGTAAAGTGTGGCAGCACCAACAACAACACCTCTTCTCCCAGCTGTCTCCTCTGGAGGTAAAGTGTGGCAGCACCAACAACAACACATCTTCTCGCAGCTGTCTCCTCTACTGGTAAACTGTGGCAGCACCAACAACAACGCCTCTTCTCCCAGCTGCCTCCTCTGGAGTTTAACTTGTGGCAGCACCAACAACAACACCTCTTCTCCCAGCTGTCACCTCTGGTGGTAAGGTGTGGCAGCAACAACAACAATGCCTCTTCTCCCAGCTGTCTCCATCGGAGTTTAACTTGTAGCAGCACCAACAACAACACCTCTTCTTCCAGCTGTCTCCTCTGGTGGTAAAGTGTGGCAGCACCAACAACAGCGCCTCTTCTCCCAGCTGTCACCTTTGGAGCTTCACTTGTGGCAGCACCAACAATAACACCTCTTCTCAGAATTGTCTCATCTGGAGATAATTGTGGCAACACCAACAACAACATCTCTTCTCCCAGCTGTTTCCTGTGGAGGCAAAGTGTGGCAGCACCAACAACATCTCTTGTCCCAGCTGTTTCCCTTGGAGGTAAAGTGTGGCAACACCAACAGCAACACCTCTTGTCCCAGCTCTCTCCTCTGGTGGTAAAGTGTGGAAGCTCCAACAACAAAGCCTCTTCTCCCAGCTGTCTCCTCTGGAGTTTAACATGTGGCAGCACCAACAACAACACATCTTGTCCCAGCGTCTCCTTTGGAGTTTAACTTGTGGCAGCACCAACAACAACACCGCTTCTTCCTGCTGTCTCCTCTGGTGGTAAAGTGTGGCAGGACCAACAACAACACCTCTTCTCCCAGCTGTTTCCTCTGGAGTTCGACTTGTGGCAGCACCAACATCAACACCTCTTCTTCCAGCTGTCTCCTCTACTGGTAAACTGTGTCAGCACCAACAACAACGCCTCTTCTCCCAGCTATCTCCCCTGGAGAGAAAGTGTGGCAGCACCAACAACAACGTCTCTTCTCCCAGCTGTCTCCTCTGGTGGTAAAGTGTGGCAGCACCAAATACAACAACTCTTCTCCCTGCTGTCTCCTCTGGAGTTTAACTCGTGGCAGAACCAACAACAACACCTCTTCTCCCAGCTGTCTCTTCTGGTGGTAAAGTGTGGCAGCACCAACAACAACGCCTGTTGTCCCAGCGTCTCCTTTGGAGTTTAACTTGTGGCAGCACCAACAACAACACCGCTTCTTCCTGCTGTCTCCTCTGGTGGTAAAGTGTGGCAGGACCAACAGCAACACCTCTTCTCCCAGCTGTCTCCTCTGGAGTTCGACTTGTGGCAGCACCAACAACAACACCTCTTCTTCCAGCTGTCTCCTCTGGATTTTAACTCGTGGCAGCGTCAACAACAACACCTCTTCTCCCAGCTGTCTCCTCTGGAGTTTAGCTTGTGGCAGCACTAACAATAACACCTCTTCTACCAGCTGTCTCCTCTGGAGGTAAAGTGTGCCAGCACCAACAACAACATCTCTTCTCCGAGCTGTTTCCCGTGGAGGTACAGTGTGGCAACACCAACAACAACACCTCTCTCCCAGCTGTCTCCTCTGGTGGTAAAGTGTGGCAGCACAAACAACAACACCTCTTCTTCCTGCTGTCTCCCCTGGAGTTTAACTTGTGGCACCACCAACAACAACACCTCTTCTCCCTGCTGTCACCTCTGATGTTTAACTCGTGGCAGAACCAACAACAACAACTCTTCTCCCATCTGTCTCCTCTGGTGGTAAAGTGTGGCAGGACCAACATCAACACCTCTTGTCCCAGCTATCTCCTTTGGAGTTTAACTTGTGGGAGCACCAACAACAACGCCTCTCCTTCCAGCTGTCTCCTCTCTTGGTAAAGTGTGGCAGCACCAACAACAACATCTCTTCTCCCAGCTGTTTCACTTGGAGGTGAAGTGTGGCAACACCAACGACAACACCTCTTCTCCCAGCTGTCTCCTCTGCTGGTAAAGACTGGCAGCACCAACAACGACACCTCTTCTCCCAACTGTCTCCTCTGGTGGTAAAGTGTGGCAGCACCAACAACAACACCTCTTCTCCCAGCTGTCTCCTCTGGAGGTAAAGTGTGGCAGCACCAACAACAACACATCTTCTCGCAGCTGTCTCCTCTACTGGTAAACTGTGGCAGCACCAACAACAACGCCTCTTCTCCCAGCTGCCTCCTCTGGAATTTAACTTGTGCAGCACCAACAACAGCACCTCCTCTTCCAGCTGTCTCCTCTGGTGGTAAAGTGTGGCAGCACCAACAACAACATCTCTTCTCCCAGCTTTTTCCTGTGGAGGTAAATTGTGGCAACACCAAAAAACAACACCTCATCTCCCAGCTGTCTCGTCTGGTGGTAAAGTGTGGCAGCACAAACAACAACACCTCTTCTCCCAGCATCCTCCTCTGGAGTTAAACTTTTGGAAGCACCAACAACAACACCTCTTCTCCCAGCTGTCTCCTCTGGAGTTTAACTTGTGGCAGCACCAACAACTACACCTCTTGTTCCAACTGTCTCCTCTGGTGGTAAAGTGTGGCAGCACCAACAACAACACCTCTTCTCCCAGCAGTGTCCTCTGGTGGTAAAGTGTGGCAGCACCAACAACAACACCTCTTCTCCAAGCTGTCTCCTCTGGAGGTAAAGTGTGGCAGCACCAACAACAACGCCTCTTCTCCTTGCTGTCTCCTTTGGAGTTTAACTTCTGGCAGCACCAACAACAAAACCTCTTCTTCCAGCTGTCTCCTCTGGTGGTAAATTGTGGCAGCACCAACAGCAACACCTCTTCTTCCAGCTGCCTCCTCTGGATTTAAAGTGTGGCAGCTCCAACAACAACACATTTTCTCCCAGCTGTCTCCTCTGCTGGTAAACTGTGGCATCACCAACGACAACGCCTCTTCTCCCAGCTGTCTCCTTTGGAGTTTAACTTGTGGCAGCACCAACAACAACACCTCTTCTTCCAGCTGTCTCCTCTGGTGGTAAATTGTGGCAGCACCAACAACAACATCTCTTCTCCCAGCTGTTTCCTGTGGAGGTAAAGTGTGGCAACAGCAAAAACAACACCTCTTTTCCCAGCTGTCTCGTCTGGTGGTAAAGTGTGGAAGCACCAACAACAACAACACTTCTCCCAGGTGTCTCCTCTGGAGGTAATGTGTGGCAACACGAACAACAACAAAACAACACCTCTTCTCCCAGCTCTCTCCTCTAGAGGTAAAGTGTGGCAGCACCAACAACAATGCCTCTTCTCCCAGCTGTCTCCTTTGGAGTTTAACTTGTGGCAGCACCAACAACAACACCTCTTCTTCCAGCTGTCTCCTCTTGTGGTAAAGTGTGGCAGGACCAACAACAACACCTCTTCACCCAGCTGTCTCTTTGGAGTTTAACTCGTGGCAGCACCAACAAAAACACCTCTTCTTCCAGCTGACTCCTCTGGTGGTAAAGTGTGGCAGCACCAACAACAACATCTCTTCTCCCAGCTGTTTCCCTTGGAGGTAAAGTGTGGCAACACCAACAGCAACACCAACAGCAACACCTCTTCTCCCAGCTGTCTCCTCTGGTGGTAAAATGTGGCAGCACCAACTACAACAACGCCTCTTCTCACAGATGTCTCCTCTGGAGTTTATCTTCTGGCAGCACCAAAAACAATACCTCTTATTCCTGATGTCTCCTCTGGTGGTAAAGTGTGGCGGGACCAACAACAACGCCTCTTCTCCCAGCTGTCACCTCTGGAGTTTAATTTGTGGCAGCACCAACAACAACATCTCTTCTCCCAGCTGTTTCCCTTGGAGGTAAAATGTGGCAACACCAACAGCAACACCTCTTCTCCCAGCTGACTCCCCTGGTGGTAAAATGTGGCAGCACCAACAACAACATCTATTCTCCCAGCTGTTTCTCTTGGAGGTAATGTGTGGCATCACCAACAACAACTCCTCTTCTCCCAGCTGTCTCCTGTGGTGGTAAAGTGTGGCAACACCAACAACAACGCTTCTTCTCCCAGCTGTCTCTTCTGGAGTTTAATTTTTGGAAGCAGTAACAACAACACCTCTCCTTATAGCAGTCTCCTCTGGTGGTAAAGTGTGACAGCACCAACAACAACACTTCTCCAAGCTCTCTCCTCTGGAGGTAAAGTGTGGCAGTACCAACAACAACGCCTCTTCTCCCAGCTGTCACCTTTGGAGTTTAACTTGTGGCAGCACCAACAACAACACCTCTTCTTCGAGCTGTCTCCTCTGGTGGTAAAGTGTGGCAAGACCAAAAAAAGACTTCTTCTCTCAGCTGACTCCTCTGGAGTTTAACTTGTGGCAGCACAAACAACAACACTTCTTCTCCCAGCCGTCTCCTCTGGAAGTAAAGTGTGGCAGCACCAACAACAACATCTCTTCTCCATGCTGTCTCCTCTAAAGTTTAACTTGTGGCAGCACCAACAAAAACACCTCTTCTCCCTGCTGTCTCCTCTGGAGTTTAATTTGTGGCAGCACCAACAACAACGCCTCTTCTCCCAGCTAAATCCTCTGGAGTTTAACTTGTGGCAGCACCAACAACAACACCTATTCTCCCTGCTGTCTCCTCTGGAGTTTAATTTGCGGCAGACCCAACAACAACGCCTCTTCTCCCACCTAAATCCTCTGGAATTTAACTTGTGGCAACACCAACAACAACACAACTACACCACTTCTCCCTGCTGTCTCCTATGGAGGTAAAGTGTGGCAACACGAACAACAACAAGACAACAGCTCTTCTCCCAGCTGTCTCCTCTGGAGGTAAAGTGTGGCACCACCAACAACAACGCATCTTCTCACAGCTGTCTCCTCTTGAGTTTCACTTGTGGCATCACAAACAACCACACCTATTCTCCCTGCTGTCTCCTCTGGAGCTTAACTAGTGGCAGAACCAACAACAACCCTTCTTTTCCCAGCTGTCTCTTCTGGAGGTAAAGTGTGGCAACACCAACAACAACACAACACCTCTTCTCCCAGCTGTCTCCTCTGGAGGTAAAGTGTGTCAGCACCAACAACAACACCTCTTCTCCCAGTTGTTTCCTCTGGTGGTAAAGTGTGGCAGCACCAACAACAGCGCCTCTTCTCCCAGCTGTCACTATGGAGTTTCACTTGTGGCAGCACCAACAACAACACCTCTTCTTCCAGCTGTCACCTCTGGTGGTAAAGTGTGGCAGCACCAACAACAACACCTCTTCTCCAAGCTGTCTCCTCTGGAGGTAAAGTGTGGCAGCACCAACAACAACGCCTCTTCTCCCAGATGTCTCCTCTGGAGTTTAACTTGTGGCAGCACCAACAACAACAAATTTTCTCCAAGCTGTCTCTTCTTGAAGTAAAGTGTGGCAACAACAACAACAACTCCTCTTCTCCCAGATGTCTCCTCTGTAGGTAAAGTGTGGCAACACGAACAACAACAAGACAACACCTATTCTCCCAGCTGTCTCCTCTGGAGGCAAAGTGTGGCAGCACCAACAACAAAGCCTCTTCTCCCAGCTGTCTCCTCTGGAGGTAAAGTGTGGCACCACCAAAAACAACTGCTCTTCTCCTAGCTGTCTCCTCTGGAGTTTCACTAGTGGCATCACCAACAACAACACCTCTTATCCCTGCAGTCTCCTCTGGAGGTAAAGTGTGGCAATACCAACAACAATATCTCTTCTCCCAGTTGTTTCCTCTGGTGGTAAAGTGTGGCAGCACCACCAACAACGCTTCTTCTCCCAGCTGTCACCTTTGGAGTTTAACTTGTGGCAGCACCAACAACAACACCTCTTCTTCGAGCTGTCTCCTCTGGTGGTAAAGTGTGGCAAGACCAAAAAAAGACTTCTTCTCTCAGCTGACTCCTCTGGAGTTTAACTTGTGGCAGCACAAACAACAACACTTCTTCTCCCAGCCGTCTCCTCTGGAAGTAAAGTGTGGCAGCACCAACAACAACATCTCTTCTCCATGCTGTCTCCTCTAAAGTTTAACTTGTGGCAGCACCAACAAAAACACCTCTTCTCCCTGCTGTCTCCTCTGGAGTTTAATTTGTGGCAGCACCAACAACAACGCCTCTTCTCCCAGCTAAATCCTCTGGAGTTTAACTTGTGGCAGCACCAACAACAACACCTATTCTCCCTGCTGTCTCCTCTGGAGTTTAATTTGCGGCAGACCCAACAACAACGCCTCTTCTCCCACCTAAATCCTCTGGAATTTAACTTGTGGCAACACCAACAACAACACAACTACACCACTTCTCCCTGCTGTCTCCTATGGAGGTAAAGTGTGGCAACACGAACAACAACAAGACAACAGCTCTTCTCCCAGCTGTCTCCTCTGGAGGTAAAGTGTGGCACCACCAACAACAACGCATCTTCTCACAGCTGTCTCCTCTTGAGTTTCACTTGTGGCATCACAAACAACCACACCTATTCTCCCTGCTGTCTCCTCTGGAGCTTAACTAGTGGCAGAACCAACAACAACCCTTCTTTTCCCAGCTGTCTCTTCTGGAGGTAAAGTGTGGCAACACCAACAACAACACAACACCTCTTCTCCCAGCTGTCTCCTCTGGAGGTAAAGTGTGTCAGCACCAACAACAACACCTCTTCTCCCAGTTGTTTCCTCTGGTGGTAAAGTGTGGCAGCACCAACAACAGCGCCTCTTCTCCCAGCTGTCACTATGGAGTTTCACTTGTGGCAGCACCAACAACAACACCTCTTCTTCCAGCTGTCACCTCTGGTGGTAAAGTGTGGCAGCACCAACAACAACACCTCTTCTCCAAGCTGTCTCCTCTGGAGGTAAAGTGTGGCAGCACCAACAACAACGCCTCTTCTCCCAGATGTCTCCTCTGGAGTTTAACTTGTGGCAGCACCAACAACAACAAATTTTCTCCAAGCTGTCTCTTCTTGAAGTAAAGTGTGGCAACAACAACAACAACTCCTCTTCTCCCAGATGTCTCCTCTGTAGGTAAAGTGTGGCAACACGAACAACAACAAGACAACACCTATTCTCCCAGCTGTCTCCTCTGGAGGCAAAGTGTGGCAGCACCAACAACAAAGCCTCTTCTCCCAGCTGTCTCCTCTGGAGGTAAAGTGTGGCACCACCAAAAACAACTGCTCTTCTCCTAGCTGTCTCCTCTGGAGTTTCACTAGTGGCATCACCAACAACAACACCTCTTATCCCTGCAGTCTCCTCTGGAGGTAAAGTGTGGCAATACCAACAACAATATCTCTTCTCCCAGTTGTTTCCTCTGGTGGTAAAGTGTGGCAGCACCACCAACAACGCTTCTTCTCCCAGCTGTCTCCTTTGGAGTTTAACTTGTGGCAGCACCAACAACAACACCTCTTCTTCCAGCTGTCTCCTCTGGTGGTAAAGTGTGGCAGCAGCAACAACAACACCTCTTTTTCCAGCTGTCTCCTCTGGAGGTAAAGTGCTGCAGCACCAACAACAACACCTCTTCTTCCAGCTGTTTCCTCTGGTGGTAAAGTGTGGCAGCACCAACAACAACACCTCTTCTCCCAGCTGTCTCCTCTGGAGGTAAGGTGTGGCAGCACCAACAACAACATCTCTTCTACGAGCTGTTTCCTGTGGAGGTACAGTGTGGCAACACCAACAACAACACCTCTCTCCCAGCTGTATCCTCTGGTGGTAAAGTGTGGCAGCACCAACAACAACACCTCTTCTACCTGCTGTCTCCTCTGGAGTTTAACTTGTGGCAGCACCAACAACAACACCCGCCTACTGTCTCCGCTGGAGTTTAACTTGTGGCAGCACCAACAACAACGCCTCTTCTTCCAGCTAAATCCTCTGGAGTTTAACTTAAGGCAGCTCCAACAACAACACCTCTTCTCCCAGCTGTCTCCTCTAGAGTTTAACTTGTGGCAGCACCAACAACAACACCTCTTTTCCCAGCTGTCTCCCCTGGAGTAAAAGGGTAACAGCACCAACAACAACAACTCTTCTCTCAGCTGTCTCCTCTGGAGGTAAAGTGTGGCAACACCAACAACAACACCACAACACCTCTTCTCCCAGCTGTCTCCTCTGGAGGTAAAGTGTGGCAGCACCAACAACAAAACCTCTTCTCCCAGCTGTCTCCTCTGGAGGTAAAGTGTGGCAACACCAACAACAACATCTCTTCTCCCAGCTGACTCATCTGGTGGTAAAGTGTGCCAGCAGCAACAACAACACCTCTTCTCCCAGCTGTCTCCTTTGGAATTTAACTTGTGGCAGCACCAACAACAACACCTCTTCTCCCAGCTGTCTCATCTGGAGGTAAAGTGTGGCAGCACTAACAACAACACCCTTCTCCCAGCTGCCTCCTCTGGAGGAAAAGTGTGGCAGCAGAAACAACAACGACTCTTCTCCCAGCTGTCTCCTCTGGAGGTAATGTATGGCAGCACAACAACAACAACTCATCTCCCAGCTGTCTCCACTGGAGGTAAAGTGTGGCAACACTAACAACAACACAACAACACCTCTTCTCCCAGCTGTCTCATCTGGAGGTAAAGTGTGGCAGCACCAACAACAAAACCTCTTCTCCTAGCTGTCTCGTCTGGTGGTAAAGTGTGACAGCACCAACATCCACGAATTTTCTCCCAGCTGTCTCCTTTGGAGTTTAACTTGTGGCAGCACCAACAACAACACCTCTTCTCCCAGGGGTCTCCTCTGGAGGTAAAGTGTGGCAGCACCAACAACAACACATCTTCTTCCAGCTTTCACCTCTGGTGGTAAAGTGTGGCAGCACCAACAACAACGCCTCTTCTCCCAGCTGTATCCTCTGGAGTTTAACTTGTGGCAGCACCAACAACAACACCTCTTCTCCCAGCTGCCTCCTCTGGAGGATAAGTGTGGCAACAGAAACAACAACGACTATTCTCCCAGTTGTCTCCTCTTGAGTTTAACTTGTGGCAGCACCAACAACTACACCTCTTCTCCCAGCTGTCTTTTCTGGAGGTAAAGTGTGGCAGCACAACAACAACTCATCTCCTAGCTGTCTCCACTGGAGGTACAGTGTGGCAACACCAACAACAACACAACAACACCTCTTCTCCCAGCTGTCTCTTCTGGAGGTAAAGTGTGGCAGGACCAACAACAACACCTCTATTCCCAGCAGTCTCCTCTGGAGTTTAGCTTGTGGCAGCACAAACAACAACACCTCTTCTCCCAGTTGTCTCCTCTGGACGTAAGGTGTGGCAGCACCAAAAACAACATCTCTTCTACGAGCTGTTTCCTGTGGAGGTACAGTGTGGCAACACCAACAACAACACCTCTCTCCCAGCTGTATCCTCTTGTGGTAAAGTGTGGCAGCACCAACAACAACACCTCTTTTACCTGCTGTATCCTCTGGTGTTTAACTTGTGGCAGCACCAACAACAACACCTCCCTGCTGTCTCCTCTGGATTTTAACTTGTGGCAGCACCAACAACAACGCCTCTTTTCCCAGCTAAATCCTCTGGAGTTTAACTTGAGGCAGCACCAACAACAACACCTCTTCTCCCAACTGTCTCCTCTGGAGTTTAACTTGTGGCAGCACCAACAACAACACCTCTTTTCCCAGCTGTCTCCCCTGGAGTAAGAGGGTGGCAGCACCAACAACAACGCCTCTTCTCCCAGCTGTCTCCTCTGGAGTTTAACTTGTGGCAGCACCAACAACAACACATTTTCTCCAAGCTGTCTCTTCTTGAAGTAAAGTGTGTCAACAACAACAACAACACCTCTTCTCCCAGCTGTCTCCTCTGGAGGTAAAGTGTGGCAGCACGAAAAACAACGCCTCTTCTTCCAGCTAAATCCTCTGGAGTTATACTTTAGGCAGCACCAACAACAACACCTCTTCTCCCAGCTGTCTCCTCTAGAGTTTAACTTGTGGCAGCACCAACAACAACACCTCTTTTCCCAGCTGTCTCCCCTGGAGTAAAAGGGTAACAGCACCAACAACAACAACTCTTCTCTCAGCTGTCTCCTCTGGAGGTAAAGTGTGGCAACACCAACAACAACACCACAACACCTCTTCTCCCAGCTGTCTCCTCTGGAGGTAAAGTGTGGCATCACCAACAACAAAACCTCTTCTCCCAGCTGTCTCCTCTGGAGGTAAAGTGTGGCAACAACAACAACAACATCTCTTCTCCCAGCTGCCTCATCTGGTGGTAAAGTGTGCCAGCAGCAACAACAACACCTCTTCTCCCAGCTGTCTCCTTTGGAGTTTAACTTGTGGCAGCACCAACAACAACACCTCTTCTCCCATCTGTCTCTTCTGGTGGTAAAGTGTGGCAGCACCAACAACAACACATCTTCTTATTGCTGTCTACTTTGGTGGTAAAGTGTGGCAGCACCAACAACAACGCCTCCTCTCCCAGGTCTCTCCTCTGGAGTTTAACTTGTGGCAGCACCAAAAACAACACCCATCTCCCAGCTGCCTCCTCTGGAGGAAAAGTGTGGCAGCAGAAACAACAACGACTCTTCTCCCAGCTGTCTCCTCTGGAGGTAAAGTGTGGCAGCACAACAACAACAACTCATCTCCCAGCTGTCTCCACTGGAGGTAAAGTGTGGCAGCACTAACAACAACACAACAACACCTCTTCTCCCAGCTGTCTCTTCAGGAGGTAAAGTGTGGCAGCACCAACAACAAAACCTCTTCTCCCAGCTGTCTCCTCTGGAGGTAAAGTGTGGCAGCACCAACAACAACACATCTTCTTCCAGCTTTCTCCTCTGGTGGTAAAGTGTGGCAGCACCAACAACAACGCCTCTTCTCCCAGCTGTCTCCTCTGGAGTTTAACTTGTGGCAGCACCAACAACAACACCTCTTCTCCCAGCTGCATCCTCTGGAGGATAAGTGTGGCAGCAGAAACAACATCGACTCTTCTCCCAGCTGTCTCCTCTTGAGTTTAACTTGTGGCAGCACCAACAACTACACCTCTTCTCCCAGCTGTCTCCTCTGGAGGTAAAGTGTGGCAGCACAACAACAACAACTCATCTCCCAGCTGTCTCCACTGGAGGTAAAGTGTGGCAACACCAACAACAACACAACAACACCTCTTCTCCCAGCTGTCTCTTCTGGAGGTAAAGTGTGGCAGGACCAACAACAACACCTCTTCTCCCAGCAGTCTCCTCTGGAGTTTAGCTTGTGGCAGCACAAACAAGAACACCTCTTCTCCCAGCTGTCTCCTCTGGACGTAAGGTGTGGAAGCACCAAAAACAACATCTCCTCTACGAGCTGTTTCCTGTGGAGGTACAGTGTGGCAACACCAACAACAACACCTCTCTCCCAGCTGTATCCTCTGGTGGTAAAGTGTGGCAGCACCAACAACAACACCTCTTCTACCTGCTGTATCCTCTGGAGTTTAACTTGTGGCAGCACCAACAACAACACGTCCCTGCTGTCTCCTCTGGAGTTTAACTTGTGGCAGCACCAACAACAACGCATCTTCTCCCAGCTAAATCCTCTGGAGTTTAACTTGAGGCAGCACCAACAACAACACCTCTTCTCCCAACTGTCTCCTCTGGAGTTTAACTTGTGGCAGCACCAACAACAACACCTCTTTTCCCAGCTGTCTCCCCTGGAGTAAAAGGGTGGCAGCACCAACAACAACAACTCTTCTCCCAGCTGTCTCCTCTGGAGGTAAAGTGTGGCAACACCAACAACAACACCACAACACCTCTTCTCCCAGCTGCCTCCTCTGGAGGAAATGTGTGGCAGCAGAAACAACAACGACTCTTCTCCCAGCTGTCTCCGCTGGAGGTAAAGTGAGGCAACACCAACAACAACATCTCTTCTCCCAGCTGTGTCCTCTGGTGGTAAAGTGTGGCAGCACCAACATCAACGCCTTTTCTCCCAGCTGTCTCCTTTGGAGTATAACTTGTGGCAGCACCAACAACAACACCTCTTCTCCCAGATGTCTCCGCTGGAGGTAAAGTGTGGCAGCACCAACAACAACACATCTTCTTCCTGCTGTCCACTCTGGTGGTAAAGTGTGGCAGCACCAACAACAATGCCTCTTCTCCCAGCTGTCTCTTCTGGAGGTAAAGTGTGGCAGCACCAACATCAAAACTTCTTCTCCCAGCTGTCTCCTCTGGAGGTAAAGTGTGGCAACACCAACAACAACATCTCTTCTCCCAGCTGTCTCCTCTGGTGGTAAAGTATGTCAGCACCAACATCAACGCCATATCTCCCAGCTGTCTCCTTTGGAGTTTAACTTGTGGCAGCACCAACAACAACACCTCTTCTCCCAGCTGTCTCCTCTGGAGGTAAAGTGTGGCAGCACCAACAACATCACATCTTCTTGCAGCTTTCTCCTCTGGTGGTAAAGTGTGGCAGCACCAACAACAACGCCTCTTCTCCCAGCTGTCTCCTCTGGAGTTTAACTTGTGGCAGCACCAACAACAACACCTCTTCTCCCAGCTGCCTCCTCTGGAGGATAAGTGTGGCAGCAGAAACAACAACGACTCTTCTCCCAGCTGTCTCCTCTTGAGTTTAACTTGTGGCAGCACCAAAACAACACCTCTTCTCCCAGCTGTTTGCCTTGGAGGTAAAGTGTGGCAACACCAACAACAACACCTCTTCTCCCAGCTGTCTCCTCTGGAGTTTAACCTGTGACAGCACCAACAACAAAACCTGTTCTACCAGCTGTCTCCTCTGGACTTAAAGTGTGGCAGCACCAACAACAACAACTCTTCTCCCAGTTGTCTCCTCAGGAGGTAAAGTGTGGCAACACAAACAACCACAAAAACACCTCTTCTCCCAGCTGTCTCCTCTGGAGGTAAAGTGTAGCAGCACCAACAACAACGCCTCTTCTCCCAGCTGTCTCCTCTGGAGTTAAACTTGTGGCAGCACCAACAACAACACCTCATTTCCCTGCTGTCTCCTCTGGAGTTAAACTTGTCGCAGCACCAACAACAACACCTCTTCTTCCAGCTGTCTCCTCTTGTCGTAAAGTGTGGCAGCGCAAACTACAACACCTCTTCTCCCAGCAGTCTCCTCTGGTGGTAAAGTGTGACAGCACCAACAACAACACCTCTTCTCCAAGCTCTCTCCTCTGGAGGTAAAGTGTGGCAGCACCAACAACAACGCCTCTTCTCCCAGCTGTCTCCTCTGGAGTTTAACTTGTGGCAGCAGCATCAACAAAACCTGTTCTCCCACCTGTATCCTCTGGAGGTAAAGTGTGGCAACACCAACAACAACATCTCTTCTCCCAGTTGTTTCCTCTGGTGATAAAGTGTGGCAGCACCTACAACAACGCTTCTTCTCCCAGATGTCTCCTCTGGAGTTTGACTTGTGGCAGCACCAACAACAACACATTTTCTCCAAGCTGTCTCCTTTTGAAGTAAAGTGTTGCAACAACAGCAACAACTCCTCTTCTCCCAGCTCTTTCCTCTGGTGGTAAAGTGTGGCAGTACCAACAA
The DNA here is from genome assembly GCA_026315105.1 of Locusta migratoria. NCBI lineage: Eukaryota > Metazoa > Arthropoda > Insecta > Orthoptera > Acrididae > Locusta > Locusta migratoria. Next base: position 15,778,179 of record CM048753.1, on the reverse strand, counting down.
CAACGCCTCTTCTCCCAGCTGTCACCTCTGGTGGTAAAGTTTGGCAGGACCAACAACAACACCTCTTCTCCCAGCTGTCTCCTCTGGAGTTTAACTCGTGGCAGCAGCATCAACAAAACCTGTTCTCCCACCTGTCTCCTCTGGAGGTAAAGTGTGGCAACACCAACAACAACATCTCTTCTCCCAGTTGTTTCCTCTGGTGATAAAGTGTGGCAGCACCAACAACAACGCCTCTTCTCCCAGCTGTCACCTTTGGAGTTTAACTTGTGACAGCACCAACAACAACACCACTTCTTACAGCTGTCTCCTCTGGTGGTAAATTGTGGCAGGACCACCAACAACACCTCTTCTCCCTGTTGTCTACTCTGGAGTTTAACTTTTGGCAGCACTAACAACAACGACTCTTCTCCCAGCTGTCTCCTCTGGAGTTTAACTTGTGGCAGCACCAACAACAACGCCTCTTCTCCCAGCTAAATCCTCTGGAGTTTAACTTGAGGCAGCTCCAACAACAACCCCTCCCTGTTGTCTCCTCTGGAGTTTAACGTGTGGCAGCACCTACAACAACGCCTCTTCTCCCAGCTAAATCGTCTGGATTTTAACTTGATGCAGCACCAACAACAACACCTCTTCTCCCAGCTGTCTCCCCTGGAGTTTAACTTGTGGCAGCACCAACAACAACATCTCTTTTCCCAGCTGTCTCCCCTGGAGTTAACGGGTGTCATCACCAACAACAACAACTCTTCTCCCAGCTGTCTCCTCTGGAGGTAATGTGTGGCAGCACCAACAACAAAACCTCTTCTCCCAGCTGTCTCCTCTGGTGGTAAAGTGTCTCAGCAACAACAACAACGCCTCTTCTCCCAGCTGTCTCCTTTGGAGTTTAATTTGTGGCAGCACCAACAACAACACCTCTTCTCCCAGCTGTCTCTTCTGGAGGTAAAGTGTGGCAGCACCAACAACAACACATCTTCTTCCAGCTGTCTCCTCTGGAGTTTAACTTGTGGCAGCACCAACAACAACACCTCTGCTCCCAGCTGTCTCCTCTGGAGGTAAAGTGTGGCAGCACAACAACAACAACTCATCTCCCAGCTGTCTCCACTGGAGGTAAAGTGTGGCAACACCAACAACAACACAACAACACCTCTTCTCACAGCTGTCTCTTCTGGAGGTAAAGTGTGGCAGCACCAACAACAACGCCTCTTATCCCAGCTGTCTCCTCTGGAGTTTAACTTGTGGCAGCACCAACAACAACACCTCTTCTCCCAGCTGCCTCCTCTGGAGGATAAGTGTGGCAGCAGAAACAACAACGTCTCATCTCCCAGCTTTCTCCTCTTGAGTTTAACTTGTGTCAGCACCAACAACAACACCTCTTCTCCCAGCTGTCTCCTCTGGAGGTAAAGTGTGGCAGCACAACAACAACAACTCATCTCCCAGCTGTCTCCACTGGAGGTCAAGTGTGGCAACACCAACAACAACACAACAACACCTCTTCTCCCAGCTGTCTCTTCTGGAGGTAAAGTGTGGCAACACCAACAACAACATCTCTTCTCCCAGCTGTTTCCTCTGGTGGTAAAGTGTGGCAGCACCAACAACAACGCTTCTTCTCCCAGCTGTCTCCTTTGGAGTTTAATTTGTGGCAGCACCAACAACAACACCTCTTCTTCCAACTGTCTCCTCTGGTGGTAAAGTGTGACAGCACCAACAACAACACCTCTTCTCCAAGCTCTCTCCTCTGGAGGTAAAGTGTGGCACCACCAACAACAACGCCTCTTCTCCCAGCTGTCTCCTCTGGAGTTAGCCTTGTGGCAGCACCAACAACAACACATCTTCTCTTAGCTGTCTCCTCTGGAAGTGAAGCGTGGCAACAACAACAACAACTCCTCTTCTCCCAGCTCTCTCCTCTGGTGGTAAAGTGTGGCAGTACCAGCAACAACGCCTCTTCTCACAGCTGTCACCATTGGAGTTTAACTTGTGGCAGCACCAACAACAACACCTCTTCTTCGAGCTGTCTCCTTTGGTGGTAAAGTGTGGCAAGACCAACAACACTTCTTCTCCCAGCTGACTCCTCTGGAGTTTAACTTGTGGCAGCACCAACAACAACACCTCTTCTTGCAGCTGTCTCCTCTGGTGGTAAATTGTGGCAGGACCACCAACAACACCTCTTCTCCCAGTTGTCTCCTCTGGAGTTTAGCTTGTGGCAGCACAAACAGCAACACCCCTTCTCCCAGCTGTCTCCTCTGTTGGTAAACTGTGGCAGCACCAACAACAACACATCTTCTCCCAGCTGTCTCCTATGCTGGTAAACTGTGGCAGCACCAACAACAACGCCTCTTCTCCCAGCTGTCTCCTCTGGAGTTTAACTTGTGGCAGCACCATCAACAAAACCTGTTCTCCCACCTTTCTCCTCTGGAGGTAAAGTGTGACAGCACCAACAAGTACAACTATTCTCCCAGCTGTCTCCTCTGGAGGTAAAGTGGGGAAACACGAACAACAACATGACAACACCTCTTCTCCCAGCTGTCTCCTCTGGAGGTAAAGTGTAGCACCACCAACAATAACGCCTTTTCTCCCAGCTGGCTCCTCTGGAGTTTAACTTGTGGCATCACCAACAACTACACCTCTTCTCCCTGCTGTCTCCTCTGGAGTTTAACTCGTGGCAGAACCAACAACAACCCTTCTTTTCCCAGCTGTGTCCTCTGGTGGCAAAGTGTGGCAGGACCAAAAACAACACCTCTTCTCCCAGCTGCCTCCTTTGGAGTTTAATTCGTGGCAGCACCAACAACAACACCTCTCTTTCCAGCTGTCTCCTCTGGTGGTAAAGTGTGGCAGAACCAACAACAACACCTCTCTTCCAGCTGTCTCCTCTGGAGGTAAAGTGTGGCAGCACCAACAACAGCACCTCTTCTCTCTGCTGTGTCCTCTGCAGTTTAACTTGTGGCAGCACCAACAACAACACCTCTTCTCCCTGCTGTCTCTTCTGGAGTTCAACTTGTGGCAGCACCTACAACAACGCCTCTTCTCCCAGCTAAATCCCCTGGAGTTTAACTTGTGGCAGTACCAACAACAACACCTATTTTCCTAGCTGTCTCCTCTGGAGAGAAAGTGTGGCAGACCCAACAACAACGCCACTTCTCACAGCTAAATCCTCTGGAATTTAACTTGTGGCAACACCAACAACAACACAACAACACCTCTTCTCCCAGCTGTCTTCTCTGGAGGTAAAGTGTGGCAGCACCAACAACAAAACCTCTTCTCCCAGCTGTCTCCTCTTGAGGTAAAGTGTGGCAACACCAACAACAACAGTTCTTCTCCCAGCTGTCTCATCTGGTGGTAAAGTGTGGCAGCACCAATAACAACACCTCTCCTGCCAGCTGTCTCCTCGGGAGGTAAAGTGTGGCATCACCAACAACAAAACCTGTTCTCCCACCTGTCTCCTCTGGAGGTAAAGTGTGACTGCACCAACAACAACAACTCTTCTTCCAGCTGTCACCTCTGGAGGTTAAGTGTGGCAACACGAACAACAACAAAAGAACACCTCTTCTCCCAGCCTTCTCCTCTGGAGGTAAAGTGTGGCAACACCAACAACAACAGTTCTTCTCCCAGCTGTCTCCTCTGGTAGTAAAGTGTGGCAGCACCAACAACAACACCTCTCCTGCCAGCTCTCTCCTCTGGAGGTAAAGCGTGGCAGCACCAACAACAACACATCTGCTCCCAGCTCTCTCCTCTGCTGGTAAACTGTGGCAGCACCAACAACAACGCATCTTCTCCCAGCTGTCTCCTCTGGAGTTCAACTTGTGGCAGCACCAACAACAACGCCTCTTCTCCCAGCTGTCACCTCTGGTGGTAAAGTGTGGCAGGACTAACAACTACACCTCTTCTTCCAGCTGTCTCCTCTGGAGGTAAAGTGTGGCAGCACCAAAAACAACGCCTCTTCTCCCAGCTGTCACCTTTGGAGTTTATCTTGTGGCAGCACCAACAACAACACCTCTTCTGGTGGTAAACAACAACACCTATTCTTCCAGCTGTCTCCTCTGGAGTTTAACTTGCGGCAGCACCAACAACAACACATCTTCTTGCAGCTCTCTCCTCTGGAGGTAAATTGTGGCAGGACCACCAACAACACCTCTTCTTCCAGCTGTCTCCTCTGGAGGTAAAGTGTGGCAGCACCAACAATAACACCTCTTCACCCTGCTGTCTCCTCTGGAGTTTAACTTGTGGCAGCACCAACAGCAACAGCTCTTTTCCCTGCTGTCTCCTCTGCAGTTTAACTTGTGGCAGCACCAACAACAACACCTATTTAACTAGCTGTCTCCTCTGGAGAGAAAGTGTGGCAGACCCAACAACAACGCATCTTCTCCCAGCTAAATCCTCTGGAATTTAACTTGTGGCAACACCAACAACAACACAACAACACCTCTTCTCCCAGCTGTCTCCTCTGGAGGTAACGTGTGGCAGTACCAACATCAAAACCTCTTCTCCCAGCTGTCTCCCCTTGAGGTAAAGTGTGGCAACACCAACAACAACAGTTCTTCACCCAGCTGTCTCCTCTGGTGGTAAAGTGTGACAGCACCAACAACAACACCTCTCCTGCCAGCTGTCTCCTCTGGAGTTTAACTTTTGGCAGCACTAACAACAACACCTCTTCTCCCAGCTGTCTCCTCTGGAGGTAAAGTGTGGCAGCACTAACAACAACAACTCTTCTTCCAGCTGTCACCTCTAGGGGTAAAGTGTGGCAACACGAACAACAACAAAACAACACCTCTACTCCCAGCTGTCTCCTCTGGAGGCAAAGTGTGGCAGCACCAACAGCAAAACCTGTTCTCCCATCTGTCTCCTCTGGAGGTAAAGTGTGACAGCACCAACAACAACAACTCTTCTTCCAGCTGTCACCTCTGGAGGTAAAGTGTGGCAACACGAACAACAACAAAACAACACCTCTTCTCCCAGCTGTCTCCTCTGGAGGTAAAGAGTGGCAGCACCAACACCAACGCCTCTTCTCCCAGCTGTCTCCACTGGAGTTGAACTTGTGGCATCACCAACAACAACACCTCTTCTCCCAGCTGTCTCGTCTGGTGGTAAAGTGTGGCAGGACCAAAAACAACAACTCTTCTCCCAGCTGTCTCCTCTGGAGTTTAACTTGTGACAGCACCAACAACAACATCTCTTCTCTCAGCTGTTTCCTGTGGAGGTAATTTGTAGCAACACTTACAACAACACCTCTTCTCCCAGCTGTCTCGTCTGTTGGTAAAGTGTGGCAGTACCAACAACAACTCCTCTTCTCCCAGCTGTCACCTTTGGAGTTTATCTTGTGGCAGCACCAACAACACCACCTCTTCTTTGAGCTGTCTCTTCTGGTGGTAAAGTGTGGCAGGACCAACAACAAAACCTCTTCTGCGAGCTGTCTCCTCTTGAGGTAAAATGTGGCAACACCAACAACAACAGTTCTTCTCCCAGCGGTCTCCTCTTTAGATAAGTGTGGCAGCACCAACAACAACGCCTCTTCTCCCAGCTGTCTCCTCTGGAGTTGAACCTGTGGCATCACCAACAACAACACCTCTTCTCCCAGCTGTCTCATCTGGTGGTAAAGTGTGGCAGGACCAAAAACAACACCTCTTCTCCCAGCTGTCTGCTCTCGAGTTTAACTTGTGGCAGCACCAACAACAACATCTCTTCTCTCAGCTGTTTCCTGTGGAGGTAAATTGTAGCAACACCAACAACATCACCTCTTCTCCCAGCTGTCTCGTCTGGTGGTAAAGTGTGGCAGTACCAACAACAACGCCTCTTCTCCCAGGTGTCACCTTTGGTGTTTATCTTGTGGCAGCACCAACAACAACACCTCTTCTTTGAGCTGTTTCTTCTGGTGGTAAAGTGTGGCAGGACCAACAACAACACCTCTTCTTCCAGCTGTCTCCTCTGGAGTTTAACTTGTGGCAGCACCAACAACAATACATCTTCTTGCAGCTGTCTCCTCTGGAGGTAAATTGTGGCAGGACCACCAACAACACCTCTTCTCCCAGCTGTCTCTTCTGGCGTTTAGCTTGTTGCAGCACAAACAACAACACCTCATCTCCCAGCTGTCTACTCTGGGGGTAAAGTGTGGCAGCACCAACAACAACACCTCTCCTCTGGAGTTTAACTTCTGGCAGCACCAACAGCAACACCTCTTTTCCCTGCTGTCTCCTCTGGAGTTTAACTTGTGGCAGCAACAACAACAATGCCTCTTCTCCCAGATAAATCCTCTGGAGTTTAACTTGTGGCAACACCAACAACAACACAATAACACCTCTTCTCCCAGCTGTCTCCTCTGGAGGTAGAGTGTGGCAGCACCAACAACAAAACATCTTCTCCCAGTTGTCTTTTCTGGAGGTAAAGTGTTGCAACACCAACAACAGCAGTTCTTCTCCCAGCTGTCTCGTCTGGTGGTAAAGTGTGGCAGGACCAAAATCAACACCTCTTCTCCCAGCTGTCTCCTCTGGAGTTTAACTTGTGGCAGCACCAACAACAACACCTCTTCTCTCAGCTGTTTCCTGTGGAGGTAAATTGTAGCAACACCAACAACAACACCTCTTCTCCCAGCTGTCTCGTCTGGTGGTAAAGTGTGGCAGTACCAACAACAACTCCTCTTCTCCCAGCTGTCACTTAGGAGTTTATCTTGTGGCAGCACCAACAACAACACCTCTTCTTTGAGCTGTCTCCTCTGGAGTTCAACTTGTGGCAGCACCTACAACAACGCCTCTTCTCCCAGCTAAATCCTCTGGAGTTTAACTTCTGGCAGCACCAACAACAACACCTATTTTCCTAGCTGTCTCCTCTGGAGAGAATGAGTGGCAGACCCAACAACAACGCATCTTCTCCCAGCTAAATCCTTTGGAATTTAACTTGTGGCAACACCAACAACAATACAACAACAGCTCTTCTCCCAGCTGTCTCCTCTGGAGGTAAAGTGTGGCAGCACCAACAACAAAACCTCTATTCCCAGCTGTCTCCTCTCGAGGTAAAGTGTGGCAACACCAACAACAACAGTTCTTCTCCCAGCTGTCTCCTCTGGTGGTAAAGTGTGGCAGCACCAACAACAACACCTCTCCTGCCAGCTGTCTCCTCTGGAGTTTAACTTTTGGCAGCACTAACAACAACACCTCTTCTCCCAGCTGTCTCCTCTGGAGGTAAAGTGTGGCAGCACTAACAACAACACCTCTTCTCCCAGCTGTCTCCTCTGGAGGTAAAGTGTGGCAGCACCAACAACAACAACTCTTCTTCCAGCTGTCACCTCTGGAGGTAAAGTGTGGCAACACGAACAACAACAAAACAACACCTCTTCTCCCAGCTGTCTCCTCTGGAGGCAAAGTGCGGCAGCACCAACAACAACACCTCTTCTCCCAGGTGTCTCTTCTGGAGGAAAAGTGTGGCAGCGCCAACAAAAACGCCTCTTCTCCCAGCTGTATCCTCTTGAGTTTAACTTGTGGCAGCACCAACAACAACACTTCTTTTCAAAGTTGTCTCATCTGGAGTTAAATTGTGGCTGCACCAACAACAACATCCCTTCTCCCAGCTGTCCTATGGTGGCAAAGTTTGGCAGCACCAAAAACAACATCCCTTCTCCCAGCTGTTTCCCTTGGAGGTAATGTGTGGCAACACCAACAGCAACACCTCTTCTCCCAGCTGTCTCCTCTGGTGGTAAAGTGTGGCAGGACCAACAACAACACCTCTTCTCACAGCTGTCTCCTTTGGAGTTTAACTTGTGGCAGCACGAACAACAACACCTCTCCTTCCATCTGTCTCCTGTAGTGGTAAAGTGTGGCAGCACCAACAACAACATCCCTTCTCCCAGCTGTTCCCCTTGGAGGTAATGTGTGGCAACACCATCAGCAACACCTCTTCTCCCAGCTGTCTCCACTGGTGGTAAAGTGTGGCAGCACCAACAACAAAACCTCTTCTGCCAGCTGTCTCCTCTGGAGGTAAAGTGTGGCAGCACCAACAACAACGCCACTTCTCCCAGCTGTCTCCTCTGGAGTTGAACTTGTGGCATCACCAACAACAACACCTCTTCTCCCAGCTGTCTCGTCTGGTGGTAAAGTGTGGCAGGACCAAAAACAACACCTCTTCTCCCACCTGTCTCCTCTGGAGTTTAACTTGTGGCAGCACCAACAACAACATCTCTTCTCTCAGCTGTTTCCTGAGGAGGTAAATTGTAGAAACACCAACAACAACACCTCTGCTCCCAGCTGTATCGTCTGGTGGTAAAGTGTGGCAGTACGAACAACAACTCCTCTTCTCCCAGCTGTCACCTTTGAAGTTTATCTTGTGGCAGCACCAACAACAACACCTCTTCTTTGAGCTGTCTCTTCTGGTGGTAAAGTGTTATAGGACCAACAACAACAGCTCTTCTTCCAGCTGTCTCCTCTGGAGTTTAACTTGTGGCAGCACCAACATCAACACATCTTCTTGCAGCTGTCTCCTCTGGAGGTAAATTGTGGCAGGACCACCAACAACACTTCTTCTCCCAGCTGTCTCCTCTGGCGTTTAGCTTGTTGCAGCACAAACAACAACACCTCTTCTCCCAGCTGTCTCCTCTGGAGGTAAAGTGTGGCAGCACCAACAACAACACCTCTTCTCCCTGATGTCTCCTCTGGAGTTTAGCTTGTGGCAGCACCAACAGCAACACCTCTTTTCCCTGCTGTCTCCTCTGGAGTTTAACTTGTGGCAGCACCAACAACAACACATTTTCTCCCAGCTGTCTCCTCTGCTGGTAAACAGTGGCAGCACCAACAACAACACCTCTTCTCCCAGCATTCTCCTCTGGTGGTAAAGTGTGACAGCATCAACAACAGCACCTCTTCTCCCTCCTATCTCCTCTGGAGTTTATCTCGTGGCAGAACCAACAACAACAACTCTTCTCCTAGCTGTCTCCTCTGTTGGTACAGTGTCGCAGCACCAACAACAACACCTCTTCTCCCAGGTGTCTCCTCTGGAGGAAAAGTGTGGCAGCGCCAACAAAAACGCCTCTTCTCCCAGCTGTCTCCTCTTGAGTTTAACTTGTGGCAGCACTAACAACAACACTTCTTCTCAAAGTTGTCTCATCTGGAGTTAAATTGTGGCTGCACCAACAACAACATCTCTTCTCCCAGCTGTCCTGTGGAGGCAAAGTTTGGCAGCACCAACAACAACATCCCTTCTCCCAGCTGTTTCCCTTGGAGGTAATGTGTGGCAACACCAACAGCGACACATCTTCTCCCAGCTGTCTCCTCTGCTGGTAAAGTGTGGCAGGACCAACAACAACACCTCTTCTCACAGCTGCTTCCTTTGGAGTTTAACTTGTGGCAGCACCAACAACAACACCTCTCCTTCCAGCTGTCTCCTCTATTGGTAAAGTGTGGCAGCACCATCAAAAACACCTCTTCTCCCAGCTGTCTCCTCTAGTAGTAAAGTGTGGCAGCACCAACATCAACGCCTCTTCTCCCAGATGTCTCCGCTGGAGTTTAACATGTGGCAGCACCAACAATAACATTTCTCCTTCCAGCTGTCTCCTTTGGTGGTAAAGTGTGGCAGCACCAACAAAAAGACCTCTTCTTCCAGCTGTCTCCTCTCGAAGTAAAGTGAGGCAGCACCAGCACCAACACTTCTTCTCCCAGCTGTCTCCTGTGGGTTGTAACGTGTGGCAGCACCAACAACAACATATCTTCTCCCAGCTGTCTCCTCTGGAGTTGAACTTGTGGCAGCATCAACAAATACACCTCTTCTTCCAGCTGTCTGCTCTGGTGGTAAAGTGTGGCAACACCAACAACAACGCCTCTTCTCCCAGCTGTCTCCTCTGGAGTTTAACTTGTGGCAGCGCCAACAACAACACCTCTTCACCAAGCTGTCTCCTCTGGAGGAAAAGTGTGGCAGCACCAACAACAACGCCTCTTCTCCCAGCTGTCTCCCCTTGAGTTTAACTTGTGGCAGCACCAACAACAACATCTCTTCTCCCAGCTCTCTCCTCTGGAGGTAAACTGTGGCAGCACCAACAACAACAACTCTTCTCCCAGCTGTCTCCTCTAGAGGTAAAGTGTGGCAACACCAAAAATAACACATCAACACCTCTTCTCCCAGCTTTCTTTTCTGGAGGAAAAGGGTGGCAGCAACAACAACAAAATCTCTTCTCCCAGCTGTCTCCTCTGGAGGTAAAGTGTGGCAACTCCAACAACAACATCTCTTCTCCCAGCTGTCTCCCTTGGTGGTAAAGTGTGGCAGCACCAACAACAACGCTTCTTCTCCCAGCTGTCTCCTCTGGTGGTAAAGTGTGGCAGGGCCAACAACAACAACTCTTCTTCCCACTGTCTCCTTTGGAGTTTAACTTGTGGCAGCACCAACAATAACACCTCTTCTTGCAGTTGTCTCCTCTGGTGGTAAAGTGTGGCAGGACCAACAACAACACCTCTTCTCCCAGCTGTCTCTTTTGGAGATTAACTTGCGGCAGCACCAAAAACAACACCTCTCCTTTCAGCTGTCTCCTCTAGTGGTAAATTGTGGCAGCACCAACAACAACACCTCTTCTCCCAGCTGTCTCATCCGGAGGTAAAGTGTGGCAGCACCAACAACAACATCTCCTCTCCCAGCCGTTTCCTGTGGAAGCAAAGTGTGGCAGCACCAACAACAACACCTCTTTTCCCAGCTGTCTCCTCTTGTGGTAAATTGTGGTAGCATCAACAACAACAACTCTAATTCCAGCTGTCTCCACTGGTGGTAAAGTGTGGCAGCACCAACAACAACACCTCTTCTCCCAACTGTCTCCACTGGTAGTAAAGTGTGGCAGCACCAACATCAACACCTCTTCTCCCTGCTGTCTCCTCTGGAGTTTAACTCGTGGCAGAACCAACAACAACACCTCTTCTCACAGCTGACTCCTCTGGTGGTAAAGTGTGGCAGCACCAACAACAACGCCTATTCTCCCAGCTGTCTCCTTTGGAGTTTAACTTGTGACAGCACCAACAATAACACCTCTTCTCCCAGCTGTCTCCTCTGGTGGTAACGTGTGGCAGCACCAACAACAACGCATCTTCTCCCAGCAGTCTCCTCTGCTGGTAAACTGTGGCAGCACCAACAACAACGCCTCTTCTACCAGCTGTCTCCTCTGGAGTTTAACTTGTGGCAGTACCAACAACAACACCTCTTCTTCCAGCTGTCTCCTCTGGTGGTAAAGTGTGGCAGGACCAACAACAACACCACTTCTCCCAGCTGTCTCCTCTGGAGTTTAACTTGTTGCAGCACCAACAACAACACTTCTTCTTCCAGCTGTCTCCACTGGTGGTACAGTGTGGCAGCACCAACAACAACACCTCTTCTCCCAGCTGTCCCGTCTGGTGGTAAAGTGTGGCAGCACCAACAACAACACCACTTCTCCCTGCTGTCTCCTCCGTAGTTTAACTCGTGGCAGGACCAACAACAACACCACTTCTCCCAGCTGTCTCCTCTGGAGTTTAACTTGTGGCAGCACCAACAACAACACTTCTTCTTCCAGCTGTCTCCTCTGGTGGTACAGTGTGGCAGCAACAACTACAACGCCTCTTCTCCCAGCTGTCTCCTTTGGAGTTTAACTTGTGGCAGCACCAACAACAAAACCTTTTCTCCCAGTTGTCTCCGCTGGAGGTAAAGTGTGGCAACACCAAAAACAACAGTTCACCTCTCAGCTGTCTCCTCTGGTGGTAAAGTGTGGCAGAACCAACAACAACGCCTCTTCTCCCAGCTGTCACCTTTGGAGTTTAACTTGTGGCAGCACCAACAACAACACCTCTTCCCCCAGCTGACTCCTCTGGTGGTAAAGTGTGGCAGGACCAAAAACAACACCCCTTCTCCCAGCTGTCTCCTTTGGAGTTTAACTTGGGCAACACCAACAACAACACCTCTCCTTCCAGCTGTCTCCTCTAGTGGTAAAGTGTGGCAGCACCAACAACTACGCTTCTTCTCCCAGCTGTCACCTTTGTAGTTTAACTTGTGGCAGCACCAACAACAACACCTCCTCTTCCAGCTGTCTCCTCTGGAGGTAAAGTGTGGCAACACCAACAACAAAACCTCTTCTCCCAGCTATCTCCTCTGGTGGTAACGTGTGGCAGAACCAAGAACAACATCTCTTCCCCAGCTGTTTCCTGTGGAGGTAAAGTGTGGCAGCACCAACAACAACACAATTTCTCCCAGCTGTCTCCTCTGCTGGTAAACAGTGGCAGCACCAACAACAACGCCTCTTCTTTCAGCTGTCTCCTCTGGTGGTAAAGTGTGGCAGCTCCAACAACAACATCTCTTCTCTCAGCAGTTTCCTGTGGAGGTAAAGTGTGGCAGTACCAACAACAACAACTCTTCTCCCAGCTGTCTCCTCTAGAGGTAAACTGGGGCAACACCAACAACTACACATCAACACCTCTTCTCCCAGCTGTCTCCTCTAGTGGTAAATTGTGGCAGCACCAACAACAACACCTCTTCTCCCAGCTGTCTCCTCTGGAGTTTAACTTGTGGCAGCACCAACAAGAACATTTCTTCTTCCATCTGTCTCCTCTGGTGGTAAAGTGTGGCAGCACCAACAACAACACCTCTTCTCCCAGCTGTCTCATCCGGAGGTAAAGTGTGGCAGCACCAACAACAACACCTCTTCTCCCAGCCGTCTCCTCTTGTGGTAAATTGTGGCAGCACCAACAACAACACCTCTTCTCCCAGCCGTCTCCTCTTGTGGTAAATTGTGGCAGCACCAACAACAACGCCTCTTCTCCCAGCTGTCTCCTCTGGAGTTTAACTTGTGGTAGCACCAACAACAACACCTCTTTTTCCAGCTGTCTCCTCTGGGAGTAAAGTGTGGCAGCACCAACACCAACACTTCTTCTCCCAGCTGTCTCCTGTGGAGGTAAAGTGTGGCAGCACCAACAACAACATACCTTCTCCCAGCTGTCTACTCTGGAGATTAACTTGTGGCAGCATCAACAAATACAACTCTTCTTCCAGCAGTCTGCTCTGGTCGTAAAGTGTGGCAGCACCAACAACAACGCCTCTTCTCCCAGCTGCCTCCTCTGGAGGTAAAGTTTGGCAGCACCAACAACAACACAACTTCTCCCAGCTGTTTCCTCTGCTGGTAAACTGTAGCAGCACCAAAAACAACGCCTCTTCTCACAGCTGTCTCCTCTGCAGTTAAACTTGTGGCAGCACCAACAAGAACACCTCTTCTCCTAGCAGTCTCCTCTGGAGGTAAAGTGTGGCAACACCAACAACAACATCTCTTCTCCCAGCTGTCTCCTCGGGTGGTAAAGTGTGGCAGCACCAACTACAACGCCTCTTCTCCCAGCTGTCTCTTTGGAGTTTAACTTGTGGCAGCACCAACAACAAAACCTGTTCTTCCAGCTGTCTTCTCTGGTGGTAAAGTGTGGCAGGACCAACAACAACACCTCTTCTCCCAGCTGTCTCCTCTGGAGGTAAATTGTGGCAACACCAACAACATCATCACTTCTCCCAGCTGTCTCTTGTGGTGTTAAAGTGTGGCAGCACCAACAACAACATCTCTTCTCCCAGCTTTCCCCTCTGGTATTAAAGTGTGGCAGAACCAACAACAACACCTCTTCTCACAGCTGACTCCTCTGGTGGTAAAGTGTGGCAGCACCAACAACAACGCCTATTCTCCCAGCTGTCTCCTTTGGAGTTTAACGTGGGCAGCACCAACAACAACACATCTCCTTCCAGCTGTCTCCTCTAGTTGTAAAGTGTGGCAGCACCAACAATTACGCTTCTTCTCCCAGCTGTCACTTTTGTAGTTTAACTTGTGGCAGCAGCAACAACAACACTTCTTCTTCCAGCTGAATTCTCTGGTGGTAAAGTGTGGCAGGACCAAAAACAACACCCCTTCTCCCAGCTTTCTCCTTTGGAGTTTAACTTGTGGCAGCACCAACAACAACACCACTTCTTCCAGCTGTCTCCTCTGGTGGTAAAGTGTGGCTGGACCAAAAACAACACCCCTTCTCCCAGCTGTCTCCTTTGGAGTTTAACTTGTGGCAGCACCAACAACAACATCACTTCTTCCAGCTGTCTCCTCTGGTGGTAAAGTGTGCCTGGACCAACAACAACACCTCTTCTCCCAGCTGTCCCCTCTGGAGTTTAACTTGTGGCAGCACCAACAACAACACTTCTTCTTCCAGCTGTCTCCTCTGGTGGTACAGTGTGGCAGCACCAACAACAGCACCTCTTCTCCCAGCTGTCCCGTCTGGTGGTAAAGTGTGGCAGCACCAACAACAACACCACTTCTCCCTGCTGTCTCCTCCGGAGTTTAACTCGTGGCAGAACCAACAACAACACCTCTTCTCCCAGCTGTCCCATCTGGTGGTAAAGTGTGGCAGCACCAACAACAACACCACTTGTCCCTGCTGTCTCCTCCGGAGTTTAATTCGTGGCAGAACCAACAACAACACCTCTTCTCCCAGCTGTCTCCTCTGGTGGTAAAGCGTGGCAGCACCAACAACAACGCCTCTTCTCCCAGCTGTCACATTTGGAGTTTAACTTGTGGCAGCACCAACAACAACACCTCTTCTTCCAGCTGACTCCACTGGTGGTAAAGTGTGGCAGGACCAAAAACAACACCCCTTCTCCCAGCTGTCTCCTTTGGAGTTTAACATGGGCATCACCAAAAACAACACCTCTCCTTCCAGCTGTCTCCTCTAGTTGTAAAGTGTGGCAGCACCAACAACTACGCTTCTTCTCCCAGCTGTAACTTTTGTAGTTTAACTTGTGGCAGCAGCAATAACAACACCTCTTCTTCCAGCTGAATTCTCTGGTGGTAAAGTGTGGCAGGACCAAAAACAACACCCCTTCTCCCAGCTGTCTCCTTTGGAGTTTAACTTGTGGCAGCACCAACAACAACACCACTTCTTCCAGCTGTCTCCTCTGGTGGTAAAGTGTGGCTGGACCAACAACAACACCTCTTCTCCCAGCTGTCCCCTCTGGAGTTTAACTTGTGGCAGCACCAACAACAACACATCTTCTTCCAGCTGTCTCCTCTGGTGGTACAGTGTGGCAGCACCAACAACAACACCTCTTCTCCCAGCTGTCCCGTCTGGTGGTAAAGTGTGGCAGCACCAACAACAACACCACTTCTCCCTGCTGTCTCCTCCGGAGTTTAACTCGTGGCAGAACCAACAACAACACCTCTTCTTCCAGCTGTCGTCTCTGGTGGTAAAGTGTGGCAGCACCAACAACAACGCGTCTTCTCCCAGCTGTCACATTGGAGTTTAACTTTTGGCAGCACCAACAACAACACCTCTTCTTCCAGCTGTCTCCTCTGGTGGTAAAATGTGGCGGGACCAACAACAACACCTCTTCTCCCAGCTGTCTCCTTTGTAGTTTAACTTGTGGCAGCACCAACAACAACACCTCTTCTCAGCGTTGTCTCATCTGGAGGTAAATTGTGGCAGCACAAACAACAACATCTCTTCTCCCAGCTGTTTCCTGTGGAGGCAAAGTGTGGCAGCACCACAAGAACATCTCTTCTCACAGCTGTTTCCCTTGGAGGTAAAGTGTGGCAACACCAACAACAACACCTCTTCTCCCAGCTGTCTCCTCTGGAGTTTAAGTTGTGGCAGCACCAACAACAACAACTCTGCTTCCAGCTGTCTCCTCTGCTGGTAAAGTGTGGCAGCACCAACAACAACACCTCTTCCCCAGCTGTCTCCTCTGGTGGTAAAGTGTGGCAGCACCACAAGAACATCTGTTCTCACAGCTGTTTCCCTTGGAGGTAAAGTGTGGCAGCACCAACAACAATGCCTCTTCTCCCAGCTGTCTCCTTTGGAGTTTATCCTGTGGCAGCACAAACAACAACACCTCTTCTTCCAGCTGTCTCCTCTGGTGGTAAAGTATGGCAGGACCAACAACAACACCTCTTCTCCCAGCTGTCTCCTCTGGAGTTTATCTTGTGGCAGCACCAACAACAACACCTCTTCTTCCAGCTGTCTCCTCTGGTGGTAAAGTGTGGCAGGTCCAATAACAACACCCCTTCTACCAGCTGTATCCTCTGAAGTTTAGCTTGTGGCAGCACCCACAACAACACCTCTTCTTCCAGCTGTCTCCTCTGGTGGTAAATTGTGGCAGGTCCAACAACAACACCCCTTCTCCCAGCTGTCTCCTCTGGAGTTTAGTTTGTGGCAGCACCAACAACAACACCTCTTCTTCCAGCTGTCTCCTCTGGAGGTAAAGTGTGGCAGGACCAACAACATCACCTCTGCTCCCAGCTGTATCCTCTGGAGTTTAACTTGTGGCAGCACCAACAAAAACACCTCTTCTCCCAGCTCTCTCTTCTTGAGGTAAAGTGTGGCAACAGCAACAACAACACAACAACACCTCTTCTCCCTGCTGTCTCCTCTGGAGTATAACTTGTGGCAACACCAACAAAAACGCCTCTTCTCCCAGCTGTCTCCTTTGGAGTTTAACTTGTGGCAGCACCAAAAACAAAACCTCTTCTTCCGGCTGTCTCCTCTGGTGGTAAAGTGTGGCAACACCAACAACAACACCTCTTCTCCCAGCTGTCTCCTCTGGTAGTATAGTGTGGCAGCACCAACAACAACACCTCTTCTCCCTCCTGTCTCCTCTGGAGTTTAACTTGTGGCAGCATCAACAACAACACCTCTTCTTCCGGCTGTCTCCTCTGGCGGTAAAGTGTGGCAGCACCAACAACAGAACCTCTTCTCCCATCTGTCTCCTCTGGAGTTTAACTTGTGGCAGCACCAACAACAACATCTCTTCTTCCAGCTGTCTCCTCAGGTGGTAAAGTGTGGCAGCACCAACAACCTCTTCTCCCAGCAGTCTCCTCTGGTGGTAAAGTGTGGCAGCACCAAAAACAACACATCTTCTCCCTGCTGTCTCCTCTGCAGTTTAACTTGTGGCATTGTCAACAACAACACCTCTTCTTCCAGCTGTCTCCTCTGGTGGTAAAGTGTGGCAGCACCAAAAACAACATCTCTTCTCCCAGCTGTCCCATCTGGTATTAAAGTGTGGCAGCACCAACAACAACACCTCTTCTCCCTGCTGTCTCATCCGGAGTTTAACTCGTGGCAGAACCAACAACAACACCTCTTCTCCCAGCTGTCTCCTCTGGAGGTAAATTGTGGCAACACCAACAACAACACCTCTTCTCCCAGCTGTCTCTTCATGTGTTAACGTGTGGCAGCACCAACAACAACATCTCTTCTCCCAGCTGTCCCCTCTGGTGTTAAAGTGTGGCAGCAACAACAACAACACCTCTTCTCCCAGCTGTCTCCTCTGATGGTAAAGTGTGGCAGCACCAACAACAACGCCTCTTCTCCCAGCTGTCTCCTTTGGAATTTAACTTGTGGCAGCACCAACAACAACACCTCTTCTTCCAGCTGACTCCTCTGGTGGTAAAGTGTGGCAGGACCAAAAACAACACCCCTTCTCCCAGCTGTCTCCTTTGGAGTTTAACTTGTGGCAGCTCCAACAACGGCACCTCTCCTTCCAGCTGTCTCCGCTAGTGGTAAAGTGTGGCAGGACCAACCACAACACCTCTTCTCCCAGCTGTCTCCTCTGGTGTTTAACTTGTGGCAGCACCAACAACAACACCTCTTCTTCCAGCTGTCTCCTCTGGTGGTAAAGTGTGGCAGGACCAACAACAACACCTCTTCTCCCAGCTGTCTCCTTTGGAGCTTAACTTGTGGCAGCACCAACAACAACACCTCTTCTTCCAGCTGTCTCCTCTGGTGGGAAAGTGTGACAGCACCAACAACAACACCTCTTCTCCCAGCTGTCTCCTCTGGTGGTAAAGTGTGGCAGCACCAACAACAATGCCTCTTCTCCAAGCTGTCTCCTTTGGAGTTTAACCTGTGGCAGCACCAACAACAACACCTCTTCTACCAGCTGTCTCCTCTAGTGGTAAAGTGTGGCCGGACCAACCGCAATACCTCTTCTCCCAGCTGTCTCCTCTGGTGTTTAACTTGTGGCAGCACCAACAACAACACTTCTTCTTCCAGCTGTCTCCTCTGTTGGTAAAGTGTGGCAGCACCAACAACAACGCCTCTTCTCCCAGCTGTCTCCTCTGGAGTTTAACTTGTGGCAGTACCAAAAAGAACACCTCTTCTCCCTGCTGTCTCCTCCGGAGATTAACTTGTGGCAGCACCAACAACAACACCTCTTCTCCCAGCTGTCTCCTCTGGAGGTAAATTGTGGCAACACCAACAACATCATCTCTTCTCCCAGCTGTCTCTTGTGGTGTTAAAATGTGGCAGCACCAACAACATCTCTTCTCCCAGCTTTCCCCTCTGGTATTAAAGTGTGGCAGCAACAACAACAACACATCTTATCCCAGCTCTCTCCTCTGGTGGTAAAGTGTGACAGCACCAACAACAACGCCTCTTCTCCCAGCTGTCTCCTTTGGAGTTTGACTTGTGGCAGCACCAACAACAACACCTCTTCTTCCAGCTGACTCCTCTGGTGGTAAAGTGTGGCAGGACCAAAAACAACACCCCTTCTCCCAGCTGTCTCCTTTGGAGTTTAACTTCTGGCAGCACCAACAACAACACCTCATCTCCCAACTGTCTCCTCTGGACGTAAAGTGTGGCAGCACCAACAACAAAACCTCGTCTCCCAGCTGTCTCCTCTGGAGGTAAATTGTGGCAACACCAACAACAACATCTCTTCTCCCAGCTGTCTCCTCTGTAGGTAAAGTGTGGCAGCACCAACAACCACGCTTCTTCTCCCAGCTGTCTCCTTTGGAGTTTAACTTGTGGCAGCACCAACAACAACACCTCTTCTTCCAGCTGTTTCCTCTGGAGGTAAATTGTGGCAACACCAACAACAACATCTCTTCTCCCAGCTGTCTCCTCTGGTGGTAAAGTGTGGCAGGACCAACCACAACACCTCTTCTTCCAGCCGTCTTCGCTGGAGTTCAACTTGTGGCAGCACCAACAACAACACTTCTTCTTCCAGCTGTCTCCTCTGGTGGTAAAGTGTGGCAGCACCAAAAACAACATCTCTTCTCCCAGCTGTCCCATATGGTATTAAAGTGTGGCAGCACCAACAACAACACCTCTTCTCCCTGCTGTCTCCTCCGGAGTTTAACTCGTGGCAGAACCAACAACAACACCTCTTCTCCCAGCTGTCTCCTCTGGAGGTAAATTGTGGCAACACCAACAACATCTCTTCTCCCAGCTGTCTCTTCATGTGTTAACGTGTGGCAGCACCAACAACAACATCTCTTCTCCCAGCTGTCCCCTCTGGTGTTAAAGTGTGGCAGCAACAACAACAACACCTCTTCTCCCAGCTGTCTCCTCTGGTGGTAAATTGTGGCAGCACCAACAACAACGCCTCTTCTCCCAGCTGTCTGCTTTGGAGTTTAACTTGTGGCAGCACCAACAACAACACCTCTCATTCCAGCTGTCTCCTCAGGTTGTAAAGAGTGGCAGCACCAACAACAACGTCTCTTCTCCCAGCTGTCTCCTTTGGAGTTTAACTTGTGGCAGCACCAACAATAACATCTATTCTGTGGAGGCAAAGTGTGGCAGCACCACAACATCATCTCTTCTCACAGCTGTTTCCCTTGGAGGTAAAGTGTGGCGACACCAACAACAACGCCTCTTCTCCCAGCTGTCTCCTCTGGTGGTAAAGTGTAGCAGCACCAACAACAACACCTCTTCTCCCTGCTGTCTCCTACGGAGTTTAACTCGTGGCAGAACCAACACCAACACCTCTTCTCCCAGCTGTCTCCTCTGAAGGTAAATTGTGGCAACACCAACAACAACATCTCTTCTCCCAGCTCTCCTCTCTGGTGTTAAAGTGTGGCAGCAACAACAACAACACCTCTTCTCCCAGCTGTCTCCTCTGGTGGTAAAGTGTGGCAGCACCAACAACAACGCCTCTTCTCCCAGCTGTCTCCTTTGGAATTTAACTTGTGGCAGCACCAACAACAACACCTCTTCTTCCAGCTGACTCCTCTGGTGGTAAAGTGTGGCAGGACCAAAAACAACACCTCTTCTCCCAGCTGTCTCCTTTGGAGTTTAACTTGTGGCAGCTCCAACAACGGCACCTCTCCTTCCAGCTGTCTCCGCTAGTGGTAAAGTGTGGCAGGACCAACCACAACTCCTCTTCTCCCAGCTGTCTCCTCTGGTGTTTAACTTGTGGCAGCACCAACAACAACACCTCTTCTTCCAGCTGTCTGCTATGGTGGTAAAGTGTGGCAGGACCAACAACAACACCTCTTCTCCCAGCTGTCTCCTTTGGAGCTTAACTTGTGGCAGCACCAACAACAACACCTCTTCTTCCAGCTGTCTCCTCTGGTGGGAAAGTGTGACAGCACCAACAACAACACCTCTTCTCCCAGCTGTCTCCTCTGGTGGTAAAGTGTGGAAGCACCAACAACAATACCTCTTCTCCAAGCTGTCTCCTTTGGAGTTTAACCTGTGGCAGCACCAACAACAACACCTCTTCTTCCAGCTGTCTCCTCTAGTGGTAAAGTGTGGCCGGACCAACCGCAACACCTCTTCTCCCAGCTGTCTCCTCTGGTGTTTACCTTGTGGCAGCACCAACAACAACACTTCTTCTTCCAGCTGTCTCCTCTGTTGGTAAAGTGTGGCAGCACCAACAACAACGCCTCTTCTCCCAGCTGTCTCCTCTGGAGTTTAACTTGTGGCAGTACCAAAAAGAACACCTCTTCTCCCTGCTGTCTCCTCCGGAGATTAACTTGTGGCAGCACCAACAACAACACCTCTTCTCCCAGCTGTCTCCTCTGGAGGTAAATTGTGGCAACACCAACAACATCATCTCTTCTCCCAGCTGTCTCTTGTGGTGTTAAAATGTGGCAGCACCAACAACAACATCTCTTCTCCCAGCTTTCCCCTCTGGTATTAAAGTGTGGCAGCAACAGCAACAACACATCTTATCCCAGCTCTCTCCTCTGGTGGTAAAGTGTGACAGCACCAACAACAACGCTTCTTCTCCCAGCTGTCTCCTTTGGAGTTTAACTTGTGGCAGCACCAACACCAACACCTCTTCTTCCAGCTGACTCCTCTGGTGGTAAAGTGTGGCAGGACCAAAAACAACACCCCTTCTCCCAGCTGTCTCCTTTGGAGTTTAACTTCTGGCAGCATCAACAACAACACCTCATCTCCCAACTGTCTCCTCTGGACGTAAAGTGTGGCAGCACCAACAACAAAACCTCGTCTCCCAGCTGTCTCCTCTGGAGGTAAATTGTGGCCACACCAACAACAACATCTCTTCTCCCAGCTGTCTCCTCTGTAGGTAAAGTGTGGCAGCACCAACAACCACGCTTCTTCTCCCAGCTGTCTCCTTTGGAGTTTAACTTGTGGCAGCACCTACAACAACACCTCTTCTTCCAGCTGTCTCCTCTGGAGGTAAATTGTGGCAACACCAACAACAACATCTCTTCTCACAGCTGTTTCCCTTGGAGGTAAAGTGTGGCAACACCAACAACAACACCTCTTCTCCCAGCTGTCTCCTCTGGTGGTAAAGTGTGGCAGGACCAACCACAACACCTCTTCTTCCAGCTGTCTTCGCTGGAGTTTAACTCGTGGCAGAACCAACACCAACACCTCTTCTCCCAGCTGTCTCCTCTGGAGGTAAATTGTGGCAACACCAACAACAACATCTCTTCTCCCAGCTGTCTCTTCATGTGTTAACGTGTGGCAGCACCAACAACAACATCTCTTCTCCCAGCTGTCCCCTCTGGTGTTAAAGTGTGGCAGCAACAACAACAACACCTCTTCTCCCAGCTGTCTCCTCTGGTGGTAAAGTGTGGCAGCACCAACAACAACGCCTCTTCTCCCAGCTGTCTCCTTTGGAATTTAACTTGTGGCAGCACCAACAACAACACCTCTTCTTCCAGCTGACTCCTCTGGTGGTAAAGTGTGGCAGGACCAAAAACAACACCTCTTCTCCCAGCTGTCTCCTTTGGAGTTTAACTTGTGGCAGCTCCAACAACGGCACCTCTCCTTCCAGCTGTCTCTGCTAGTGGTAAAGTGTGGCAGGACCAACCACAACTCCTCTTCTCCCAGCTGTCTCCTCTGGTGTTTAACTTGTGGCAGCACCAACAACAACACCTCTTCTTCCAGCTGTCTGCTATGGTGGTAAAGTGTGGCAGGACCAACAACAACACCTCTTCTCCCAGCTGTCTCCTTTGGAGCTTAACTTGTGGCAGCACCAACAACAACACCTCTTCTTCCGGCTGTCTCCTCTGGTGGAAAAGTGTGACAGCACCAACAACAACACCTCTTCTCCCAGCTGTCTCCTCTGGTGGTAAAGTGTGGAAGCACCAACAACAATACCTCTTCTCCAAGCTGTCTCCTTTGGAGTTTAACCTGTGGCAGCACCAACAACAACACCTCTTCTTCCAGCTGTCTCCTCTAGTGGTAAAGTGTGGCCGGACCAACCGCAACACCTCTTCTCCCAGCTGTCTCCTCTGGTGTTTAACTTGTGGCAGCACCAACAACAACACTTCTTCTTCCAGCTGTCTCCTCTGTTGGTAAAGTGTGGCAGCACCAACAACAACGCCTCTTCTCCCAGCTGTCTCCTCTGGAGTTTAACTTGTGGCAGTACCAAAAAGAACACCTCTTCTCCCTGCTGTCTCCTCCGGAGATTAACTTGTGGCAGCACCAACAACAACACCTCTTCTCCCAGCTGACTCCTCTGGAGGTAAATTGTGGCAACACCAACAACATCATCTCTTCTCCCAGCTGTCTCTTGTGGTGTTAAAATGTGGCAGCACCAACAACAACATCTCTTCTCCCAGCTTTCCCCTCTGGTATTAAAGTGTGGCAGCAACAACAACAACACATCTTATCCCAGCTCTCTCCTCTGGTGGTAAAGTGTGACAGCACCAACAACAACGCTTCTTCTCCCAGCTGTCTCCTTTGGAGTTTAACTTGTGGCAGCACCAACACCAACACCTCTTCTTCCAGCTGACTCCGCTGGTGGTAAAGTGTGGCAGGACCAAAAACAACACCCCTTCTCCCAGCTGTCTCCTTTGGAGTTTAACTTCTGGCAGCATCAACAACAACACCTCATCTCCCAACTGTCTCCTCTGGACGTAAAGTGTGGCAGCACCAACAACAAAACCTCGTCTCCCAGCTGTCTCCTCTGGAGGTAAATTGTGGCCACACCAACAACAACACCTCTTCTCCCAGCTGTCTCCTCTGGTGGTAAAGTGTGGCAGCACCAACAACAACGCCTCTTCTCCCAGCTGTCTCCTTTGGAATTTAACTTGTGGCAGCACCAACAACAACACCTCTTCTTCCAGCTGACTCCTCTGGTGGTAAAGTGTGGCAGGACCAAAAACAACACCTCTTCTCCCAGCTGTCTCCTTTGGAGTTTAACTTGTGGCAGCTCCAACAACGGCACCTCTCCTTCCAGCTGTCTCCGCTAGTGGTAAAGTGTGGCAGGACCAACCACAACTCCTCTTCTCCCAGCTGTCTCCTCTGGTGTTTAACTTGTGGCAGCACCAACAACAACACCTCTTCTTCCAGCTGTCTGCTATGGTGGTAAAGTGTGGCAGGACCAACAACAACACCTCTTCTCCCAGCTGTCTCCTTTGGAGCTTAACTTGTGGCAGCACCAACAACAACACCTCTTCTTCCAGCTGTCTCCTCTGGTGGGAAAGTGTGACAGCACCAACAACAACACCTCTTCTCCCAGCTGTCTCCTCTGGTGGTAAAGTGTGGAAGCACCAACAACAATACCTCTTCTCCAAGCTGTCTCCTTTGGAGTTTAACCTGTGGCAGCACCAACAACAACACCTCTTCTTCCAGCTGTCTCCTCTAGTGGTAAAGTGTGGCCGGACCAACCGCAACACCTCTTCTCCCAGCTGTCTCCTCTGGTGTTTAACTTGTGGCAGCACCAACAACAACACTTCTTCTTCCAGCTGTCTCCTCTGTTGGTAAAGTGTGGCAGCACCAACAACAACGCCTCTTCTCCCAGCTGTCTCCTCTGGAGTTTAACTTGTGGCAGTACCAAAAAGAACACCTCTTCTCCCTGCTGTCTCCTCCGGAGATTAACTTGTGGCAGCACCAACAACAACACCTCTTCTCCCAGCTGTCTCCTCTGGAGGTAAATTGTGGCAACACCAACAACATCATCTCTTCTCCCAGCTGTCTCTTGTGGTGTTAAAATGTGGCAGCACCAACAACAACATCTCTTCTCCCAGCTTTCCCCTCTGGTATTAAAGTGTGGCAGCAACAGCAACAACACATCTTATCCCAGCTCTCTCCTCTGGTGGTAAAGTGTGACAGCACCAACAACAACGCTTCTTCTCCCAGCTGTCTCCTTTGGAGTTTAACTTGTGGCAGCACCAACACCAACACCTCTTCTTCCAGCTGACTCCTCTGGTGGTAAAGTGTGGCAGGACCAAAAACAACACCCCTTCTCCCAGCTGTCTCCTTTGGAGTTTAACTTCTGGCAGCATCAACAACAACACCTCATCTCCCAACTGTCTCCTCTGGACGTAAAGTGTGGCAGCACCAACAACAAAACCTCGTCTCCCAGCTGTCTCCTCTGGAGGTAAATTGTGGCCACACCAACAACAACATCTCTTCTCCCAGCTGTCTCCTCTGTAGGTAAAGTGTGGCAGCACCAACAACCACGCTTCTTCTCCCAGCTGTCTCCTTTGGAGTTTAACTTGTGGCAGCACCTACAACAACACCTCTTCTTCCAGCTGTCTCCTCTGGAGGTAAATTGTGGCAACACCAACAACAACATCTCTTCTCACAGCTGTTTCCCTTGGAGGTAAAGTGTGGCAACACCAACAACAACACCTCTTCTTCCAGCTGTCTTCGCTGGAGTTTAACTCGTGGCAGAACCAACACCAACACCTCTTCTCCCAGCTGTCTCCTCTGGAGGTAAATTGTGGCAACACCAACAACAACATCTCTTCTCCCAGCTGTCTCTTCATGTGTTAACGTGTGGCAGCACCAACAACAACATCTCTTCTCCCAGCTGTCCCCTCTGGTGTTAAAGTGTGGCAGCAACAACAACAACACCTCTTCTCCCAGCTGTCTCCTCTGGTGGTAAAGTGTGGCAGCACCAACAACAACGCCTCTTCTCCCAGCTGTCTCCTTTGGAATTTAACTTGTGGCAGCACCAACAACAACACCTCTTCTTCCAGCTGACTCCTCTGGTGGTAAAGTGTGGCAGGACCAAAAACAACACCTCTTCTCCCAGCTGTCTCCTTTGGAGTTTAACTTGTGGCAGCTCCAACAACGGCACCTCTCCTTCCAGCTGTCTCTGCTAGTGGTAAAGTGTGGCAGGACCAACCACAACTCCTCTTCTCCCAGCTGTCTCCTCTGGTGTTTAACTTGTGGCAGCACCAACAACAACACCTCTTCTTCCAGCTGTCTCCTCTGGTGGTAAAGTGTGGCAGGACCAACAACAACACCTCTTCTCCCAGCTGTCTCCTTTGGAGCTTAACTTGTGGCAGCACCAACAACAACACCTCTTCTTCCGGCTGTCTCCTCTGGTGGGAAAGTGTGACAGCACCAACAACAACACCTCTTCTCCCAGCTGTCTCCTCTGGTGGTAAAGTGTGGAAGCACCAACAACAATACCTCTTCTCCAAGCTGTCTCCTTTGGAGTTTAACCTGTGGCAGCACCAACAACAACACCTCTTCTTCCAGCTGTCTCCTCTAGTGGTAAAGTGTGGCCGGACCAACCGCAACACCTCTTCTCCCAGCTGTCTCCTCTGGTGTTTAACTTGTGGCAGCACCAACAACAACACTTCTTCTTCCAGCTGTCTCCTCTGTTGGTAAAGTGTGGCAGCACCAACAACAACGCCTCTTCTCCCAGCTGTCTCCTCTGGAGTTTAACTTGTGGCAGTACCAAAAAGAACACCTCTTCTCCCTGCTGTCTCCTCCGGAGATTAACTTGTGGCAGCACCAACAACAACACCTCTTCTCCCAGCTGTCTCCTCTGGAGGTAAATTGTGGCAACACCAACAACATCATCTCTTCTCCCAGCTGTCTCTTGTGGTGTTAAAATGTGGCAGCACCAACAACAACATCTCTTCTCCCAGCTTTCCCCTCTGGTATTAAAGTGTGGCAGCAACAACAACAACACATCTTATCCCAGCTCTCTCCTCTGGTGGTAAAGTGTGACAGCACCAACAACAACGCTTCTTCTCCCAGCTGTCTCCTTTGGAGTTTAACTTGTGGCAGCACCAACACCAACACCTCTTCTTCCAGCTGACTCCGCTGGTGGTAAAGTGTGGCAGGACCAAAAACAACACCCCTTCTCCCAGCTGTCTCCTTTGGAGTTTAACTTCTGGCAGCATCAACAACAACACCTCATCTCCCAACTGTCTCCTCTGGACGTAAAGTGTGGCAGCACCAACAACAAAACCTCGTCTCCCAGCTGTCTCCTCTGGAGGTAAATTGTGGCCACACCAACAACAACACCTCTTCTCCCAGCTGTCTCCTCTGGTGGTAAAGTGTGGCAGCACCAACAACAACGCCTCTTCTCCCAGCTGTCTCCTTTGGAATTTAACTTGTGGCAGCACCAACAACAACACCTCTTCTTCCAGCTGACTCCTCTGGTGGTAAAGTGTGGCAGGACCAAAAACAACACCTCTTCTCCCAGCTGTCTCCTTTGGAGTTTAACTTGTGGCAGCTCCAACAACGGCACCTCTCCTTCCAGCTGTCTCCGCTAGTGGTAAAGTGTGGCAGGACCAACCACAACTCCTCTTCTCCCAGCTGTCTCCTCTGGTGTTTAACTTGTGGCAGCACCAACAACAACACCTCTTCTTCCAGCTGTCTGCTATGGTGGTAAAGTGTGGCAGGACCAACAACAACACCTCTTCTCCCAGCTGTCTCCTTTGGAGCTTAACTTGTGGCAGCACCAACAACAACACCTCTTCTTCCAGCTGTCTCCTCTGGTGGGAAAGTGTGACAGCACCAACAACAACACCTCTTCTCCCAGCTGTCTCCTCTGGTGGTAAAGTGTGGAAGCACCAACAACAATACCTCTTCTCCAAGCTGTCTCCTTTGGAGTTTAACCTGTGGCAGCACCAACAACAACACCTCTTCTTCCAGCTGTCTCCTCTAGTGGTAAAGTGTGGCCGGACCAACCGCAACACCTCTTCTCCCAGCTGTCTCCTCTGGTGTTTAACTTGTGGCAGCACCAACAACAACACTTCTTCTTCCAGCTGTCTCCTCTGTTGGTAAAGTGTGGCAGCACCAACAACAACGCCTCTTCTCCCAGCTGTCTCCTCTGGAGTTTAACTTGTGGCAGTACCAAAAAGAACACCTCTTCTCCCTGCTGTCTCCTCCGGAGATTAACTTGTGGCAGCACCAACAACAACACCTCTTCTCCCAGCTGTCTCCTCTGGAGGTAAATTGTGGCAACACCAACAACATCATCTCTTCTCCCAGCTGTCTCTTGTGGTGTTAAAATGTGGCAGCACCAACAACAACATCTCTTCTCCCAGCTTTCCCCTCTGGTATTAAAGTGTGGCAGCAACAGCAACAACACATCTTATCCCAGCTCTCTCCTCTGGTGGTAAAGTGTGACAGCACCAACAACAACGCTTCTTCTCCCAGCTGTCTCCTTTGGAGTCTAACTTGTGGCAGCACCAACACCAACACCTCTTCTTCCAGCTGACTCCTCTGGTGGTAAAGTGTGGCAGGACCAAAAACAACACCCCTTCTCCCAGCTGTCTCCTTTGGAGTTTAACTTCTGGCAGCATCAACAACAACACCTCATCTCCCAACTGTCTCCTCTGGACGTAAAGTGTGGCAGCACCAACAACAAAACCTCGTCTCCCAGCTGTCTCCTCTGGAGGTAAATTGTGGCCACACCAACAACAACATCTCTTCTCCCAGCTGTCTCCTCTGTAGGTAAAGTGTGGCAGCACCAACAACCACGCTTCTTCTCCCAGCTGTCTCCTTTGGAGTTTAACTTGTGGCAGCACCTACAACAACACCTCTTCTTCCAGCTGTCTCCTCTGGAGGTAAATTGTGGCAACACCAACAACAACATCTCTTCTCACAGCTGTTTCCCTTGGAGGTAAAGTGTGGCAACACCAACAACAACACCTCTTCTCCCAGCTGTCTCCTCTGGTGGTAAAGTGTGGCAGGACCAACCACAACACCTCTTCTTCCAGCTGTCTTCGCTGGAGTTTAACTCGTGGCAGAACCAACACCAACACCTCTTCTCCCAGCTGTCTCCTCTGGAGGTAAATTGTGGCAACACCAACAACAACATCTCTTCTCCCAGCTGTCTCTTCATGTGTTAACGTGTGGCAGCACCAACAACAACATCTCTTCTCCCAGCTGTCCCCTCTGGTGTTAAAGTGTGGCAGCAACAACAACAACACCTCTTCTCCCAGCTGTCTCCTCTGGTGGTAAAGTGTGGCAGCACCAACAACAACGCCTCTTCTCCCAGCTGTCTCCTTTGGAATTTAACTTGTGGCAGCACCAACAACAACACCTCTTCTTCCAGCTGACTCCTCTGGTGGTAAAGTGTGGCAGGACCAAAAACAACACCTCTTCTCCCAGCTGTCTCCTTTGGAGTTTAACTTGTGGCAGCTCCAACAACGGCACCTCTCCTTCCAGCTGTCTCCGCTAGTGGTAAAGTGTGGCAGGACCAACCACAACTCCTCTTCTCCCAGCTGTCTCCTCTGGTGTTTAACTTGTGGCAGCACCAACAACAACACCTCTTCTTCCAGCTGTCTGCTATGGTGGTAAAGTGTGGCAGGACCAACAACAACACCTCTTCTCCCAGCTGTCTCCTTTGGAGCTTAACTTGTGGCAGCACCAACAACAACACCTCTTCTTCCAGCTGTCTCCTCTGGTGGGAAAGTGTGACAGCACCAACAACAACACCTCTTCTCCCAGCTGTCTCCTCTGGTGGTAAAGTGTGGAAGCACCAACAACAATACCTCTTCTCCAAGCTGTCTCCTTTGGAGTTTAACCTGTGGCAGCACCAACAACAACACCTCTTCTTCCAGCTGTCTCCTCTAGTGGTAAAGTGTGGCCGGACCAACCGCAACACCTCTTCTCCCAGCTGTCTCCTCTGGTGTTTAACTTGTGGCAGCACCAACAACAACACTTCTTCTTCCAGCTGTCTCCTCTGTTGGTAAAGTGTGGCAGCACCAACAACAACGCCTCTTCTCCCAGCTGTCTCCTCTGGAGGTAAATTGTGGCAACACCAACAACATCATCTCTTCTCCCAGCTGTCTCTTGTGGTGTTAAAATGTGGCAGCACCAACAACAACATCTCTTCTCCCAGCTTTCCCCTCTGGTATTAAAGTGTGGCAGCAACAACAACAACACATCTTATCCCAGCTCTCTCCTCTGGTGGTAAAGTGTGACAGCACCAACAACAACGCTTCTTCTCCCAGCTGTCTCCTTTGGAGTTTAACTTGTGGCAGCACCAACACCAACACCTCTTCTTCCAGCTGACTCCTCTGGTGGTAAAGTGTGGCAGGACCAAAAACAACACCCCTTCTCCCAGCTGTCTCCTTTGGAGTTTAACTTCTGGCAGCATCAACAACAACACCTCATCTCCCAACTGTCTCCTCTGGACGTAAAGTGTGGCAGCACCAACAACAAAACCTCGTCTCCCAGCTGTCTCCTCTGGAGGTAAATTGTGGCCACACCAACAACAACATCTCTTCTCCCAGCTGTCTCCTCTGTAGGTAAAGTGTGGCAGCACCAACAACCACGCTTCTTCTCCCAGCTGTCTCCTTTGGAGTTTAACTTGTGGCAGCACCTACAACAACACCTCTTCTTCCAGCTGTCTCCTCTGGAGGTAAATTGTGGCAACACCAACAACAACATCTCTTCTCACAGCTGTTTCCCTTGGAGGTAAAGTGTGGCAACACCAACAACAACACCTCTTCTCCCAGCTGTCTCCTCTGGTGGTAAAGTGTGGCAGGACCAACCACAACACCTCTTCTTCCAGCTGTCTTCGCTGGAGTTCAACTTGTGGCAGCACCAACAACAACACTTCTTCTTCCAGCTGTCTCCTCTGGTGGTAAAGTGTGGCAGCACCAAAAACAACATCTCTTCTCCCAGCTGTCCCATATGGTATTAAAGTGTGGCAGCACCAACAACAACACCTCTTCTCCCTGCTGTCTCCTCCGGAGTTTAACTTGTGGCAGAACCAACAACAACACCCCTTCTCCCAGCTGTCTCCTCTGGAGGTAAATTGTGGCAACACCAACAACAACATCTCTTCTCCCAGCTGTCTCTTCAGGTGTTAACGTGTGGCAGCACCAACAACAACATCTCTTCTCCCAGCTGTCCCCTCTGGTGTTAAAGTGTGGCAGCAACAACAACAACACCTCTTCTCCCAGCTGTCTCTTCTGGTGGTAAAGTGTGGCAGCACCAACAACAACGCCTCTTCTCCCAGCTGTCTGCTTTGGAGTTTAACTTGTGGCAGCACCAACAACAATACCTCTCATTCCAGCTGTCTCCTCTGGTGGTAAAGTGTGGCAGCACCAACAACAACGCCTCTTCTCCCAGCTGTCTCCTCTGGAGGTAAAGTGTGGCAACACCTACAACAACACCTCTTCTCCCAGCTGTATCCTCTGGAGGTAAAGTGTGGCAGCACCAACAACAACACCTCTCCTCCCAGCTGTCTCCTCTGGTGGTAAAGCGTGGCAGGACCAATAACAACACCTCTTCTCCCAGCTGTCTCCTCTGGAGTTTAACTTGTGGCAGCACCAAAAACAACACCTCTTCTCAGAGGTGTCTCATCTGGAGGTAAATTGTGCCAGCACCAACAACAACATCTCTTCTCCCAGCTGTTTCCTTTGGAGGCAAAGTGTGGCAGCACCAACAACAACATCTCTTCTCACAGCTGTTTCCCTTGGAGGTAAAGTGTGGCAACACCAACAACAACACCTCTTCTCCCAGCTGTCTCCTCTGGTGGTAAAGTGTGGCAGCACCAACAACAACGCCTCTTCTCCCAGCTGTCTCCTCTGGAGTTTAACTTGTGGCAGTACCAACAACAACACCTCATCTCCCACCTGTCTCTCTGGAATTAAAGTGTGGCAGCACCAACAACAAAACCTCTTCTCCCAGCTGTCTCCTCTGGAGGTAAATTGTGGCAACACCATTAACAACATCTCTTCTCCCAGCTGTCTCTTCTGGTGGTAAAGTGTGGCAGCACCAACTACAAAGCCTCTTCTCCCAGATGACTCCTTTGGAGTTTAACCTGTGGCAGCACCAACAACAACACCTCTTCTTCCAGGTGTCTCCTCTGGTGGTAAAGTGTGGCAGGACCAACCACAACACCTCTTCTCCCAGCTGTCTCCGCTGGAGTTTAACTTGTGGCAGCACCAACAACAACACTTCTTCTTCCAGCCGTCTCCTCTGGTGGTAAAGTGTGGCAGCACCAAAAACAACATCTCTTCTCCCAGCTGTCTCCTCTGGTATTAAAGTGTGGCAGCACCAACAACAACACCTCTTCTTCCAGCTATCTCCTCTGGAGTTTAACTTGTGGCAGCACCAGCAACAACACCTCTTCTTCCAGCTGTCTCCTCTGGTATTAAAGTGTGGCAGCACCAACAACAACACCTCTTCTCCCTGCTGTCTCCTCCGGAGTTTAACTCGTGGCAGAACCAACAACAACACCTCTTCTCCCAGCTGTCTCCTCTGGAGGTAAATTGTGGCAACACCAACAACAACATCTCTTCTCCCAGCTGTCTCTTCATGTGTTAACGTGTGGCAGCACCAACAACAACATCTCTTCTCCCAGCTGTCCCCTCTGGTGTTAAAGTGTGGCAGCAACAACAACAACACCTCTTCTCCCAGCTGTCTCCTCTGGTGGTAAAGTGTGGCAGCACCAACAACAACGCCTCTTCTCCCAGCTGTCTGCTTTGGAGTTTAACTTGTGGCAGCACCAACAACAACACCTCTCATTCCAACTGTCTCCTCAGGTGGTAAAGAGTGGCAGCACCAACAACAACGTCTTTTCTCCCAGCTGTCCCCTTTGGAGTTTAACTTGTGGCAGCACCAACAATAACATCTATTCTCCCAGCTGTTTCCTGTGGAGGCAAAGTGTGGCAGCACCACAACAGCATCTCTTCTCACAGCTGTTTCCCTTGGAGGTAAAGTGTGGCAACACCAACAACAACGCCTCTTCTCCCACCTGTCTCCTCTGGTGGTAAAGTGTAGCAGCACCAACAACAACGCCTCTTCGCCCAGCTGTCTCCTCCTGAGTTTAACTTGTGGCAGCACCAACAACAACACCTCTTCTCCCAACTGTCTCCTCTGGAGGCAAAGTGTGGCAGCACCAACAACAACATCTCTTCTCACAGCTGTTTCCCTTGGAGGTAAAGTGTGGCAACACCAACAACAACACATCTTCTCCCAGCTGTCTCCTCTGGTGGTAAAGTGTGGCAGCACCAACAACAACGCCTCTTCTCCCAGCTGTCTCCTCTGGAGTTTAACTTGTGGCAGTGCCAACAACAACACCTCATCTCCCACCTGTCTCTCTGGAATTAAAGTGTGGCAGCACCAACAACAAAACCTCTTCTCCCAGCTGTCTCCTCTGGAGGTAAATTGTGGCAACACCATTAACAACATCTCTTCTCCCAGCTGTCTCTTCTGGTGGTAAAGTGTGGCAGCACCAACTACAAAGCCTCTTCTCCCAGATGACTCCTTTGGAGTTTAACCTGTGGCAGCACCAACAACAACACCTCTTCTTCCAGCTGTCTCCTCTGGTGGTAAAGTGTGGCAGGACCAACCACAACACCTCTTCTCCCAGCTGTCTCCGCTGGAGTTTAGCTTGTGGCAGCACCAACAACAACACTTCTTCTTCCAGCTGTCTCCTCTGGTGGTAAAGTGTGGCAGCACCAAAAACAACATCTCTTCTCCCAGCTGTCCCATCTGGTATTAAAGTGTGGCAGCACCAACAACAACACCTCTTCTCCCTGCTGTCTCATCCGGAGTTTAACTCGTGGCAGAACCAACAACAACACCTCTTCTCCCAGCTGTCTCCTCTGGAGGTAAATTGTGGCAACACCAACAACAACATCTCTTCTCCCAGCTGTCTCTTCATGTGTTAACGTGTGGCAGCACCAACAACAACATTTCTTCTCCCAGCTGTCCCCTCTGGTGTTAAAGTGTGGCAGCAACAACAACAACACCTCTTCTCCCAGCTGTCTCCTCTGGTGGTAAAGTGTGGCAGCACCAACAACAACGCCTCTTCTCCCAGCTGTCTCCTTTGGAATTTAACTTGTGGCAGCACCAACAACAACACCTCTTCTTCCAGCTGACTCCTCTGGTGGTAAAGTGTGGCAGGACCAAAAACAACACCCCTTCTCCCAGCTGTCTCCTTTGGAGTTTAACTTGTGGCAGCTCCAACAACGGCACCTCTCCTTCCAGCTGTCTCCGCTAGTGGTAAAGTGTGGCAGGACCAACCACAACACCTCTTCTCCCAGCTGTCTCCTCTGGTGTTTAACTTGTGGCAGCACCAACAACAACACCTCTTCTTCCAGCTGTCTCCTCTGGTGGTAAAGTGTGGCAGGACCAACAACAACACCTCTTCTCCCAGCTGTCTCCTTTGGAGCTTAACTTGTGGCAGCACCAAGAACAACACCTCTTCTTCTAGCTGTCTCCTCTGGTGGGAAAGTGTGACAGCACCAACAACAACACCTCTTCTCCCAGCTGTCTCCTCTGGTGGTAAAGTGTGGCAGCACCAACAACAATGCCTCTTCTCCAAGCTGTCTCCTTTGGAGTTTAACCTGTGGCAGCACCAACAACAACACCTCTTCTTCCAGCTGTCTCCTCTAGTGGTAAAGTGTGGCCGGACCAACCGCAACACCTCTTCTCCCAGCTGTCCCCTCTGGTGTTAAAGTGTGGCAGCAACAACAACAACACTTCTTCTCCCAGCTGTCTCCTCTGGTGGTAAATTTTGGCAGCACCAACAACAACGCCTCTTCTCCCAGCTGTCTGCTTTGGAGTTTAACTTGTGGCAGCACCAACAACAACACCTCTCATTCCAGCTGTCTCCTCAGGTTGTAAAGAGTGGCAGCACCAACAACAACGTCTCTTCTCCCAGCTGTCTCCTTTGGAGTTTAACTTGTGGCAGCACCAACAATAACATCTATTCTCCCAGCTGTTTCCTGTGGAGGCAAAGTGTGGCAGCACCACAACAGCATCTCTTCTCACAGCTGTTTCCCTTGGAGGTAAAGTGTGGCGACACCAACAACAACGCCTCTTCTCCCAGCTGTCTCCTCTGGTGGTAAAGTGTAGCAGCACCAACAACAACACCTCTTCTCCCTGCTGTCTCCTCCGGAGTTTAACTCGTGGCAGAACCAACAACAACACCTCTTCTCCCAGCTTTCTCCTCTGGAGGTATATTGTGGCAACACCAACAACAACATCTCTTCTCCCAGCTGTCTCTTCATGTGTTAACGTGTGGCAGCACCAACAACAACATCTCTTCTCCCAGCTGTCCCTTCTGGTGTTAAAGTGTGGCAGCAACAACAACAACACCTCTTCTCCCAGCTGTCTCCTCTGGTGGTAAAGTGTGGCAGCACCAACAACAACGCCTCTTCTCCCAGCTGTCTGCTTTGGAGTTTAACTTGTGGCAGCACCAACAACAACACCTCTCATTCCAACTGTCTCCTCAGGTGGTAAAGAGTGGCAGCACCAACAACAACGTCTCTTCTCCCAGCTGTCCCCTTTGGAGTTTAACTTGTGGCAGCACCAACAATAACATCTATTCTCCCAGCTGTTTCCTGTGGAGGCAAAGTGTGGCAGCACCACAACAGCATCTCTTCTCACAGCTGTTTCCGTTGGAGGTAAAGTGTGGCAACACCAACAACAACGCCTCTTCTCCCACCTGTCTCCTCTGGTGGTAAAGTGTAGCAGCACCAACCACAACACCTCTTCTCCCAGCTGTCTCCTCTGGTGTTTAACTTGTGGCAGCACCAACAACAACACCTCTTCTTCCAGCTGTCTCCTCTGGTGGTAAAGTGTGGCAGGACCAACAACAACACCTCTTCTCCCAGCTGTCTCCTTTGGAGCTTAACTTGTGGCAGCACCAACAACAACACCTCTTCTTCCAGCTGTCTCCTCTGGTGGGAAAGTGTGACAGCACCAACAACAACACCTCTTCTCCCAGCTGTCTCCTCTGGTGGTAAAGTGTGGAAGCACCAACAACAATACCTCTTCTCCAAGCTGTCTCCTTTGGAGTTTAACCTGTGGCAGCACCAACAACAACACCTCTTCTTCCAGCTGTCTCCTCTAGTGGTAAAGTGTGGCCGGACCAACCGCAACACCTCTTCTCCCAGCTGTCTCCTCTGGTGTTTAACTTGTGGCAGCACCAACAACAACACTTCTTCTTCCAGCTGTCTCCTCTGTTGGTAAAGTGTGGCAGCACCAACAACAACGCCTCTTCTCCCAGCTGTCTCCTCTGGAGTTTAACTTGTGGCAGTACCAAAAACAACACCTCTTCTCCCTGCTGTCTCCTCCGGAGATTAACTTGTGGCAGCACCAACAACAACACCTCTTCTCCCAGCTGTCTCCTCTGGAGGTAAATTGTGGCAACACCAACAACATCATCTCTTCTCCCAGCTGTCTCTTGTGGTGTTAAAGTGTGGCAGCACCAACAACAACACTTCTTCTTCCAGCTGTCTCCTCTGTTGGTAAAGTGTGGCAGCACCAACAACAACGCCTCTTCTCCCAGCTGTCTCCTCTGGAGTTTAACTTGTGGCAGTACCAAAAACAACACCTCTTCTCCCTGCTGTCTCCTCCGGAGATTAACTTGTGGCAGCACCAACAACAACACCTCTTCTCCCAGCTGTCTCCTCTGAAGGTAAATTTTGGCAACACCAACAACATCATCTCTTCTCCCAGCTGTCTCTTGTGGTGTTAAAATGTGGCAGCACCAACAACACCTCTTCTCCCAGCTTTACCATCTGGTATTAAAGTGTGGCAGCAACAACAACAACACATCTTATCCCAGCTCTCTCCTCTGGTGGTAAAGTGTGACAGCACCAACAACAACGCCTCTTCTCCCAGCTGTCTCCTTTGGAGTTTAACTTGTGGCAGCACCAACAACAACACCTCTTCTTCCAGCTGACTCCTCTGGTGGTAAAGTGTGGCAGGACCAAAAACAACACCCCTTCTCCCAGCTGTCTCCTTTGGAGTTTAACTTCTGGCAGCACCAACAACAACACCTCATCTCCCAACTGTCTCCTCTGGACGTAAAGTGTGGCAGCACCAACAACAAAACCTCGTCTCCCAGCTGTCTCCTCTGGAGGTAAATTGTGGCAACACCAACAACAACATCTCATCTCCCAGCTGTCTCCTCTGTAGGTAAAGTGTGGCAGCACCAACCACCACGCTTCTTCTCCCAGCTGTCTCCTTTGGAGTTTAACTTGTGGCAGCACCAACAAAAACACCTCTTCTTCCAGCTGTCTCCTCTGGAGGTAAATTGTGGCAACACCAACAACAACATCTCTTCTCACAGCTGTTTCCCTTGGAGGTAAAGTGTGGCAACACCAACAACAACACCTCTTCTCCCAGCTGTCTCCTCTGGTGGTAAAGTGTGGCAGGACCAACCACAACACCTCTTCTTCCAGCTGTCTTCGCTGGAGTTCAACTTGTGGCAGCACCAACAACAACACTTCTTCTTCCAGCTGTCTCCTCTGGTGGTAAAGTGTGGCAGCACCAAAAACAACATCTCTTCTCCCAGCTGTCCCATATGGTATTAAAGTGTGGCAGCACCAACAACAACACCTCTTCTCCCTGCTGTCTCCTCCGGAGTTTAACTCGTGGCAGAACCAACAACAACACCTCTTCTCCCAGCTGTCTCCTCTGGAGGTAAATTGTGGCAACACCAACAACAACATCTCTTCTCCCAGCTGTCTCTTCATGTGTTAACGTGTGGCAGCACCAACAACAACATCTCTTCTCCCAGCTGTCCCCTCTGGTGTTAAAGTGTGGCAGCAACAACAACAACACCTCTTCTCTCAGCTGTCTCCTCTGGTGGTAAAGTGTGGCAGCACCAACAACAACGCCTCTTCTCCCAGCTGTCTGCTTTGGAGTTTAACTTGTGGCAGCACCAACAACAATACCTCTCATTCCAGCTGTCTCCTCAGGTTGTAAAGAGTGGCAGCACCAACAACAACGTCTCTTCTCCCAGCTGTCTCCTTTGGAGTTTAACTTGTGGCAGCTCCAACAACGGCACCTCTCCTTCCAGCTGTCTCCTCTAGTGGTAAAGTGTGGCAGGACCAACCACAACACCTCTTCTCCCAGCTGTCTCCTCTGGTGTTTAACTTGTGGCAGCACCAACAACAACACCTCTTCTTCCAGCTGTCTCCTCTGGTGGTAAAGTGTGGCAGGACCAATAACAACACCTCTTCTCCCAGCTGTCTCCTCTGGAGGTTAACTTGTGGCAGCACCAAAAACAACACCTCTTCTCATAGGTGTCTCATCTGGAGGTAAATTGTGCCAGCACCAACAACAACATCTCTTCTCCCAGCTGTTTCCTTTGGAGGCAAAGTGTGGCAGCACCAACAACAACATCTCTTCTCACAGCTGTTTCCCTTGGAGGTAAAGTGTGGCAACACCAACAACAACACCTCTTCTCCCAGCTGCTCCTCTGGTGGTAAAGTGTGGCAGCACCAACAACAACGCCTCTTCTCCCAGCTGTCTCCTCTGGAGTTTAACTTGTGGCAGTACCAACAACAACACCTCATCTCCCACCTGTCTCTCTGGAATTAAAGTGTGGCAGCACCAACAACAAAACCTCTTCTCCCAGCTGTCTCCTCTGGAGGTAAATTGTGGCAACACCATTAACAACATCTCTTCTCCCAGCTGTCTCTTCTGGTGGTAAAGTGTGGCAGCACCAACTACAAAGCCTCTTCTCCCAGATGATTCCTTTGGAGTTAGACCTGTGGCAGCACCAACAACAACACCTCTTCTTCCAGGTGTCTCCTCTGGTGGTAAAGTGTGGCAGGACCAACCACAACACCTCTTCTCCCAGCTGTCTCCGCTGGAGTTTAACTTGTGGCAGCACCAACAACAACACTTCTTCTTCCAGCTGTCTCCTCTGGTGGTAAAGTGTGGCAGCACCAAAAACAACATCTCTTCTCCCAGCTGTCCCATCTGGTATTAAAGTGTGGCAGCACCAACAACAACACCTCTTCTCCCTGCTGTCTCCTCCGGAGTTTAACTCGTGGCAGAACCAACAACAACACCTCTTCTCCCAGGTGTCTCCTCTGGAGGTAAATTGTGGCAACACCAACAACAACATCTCTTCTCCCAGCTGTCTCTTCATGTGTTAACGTGTGGCAGCACCAACAACAACATCTCTTCTCCCAGCTGTCCCCTCTGGTGTTAAAGTGTGGCAGCAACAACAACAACACCTCTTCTCCCAGCTGTCTCCTCTGGTGGTAAAGTGTGGCAGCACCAACAACAACGCCTCTTCTCCCAGCTGTCTCCTTTGGAATTTAACTTGTGGCAGCACCAACAACAACACCTCTTCTTCCAGCTGACTCCTCTGGTGGTAAAGTGTGTCAGGACCAAAAACAACACCCCTTCTCCCAGCTGTCTCCTTTGGAGTTTTACTTGTGGCAGCTCCAACAACGGCACCTCTCCTTCCAGCTGTCTCCTCTAGTGGTAAAGTGTGGCAGGACCAACCACAACACCTCTTCTCCCAGCTGTCTCCTCTGGTGTTTAACTTGTGGCAGCACCAACAACAACACCTCTTCTTCCAGCTGTCTCCTCTGGTGGTAAAGTGTGGCAGGACCAACAACAACACCTCTTCTCCCAGCTGTCTCCTTTGGAGCTTAACTTGTGGCAGCACCAACAACAACACCTCTTCTTCCAGCTGTCTCCTCTGGTGGGAAAGTGTGACAGCACCAACAACAACACCTCTTCTCCCAGCTGTCTCCTCTGGTGGTAAAGTGTGGCAGCACCAACAACAATACCTCTTCTCCAAGCTGTCTCCTTTGGAGTTTAACCTGTGGCAGTACCAACAACAACACCTCTTCTTCCAGCTGTCTCCTCTAGTGGTAAAGTGTGGCCGGACCAACCGCAACACCTCTTCTCCCAGCTGTCTCCTCTGGTGTTTAAGTTGTGGCAGCACCAACAACAACACTTCTTCTTCCAGCTGTCTCCTCTGTTGGTAAAGTGTGGCAGCACCAACAACAACGCCTCTTCTCCCAGCTGTCTGCTTTGGAGTTTAACTTGTGGCAGCACCAACAACAACACCTCTCATTCCAGCTGTCTCCTCAGGTGGTAAAGAGTGGCAGCACCAACAACAACGTCTCTTCTCCCAGCTGTCTCCTTTGGAGTTTAACTTGTGGCAGCACCAACAATAACATCTATTCTCCCAGCTGTTTCCTGTGGAGGCAAAGTGTGGCAGCACCACAACAGCATCTCTTCTCACAGCTGTTTCCCTTGGAGGTAAAGTGTGGCAACACCAACAACAACGCCTCTTCTCCCACCTGTCTCCTCTGGTGGTAAAGTGTAGCAGCACCAACAACAACGCCTCTTCTCCCAGCTGTCTCCTCCTGAGTTTAACTTGTGGCAGCACCAACAACAACACTTCTTCTCCCAACTGTCTCCTTTGGAGTTTAACCTGTGGCTGCACCAACAACAACACCTCTTCTTCCAGCTGTCTCCTCTGGTGGTAAAGTGTGGCAGGACCAATAACAACACCTCTTCTCCCAGCTGTCTCCTCTGGAGTTTAACTTGTGGCAGCACCAAAAACAACACCTCTTCTCAGAGGTGTCTCATCTGGAGGTAAATTGTGCCAGCACCAACAACAACATCTCTTCTCCCAGCTGTTTCCTTTGGAGGCAAAGTGTGGCAGCACCAACAACAACATCTTTCTCACAGCTGTTTCCCTTGGAGGTAAAGTGTGGCAACACCAACAACAACACCTCTTCTCCCAGCTGTCTCCTCTGGAGGTAAATTGTGGCAACACCAACAACAACATCTCTTCTCCCAGCTGTCTCTTCATGTGTTAACGTGTGGCAGCACCAACAACAACATCTCTTCTCCCAGCTGTCCCCTCTGGTGTTAAAGTGTGGCAGCAACAACAACAACACCTCTTCTCCCAGCTGTCTCCTCTGGTGGTAAAGTGTGGCAGCACCAACAACAACGCCTCTTCTCCCAGCTGTCTGCTTTGGAGTTTAACTTGTGGCAGCACCAACAACAATACCTCTCTTTCCAGCTGTCTCCTCAGGTTGTAAAGAGTGGCAGCACCAACAACAACGTCTCTTCTCCCAGCTGTCTCCTTTGGAGTTTAACTTGTGGCAGCACCAACAACAAAACCTCCTCTCCCAGCTGTCTCCTCTGGAGGTAAAGTGTGGCAACACCTACAACAACACCTCTTCTCCCAGCTGTATCCTCTGGAGGTAAAGTGTGGCAGCACCAACAACAACACCTCTCCTCCCAGCTGTCTCCTCTGGTGGTAAAGCGTGGCAGGACCAATAACAACACCTCTTCTCCCAGCTGTCTCCTCTGGAGTTTAACTTGTGGCAGCACCAAAAACAACACCTCTTCTCAGAGGTGTCTCATCTGGAGGTAAATTGTGCCAGCACCAACAACAACATCTCTTCTCCCAGCTGTTTCCTTTGGAGGCAAAGTGTGGCAGCACCAACAACAACATCTCTTCTCACAGCTGTTTCCCTTGGAGGTAAATTGTGGCAACACCAACAACAACACCTTTTCTCCCAGCTGTCTCCTCTGGTGGTAAAGTGTGGCAGCACCAACAACAACACCTCATCTCCCACCTGTCTCTCTGGAATTAAAGTGTGGCAGCACCAACAACAAAACCTCTTCTCCCAGCTGTCTCCTCTGGAGGTAAATTGTGGCAACACCATTAACAACATCTCTTCGCCCAGCTGTCTCTTCTGGTGGTAAAGTGTTGCAGCACCAACTACAAAGCCTCTTCTCCCAGATGACTCCTTTGGAGTTTAACCTGTGGCAGCACCAACAAAAACACCTCTTCTTCCAGGTGTCTCCTCTGGTGGTAAAGTGTGGCAGGACCAACCACAACACCTCTTCTCCCAGCTGTCTCCACTGGAGTTTAACTTGTGGCAGCACCAACAACAACACTTCTTCTTCCAGCTGTCTCCTCTGGTGGTAAAGTGTGGCAGCACCAAAAACAACATCTCTTCTCCCAGCTGTCCCATCTGGTATTAAAGTGTGGCAGCACCAACAACAACACCTCTTCTCCCTGCTGTCTCCTCCGGAGTTTAAC
Organism: Locusta migratoria; assembly: GCA_026315105.1. Taxonomy (NCBI): domain Eukaryota; kingdom Metazoa; phylum Arthropoda; class Insecta; order Orthoptera; family Acrididae; genus Locusta; species Locusta migratoria. The sequence goes on along the minus strand of CM048753.1, from coordinate 15,737,004 downwards.
TCGTGGCAGAACCAACAACAACACCTCTTCTCCCAGGTGTCTCCTCTGGAGGTAAATTGTGGCAACACCAACAACAACATCTCTTCTCCCAGCTGTCTCTTCATGTGTTAACGTGTGGCAGCACCAAGAACAACATCTCTTCTCCCAGCTGTCCCCTCTGGTGTTAAAGTGTGGCAGCAACAACAACAACACCTCTTCTCCCAGCTGTCTCCTCTGGTGGTAAAGTGTGGCAGCACCAACAACAACGCCTCTTCTCCCAGCTGTCTCCTTTGGAATTTAACTTGTGGCAGCACCAACAACAACACCTCTTCTTCCAGCTGACTCCTCTGGTGGTAAAGTGTGTCAGGACCAAAAACAACACCCCTTCTCCCAGCTGTCTCCTTTGCAGTTTAACTTGTGGCAGCTCCAACAACGGCACCTCTCCTTCCAGCTGTCTCCTCTAGTGGTAAAGTGTGGCAGGACCAACCACAACACCTCTTCTCCCAGCTGTCTCCTCTGGTGTTTAACTTGTGGCAGCACCAACAACAACACCTCTTCTTCCAGCTGTCTCCTCTGGTGGTAAAGTGTGGCAGGACCAACAACAACACCTCTTCTCCCAGCTGTCTCCTTTGGAGCTTAACTTGTGGCAGCACCAACAACAACACCTCTTCTTCCAGCTGTCTCCTCTGGTGGGAAAGTGTGACAGCACCAACAACAACACCTCTTCTCCCAGCTGTCTCCTCTGGTGGTAAAGTGTGGCAGCACCAACAACAATACCTCTTCTCCAAGCTGTCTCCTTTGGAGTTTAACCTGTGGCAGCACCAACAAGAACACCTCTTCTTCCAGCTGTCTCCTCTAGTGGTAAAGTGTGGCCGGACCAACCGCAACACCTCTTCTCCCAGCTGTCTCCTCTGGTGTTTAACTTGTGGCAGCACCAACAACAACACTTCTTCTTCCAGCTGTCTCCTCTGTTGGTAAAGTGTGGCAGCACCAACAACAACGCCTCTTCTCCCAGCTGTCTGCTTTGGAGTTTAACTTGTGGCAGCACCAACAACAACACCTCTCATTCCAGCTGTCTCCTCAAGTGGTAAAAAGTGGCAGCACCAACAACAACGTCTCTTCTCCCAGCTGTCTCCTTTGGAGTTTAACTTGTGGCAGCACCAACAATAACATCTATTCTCCCAGCTGTTTCCTGTGGAGGCAAAGTGTGGCAGCACCACAACAGCATCTCTTCTCACAGCTGTTTCCCTTGGAGGTAAAGTGTGGCAACACCAACAACAACGCCTCTTCTCCCACCTGTCTCCTCTGGTGGTAAAGTGTAGCAGCACCAACAACAACGCCTCTTCTCCCAGCTGTCTCCTCCTGAGTTTAACTTGTGGCAGCACCAACAACAACACTTCTTCTCCCAACTGTCTCCTCTGGAGGTAAGGTGTGGCAGCACCAACAACAAAACCTCGTCTCCCAGCTGTCTCCTCTGGAGGTAAATTGTGGCAATACCAACAACAACATCTCTTCTCCCAGCTGTCTCCTGTGTAGGTAATGTCTGGCAGCACCAACAACAACACCTCTTCTCCCAGCTGTCTCCTCTGGAGTTTAACTTGTGGCAGCACCAAAAACAACACCTCTTCTCAGAGGTGTCTCATCTGGAGGTAAATTGTGCCAGCACCAACAACAACATCTCTTCTCCCAGCTGTTTCCTTTGGAGGCAAGGTGTGGCAGCACCAAAAACAACATCTCTTCTCACAGCTGTTTCCCTTGGAGGTAAAGTGTGGCAACACCAACAACAACACCTCTTCTCCCAGCTGTCTCCTCTGGAGGTAAATTGTGGCAACACCATCAACAACATCTCTTCTCCCAGCTGTCTCTTCATGTGTTAACGTGTGGCAGCACCAACAACAACATCTCTTCTCCCAGCTGTCCAATCTGGTGGTAAAGTGTGGCAGCACCAACAACAACGCCTCTTCTCCCAGCTGTCTGCTTTGGAGTTTAACTTGTGGCAGCACCAACAACAATACCTCTCATTCCAGCTGTCTCCTCAGGTTGTAAAGAGTGGCAGCACCAACAACAACGTCTCTTCTCCCAGCTGTCTCCTTTGGTGTTTAACTTGTGGCAGCACCAACAACAAAACCTCTTCTCCCAGCTGTCTCCTCTGGAGGTAAAGTGTGGCAACACCTACAACAACACCTCTTCTCCCAGCTGTATCCTCTGGAGGTAAAGTGTGGCAGCACCAACAACAACACCAATCCTCCCAGCTGTCTCCTCTGGTGGTAAAGCGTGGCAGGACCAATAACAACACCTCTTCTCCCAGCTGTCTCCTCTGGAGTTTAACTTGTGGCAGCACCAAAAACAACACCTCTTCTCAGAGGTGTCTCATCTGGAGGTAAATTGTGCCAGCACCAACAACAACATCTCTTCTCCCAGCTGTTTCCTTTGGAGGCAAAGTGTGGCAGCACCAACAACAACATCTCTTCTCACAGCTGTTTCCCTTGGAGGTAAAGTGTGGCAACACCAACAACAACACCTCTTCTCCCAGCTGTCTCCTCTGGTGGTAAAGTGTGGCAGCACCAACAACAACGCCTCTTCTCCCAGCTGTCTCCTCTGGAGTTTAACTTGTGGCAGTACCAACAACAACACCTCATCTCCCACCTGTCTCTCTGGAATTAAAGTGTGGCAGCACCAACAACAAAACCTCTTCTCCCAGCTGTCTCCTCTGGAGGTAAATTGTGGCAACACCATTAACAACATCTCTTCTCCCAGCTGTCTCTTCTGGTGGTAAAGTGTGGCAGCACCAACTACAAAGCCTCTTCTCCCAGATGACTCCTTTGGAGTTTAACCTGTGGCAGCACCAACAACAACACCTCTTCTTCCAGGTGTCTCCTCTGGTGGTAAAGTGTGGCAGGACCAACCACAACACCTCTTCTCCCAGCTGTCTCCGCTGGAGTTTAACATGTGGCAGCACCAACAACAACACTTCTTCTTCCAGGTGTCTCCTCTGGTGGTAAGGTGTGGCAGCACCAAAAACAACATCTCTTCTCCCAGCTGTCCCATCTGGTATTAAAGTGTGGCAGCACCAACAACAACACCTCTTCTCCCTGCTGTCTCCTCCGGAGTTTAACTCGTGGCAGAACCAACAACAACACCTCTTCTTCCAGCTGTCTCCTCTGGTGGGAAAGTGTGACAGCACCAACAACAACACCTCTTTTCCCAGCTGTCTCCTCTGGTGGTAAAGTGTGGCAGCACCAACAACAATACCTCTTCTCCAAGCTGTCTCCTTTGGAGTTTAACCTGTGGCAGCACCAACAACAACACCTCTTCTTCCAGCTGTCTCCTCTAGTGGTAAAGTGTGGCCGGACCAACCGCAACACCTCTTCTCCCAGCTGTCTCCTCTGGTGTTTAACTTGTGGCAGCACCAACAACAACACTTCTTCGTCCAGCTGTCTCCTCTGTTGGTAAAGTGTGGCAGCACCAACAACAACGCCTCTTCTCCCAGCTGTCTGCTTTGGAGTTTAACTTGTGGCAGCACCAACAACAACACCTCTCATTCCAGCTGTCTCCTCAGGTGGTAAAGAGTGGCAGCACCAACAACAACGTCTCTTCTCCCAGCTGTCTCCTTTGGAGTTTAACTTGTGGCAGCACCAACAATAACATCTATTCTCCCAGCTGTTTCCTGTAGAGGCAAAGTGTGGCAGCACCACAACAGCATCTCTTCTCACAGCTGTTTCCCTTGGAGGTAAAGTGTGGCAACACCAACAACAACGCCTCTTCTCCCACCTATCTCCTCTGGTGGTAAAGTGTAGCAGCACCAACAACAACGCCTCTTCTCCCAGCTGTCTCCTCCTGAGTTTAACTTGTGGCAGCACCAACAACAACACTTCTTCTCCCAACTGTCTCCTCTGGAGGTAAGGTGTGGCAGCACCAACAACAAAACCTCGTCTCCCAGCTGTCTCCTCTGGAGGTAAATTGTGGCAACACCAACAACAACATCTCTTCTCCCAGCTGTCTCCTCTGTAGGTAATGTGTGGCAGCACCAACAACAACACCTGTTCTCCCAGCTGTCTCCTTTGGAGTTTAACCTGTGGCTGCACCAACAACAACACCTCTTCTTCCAGCTGGCTCCTCTGGTGGTAAAGTGTGGCAGGACCAATAACAACACCTCTTCTCCCAGCTGTCTCCTCTGGAGTTTAACTTGTGGCAGCACCAAAAACAACACCTCTTCTCAGAGTTGTCTCATCTGGAGGTAAATTGTGCCAGCACCAACAACAACATCTCTTCTCCCAGCTGTTTCCTTTGGAGGCAAAGTGTGGCAGCACCAACAACAACATCTCTTCTCACAGCTGTTTCCCTTGGAGGTAAAGTGTGGCAACACCAACAACAACACCTCTTCTCCCAGCTGTCTCCTCTGGTGGTAAAGTTTGGCAGCACCAACAACAACGCCTCTTCTCCCAGCTGTCTCCTCTGGAGTTTAACTTGTGGCAGTACCAACAACAACACCTCATCTCCCACCTGTCTCTCTGGAATTAAAGTGTGGCAGCACCAACAACAAAACCTCTTCTCCCAGCTGTCTCCTCTGGAGGTAAATTGTGGCAACACCATTAACAACATCTCTTCCCCCAGCTGTCTCTTCTGGTGGTAAAGTGTGGCAGCACCAACTACAAAGCCTCTTCTCCCAGCTGACTCCTTTGGAGTTTAACCTGTGGCAGCACCAACAACAACACCTCTTCTTCCAGCTGTCTCCTCTGGTGGTAAAGTGTGGCAGGACCAACCACAACACCTCTTCTCCCAGCTGTCTCCGCTGGAGTTTAACTTGTGGCAGCACCAACAACAACACTTCTTCTTCCAGCTGTCTCCTCTGGTGGTAAAGTGTGGCAGCACCAAAAACAACATCTCTTCTCCCAGCTGTCCCATCTGGTATTAAAGTGTGGCAGCACCAACAACAACACCTCTTCTCCCTGCTGTCTCCTCCGGAGTTTAACTCGTGGCAGAACCAACAACAACACCTCTTCTCCCAGCTGTCTCCTCTGGAGGTAAATTGTGGCAACACCAACAACAACATCTCTTCTCCCAGCTGTCTCTTCATGTGTTAACGTGTGGCAGCACCAACAACAACATCTCTTCTCCCAGATGTCTCCTCTGGTGGAAAAGTGTGGCAGCACCAACAACAACGCCTCTTCTCGCAGCTGTCTCCTTTGGAGTTTAACTTGTGGCAGCACCAACAACACCTTCTCTTCCAGCTGACTCCTCTGGTGGTAAAGTGTGGCAGGACCAAAAACAACACCCCTTCTCCCAGCTGTCTCCTTTGGAGTTTAACTTGTGGCAGCTCCAACAACGGCACCTCTCCTTCCAGCTGTCTCCTCTAGTGGTAAAGTGTGGCAGGACCAACCACAACACCTCTTCTCCCAGCTGTCTCCTCTGGTGTTTAACTTGTGGCAGCACCAACAACAACACCTCTTCTTCCAGCTGTCTCCTCTGGTGGTAAAGTGTGGCAGGACCAACAACAAGACCTCTTCTCCCAGCTGCCTCCTTTGGAGCTTAACTTGTGGCAGCACCAACAACAACACCTCTTCTTCCAGCTGTCTCCTCTGGTGGGAACGTGTGACAGCACCAACAACAACACCTCTTCTCCCAGCTGTCTCCTCTGGTGGTAAAGTGTGGCAGCACCAACAACAATACCTCTTCTCCAAGCTGTCTCCTTTGGAGTTTAACCTGTGGCAGCACCAACAACAACACCTCTTCTTCCAGCTGTCTCCCTAGTGGTAAAGTGTGGCCGGACCAACCACAACACCTCTTCTCCCAACTGCCTCCTCTGGTGTTTAACTTGTGGCAGCACCAACAACAACACTTCTTCTTCCGGCTGTCTCCTCTGTTGGTAAAGTGTGGCAGCACCAACAACAACGCCTCTTCTCCCAGCTGTCTCCTCTGGAGTTTAACTTGTGGCAGTACCAAAAACAACACCTCTTCTCCCTGCTGTCTCCTCCGGAGATTAACTTGTGGCAGCACCAACAACAACACCTCTTCTCCCAGCTGTCTCCTCTGGAGGTAAATTGTGGCAACACCAACAACATCATCTCTTCTCCCAGCTGTCTCTTGTGGTGTTAAAGTGTGGCAGCACCAACAACAACATCTCTTCTCCCAGCTTTCCCCTCTGGTATTAAAGTGTGGCAGCAACAACAACAACACATCTTATCCCAGCTCTCTCCTCTGGTGGTAAAGAGTGACAGCACCAACAACAACGCCTCTTCTCCCAGCTGTCTCCTTTGGAGTTTAACTTGTGGCAGCACCAACAACAACACCTCTTCTTCCAGCTGACTCCTCTGGTGGTAAAGTGTGGCAGGACCAAAAACAACACCCTTTCTCCCAGCTGTCTCCTTTGGAGTTTAACTTGTGGCAGCACCAACAACAACACCTCATCTCCCAACTCTCTCCTCTGGACGTAAAGTGTGGCAGCACCAACAACAACACCTCTTCTCCCACCTGTCTCCTTTGGAGTTTAACCTGTGGCTGCACCAACAACAACACCTCTTCTTCCAGCTGTCTCCTCTGGTGGTAAAGTGTGGCAGGACCAATAACAACACCTCTTCTCCCAGCTGTCTCCTCTGGAGTTTAACTTGTGGCAGCACCAAAAACAACACCTCTTCTCAGAGTTGTCTCATCTGGAAGTAAATTGTGCCAGCACCAACAACAACATCTCTTCTCCCAGCTGTTTCCTTTGGAGGCAAAGTGTGGCAGCACCAACAACAACATCTCTTCTCACAGCTGTTTCCCTTGGAGGTAAAGTGTGGCAACACCAACAACAACACCTCTTCTCCCAGCTGTCTCCTCTGGTGGTAAAGTGTGGCAGCACCAACAACAACGCCTCTTCTCCCAGCTGTCTCCTCTGGAGTTTAACTTGTGGCAGTACCAACAACAACACCTCATCTCCCACCTGTCTCTCTGGAATTAAAGTGTGGCAGCACCAACAACAAAACCTCTTCTCCCAGCTGTCTCCTCTGGAGGTAAATTGTGGCAACACCATTAACAACATCTCTTCTCCCAGCTGTCTCTTCTGGTGGTAAAGTGTGGCAGCACCAACTACAAAGCCTCTTCTCCCAGCTGACTCCTTTGGAGTTTAACCTGTGGCAGCACCAACAACAACACCTCTTCTTCCAGCTGTCTCCTCTGGTGGTAAAGTGTGGCAGGACCAACCACAACACCTCTTCTCCCAGCTGTCTCCGCTGGAGTTTAACTTGTGGCAGCACCAACAACAACACTTCTTCTTCCAGCTGTCTCCTCTGGTGGTAAAGTGTGGCAGCACCAAAAACAACATCTCTTCTCCCAGCTGTCCCATCTGGTATTAAAGTGTGGCAGCACCAACAACAACACCTCTTCTCCCTGCTGTCTCCTCCGGAGTTTAACTCGTGGCAGAACCAACAACAACACCTCTTCTCCCAGCTGTCTCCTCTGGAGGTAAATTGTGGCAACACCAACAACAACATCTCTTCTCCCAGCTGTCTCTTCATGTGTTAACGTGTGGCAGCACCAACAACAACATCTCTTCTCCCAGCTGTCTCCTCTGGTGGTAAAGTGTGGCAGCACCAACAACAACGCCTCTTCTCGCAGCTGTCTCCTTTGGAGTTTAACTTGTGGCAGCACCAACAACACCTTCTCTTCCAGCTGACTCCTCTGGTGGTAAAGTGTGGCAGGACCAAAAACAACACCCCTTCTCCCAGCTGTCTCCTTTTGAGTTTAACTTGTGGCAGCTCCAACAACGGAACCTCTCCTTCCAGCTGTCTCCTCTAGTGGTAAAGTGTGGCAGGACCAACCACAACACCTCTTCTCCCAGCTGTCTCCTCTGGTGTTTAACTTGTGGCAGCACCAACAACAACACCTCTTCTTCCAGCTGTCTCCTCTGGTGGTAAAGTGTGGCAGGACCAACAACAAGACCTCTTCTCCCAGCTGTCTCCTTTGGAGCTTAACTTGTGGCAGCACCAACAACAACACCTCTTCTTCCAGCTGTCTCCTCTGGTGGGAACGTGTGACAGCACCAACAACAACACCTCTTCTCCCAGCTGTCTCCTCTGGTGGTAAAGTGTGGCAGCACCAACAACAATACCTCTTCTCCAAGCTGTCTCCTTTGGAGTTTAACCTGTGGCAGCACCAACAACAACACCTTTTCTTCCAGCTGTCTCCCTAGTGGTAAAGTGTGGCCGGACCAACCACAACACCTCTTCTCCCAACTGCCTCCTCTGGTGTTTAACTTGTGGCAGCACCAACAACAACACTTCTTCTTCCAGCTGTCTCCTCTGTTGGTAAAGTGTGGCAGCACCAACAACAACGCCTCTTCTCCCAGCTGTCTCCTCTGGAGTTTAACTTGTGGCAGTACCAAAAACAACACCTCTTCTCCCTGCTGTCTCCTCCGGAGATTAACTTGTGGCAGCACCAACAACAACACCTCTTCTCCCAGCTGTCTCCTCTGGAGGTAAATTGTGGCAACACCAACAACATCATCTCTTCTCCCAGCTGTCTCTTGTGGTGTTAAAGTGTGGCAGCACCAACAACAACATCTCTTCTCCCAGCTTTCCCCTCTGGTATTAAAGTGTGGCAGCAACAACAACAACACATCATATCCCAGCTCTCTCCTCTGGTGGTAAAGAGTGACAGCACCAACAACAACGCCTCTTCTCCCAGCTGTCTCCTTTGGAGTTTAACTTGTGGCAGCACCAACAACAACACCTCTTCTTCCAGCTGACTCCTCTGGTGGTAAAGTGTGGCAGGACCAAAAACAACACCCCTTCTCCCAGCTGTCTCCTTTGGAGTTTAACTTGTGGCAGCACCAACAACAACACCTCATCTCCCAACTCTCTCCTCTGGACGTAAAGTGTGGCAGCACCAACAACAAAACCTCGTCTCCCAGCTGTCTCCTCTGGAGGTAAATTGTGGCAACACCAACAACAACATCTCTTCTCCCAGCTGTCTCCTCTGTAGGTAAAGTGTGGCAGCACCAACAACCACGCTTCTTCTCCCAGCTGTCTCCTTTGGAGTTTAACTTGTGGCAGCACCAACAACAACACCTATTCTCCCAGCTGTCTCCTCTGGAGGTAAATTGTGGCAACACCAACAACAACATCTCTTCTTCCAACTGTCTCCTCTGGAGGTAAAGTGTGGCAGCACCAACAATAACACATCTTCTCCCAGCTGTCTCCCCGTGTGGTAACGTGTGGCAGCACCAAAAACAACGCCTCTTCTCCCAGCTGTCTCTTCTGGAGTTTAACTTGTGGCAGCACCAACAACATCACCTCTTCTCACAGCTGTCTCCTCTGGTGGTAAAGTGTGGCAGCACCAACAACAACGCCTCTTCTCCTAGCTGTCTCCTTTGGTTTTTAACTTTTGACAGCACCAACAGCAACACCTCTTCTAAGAGTTCTCTCATCTGGAGGTAAATTGTGCCAGAACCAACAACAACATCTCTTCTCACAGCTGTTTCCCTTGGAGGTAAAGTGTGGCAACACCAACAACAACACCTCTTCCCCCAGCTGTCTCCTCTGGTGATAAAGGGTGGCAGCGCCAACTTTTGTGTCCCAACTTCGTCGCCGCTTTTGTGTCCCAGCCTCGTCGTAGGTGTCGGTGGCCGAGTGGAACGAGACCGACACAGTAACAAAGAGAGCACGCCGGTGCAGGTACGGAGGGGAGCAGCCAGAAACTACAAACACTAGAGTAAATTAGAAAGAGATATATTTTGCACAGAATGTAACAATACTTAACTTTTACATAGTACTGCAGAATGTTGATACATAGTGGTTAGAGGCCTGCCTAGTGCCTGTACAATAGCAAAGTCTTCACTGGTGCCTATCTGATTACGAAGGTCCTAACTCGTTGCTGTCTCAGTCCGAAGTCTTTACTCGTTGCTATCTCAGTCCGAAGTGCCGGTGTCTTTCCGTGGTGGCCACGAGCGGGGTTCCAGCAGAGGGCGCTCGTGGCTGTCGTCGGAAGAACGACGCGCCGTGCATGCATGGTGGCGCGCGGCGAAAGTAGGTGGCGCGCACTTTGTACTTGTGCGACACCACACCCCTCCCCCCCCCCCAAACCGCCGCGCCGTCGTGGCGTAGGGCTGAGGGCCACGGCGACGGCACTGGGTGGAGGGCCTGGGCGGGGGCGTTACTGGTGGGACGGGCGTCGTAGCTGAGACCGGGATCGAGACGCCGTCCGCGCCCCGGCATCTGCCTTGAGATCCTCCAGGGAACCCGCCGAAACCTGGGGAAGGGCGCCCGCCCCCGCCCAGAGGGAGCAGGTCATCTTCTTCTGAGGTGCGTGGCCCAAGCTGGGGGGGCGCGCACGGTCCCGGAGTCCCTCTCGGTGGCGCTGTCATCTGCGGCGGCGACAGCGGCGGCGACGACTGCGTCGGAGGTGTGTCGACGTCCATAGCGATCTCGTAGTCCGGGGACGAACGATGTGGTTGTGCTCCCTGGCGGTGAACTGGGTCTGGAATCAAGAAACCGGAGACAGGATCGCACGGCCTGTGCAGGCGCAATTGGTTTGTGTGGCACCGCAGCTCCGACCCTGTGGAAGAACGTACAACAAACATATTGCGACCAAGCACGCGTTGAATGGTGCCCAGCAACCATGTCTTCTTGTTTCCAGCAAACACCCTGTACAGCACCGGCGTGGAAACCTGAAAACGCGTAGCGCCATACGAACCGACTCGGTGCGTGGGAGGCTGCAGCAGGTGAAGGAGAGTGCGGTGACGGCGGCCGTGTAGCAGCTCGGCAGGAGACGGGCCGTCACGTGTCATGCACCGATACGTAGACAGGAAAATTTGAAGAGCTTGCTGCCTGGAGTGCTGACCTTTCATCTTCTCCATGTGAGACTTGAATGTTCGAACGAAACGTTCTGCTTCACCATTGGACTGAGGGTGAAAAGGTGCGGTGGTGATATGCTGAATGCCATTCTTACGACAAAACTGTTGAAATTCCGCACTAACAAACTGAGGTCCATTCTCACTGACGATAGTTTCAGGCAATCCTTCGATGCAAAACACTGATGTTAAGGCACTGATTGTACTAGAAGCCATCGTTGAGTTCATGGCAATCACAAAATGAAACTTGCTGAAAGCGTCTACAACAATTAACCAGCGCGTATTCCAGAAAGGTCCGGCAAAGTCAATATGTAAACGTTGCCATGGTCCCTTGGGGCGTGGCCAGTCTGAGAAACGTTGCGGTGGAGCCGCCTGATGCTCCGCACAAACAGTACACTGTGACGTCATGTCCTCTATCTGAGCGTCCATACCAACCCAGGTACAATGACGTCTGGCCAGTTGCTTTGTCCTAACAATGCCCCAATGTCCTTGATGCAGGAGGCGTAACACTTCACGTTGCAGGGAACAAGGAACAATCACTCTTGTTTGGTCGTTGTCGGTATGCTACAACAGTACACCCTGACTTAAAGATAATGCATGACGTTGTGCAAAATAACGTCGAACCAGAGGCCGATCAATGTCTTTGGCTCTGGCAGGCCACCCTGAGCGAACAAAACGTGCTACCACACATAAGTCTACATCCGCAGCTGTTTCCTGTGCAACCCGACGAGAGTTCAAAGGGAAATCTGCGACAGCGGATGCATCTCTGGAGTCTATCTGACAACATGCCATTTCTGAAGAATCAAACGACACATCCTGACCAACCGGAAGTCGAGAAAGTGTGTCCGCGTTGGCATGTTTAGTGGTAGGTCGGTACAAAATCTCATACTGATAATTTGACAATATCAAGGACCATCTCTGAAGCTTTTGTGCCGTACGTGGCGGAATTGGCTTTGTGGGTGAGAACAACGACGTGAGAGGCTTGTGGTCTGTCAACAAACAGAATTTCCTGCCATAGAGATAATGATGAAACTTTGTGACGCCGTAAATGATTGATAAGGCCTCCTTTTCTATCTGACTGTAATTCTGTTGCGTTGGCGTCAGTAGCTTGGATGCAAAGGCAATAGGACGATCGTGAGATCCAATGCGATGTGAGATTACCGCGCCCAGACCATACGACGAGGCGTCAACTGCTAACACTACAGGCTTCTGTGGGTCAAAGGGAATCAAACATGCATCACTGAGTAGTGCAGACTTTAGTTTGTCAAAGGCAACCTGACAATCTTTGGACCATAGAAAAGGAACATTCTTCCTACGTAAGTGATGCAGTGGAGCTGCAATCTGAGAGGCATTGGGAATAAACCTGAAATAATAGTTAAGCTTTCCCATCACTGCTTGCAATTCATGCACATTCTTAGGAGGAGGCAAGTCTTTGATTGCTCGAAGATGTGACTGTAAGGGATGAATTCCTTGGGCATTAATCACATGGCCTAGGTACTCTATTTCAGTTTGAAAAAACGAACACTTTGCTTTATTACAACGTAGACCTGCTGCAGTCAAAACTTTCAAAAGGCACTCCAGGTTTGCTAAATGTTCTTCAACTGTACGTCCGGACACCACAATGTCATCTAAATAGTTCGAACAACACGGTACGGAAATTGTCAACTGTTCCAAAAGAACGCTGAAAAATAGCGGGAGCGGAAGAACTGCCAAAGGGTAGGCGTTGAAATTGAAAAAGGCCCATGTGAGTATTAATGACGAAAAACTTTTTTGACTCGTCATCAAGTGGAATCTGTAAGTATGCCTCTGCTAAATCAATCTTAGAAAAGAAACGAGACTGTCCTAATTTGTTCAACAGTTCCTCAGGTCTGGGCAGGGGATAAGTGTCGACAATTGTTTGACTGTTCACTGTTGATTTAAAGTCCGCACAGAGACGAAGTTTTCCTGACGGCTTGGGTATAATTACTATAGGCGAGGCCCACTGACTCGCAGAAACAGGAGAAATCACCCCACTATCTTGCCAACGTTTAAGTTTTTCGGCAACTGTATCACGCAAGGCGATAGGCACTGGTCTAGCTTTACGAAATTTTGGAACTGCAGATTCTTTTAAAGTTACATATGCCACGAAGTCTTTTGCACAACCTAGTTCCGGCGAAAACAAGTCACTATATTTGTCACACAATGCACTGATTTTATCCTGAGGCACTATTGACGAAATTTGAAGCACATCTCTTTGAATTGATAAACCAAACAAATCAAAAGCATCTAGTCCAAAAATGTTCTGTGTAGATTTGGCCTGAAGAACAACAAAAGCAACTGTTTTCGTTACACCTTGAAAAGAGGCGGGCAGGCTACATGTTCCTAGCACGGGAATATTTTCACCTGTATAAGCTGTTAACACTTGCTGTGACGGCGACAATTTTGGCGAACCCAGAAGTTCATAAGTATCTTTATTTATTAATGTGACAGCGGAACCAGTATCAAGCTGAAATTGCACCGTCTTATTTTCTATGAAGAGATTTACAAAAAGTTTGTGCTTCTGGCGCACGACAGGTGCGCGAATGTGGGCAACGTCTGCTACGGTTTGTTTGCTACGTATGCGCGGGCCGCATAGTGAAGGAAGCGGCGCAGACTCGGCACGCAGCGGATTAACAACACTGTCACTAGATGACACTACCGCCGGATCGGCGTCCGCGCAATGCGAGGCTACTACGGAGTCACTAACTACTGCACTACACTTTTGAGTAGCTACTTGATGTCTACTGTCACTAGCTACACAGTACTGGGCACTATTACAAGGAGCAGTTGCAGAAGGCACTATTTTCACTACAGGAATGCACTGTTCATAGTCATTTTGCTTGTCCCGAACCCTTTTCCGTTGCACTCTTTTACGCGCCCGTCGGCGCTTGCTACGTGGTGCACTATATAGTTTTGCCATAGGCGCAGAACTACTTTCTTGCAATTGAGATCCCAGGAAAGCACTGTTCAATTCCACAGCCCGTATAACATTTACAGAATGAACTGTTCTCGCACTCTGCGAAGCACTGTTTCTAACGGTACCGTTCTTTGAGTTTTTAATTTGCATACACACAGACTGTACATGTCCTGATTTGCCACATTGATAACAGGTTGCGTTGCGACTAGGGCAATGAGCACGCTTGTGGCGAGGCACACACTGGGGGCAAGATTTACGTACATTTTTCTGAAATGAGCGTTGGCGCCCTTTATTCAAATCACTGTTTCTAATACGACGGGGCGACCTTTGCATCGCACTTTTACACTGGCTACTGTTCACTGTCTGTTCAGCACGGCCGGTAGAAAAATAAGAATCACTAGTGCTATACTGAGAACTACGGCTAGGAAAGCGTCCGTTGCGGCACACTGAATTTACACTGTGGCTTTGCATTTCTACATCTGCTAAGTCAAAAGTATCATGCGCTTCAATAAGCTGCAGTACACTGTCTAATGAGGGGTCAGACTGTTTCAGAATTGCTGCTCTAATTCTGGGGTCCTGAATGTTCTGCGTAATCGCATCCCTCAACATAACGTCACTATACGAAAGTCCACAAGAGCAAGTAAATTTACATTGGCGGGTTAAGCCCTTCAATTCCGTAATCCACTCTTGGTGTGACTGCTGCGGTAATTTTTTAAGTCTGAAAAACCGGTATCATGCAGCGGCTACAAGAACTTTTCTCTCAAAATGAGCATTCAGTGCCTCTACTATTTGTTCAAAGTCTACATCACGAGGAGATGCTTGCGGGAACAGTTTCTGCAGTAACACAAAAGTTTTGGGGCCCACCACGTACAATAAAAGATGCTTAACAGTTTGACCTGTAATTTGATGAGCCGCAACGAGTTCTTGAAACTGCGCGAAATAGTCACTCCATTCTTCCTCACGTTCGTTGCACTGGCGGAACGTAGGAAGCGATGCGGCGGAAGGTGTGGGCTGCTGAAGCGGCGGCTGTTGTTGTTGGTGAGATGCTTGCGCTGTGAGCTGGGCCACCGCTTCGAGGAGCTGGGTGATTTGCGCCGTCTGTAACTGAATAATTTCCATTAAGTTTGGGTTCGGGTTAGCGGCCATGCTAACCGATTAGGCGCCGCGCATACAAGTAAATTATAACAAAACACAAATGCAATATGAAAGAGGACTCGCTCTGCAACAAAAAAGTCCACAAAACACGTAACTGAAAATGTTCCCCCAAAAATCTTATAATAAGGGTGGGTGGGCGGGAGCAATTTCTTCGTGCTCCGACTGCTGCTGTCTGGCTGCTGCAAGCGGGCTGATCCAAGGTTCTCGGTTCTATCCCATCCTCGTCGCCACTTTTGTGTCCCAACTTCGTCGCCGCTTTTGTGTCCCAGCCTCGTCGTAGGTGTCGGTGGCCGAGTGGAACGAGACCGACACAGTAACAAAGACAGCACGCCGGTGCAGGTACGGAGGGGAGCAGCCAGAAACTACAAACACTAGAGTAAATTAGAAAAAGATATATTTTGCACAGAATGTAACAATACTTAACTTTTACATAGTACTGCAGAATGTTGATACATACTTGTTAGAGGCCTGCCTAGTGCCTGTACAATAGCAAAGTCTTCACTGGTGCCTATCTGATTACGAAGGTCCTAACTCGTTGCTGTCTCAGTCCGAAGTCTTTACTCGTTGCTATCTCAGTCCGAAGTGCCGGTGTCTTTCCGTGGTGGCCACGAGCGGGGTTCCAGCAGAGGGCGCTCGTGGCTGTCGTCGGAAGAACGCCGCGCCGTGCATGCATGGCGGCACGCGGCGAAAGTAGGTGGCGCACACTTTGTACTTATGCGACACCATACCAACAACAACGCCTCTTCTCCCAGCCGTCTCCTCTGGAGTTTAACTTGTGGCAGTACCAACAACAACACCTCTTCTCCCAGCTGTCTCTCTGGAGTTAAAGTGTGGCAGCACCAACAACAAAACCACTTCTCCCAGCTGTCTCCTCTGGAAGTAAATTGTGGCAACACCAAACAAAACACCTCTTCTCCCAGCTGTCTCTTCTGGTGGTAAAGTGTGGCAGCACCAACAACAACGCCTCTTCTCCCAGCTGTCTCCTTTGGAGTTTAACCTGTGGCAGCACCAACAACAACACATCTTCTCCCAGCTGTCTCCTCTGGAGTTTAACTTGTGGCAGCACCAACAACAACACCTCTTCCTCCAGCTGTCTCCTCTGCTGGTAAAGTGTGGCAGCACCAACAACATCACCTCTTCTCCCAGCTGTCTCCTCGGGTGGTAACGTGTGGCAGCACCAAAAAATACGACTCTTCTC
This sequence comes from Locusta migratoria, assembly GCA_026315105.1. NCBI lineage: Eukaryota > Metazoa > Arthropoda > Insecta > Orthoptera > Acrididae > Locusta > Locusta migratoria. Next base: position 15,720,909 of record CM048753.1, on the reverse strand, counting down.
CCACCTGTCTCCTCTGGAGTTTAACTTGTGTCAGCACCAACAACAACACCTCTTCTCCCAGCTGTCTCCTCTGGAGTTTAACTTTTGGCAGCACCAACATCACCTCTTCTCCCAGCCGTCTCCTCTGGAGGTAAAGTGTGGCAACACCAACAACAACACCTTTTCTCCCAGCTGTCTCCTCTTGTGGTAAAGAGTGGCAGCACCAACAACAACACCTCTTCACCCTGCTGTCTCCTCTGGTGGTAAAGTGTGGCAGCACCAACAACAACGCATCTTCTCCCAGCTGTCTCCTTTGGAGTTTAAATTGTGGCAGCACCAACAACAACACCTCTTCTCCCAGCTGTCTCCTCTGGAGGTAAAGTGTTGCAGCACCAACAACAAAACCTCTTCACCCAGCTATCTCCTCTGGAGGTAAAGTGTGGCAACACCAACAACAACATCTCTTCTCCCAGCTGTCTCCTCTGGTGGTAAAGTGTGGCAGCACCAACAACAACGCCTCTTCTCCCAGCTGTCTCCTTTGGAGTTTAACTTGTGGCATCACCAACAACAAAACCTCTTCTTCTACTGTCTCCTCTGGTGGTAAAGTGTGGCAGGACCAAAAACAACACCTCTTCTCCCAGCTGTCTCCTCTGGAGTTTAACTTGTGGCACCACCAACAACAACACCCCTTCTGCCAGCTGTCTCCTTTGGAGTTTAACGTGTGGCAGCACCAACAACAACAACTCTCCTTCCAGCTGTCTCCTCTGTTGGTAAAGTGTGTCAGCACCAACAACAACGCTTCTTCTCCCAGCTGTCTCCTTTGGAGTTTAACTTGTGGCAGCACCAACAACAACACCTCTTCTTCCAGCTGTCTCCTCTGGTGGTAAAGTGTGGCAGGACCAACAACAACTCCTCTTCTCCCAGCTGTCTCCTTTGGAGTTTAACTTGTGGCAGCACCAACAACAACAACTCTTCTCCCAGCTGTTTCCTGTGGAGCCAAAGTGTGGCAACAACAACAACATCACCTCTTCTCCCAGCAGTCTCCTCTGGTGGTAAAGAGTGGCAGCACCAACAACAACACCTCTTCACCCCGTTGTCTCCTCTGGTGGTAAAGTGTGGCAGCACCAACAACAACGACTCTTCTCCCAGCTGTCTCCATTGGAGTTTAACTTGTGGCAGCACCAACAACAACACCTCTTCTTCCAGCTGTCTTCTCTTGTGGTAAAGTGTGGCAGGACCAACAACAACACCTCTTCTCCCAGCTTTCTCCTCTGGAGTTTAACTTGTGGCAGCACCAACAACAACATATCTTCTCCCAGCTGTCTCCTCTGGAGTTTAACTTGTGGCAGCATCAACAAATACACCTCTTCTTCCAGCTGTCTGCTCTGGTGGTAAAGTGTGGCAGCACCAACAACATCACCTCTTCTCCCAGCTGTCTCCTCTGGAGTCTATCTTGTGGCACCACCAACAACAACACCCCTTCTGCCAGCTGTCTCCTTTGGAGTTTAACGTGTGGCAGCACCACCAACAACAACTCTCCTTCCAGCTGTCTCCTCTGTTGGTAAAGTGTGTCAGCACCAACAACAACGCTTCTTCTCGCAGCTGTCTCCTTTGGAGTTTAACTTGTGGCAGCACCAACAACAACACCTCTTCTTCCAGCTGCCTCGTCTGGTGGTAACGTGTGGCAGCACCAACAAATAAACCTCTTCTCCCAGCTGTCTCCTCTGGAGTTTAACTTGTGGCAGCACCAAGAACAACACCTCTTCTCCCAGCTGTCTCTTCTGGTGGTAAAGTGTCTCAGCACCAACAACATCACCTCTTCTTCCAGCTGTTTCCGCTGGAGGTCAACTTGTGGCAGCACACACAACAACACCTCTTTTTCCAGCTGTCTCCTCTGGAGGTAACGTGTGGCAGCACCAACAACAACACCTCTTCTTCCAGCTGTCTCCTCTGGTGGTAAAGTGTGGCAGGACCAACAACAACACCTCTTCTCCCAGCTGTCTCCTCTGGAGTTTAACTTGTGGCAGCACCAACAACAACACATCTTCTTCCAGCTGTATCCTCTGGTGGTAAAGTGTGGCAGCACCATCAACAACACCTCTTTTTCCAGCTGTCTCCTCTGGAAGTAAAGTGTGACAGCACCAACACCAACACCTCTTCTCCCAGCTGTCTCCTCTGGAAATAAAGTGTGGCAGTACCAACAACAACATCTCTTCTCCCAGCTGTTTCCTGTGGAGGTAAAGTGTGGCAGCACCTACAACAACACCTCTTCTTCCAGCTGTCTCCTCTGGAGGTAAAGTGTGGCAGCAGAAACCACAACACCTCTTCTCCCAGCTGTCTCCTCTGGAGGTAACGTGTGGCAGCACCATCAACAATTCCTCTTTTTCCAGCTGTCTCCTCTGGAAGTAAAGTGTGGCAGCAGCAACAAATACATCTCTTCTCCCAGCTGTCTCCTCTGGAGTTTAACTTGTGACAGCATCAAAAACAACACCTCTTATTCCAGCTGTCTCCTCTGGTGGTAAAGTGTGGGAGCACCAACAACAACACCTCTTCTTCCAGCTGTCTCCTGTGGAGGTGAAGTGTGGCAACACCAACAACAACAACTCTTCTCCCAGCTGTCTCCTCTGGTGGTAAAGTGTTTTCAACACCAACTACAACACCTCTTCTCCCAGCTGTGTCCTCTGGAGTTTAACTTGTGGCAGCACCAACAACAACACCTCTTCTTCCAGCTGTCTCCTCTGGAGGTAAAGTGTGGCAGCACCAAAAACAACACCTCTTCTCCCAGCTGTCTCCTCTGGTGGTAAAATGTCTCAGCACCAACAACAACACCTCTTCTTCCAGCTGTTTCCTCTGGAGTTCAACATGTGGCAGCACACAGAACAACACCTCTTTTACCAGCTGTCTCCTCTGGAGGTAAAGTGTTGCAGTACCAACAATAGCACCTCTTCTCCCAGCTGTCTCCTCTGATGGTAAAGTGTGGCAGCACCAACAACAACACCTCTCCTCCCAGCTGTTCGCTCTGGTTGTAAAGTGTCTCAGCACCAACAACATCACCTCTTCTTCCAGCTGTTTCGGCTGGAGTTCAACTTGTGGCAGCACACAGAACAACACCTCTTTTTCCAGCTGTCTCCTCTGGAGGTAACGTGTGGCAGCATCAACAACAACACCTCTTCTTCCAGCTGTCTCCTTTGGAGTTTAACTTGTGGCAGCACCAACAACAACACCTCTTCTTCCAGCTGTCTCCTCTGGATATAAAGTGTGGCAGTACCAACAACAACATCTCTTCTCCCAGCTGTTTCCTGTGGAGGTAAAGTGTGGCAGCACCAACAACAACACCCTTTCTTCCATCTTTCTCCTCTGGAGTTTAACTTGTGTCAGCACCAAACACAACACCTCTTCTTCCACCTCTCTCGTCTGGTGGTAAAGTGTGGCAGCACCAACAACAACACCTCTTCTTCCAGCTGTCACCTCTGGTGGTAAAGTGTGGCAGGACCAACAACATCACCTCTTCTCCCAGCTGTCTCCTCTGGAGTTTAACTTGTGGCAGCACCAACAACAACACCTCTTCTTCCAGCTGTCTCCTCTGGTGGTAAAGTGTGGCAGCACCATCAACAACACCTCATTTTCCAGCTTTCTCCGCTGGAAGTAAAGTGTGGCGGCACCAACACCAACACCTCTTCTCCCAGCTGTCTCTTGTGGAGGTAAAGTGTGGCAGCACCATCAACAACATATCTTCTCCCAGCTGTCTCCTCTGGAGTTTAACTTGTGGCAGCATCACCAAATACACCTCCTCTTCCAGCTGTCTGCTCTGGTGGTGAAGTGTGGCAGCACCAACAACATCACCTCTTCTTCCAACTGTCTCCTCTGGAGGTAAGTGTGGCAGCACCAACAACAACACCTCTTCTCCCAGCTGTCTCCTCTGGTGGTAACGTGTGGCAGCACCAACAAATACGCCTCTTCTCCCAGCTGTCACCTCTGGAGTTTAACTTGTGGCAGCACCAACAACAACACCTCTTCTCCCAGCTGTCTCCTCTGGAAATAAAGTGTGGCATCACCAACAACAACACCTCTCCTCCCAGCTGTTCCCTCTGGTTGTAAAGTGTCTCAGCACCAACAACATCACCTCTTCTTCCAGCTGTTTCGGCTGGAGTTCAACTTGTGGCAGCACACAGAACAACACCTCTTTTTCCAGCTGTCTCCTCTGGAGGTAACGTGTGGCAGCATCAACAACAACACCTCTTCTCCCAGCTGTCTCCTCTGGATATAAAGTGTGGCAGTACCAACAACAACATCTCTTCTCCCAGCTGTTTCCTGTGGAGGTGAAGTGTGGCAGCACCAACAACAACACCTCTTCTTCCATCTGTCTCCTCTGGAGTTTAACTTGTGTCAGCACCAACAACAACACCTCTTCTTCCAGCTGTCTCCTCTGGAGGTAAAGTGTGACAGCACCAACAACAACATCTCTTCTCCCAGCTGTCTCCTCTTGAGTTTAACTTGTGGCAGTACCAACAATAACACCTCTTCTCCCAGCTGTCTCCTCTGGTGGAAAAGTGTGGCAGCACCAACAACAACACCTCTTCTTCCAGCTTTCTGCTCTGTTTGTAAAGTGTGACACCACCAACAACAACACCTTTTTTCCCAGCTGTCTCCTCTGGAGTTTTACTTGTGGCGGCACCGACAACAACACCTCTTCTTCCATCTGTCTCCTCTGGAGTTTATCTTGTGTCAGCACCAACAACAACACCTCTTCTTCCAGCTCTCTCCTCTGGTGGTAAAGTGTGGCAGCACCAACAACAACACCTCTTCTCCCAGCTGTCTCCTCTGGAGTTTAACTTGTGGCAGTACCAACAACAACACCACTTCTTCCAGCTGTCTCCTCTGGTGGTAACGTGTGGCAGGACCAACAACAACACCTCTTCTCCCAGCTGTCTCCTCTGGAGTTTAACTTGTGGCAGCACCAAAAAATACACCTCTTCTTCCAGCTGCATCCTCTGGTGGTAAAGTGTGACAGCACCAACAAAAACATCTCTTCTCCCAGCTGTCTCCTCTTGAGTTTAACTTGTGGCAGTACCAACAATAACACCTCTTCTCCCAGCTGTCTGCTCTGGTGGTAAAATGTGGCAGCACCAACAACAACACCTCTTCTTCCAGCTTTCTCCTCTGTTTGTAAAGTGTGACACCACCAACAACAACACCTCTTTTCCCAGCTATCTCCTCTGGAGTTTTACTTGTGGCAGCACCAACAACAAAACCTCTTCTTCTACTGTCTCCTCTGGTGGTAAAGTGTGGCAGGACCAAAAACAACACCTCTTCTCCCAGCTGTCTCCTCTGGAGTTTAACTTGTGGCACCACCAACAACAACACCCCTTCTGCCAGCTGTCTCCTTTGGAGTTTAACGTGTGGCAGCACCAACAACAACAACTCTCCTTCCAGCTGTCTCCTCTGTTGGTAAAGTGTGTCAGCACCAACAACAACGCTTCTTCTCCCAGCTGTCTCCTTTGGAGTTTAACTTGTGGCAGCACCAACAACAACACCTCTTCTTCCAGCTGTCTCCTCTGGTGGTAAAGTGTGGCAGGACCAACAACAACTCCTCTTCTCCCAGCTGTCTCCTTTGGAGTTTAACTTGTGGCAGCACCAACAACAACAACTCTTCTCCCAGCTGTTTCCTGTGGAGCCAAAGTGTGGCAACAACAACAACATCACCTCTTCTCCCAGCAGTCTCCTCTGGTGGTAAAGAGTGGCAGCACCAACAACAACACCTCTTCACCCCGTTGTCTCCTCTGGTGGTATAGTGTGGCAGCACCAACAACAACGACTCTTCTCCCAGCTGTCTCCATTGGAGTTTAACTTGTGGCAGCACCAACAACAACACCTCTTCTTCCAGCTGTCTTCTCTTGTGGTAAAGTGTGGCAGGACCAACAACAACTCCTCTTCTCCCAGCTTTCTCCTCTGGAGTTTAACTTGTGGCAGCACCAACAACAACATATCTTCTCCCAGCTGTCTCCTCTGGAGTTTAACTTGTGGCAGCATCAACAAATACACCTCTTCTTCCAGCTGTCTGCTCTGGTGGTAAAGTGTGGCAGCACCAACAACATCACCTCTTCTCCCAGCTGTCTCCTCTGGAGTCTAACTTGTGGCACCACCAACAACAACACCCCTTCTGCCAGCTGTCTCCTTTGGAGTTTAACGTGTGGCAGCACCACCAACAACAACTCTCCTTCCAGCTGTCTCCTCTGTTGGTAAAGTGTGTCAGCACCAACAACAACGCTTCTTCTCGCAGCTGTCTCCTTTGGAGTTTAACTTGTGGCAGCACCAACAACAACACCTCTTCTTCCAGCTGCCTCGTCTGGTGGTAACGTGTGGCAGCACCAACAAATAAACCTCTTCTCCCAGCTGTCTCCTCTGGAGTTTAACTTGTGGCAGCACCAAGAACAACACCTCTTCTCCCAGCTGTCTCTTCTGGTGGTAAAGTGTCTCAGCACCAACAACATCACCTCTTCTTCCAGCTGTTTCCGCTGGAGGTCAACTTGTGGCAGCACACACAACAACACCTCTTTTTCCAGCTGTCTCCTCTGGAGGTAACGTGTGGCAGCACCAACAACAACACCTCTTCTCCCAGCTGTCTCCTCTGGAAATAAAGTGTGGCAGTACCAACAACAACATCTCTTCTCCCAGCTGTTTCCTGTGGAGGTAAAGTGTGGCAGCACCTACAACAACACCTCTTCTTCCAGCTGTCTCCTCTGGAGGTAAAGTGTGGCAGCAGAAACCACAACACCTCTTCTCCCAGCTGTCTCCTCTGGAGGTAACGTGTGGCAGCACCATCAACAATTCCTCTTTTTCCAGCTGTCTCCTCTGGAAGTAAAGTGTGGCAGCAGCAACAAATACATCTCTTCTCCCAGCTGTCTCCTCTGGTGGTAACGTGTGGCAGCACCAGCAAATACGCCTCTTCTCCCAGCTGTCACATCTGGAGTTTAACTAGTGGCAGCACCAACAACACCTCTTCTCCCAGCTGTCTCCTCTGGAGTTTAACTTGTGACAGCATCAAAAACAACACCTCTTATTCCAGCTGTCTCCTCTGGTGGTAAAGTGTGGGAGCACCAACAACAACACCTCTTCTTCCAGCTGTCTCCTGTGGAGGTGAAGTGTGGCAACACCAACAACAACAACTCTTCTCCCAGCTGTCTCCTCTGGTGGTAAAGTGTTTTCAACACCAACTACAACACCTCTTCTCCCAGCTGTGTCCTCTGGAGTTTAACTTGTGGCAGCACCAACAACAACACCTCTTCTTCCAGCTGTCTCCTCTGGAGGTAAAGTGTGGCAGCACCAAAAACAACACCTCTTCTCCCAGCTGTCTCCTCTGGTGGTAAAATGTCTCAGCACCAACAACAACACCTCTTCTTCCAGCTGTTTCCTCTGGAGTTCAACATGTGGCAGCACACAGAACAACACCTTTTTACCAGCTGTCTCCTCTGGAGGTAACATGTGGCAGCACCAACAACAACACCTCTTCTTCCAGCTGTCTCCTCTGGAGGTAAAGTGCTGCAGCACCAACAACAACACCGCTTCTCCCAGCTGCCTCCTCCGGAGGTAAAGTGTTGCAGTACCAACAATAGCACCTCTTCTCCCAGCTGTCTCCTCTGATGGTAAAGTGTGGCAGCACCAACAACAACACCTCTCCTCCCAGCTGTTCGCTCTGGTTGTAAAGTGTCTCAGCACCAACAACATCACCTCTTCTTCCAGCTGTTTCGGCTGGAGTTCAACTTGTGGCAGCACACAGAACAACACCTCTTTTTCCAGCTGTCTCCTCTGGAGGTAACGTGTGGCAGCATCAACAACAACACCTCTTCTTCCAGCTGTCTCCTTTGGAGTTTAACTTGTGGCAGCACCAACAACAACACCTCTTCTTCCAGCTGTCTCCTCTGGATATAAAGTGTGGCAGTACCAACAACAACATCTCTTCTCCCAGCTGTTTCCTGTGGAGGTAAAGTGTGGCAGCACCAACAACAACACCCTTTCTTCCATCTTTCTCCTCTGGAGTTTAACTTGTGTCAGCACCAAACACAACACCTCTTCTTCCACCTCTCTCGTCTGGTGGTAAAGTGTGGCAGCACCAACAACAACACCTCTTCTTCCAGCTGTCACCTCTGGTGGTAAAGTGTGGCAGGACCAACAACATCACCTCTTCTCCCAGCTGTCTCCTCTGGAGTTTAACTTGTGGCAGCACCAACAACAACACCTCTTCTTCCAGCTGTCTCCTCTGGTGGTAAAGTGTGGCAGCACCATCAACAACACCTCATTTTCCAGCTTTCTCCACTGGAAGTAAAGTGTGGCGTCACCAACACCAACACCTCTTCTCCCAGCTGTCTCTTGTGGAGGTAAAGTGTGGCAGCACCATCAACAACATATCTTCTCCCAGCTGTCTCCTCTGGAGTTTAACTTGTGGCAGCATCACCAAATACACCTCCTCTTCCAGCTGTCTGCTCTGGTGGTGAAGTGTGGCAGCACCAACAACATCACCTCTTCTTCCAACTGTCTCCTCTGGAGGTAAGTGTGGCAGCACCAACAACAACACCTCTTCTCCCAGCTGTCTCCTCTGGTGGTAACGTGTGGCAGCACCAACAAATACGCCTCTTCTCCCAGCTGTCACCTCTGGAGTTTAACTTGTGGCAGCACCAACAACAACACCTCTTCTCCCAGCTGTCTCCTCTGGAAATAAAGTGTGGCAGAACCAACAACAACATCTCTTCTCCCAGCTGTTTCCTGTGGAGGTAAAGTGTGGCAGCACCAACAACAACACCTCTTCTCCTAGCTGTCTCCTCTGGAGTTCAACTTGTGGCAGCACACACAACATCACCTCTTTTTCCAGCTGTCTCCTCTGGAGGTAACGTGTGGCAGCACCACCAACAACACCTCTTCTCCCAGCTGTCTCCTCTATAGTTTAACTTGTGGCAGCACCAACAATTACACCTCTTCTTCCAGCTGTCTCCTCTGGTGGTAAAGTGTGGCAGCACCATCAACAACACCTCTTTTTCCAGCTGTCTCCTCTGGAAGTAAAGTGTGGCAGCACCAACACCAACACTTCTTCTCCCAGCTGTCTCCTGTGGATGTAAAGTGTGGCATCACCAACAACAACACCTCTCCTCCCAGCTGTTCCCTCTGGTTGTAAAGTGTCTCAGCACCAACAACATCACCTCTTCTTCCAGCTGTTTCGGCTGGAGTTCAACTTGTGGCAGCACACAGAACAACACCTCTTTTTCCAGCTGTCTCCTCTGGAGGTAACGTGTGGCAGCATCAACAACAACACCTCTTCTCCCAGCTGTCTCCTCTGGATATAAAGTGTGGCAGTACCAACAACAACATCTCTTCTCCTAGCTGTTTCCTGTGGAGGTAAAGTGTGGCAGCACCAACAACAACACCTCTTCACCTAGCTGTCTCCTCTGGAGTTCAACTTGTGGCAGCACCAACAATAACATCTCTTCTTCCAGCTATCTCCTCTGGTGGTAACGTGTGGCAGCACCAACAACAACACCTCTTTTTCCAGCTGTCTCCTCTGGTGGTAAAGTGTGGCAGCACCAACAACAACACCTCTTCTCCCAGCTGTCTCCTCTGGAGTTTAACTTGTGACAGCACCAACAACAACACCTCTTCTCCCAGCTGTCTCCTCTGGATATAAAGTGTGGCAGCACCAACAACAACATCTCTTCTTCCATCTGTCTCCTCTGGAGGTAAAGTGTGACAGCACCAACAACAACATCTCTTCTCCCAGCTGTCTCCTCTTGAGTTTAACTTGTGGCAGTACCAACAATAACACCTCTTCTCCCAGCTGTCTCCTCTGGCGGTAAAGTGTGGCAGCACCAACAACAACACCTCTTCTTCCAGCTTTCTGCTCTGTTTGTAAAGTGTGACACCACCAACAACAACACCTTTTTTCCCAGCTGTCTCCTCTGGAGTTTTACTTGTGGCGGCACCGACAACAACACCTCTTCTTCCATCTGTCTCCTCTGGAGTTTATCTTGTGTCAGCACCAACAACAACACCTCTTCTTCCAGCTCTCTCCTCTGGTGGTAAAGTGTGGCAGCACCAACAACAACACCTCTTCTCCCAGCTGTCTCCTCTGGAGTTTAACTTGTGGCAGTACCAACAACAACACCTCTTCTTCCAGCTGTCTCCTCTGGTGGTAACGTGTGGCAGGACCAACAACAACACCTCTTCTCCCAGCTGTCTCCTCTGGAGTTTAACTTGTGGCAGCACCAAAAAATACACCTCTTCTTCCAGCTGCCTCCTCTGGTGGTAAAGTGTGACAGCACCAACAACAACATCTCTTCTCCCAGCTGTCTCCTCTTGAGTTTAACTTGTGGCAGTACCAACAATAACACCTCTTCTCCCAGCTGTCTGCTCTGGTGGTAAAGTGTGGCAGCACCAACAACAACACCTCTTCTTCCAGCTTTCTCCTCTGTTTGTAAAGTGTGACACCACCAACAACAACACCTCTTTTCCCAGCTATCTCCTCTGGAGTTTTACTTGTGGCAGCACCAACAACAACACCTCTTCTTCCATCTGTCTCCTCTGGAGTTTATCTTGTGTCAGCACCAACAACAACACCTCTTCTTCCAGCTCTCTCCTCTGGTGGTAAAGTGTGGCAGCACCAACAACAACACCTTTTCTCCCAGCTGTCTCCTCTGGAGTTTAACTTGTGGCAGCACAATCAACAACACCTCTATTTCCAGCTGTCTCCTCTGGAAGTAAAGTGTGGCAGCACCAACACCAACACCTCTTCTCCCAGCTGTCTCCTGTGGATGTAAAGTGTGGCATCACCAACAACAACACCTCTCCTCCCAGCTGTTCCCTCTGGTGGTAAGGTGTCTCAGCACCAAGAACATCACCTCTTCTTCCAGCTGTTTCCGCTGGAGTTCAACTTGTGGCAGCACACACAACAACACCTCTTTTTCCAGCTATCTCCTCTGGAGGTAACGTGTGGCAGCATCAACAACAACACCTCTTCTTCCAGCTGTCTCCTCTGGTGGTAAAGTGTGTCAGGACCAAAAACAACATATCTTCTCCGAGCTGTCTCCTCTGGAATTTAACTTGTGGCAGCATCAACAAATACACCTCTTCTTCCAGCTGTCTGCTCTGGTGGTAAAGTTTGGCAGCACCAACAACATCACCTCTTCTTCCAACTGTCTCCTCTGGTGGTAACGTGTGGCAGCACCAACAAATACGTCTCTTCTCCCAGCTGTCTCCTCTGGATATAAAGTGTGGCAGTACCAATAACAACATCTCTTCTCCCAGCTGTTTCCTGTGGAGATAAAGTGTGGCAGTACCAACAACAACACCTCTTCACCTAGCTGTCTCCTCTGGAGTTCAACTTGTGTCAGCACACACAACAACACCTCTTTTTCCAGCTGTCTCCTCTCGAGGTAACGTGTGGCAGCACCAACAACAACACCTCTTCTTCCAGCTGTCTCCTCTGGAGGTAAAGTGTGGCAGCACCAACAACAACACCTCTTCTCCCAGTTGTCTCCTCTGGTGGTAAAGTATGGCATCACCAACAACAACACCTCACCTCCCAACTGTTCCCTCTGGTGGTAAAGTGTCTCAGCACCAACAACATCACCTCTTCTTCCAGCTGTTTCCACTGGAGTTCAACTTGTCGCAGCACACACAACAACACCTCTTTTTCCAGCTGTCTCCTCTCGAGGTAACGTGTGGCAGCACCAACAACAACACCTCTTCTCCCAGCTGTCTCCTCCTGAGTTTAACTTGTGGCGGTACCAACAATAACATCTCTTCTCCCAGCTGTCTCCTCTGGAGTTTAACTTGTGGCAGCACCAACAACAACACCTCTTCTTCCAGCTGTCTCGTCTGGTGGTAAAGTGTGGCAGCACCATCAACAACACCTATTCTCCCAGCTGTCTCCTGTGGAGGTAAAGTGTGGCAGCACCAACAACAACATATCTTCTTCCAGCTGTCTTCTCTTGTGGTAAAGTGTGGCAGGACCAACAACAACACCTCTTCTCCCAGCTGTCTCCTCTGGAGTTTAACTTGTGGCAGCACCAACAACAACACCTCTTCTTCCAGCTCTCCTCTGGTGGTAAAGTGTGGCAGCACCATCAACAACACCTATACTCCCAGCTGTCTCCTGTGGAGGTAAAGTGTGGCAGCACCAACAACAACATATCTTCTTCCAGCTGTCTCCTCTGGTGGTAACGTGTGGCAGCACCAACAACAACACCTCTTTTTCCAGCTGTCTCCTCTGGTGGTAAAGTGTGGCAGCATCAACAACAACACCTCTTCTCCCAGCTGTCTCCTCTGGAGTTTAACTTGTGACAGCACCAACAACAACACCTCTTCTCCCAGCTGTCTCCTCTGGAGTTTAACTTGTGGCAGTACCAACAACAACACCTCTTCTTCCAGCTGTCTCCTCTGGTGGTAACGTGTGGCAGCACCAACAAATACGCCTCTTCTCCCAGCTGTCTCCTCTGGAGTTTAACTTGTGGCAACACCAACAACAACACCTCTTCTCCCAGCTGTCTCCTCTGGATATAAAGTGTGGCAGCACCAACAACAACATCTCTTCTCCCAGCTGTTTCCTGTGGAGGTGAAGTGTGGCAGCACCAACAACAATACCTCTTCTCCCAGCTGTCTCCTCTGGAGTTTAACTTGTGGCAGCACCAACAACAACACCTCTTCTCCCAGCTGTCTCCTCTTGAGTTTAACTTGTGGCAGTACCAACAATAACACCTCTTCTCCCAGCTGTCTCCTCTGGTGGTAAAGTGTGGCAGCACCAACAACAACACCTCTTCTCCTAGCTGTCTCCTCTGGAGTTCAACTTGTGGCAGCACACACAACATCACCTCTTTTTCCAGCTGTCTCCTCTGGAGGTAACGTGTGGCAGCACCACCAACAACACCTCTTCTCCCAGCTGTCTCCTCTATAGTTTAAATTGTGGCAGCACCAACAAATACACCTCTTCTTCCAGCTGTCTCCTCTGGTGGTAAAGTGTGGCAGCACCATCAACAACACCTCTTTTTCCAGCTGTCTCCTCTGGAAGTAAAGTGTGCCAGCACCAACACCAACACTTCTTCTCCCAGCTGTCTCCTGTGGATGTAAAGTGTGGCATCACCAACAACAACACCTCTCCTCCCAGCTGTTCCCTCTGGTTGTAAAGTGTCTCAGCACCAACAACATCACCTCTTCTTCCAGCTGTTTCGGCTGGAGTTCAACTTGTGGCAGCACACAGAACAACACCTCTTTTTCCAGCTGTCTCCTCTGGAGGTAACGTGTGGCAGCATCAACAACAACACCTCTTCTCCCAGCTGTCTCCTCTGGATATAAAGTGTGGCAGTACCAACAACATCTCTTCTCCTAGCTGTTTCCTGTGGAGGTAAAGTGTGGCAGCACCAACAACAACACCTCTTCACCTAGCTGTCTCCTCTGGAGTTCAACTTGTGGCAGCACACACAACATCACCTCTTTTTCCAGCTATCTCCTCTGGAGGTAACGTGTGGCAGCACCAACAACAACACCTCTTCTTCCAGCTGTCTCCTCTGGTGGTAAAGTGTGGCAGCACCAACAACAACACCTCTTCTCCCAGCAGTCTCCTCTGGTGGTAAAGTGTGGCATCACCAACAACAACACCTCACCTCCCAGCTGTTCCCTCTGGTGGTAAAGTGTCTCAGCACCAACAACATCACCTCTTCTTCCAGCTGTTTCCACTGGAGTTCAACTTGTGGCAGCACACACAACAACACCTCTTTTTCCAGCTGTCTCCTCTGGAGGTAACGTGTGGCAGCACCAACAACAACACCTCTTCTCCCAGCTGTCTCCTCCTGAGTTTAACTTGTGGCAGTACCAACAATAACATCTCTTCTCCCAGCTGTCTCCTCTGGAGTTTAACTTGTGGCAGCACCAACAACAACACCTCTTCTTCCAGCTGTCTCGTCTGGTGGTAAAGTGTGGCAGCACCATCAACAACACATATTCTCAAAGCTGTCTCCTGTGGAGGTAAAGTGTGGCAGCACCAACAACAACATATCTTCTTCCAGCTGTCTTCTCTTGTGGTAAAGTGTGGCAGGACCAACAACAACACCTCTTCTCCCAGCTGTCTCCTCTGGAGTTTAACTTGTGGCAGCACCAACAATAACATCTCTTCTTCCAGCTGTCTCCTCTGGTGGTAAAGTGTGGCAGCACCAACAACAACACCTCTTCTCCCAGCTGTCTCCTCTGGAGTTTAACTTGTGACAGCACCAACAATAACACCTCTTCTCCCAGCTGTCTCCTCTGGAGTTTAACTTGTGGCAGTACCAACAACAACACCTCTTCTTCCAGCTGTCTCCTCTGGTGGTAACGTGTGGCAGCACCAACAAATACGCCTCTTCTCCCAGCTGTCTCCTCTGGAGTTTAACTTGTGGCAGCACCAACAACAACACCTCTTCTCCCAGCTGTCTCCTCTGGATATAAAGTGTGGCAGCACCAACAACAACATCTCTTCTCCCAGCTGTTTCTTGTGGAGGTGAAGTGTGGCAGCACCAACAACAACACCTCTTCTTCCATCTGTCTCCTCTGGAGTTTAACTTGTGTCAGCACCAACAACAACACCTCTTCTTCCAGCTGTCTCCTCTGGAGGTAAAGTGTGACAGCACCAACAACAACATCTCTTCTCCCAGCTGTCTCCTCTTGAGTTTAACTTGTGGCAGTACCAACAATAACACCTCTTCTCCCAGCTGTCTCCTCTGGTGGTAAAGTGTGGCAGCACCAACAACAACACCTCTTCTTCCAGCTTTCTCCTCTGTTTGTAAAGTGTGACACCACCAACAACAACACCTTTTTTCCCAGCTGTCTCCTCTGGAGTTTTACTTGTGGCAGCACCGACAACAACACCTCTTCTTCCATCTGTCTCCTCTGGAGTTTATCTTGTGTCAGCACCAACAACAACACCTCTTCTTCCAGCTCTCTCCTCTGGTGGTAAAGTGTGGCAGCACCAACAACAACACCTCTTCTCCCAGCTGTCTCCTCTGGAGTTTAACTTGTGGCAGCACCAAAAAATACACCTCTTCTTCCAGCTGCCTCCTCTGGTGGTAAAGTGTGACAGCACCAACAACAACATCTCTTCTCCCAGCTGTCTCCTCTTGAGTTTAACTTGTGGCAGTACCAACAATAACACCTCTTCTCCCAGCTGTTTGCTCTGGTGGTAAAGTGTGGCAGCACCAACAAGAACACCTCTTCTTCCAGCTTTCTCCTCTGTTTGTAAAGTGTGACACCACCAACAACAACACCTCTTTTCCCAGCTATCTCCTCTGGAGTTTTACTTGTGGCAGCACCAACAACAACACCTCTTCTTCCATCTGTCTCCTCTGGAGTTTATCTTGTGTCAGCACCAACAACAACACCTCTTCTTCCAGCTCTCTCCTCTGGTGGTAAAGTGTGGCAGCATCAACAACAACACCTCTTCTTCCAGCTGTCTCCTCTGGTGGTAAAGTGTGTCAGGACCAACAACAACATATCTTCTCCGAGCTGTCTCCTCTGGAATTTAACTTGTGGCAGCATCAACAAATACACCTCTTCTTCCAGCTGTCTGCTCTGGTGGTAAAGTTTGGCAGCACCAACAACATCACCTCTTCTTCCAACTGTCTCCTCTGGTGGTAACGTGTGGCAGCACCAACAAATACGTCTCTTCTCCCAGCTGTCTCCTCTGGATATAAAGTGTGGCAGTACCAACAACAACATCTCTTCTCCCAGCTGTTTCCTGTGGAGGTAAAGTGTGGCAGTACCAACAACAACACCTCTTCACCTAGCTGTCTCCTCTGGAGTTCAACTTGTGGCAGCACACACAACAACACCTCTTTTTCCAGCTGTCTCCTCTCGAGGTAACGTTTGGCAGCACCAACAACAACACCTCTTCTTCCAGCTGTCTCCTCTGGAGGTAAAGTGTGGCAGCACCAACAACAACACCTCTTCTCCCAGTTGTCTCCTCTGGTGGTAAAGTATGGCATCACCAACAACAACACCTCACCTCCCAACTGTTCCCTCTGGTGGTAAAGTGTCTCAGCACCAACAACATCACCTCTTCTTCCAGCTGTTTCCACTGGAGTTCAACTTGTGGCAGCACACACAACAACACCTCTTTTTCCAGCTGTCTCCTCTCGAGGTAACGTGTGGCAGCACCAACAACAACACCTCTTCTCCCAGCTGTCTCCTACTGAGTTTAACTTGTGGCGGTACCAACAATAACATCTCTTCTCCCAGCTGTCTCCTCTGGAATTTAACTTGTGGCAGCACCAACAACAACACCTCTTCTTCCAGCTGTCTCGTCTGGTGGTAAAGTGTGGCAGCACCATCAACAACACCTATTCTCCCAGCTGTCTCCTGTGGAGGTAACGTGTGGCAGCACCAACAACAACATATCTTCTTCCAGCTGTCTTCTCTTGTGGTAAAGTGTGGCAGGACCAACAACAACACCTCTTCTCCCAGCTGTCTCCTCTGGAGTTTAACTTGTGGCAGCACCAACAACACCTCTTCTTCCAGCTCTCCTCTGGTGGTAAAGTGTGGCAGCACCATCAACAACACCTATACTCCCAGCTGTCTCCTGTGGAGGTAAAGTGTGGCAGCACCAACAACAACATATCTTCTTCCAGCTGTCTCCTCTGGTGGTAACGTGTGGCAGCACCAACAACAACATCTCTTTTTCCAGCTGTCTCCTCTGGTGGTAAAGTGTGGCAGCATCAACAACAACACCTCTTCTCCCAGCTGTCTCCTCTGGAGTTTAACTTGTGACAGCACCAACAACAACACCTCTTCTCCCAGCTGTCTCCTCTGGAGTTTAACTTGTGGCAGTACCAACAACAACACCTCTTCTTCCAGCTGTCTCCTCTGGTGGTAACGTGTGGCAGCACCAACAAATACGCCTCTTCTCCCAGCTGTCTCCTCTGGAGTTTAACTTGTGTCAACACCAACAACAACACCTCTTCTCCCAGCTGTCTCCTCTGGATATAAAGTGTGGCAGCACCAACAACAACATGTCTTCTCCCAGCTGTTTCCTGTGGAGGTGAAGTGTGGCAGCACCAACAACAATACCTCTTCTCCCAGCTGTCTCCTCTGGAGTTTAACTTGTGGCAGCACCAACAACAACACCTCTTCTCCCAGCTGTCTCCTCTTGAGTTTTACTTGTGGCAGTACCAACAATAACACCTCTTCTCCCAGCTGTCTCCTCTGGTGGTAAAGTGTGGCAGCACCAACAACAACACCTCTTCTTCCAGCTTTCTCCTCTGTTTGTAAAGTGTGACACCACCAACAACAACACCTCTTTTCCCAGCTGTCTCCTCTGGAGTTTTACTTGTGGCAGCACCAACAACAACACCTCTTCTTCCATCTGTCTCCTCTGGAGTTTATCCTGTGTCAGCACTAACAACAACACCTTTTCTTCCAGCTCTCTCCTCTGGTGGTAAAGTGTGGCAGCACCAACAACAACACCTCTTCTCCCAGCTGTCTCCTATGGAGTTTAACTTGTGGCATTACCAACAACAACACCTCTTCTTCCAGCTGTCTTCTCTGGTGGTAACGTGTGGCAGCACCAACAACAACACCTCTTCCTCCAGCTGTCTCCTCTGGTGGTAAAGTGTGGCAGCACGAACAACAACACCTCTTCTCCCAGCTGTCTCCTCTGGAGTTTAACTTGTGACAGCACCAACAACAACACCTCTTCTCCCAGCTGTCTCCTCTGGAGTTTAACTTGTGGCATTACCAACAATAACACCTCTTCTCCCAGCTGTCTCCTCTGGTGGTAAAGTGTGGCAGCACCAACAACAACACCTCTTCTTCCAGCTTTCTCCTCTGTTTGTAAAGTGTGACACCACCAACAACAACACCTCTTTTCCCAGCTGTCTCCTCTGGAGTTTTACTTGTGGCAGCACCAACAACAACACCTCTTCTTCCATCTGTCTCCTCTGGAGTTTATCTTGTGTCAGCACCAACAACAACACCTCTTCTTCCAGCTCTCTCCTCTGGTGGTAAAGTGTGGCAGCACCAACAACAACACCTCTTCTCCCAGCTGTCTCCTCTGGAGTTTAACTTGTGGCAGCACCAACAACAACACCTCTTACTCCAGCTGTCTCCTCTGGTGGTAAAGTGTGGCAGCACGAACAACAACACCTCTTCTCCCAGCTGTCTCCTCTGGAGTTTAACTTGTGACAGCACCAACAACAACACCTCTTCTCCCAGCTGTCTCCTCTGGAGTTTAACTTGTGGCATTACCAACAACAACACCTCTTCTTCCAGCTGTCTCCTCTGGTTGTAACGTGTGGCAGCACCAACAAATACGCCTCTTCTCCCAGCTGTCTCCTCTGGAGTTTAACTTGTGGCAGCACCAACAACAACACCTCTTCTCCCAGCTGTCTCCTCTGGAAATAAAGTGTGGCAGCACCAACAACAACACCTCTTCTCCCAGCTGTCTCCTCTGGAGTTTAACTTGTGGCAGCATCAACAACAACACCTCTTCTTCCAGCTGTCTCCTCTGGAGTTTAACTTGTGGCATTACCAACAACAACACCTCTTCTCCCAGCTGTTTCCTGTGGAGGTGAAGTGTGGCAGCACCAACAACAATACCACTTCTCCCAGCTGTCTCCTCTGGAGTTTAACTTGTGGCAGCATCAACAACAACACCTCTTCTTCCAGCTGTCTCCTCTGGTGGTAAAGTGTAGGAGCACCAACAACAACACCTCTTCTTCCAGCTGTCTCCTGTGGAGGTAAAGTGTGGCAACACCAACAACAACACCTCTTCTCCCAGCTGTCTCCTCTGGTGGTAAAGTGTGGCAGCACCAACAACAACACCTCTTCTCCCAGCTGTCTCCTCTGGAGTTTAACTTGTGGCAGCACCAACAACTACACCTCTTCTTCCATCTGTCTCCTCTGGAGTTTAACTTGTGTCAGCACCAACAACAACACCTCTTCTTTCAGCTCTCTCCTCTGGTGGTAAAGTGTGGCAGCACCAACAACAACACCTCTTCTCCCAGCTGTCTCCTCTGCATGTAAGGTGCCAGTGTTCTAGCAGATTTTAATCTTCTTTTACCCCCTGACACGGCTTTCATGCTGAATACCGTTCTTAGTTTTTCTATATCGGAGGTTGGCCATTGGATGATGAAAATTTACTGTTTTAATTATGTGATTGTTTTCGGTTTTTAATATGTGTTGATGGGGCCCCCCCTTTTTGAAGAAAGGGATGTTATAGATGGTTTTATAGCCAAGTGGTTACAACTCAGTAATGAGAATGAGGATTAGCCAGTTTAGAGTCAAACTAATGTGTGGTTAAGATCTGAATGAAATAAGCACCTGATGCAAATTTAATTTGTGAAACAGGTTGTGAGTTCTTATTAAAGATTTTTTAACAGTCGCAGTGGTGAGTTACCAAACAAAAAATTTATTTAACTGAAAATTTTATCACTGTTGCGCACATACGGAAATAAAATAGCACAACTAAATAGCTGCTGACCGGGAATGGCCGAGAGCACTAAGGCGTCATATCACGGTGCGCGAGGTCGCTCCTGTCAGTGGTCTAATCCTATCCTTGGGTACGGATGTTGTGTTTGCCCTTCAACCTAGCAGTTGAAACGCGCCGTTAAACGTCAATTTAAGAATAAATAAATAACGTTTTCGAGGCCTCCACAGGCGCGAGGCCGTCGGCGGTCGCCGATGCCACGGAGTAACAGATACAGAGGAGCAGCCCCCCCTAAACCACTGTCCTACGCTCCCTTTGTAGTTGGCTTTGGGTGTCTCTCGCACGTCAGAGGGTAGCTAGGAGGAGAGGCTGAGGGGAGAGCTTGTGCCACCTGCCACGAGGCCACAGCTGTGCTCAGCTTGCTGGTGTTTGAGGGGAGGTGGTGGTGGGGACAGCCGCTACCTGCTGCCTGCTTTGGCCAGTTTAAAGTGCTGCTTCTGACCGCAGCGCCATCGTGGGACATCTTACGGAACTGCTGGAAACCCTCCCTCCCCGCACCCCTGAGCGTAGGACCGGGCCCTTACGGAGGTTTTCCGTCTGTATATATTTGTCTGTGCCGATGCCTAGCGCCGCCACTGTACAAACATCATAGCTTTCCTAAAATCGGATCACAAGTATTTCGCTGAGCCCTCAAGTCCACGCGCATAGAACTGTGCGTTCTTCCCTTGTCTGCCCGTCGGCTATGACGCCCGATATCTCGAGAATCAAAACAGCTATCGACCTGCTCTTAACCTTACATAAAATATCCGTATCTTGCTTACATTTCACCTGCAGCTGCGTATGTGCTAAAATCAACAATATGCAAAGTCTACACGAAGTCTGCGAGCTCTTTAAAATTTTACGTTATAGTTTACTTCATTCGATGCAGCACAGTTACGAATAGATATTCAGATCATTCTCGACCGAATGTACCACACTATATGGTGTAAAACAATTAAAATTTTCGTAGACTAGTCTTCTGAAAATCGGTCGATGAATATTGTAAGAGCTGGGAACACTGTGTCTGGGCCACGTACAGTCTGGTCGGATTTTAGCACATTGACATACTTCTGACGGTAAGAAATTTTATGTGCCTATTTCAAAAGTAATCCGATGACTCGCCTGAATAAATCCTGCAACCACCTTGTGGGAACCACTCATGCACACATATACCCTCAGAAAAGATTTCCCAACACTTCAATTAATATTCGATGTTCAGTTAATAAATTTCGCTTTCCCAAAAACGCTTTACTTCCGATACAGTCAATCAGGGTAAGTTTGTACCAGTCAGGGTATCTTTGTAACGCTTAATATTTGGACTTCAAATGCCTCATGTTCCACCTTTTGGCAATATTTTTTTTTCTGAAAGTAATTTTTAAGACCTCTGTTATAAATAATCCCACAGTAGATGGAACATCAGCGATATGAAAGCCAAATATTAAGTGGTAAAAAGATACCCTGACTGTTAAAAAGTTACTCTGATTGACTGTAGCCATACTACATTTTATATACTATTTTATATACTGTGAATTGTGACTACCGTATGTCATTATACTGCTCAAGTAACAAAACTCATCTACAATCATTATTGTTCATTACCTAAGCTACTTCCTTTAGTATTGTCCGATTTTCCTCGACTACATCCCATTATCCTTAGTTTGATCTTGTTAAGGTTAATCTTGCATGCTCCTTTCAAGGCACCGTCCATTCTGTTCAATGGCTCTTCAAGGTCATTTGCTGTCTCTAACAGAATTACAATGTCATACGAAAAAAGGAATGTTTTTTACTTCTTCACCCTGACCTTTAATCCTCTCTCCAAATTTCTCCTTGCTTTCCTTTACAGCTTGCTCAATGCACAAACTGAATAACATTGAAGAACGGCTACAACTCTTAGTCCCTTTCCTTTCATGCTAATTGCAAAGCATCTTATTTTTAACGATATCACCTTAGAAAACTTATGGTATTTTACTTATTCTTCAATTGATGTTACAATCATCTTCGATTGCATCCCAAATATTATTCCCACTTCCTCATTCTCTTACATAGAATACAAGTAATATATCGATATGTTGCATCTTCTTAGTAAACATATCATGCAATAACATCTTTGATTTTATTGTTGTTACTTATTTTGACAGCTGCTGTCACATGTGTGTATTAACACATGTTTATTCAGAAATTGTGTACCAGGCATGTTAATGCAATGTGGGATCTTCATATATTTCGATTGTTTACTTACATTTTTAACATATCTCTTCATTTTAACTGTGAGATATTAAATAAACCGATGTAAAGGCCATTTCAAGAGTTTTATTGGATATCTGTTATAACATGTGAGTTTACCTTCTTCTTTGATACATTTAGCTTCCTAATTTTAACATCAGTGCATAACATAATTTGTTAATATGTTTTCCCACATATTTTAGTTGACTATCAATCCACTTATTACGTATCTATGATGGTTGCAATTGTACAATTATGTTGTCTTCATTATTCTTATATAATTATGATCGTCCAAACCTGAATGAATATTTGATTTACCGCTCAGTATCACTAAACATTTAATATTTTTAAAGAATGCAGCCATTCCTTAAGTGAAGATATCACATCTTCTAAAGCACAGATGGAAAAAAGATATTGCCGCGAGAGACCGCGTATACCAGCTGCCGGCGTGGCGCAGGGTATAGCGTCAAGGACTGCAGTGCTGAAGGTCGCCGGTTCAATCACACCCACCGGCAAAAATTTATTTATTTGTAATTAACAATTCCAGAATGTTCTACGTCTTTCTTATGTTCACTTGTAAATTCTACTAGTTTCTTATGTTAACTGTTCTTCTCATTTCTGTAAATTCTGTCTGTGTATAAATAGCAGAGCACTCTGCCCGAGAGGCAGTCAGTGCTTCGTATATGTTAAGTTCGTAATAAACGTGCTTTCAGTATAAGTGCTGTGGTCAGTTGCCTTCGAAGTCAAGCCTGCTTCCATTTCTACGCGACATTGTTTGGTGGAGGCGCCGGGTACACTGTGCAACAGCTGCATCACCGTGGCTCCGATTAGGCAACGTAAAACCCGTCGCTTACACGAACTAGATCCGTAATACAAGGGATACACCGAGTACATCCTTCCGAAAGTCCATATTATCAGAAGAACAATGGACACGAAACCATCGGTAAACCAGCTGCACATCAGACACCCGTCGGTGTTCTCTGGAGACGCTGCACGGAATCCCAACAAATGGCTTAAAGGGTTCGACCGACTCGCCAAATACAACAGGTGGGATCATACAATGTGCTTGGCCAACGTTTATTTCTACCTGCCCAGCAATGGTTCGAAAACAACGAAGATAAACTGAATGACTGGGAAACGTTCCAGGCGTTTGGAGACCGACAGCGACAAATCCGCTCGGCGGAAGAACAACTGAAAAACCGGGCCCAACGACATGGTGAACCGCCACAATCGTACATACAGAATGTTTTGGCCCTGTGTAACATAGTCAATCCGAACATGACTGAGGCGGACAAAATAACGCACCTAATGAAGGGTATTGCAGAAGACATGTACCAAGCTCTTCTGATAAAAGACGTCACTACGACAAAAGAGTTCATCAAGTGGTGCCAGCGTATTGAAGAGATGCAACAAAGGAGGGTTGAATGCAAGAGAAGAATTACAACAGTTTGTGGCAACCGGGACTGTTAGACCGAGCAAGCATCAGATTATAGCCATGGATGTAAGCCTTGTAAGTCATGAGGGAGCCGACGTCGCTGAGGAAGAGGTATTTCAGACATTAGCTCCTGTCTGTCCCGTCAATCGCACCCGACGTGAAGAATGGCGTCGCCCTACTATGACTTACGCTGCAGCCGCCAAACAGCAGCCCATGAACCGGCCGACGCGACCACAGCCAGCTCCCCCGTAACTATGACGCCCCGCAGAAGAACAGACGTCTGGAGGACGGAAGACAAGACACCACTGTGTTTCCACTGACATGTCGTACGCTACTGCAGAGAGAGGAGGAGAGTATTCGACGATTATTTTGCCGCAAGACGCCAGCCGTCAGAGCAGTTCTATCTTAGGCAATCACCTGCTGATGAGTTCAGTCGACCTTTGGGAAGAAGCCCATTGCCGTACTCTAGACGAGGTCGCTCCCCGACGCGCCGCAGACGTTCACCTTCGCCGTAAAGAGGTACCAGCCGCTCCCCTAGCCGCCGCGCCCAGGAAAACTAAGCGAGGCGACCATCTACGGAGGTGAGGCCGCCGCGCCCAGGAAAACTAAGCGAGGCGACCATCTACGGAGGTGAGGCCGCCGCAGATGAAAATCCTCCATGGCCGACAGTCGCCAAGATGTCGGGAAATCTCATTGACGTCATAATCGACGGCCAACCTGTCCGAGCACTTGTTGATTCAGGAGCCTCTTTTTCTGTATTGTCGGATAATTACCGCCGCACACTAAAGAAGACAATGTCCTGTGATACGCGGGCAACTGTGCTGAAGGTCGTGAATGGAAAGGAACTTGTGTCGCAAGAATGACCATCAACAACACGACGCAGCCGTTTGAATTTGTCGTGTTAACAGAATGTAGTCACAATGTCATCCTCGGATGGGACTTCCTTCAGGCATCCCAAGCTATCATTGACTGTGGAAGATCTGACCTGCAAATTGAAGAAGTTGTTCCGACGGATACACGTAATACAGAATTTTCTGGGAAGCTATTCGTCGTTGACAATGTGACGATACCGCCGTTGGCAATGATAAGAGTTCCAGTCACAAACAAAGATGACCGGTTAAACTGTGAAGTTCTTGTTGATAGCATAAAGTTTATCAGGCTCACAAAAGAAATTTTCATACCAGCGGCTATCATAAGCATTGCCGGTGGTCAAGGAGAGATTTGGATCACAAATTGTCACGAGCAGTCACAACTTATGCCCAAGGGAATGTGTATTGAGACAGCGTAACCAATCCAGGACGGTGAGCTCAACGCCATCAATGAAGACCCATGCTCTGCTGTTAGTACAGACAACATGCTGGAAGAAACGAACGTGGAACTGCCAATACGGCCTGGACTGACCAAGGAACAACACCAGCGAGTATTAGCTATACTACGCCAATTTTCGGTTGCATTCACACCTCAGCAGGGGAAAAGTCAGACGAAACGGCCCACGATAAAGCACCGTATCAATAATGGGGATCATCCGCCAATTAGCCAGCGTTGGTATTCTCAACTATGGACTTGCAGACAGGTTACTCGCAAATCGAGGTTGACGAAGCTGACAGGGAGAAGACGGCTTTTATTACACCTGATGGCCTCTATGAATTTAAAGTAATGCCATTTGGATTATATAATGCTCCGACCACATTCGAACGCATGATGGACAACTTGCTTCGACACCTTAAGTTGACGACGTATCTTTACTATTTAGATGACATTTGAAGAACATCTGAGTCACCTGTCAACTGTGTTGAAGTGTGTTCAGACTGCAGGACTCTGCCTCTTCGTCGCCAAAGAGATAAAAATCCTGGGGCACCTAGTTAACGGAGATGGTGTCCGTCCTGATCCAGATAAAGTAAGGGCAGTCATAGAATTTCCAACTCCTCAGCACATTCAAAATCATATGTTCAAATATTTGTAAATCTATCGGACCAAACTGCGTGGTCATCAGTCCGTAGCTTGCAAACTACTTAAACCTAGGTAAGCTAACCGAAGGACAAACAGACACACCCATGCCCCAGGGAGGACTCGAACCTCCACGGCGAGCAATCGCGCGCTCCTCAGCGAGGCGCTTTAGACCGCTCGGCTACTCCACTGCGGCCTTCAGCACATTCGTGATGTGAGAAGTTTTCTCGGTCTGTGCTCATGCTACCGACGTTACATAAAAGGATTTTGTAACAAGGCACGTCCATTACAAGAACTTCTGTATGGAGACGCCATATTTTACTGGGATGAGACAAAAGAAAGAGCTTTCCGGGCACTTAAGTAGGCTCTAACTTCCGCACTAGTGCTAGCCTTGTACGCAGAAACGGAACTTTACACAGACGCCAGTGGCTATGGGATTGGTGCAGTGCTTGAACAAGTTCAGGAAGGTGCCGAAAAAGTGATAGCCTATGCGTCAAGAGTACTCTCACAGTCCGAGATAAACTACTCTACAACTGAAAAAGAATGTCTCGCGGCTATCTGGGCTATCAACAAGTTCCGGCCGTATTTATTCGCCAAACCATTCACCGTCGTGACAGACCACCCTTCTTTGTGCTGGCTGACTAGCTTGAAGGATCCATCAGGTCGCCTAGCAAGATGGGCACTGACTCCAAGAGTATGATGTCACAGTGGTATTCAATACGGGCGCAAACACAAGTATTTTGCCTTTCGAGGAATCCATTTGTGGAACACAACAGCATGAATAAAATTTCAGCCCTCACTGAATTAGATGCCGTTACAGCTGGACAGAGAGACGATCCAGCACTATTAAAAACGATAGAGGCCTTGGAGAAAGGAGAACCGACCAATGGAGAGTTACAACTTACAAACAGCATAAGAGCAACTACGATCCACTGGGCCCCAAATGGCTACTGGCCGTTACAACACATCTCCAGCCAGCTATTCTAAAATATTTTCACGATGCTCCAATATCCGTTCATCTGGGATTCGTGAAGGCCCTAGACAGAATCAGACGCAGGTATTACTGGAAAGGTCTCTACCGATCCGTCAAGCACTATGTGAGTCACTGTGCCGCATTTACCTCCAGGGCATCTCGTACTGATTCCGGCGGCAGCAGCTCTATTCCACCGAGTTGGGATCGGTCTTTTGGGAAGGTTCCCAAAGTCAACAACCGGTAACCGATGGATAATAGTCTGCACTGACTACCTCACACGCTACGCTGTCACCAAACCTTTGCCGACTGCAGAAGCTCCAGAGATCGCAAAATTCCTTGTAGAAGACCATGGAGCACCACGTGTGATAATATCTTCGACAAAAACGAAGAGACATTGTTCACGTCCTGCGCATGAAGCCTTACTACGATCCTGAAGAGCAGGTAGACGACAATGGCTTCTTGTTCAAGGACCCTAAGGACGGTAAAGTTACTTATGAAGCCACGACAGGTACGTCTGTCGTCGATAATCGTGGAAAAGGGAAGGATTCCCTTGAACTGCCATACAGAGGACCCATGACAAGGTCAAGATACAGGACATTGCAGCTGGCTTCACAGGGAACATAACGGCGGATCGCTGTTTTTCCAGAAGAGAGACCGCATGCACCGACTGTCGGCGTTGCGCAGGGGATAGCGTCACGGACTGCGGAGCAGAAGGTCGCCGGTTCAATCACAGCCACCGGCAAAAATTTATTACTTTGTGATTAACAATTCCAGAATTTTCTACATCTTTCTTATGTTCACTTGTAAATTATACTTGTTTCTTATGTTAAATGTTCTAATTTCTGGTAAATTCTGTCTGTGTATAAATAGCAGAGCACTCTGCCCGAGAGGCAGTGAGTGCTGCGTGTATGTTAAGTTCATAATAAACGTGCTTTCAGTATAAGTGCTGTATCAGTTGCCTTCGAATTCAAGCCTGCTTCCAATATATATACTACATAGCCCCACATGTAGACCTTTTGCACCTACTCCCAATATGATATATATAGTTTGAGTTTTACCCTATAACTTTACATGTACAGTCAACACATCATGTTAGTCGGCAGGTAAGCTTTTATGTATACATCAAACTGTTTGATGACAATTTTAAATCCATCTAATTGTTAGACAACATAATTTAATGACTCTGATGCCCATTTCCTACAGTGTTGTTTTTGACTGAAACTTTATCGTATGTTACATAGTTTTTGGACTTTGATGAAAGCATCGTGCCTAGATATGGCTGTCTGTATTGCATGATGAAGAGTACTTATATTCTAGACTTCACTATATTGTAATACACCATTGCTTTTAGAAATAATATATTTTAGTTAATCTAAGTAATGCCAAAATGCTGCTTCAATTTATAGATGTTAAAAACTGTTTATTATTATAGCAATAGGCCTATTTCGGCACTGTGGCCATCATCAGACTATCTGCAGACAAATATTTAAGATTAAAATGAGTGAAATAAAGATACTTACAATTTTGATACGTTTTCCGTGACATCATATTCCAGACTTACTTCCATATGGCATCGTGGAGGTATAATTTATTACAATAACTGTATATAATTGCAGTATAAACGCTCTTTATATTACGTTTATCAGGTATTAATTTATTACTGATAATCTGTCAGTTTGACATATCCTCCAGCGATGCTCTATGGTTACAGTTTGTTTATGACTGCATATAGTGGGATCTTTGGTAGTGTGGTGTAATCTTTATTATGTTATGGTATTATGATGCATATATTTGTTTTAACTCGATTGGAAAATTTTAATAAAGTTGTCTAGATAATGTTTGTGTTTTAGTTCGGTTTGTTCATTTAAAATTTCGTCAGGGCTTTCCTTCAAATGTGTATAAATTTCTATCTCTCCCAGGATGTTCATATGATAACCTTTTGGTGTGATATGTAATATTTAAAATTTCGTCAGGGCCTTCCTTCAAATGTGTATAAATTTGTATCTCTTCCAGGATGTTCATATGATAATGTTGTTAAATGAACAAAGCGAACTAAAACACAATCATTATCTAGACAACTTTATTAAAATTTTCGAATCGAGTTAAAACAAAGATATGCATCATAATACCATAACGTAGTAAAGATCACACCATATAGCTTATTATATTGCTTCAGTACTGATTGTTGAGTCAATGACCGGCGGCCAGTGCACACGTGACCAGCAGCGGCTCTAGATTTTACGGTAACCGGCTTCTTAATAGAAGCGACTTATTTTCATTTCGTGTGTGCTTTCTCTTGCAGCTCTATATACTTTAGTGTGCTCGCGTGTTTGTTTATTAAGAATCGCGTTTATTTGTCTGTTCAGTTATTGAATTTTTTATTTATTAGCTCGCGTATATATTTTTCAGATTCGCCGTTAATAAACAGTTCAGCGTTAGGTTTATACTTTGCAAAGCTCACTGTTTATCAAACTTCTCTTGCTGCTGTGTATATTTACTTAGATTCGCGCTCAACTAGTCAGTTCAGTGTACTCATCCGCGGTGTAAATCCGCCACTCACTGCTTCTGTTTTGTTTTGATCGTACTCGCGGTTGGTAGTCTTACACTTCAGTTGCTCAGTGACCGGCGGCCAGTGCACACGTGACCAGCAGCGGTTCTAGATTTTACGGTAACCGGCTTCTTAATAGAAGCGACTTATTTTCATTTCGTGTGTACTTTCTCTTGCAGCTCTATATACTTTAGTGTGCTCGCGTGTTTGTTTATTAAGAATCGCGTTTATTTGTCTGTTCAGTTACTGAATTTTTTTTTTTTTAGCTCGCGTATATATTTTTCAGATTAGCCGTTAATAAACAGTTGAGCGTTAGGTTTATACTTTGCAGAGCTCACTGTTTATCAAACTACTGTGTCCTCTGACGTACTTACTTGGAAGAAACAAAGGTTTTTAGAATGGCTAGGAACTGTGACTGCTGCGAACGGATGGAGGCAGAGTTGGTGACTCTTCGCTCGCAGCTTCAGGCGGCGTTAGCTTCGCTGGCAACGCTTGAGTCTGCGGTGGGTGGGCGCTGCTGTTGTGGGCCGCTCGCGGGGGTACAGCAGACGCCCTGTGCGTCTGTTGTGCCCTCCGATCGGCCTGCGGCTGTGGCCAGCCCGCTCACTGCCCGCGAGGAGGTAGCCCCCCAATCCGTGGTGGATTGGGAGGTCCCCTCAGCGCGTGTCAGGCGGCGTAAGACTTCCCGGGGGACTGAAGTGGAGGCCTCCCCGGTTAGACTTGCCAACAGATTCGAGACGCTGTCTGTGGCAGGGGATGTTCCTGATGCGGATGGTGTCGCTTGTCCTGTACTCGCCCCTCTGCCTTCAAGATCCGGGCACTGACAGAGGGTGTGTTTGTTGGTAGTTGGGAGCTCCAACGTTAGGCGGGAATGGAGCCCCTTAGGAAAATGGCTACTAGGGAGGGGAAGAATTCCAATGTGCACTCCGTGTGCATACCGGGGGGAGTCATTACGGATGTGGAACGGCTCCTTCCGGATGCCATGAAGAGCCCAGGGTGCAGCCAGGTGCAGGTGGTGGCTCATGTCGGGAACAATGATGTGTGTCGCTTTGGATCGGAAGAGATCATCTCTGGTTTTGAGCGGCTATCAGAAGTGGTTAAGACTGCCAGTCTTGCATGCAAGATGAAAGCGGAGCTCACCATCTGCAGCATTGTCGACAGGACTGACTGCGGACCTCTGGTACAGAGCCGAGTGGAGGGTCTGAATCAGATGCTCAGACTGTTCTGCGACCGTGTGTGCTGCAGATTCCTCGACTTGCGCCAAAGCGTGGTGGGTTATCGGGTTCCGCCAAATAGGTCAGGAGTACACTATACTCAGGAAGCGGCTACACGGGTAGCGGGAGCTGTGTGGCGTGGACTGGGCGGTTTTTTAGGTTAGATGGCCTCGGTAATACACAAAATAGGTTTCAGTCTCAAAGGGGGCAGGTCAGACACGGGAAGAAAGCAGACCTAAAAACCATTGGTGTAACAGTTGTAAATTGTCGTAGCTGTGTTGGGAAAATTCCAGAGCTCCAAGCGCTGATAGAAAGTACTGAGGCACAAATCGTTATAGGTTCTGAAAGCTGGCTGACGCCTGAGATAAATTCGGCCGAAATTTTTTCAACGGGCCAAATGATCTTCAGAAAGGATAGAATAAATAAAACAGGGGGTGGCGTGTTTATTGCTGTTACAAACGGTTTATCCTGCAGCAAAATTGAGGCAGATACTTCCTGTGAATTGGTCTGGGTAGAGGTTATACCTGACCACCGAAATAAATTAATAATTGGATCTTTTTATCGGCCCCCTGACTCAGACGATGCGGTTGCAGAAATGTTCAAAGAAAGCTTGAATCATATTTCAAATAGGTATCCGAAGCATACTGTTATAATCGGTGGCGACTTTAATTTACCCTCGATATGTTGGCATAATTACGAATTCAAAACCGGGGGCAAATATAAAACATCGTCCGAACTAGTTCTGAATGCTTTTTCTGAAAACTACTTCGAACAGTTAGTTCATGAACCCACTAGAATAGTAAGTGGTTGCGAAAATATCCTTGATCTCCTAGCAACAAATAATCCTGAGATAGTAAAGAGCATCAAAACAGATACAGGGATTAGCGAACATCGAGTTGTAGTAGCGAGACTGAATATCGAAATTCCCAAATGAACCAAAAATAAACGAAAAATATATATATATTCAATAAATCAGATAAAAATTCGCTTCACGCTTTCCTCAGTGATAGTCTCCAGTCCTTCAAAACTAAAAATGCGAGTGTAGATCAGTTGTGGCTTACTTTCAAAGACATAATATCAATAGCAATCGAGAGATTTATATCAAATAAATTAATAAAAGAGGGGGCTGACCCCCCGTAGTACACAAAACAGGTCAGATCACTGTTGCAGAAACAAAGAAAAACGCATGCAAAATTTAAAAAGACACAGAATCCGCAAGACTGGCAATCTTTTAGTGAAACTCGCAACCTAGCGCGGACTTCAATGAGAGAATCTTATAGCTGTTTCCACAACGAAATCCTGTCTCGTAATCTTGCAGAAAATCCAGAGAAATTCTGGTCATATGTGAAGTACACTAGCGGCAAAACACAAACAATACCTTCACTACGCGATAGCAATGGTAATACTACCGACGACAGTACTGCTAAGGCAGAATTACTAAACACAGCTTTCCGAAATTCTTTCACCAAAGAAGACGAAGTGAACACTCCAGTATTCAATCCAAGAACAGCTGCCAGCATGCGAAACTTAGAAGTAGATGTTACTGGAGTAGTAAAACAACTTAAGTCACTAAACAAAAATAAATCTTCCGGGCCAGATTGTATACCAACTAGATTCCTCTCAGAGTATGCTGATGCAATAGCTCCTTACTTAGCTATAATTTACAACCGATCACTCAGCGAAAGATCCGTACCCAAAGACTGGAAAGTTGCCCAAGTTACTCCAATATTCAAGAAAGGCAATAGGAGTGATCCCCAAAATTACAGGCCTATCTCATTGACGTCGATTTGCAGTAGGATTTTGGAACATATACTTTGTTCGAATATTATGTACTACCTTGAAGAGAACGACCTATTAACCAATAGTCAACACGGATTCAGAAAGTATCGCTCTTGCGAAACACAGCTTGCACTTTATTCACATGAAGTGTTAAGTGCCATCGACAAGGGATCTCAAAACGATTCCATATTTCTGGATTTCCGGAAGGCTTTTGATGCTGTACCCCACAAGCGGCTTCTAATGAAATTGCGTGCTTATGGAATATCTCCCCAATTGTGCGATTGGATTCACGATTTCCTATCAGAAAGGACACAGTTCGTTGTAATTGACGGTAAGTCATCGAGTAAAACAGAAGTGATATCTGGCGTTCCACAGGGAAGCGTTATAGGTCTCCTACTCTTCCTCGTGTTTATAAACGATTTAGGAGATAATCTGAATAGCTCCCTTAGACTGTTCGCGGATGATGCTGTCGTTTATCGGTTACTGAAGTCAACAGAGGATCAAAAGCAACTGCAAAGCGATTTAGACAAAATTTCTACTTGGTGCGAAAATTGACAATTGACACTAAATAAAGAAAAGTGTGAAGTAATACACATGACCACTAAAAGAAATCCGCTGAACTTCAATTAGGCGATAAATCAGTCAAACCTTAAGGTCGTAAATTCTACCAAATACCTAGGAGTTACAATTACGAACAACTTTGACTGGAGAGAACACATAGAAAATTTTGTGGGGAAGGCGAACCAAAGGTTACGTTTCATTGGCAGAACGCTTAGAAGATGCACCAGCTCCATCAAAGAGACTGCCTACATCACACTTGTGCGTCCTCTCCTGGAGTACTGTTGCCCCTTGTGGGACCCTCACCAGGTGGGACTGACGGAAGATATTGAGAAGGTTCAGAGAAGGGCAGCTCGTTTTGTTTTATCACGTTACGGGGGGGAAAGCGTCACGGAAATGTTGCACGAATTGGGGTGGAAGTCATTAAAAGAAAGACGTTATTCATTGCGGCGTGATCTGTTTGCGAAGTTTCAATCACCGACTTTTAGTTCTGAATGTGAAAATATTTTGCTAGCACCCACCTACTTAGGGAGACATGACCATCCCAACAAAATAAGAGAAATCAGATCTAAAACGGAACGATTTAGGTGTTCTTTCTTCCCGCGCGCTATTAGAGAATGGAACGGTAGAGAAAAGTAATGAAAGTGGTTAATGAACCCTCTGCCAGGCACGTAAATGTGATTTGCAGAGTATCTATGTAGATGTAGATGTAGATTGTACTTGTTGTTCTTTATATATTTCATATGTCATATGTACAGTATGATTTTTTTGTAACTATATTTGTAGATAACTTGAAGATGGTATTATTATAATACCCAAACCAGTAGTAAAAAAAAAAGAAAAAAAACAAAAAAAAAAACTTTTCGGCTGTTGGTAAATACATTTATTGTTTGGATTTTCGAATAACTGCTGCCTCGTTTTTGTACAAATTGTTGACAACATTCAATTCCCTCCAGTTTGTAGTGGCTACGCATCTTAATATTGATCTTTCTCGTGAGATAGGACGATGTGATACTAAAGCTGAAGACACAGCTGATATCACAAGTTACATGCATAAGTATTGACATGAGGCACAGCAGAAAGCCAACAGAGTGAAGTGCCAATTCTCAGATGATGGAGGTACGCTGTTGTTGCTGCTGTTACTGCAGCACAGTTAAGACATCAGCTACACGTGAGTACCCTGCAGTCTCTGGGTCCATTTTGTCAAAGTTCACTGCTATAAAATCAAATATTTTATACAAATTCAATACAGAAATGTATTCAATGAACCAAGATACGAAAAAAGCAACAAGCAAAGAATTAATAGTTTCAGGAAATAGGCACCACATTTAGACGGCTTTAATTTCCACACACACACACACACACACACACACACACACACATATATATATATATATATATATATATATATATATATATATATATAGGTGTTTAACTAAGTCTGTTTGCCTCTGTAACTTATAAAATAATAGGTGACGGAAAATTTTAATGCGGTAGGTGAACACAAGAAATGTTACACTTTCTGCGGAGCTATGAACATAGTTTATTGCATCATATTCCAAAGAGTTACAGCACAAAGACATATTTTTTTAAATGGAACAATAGTTTTTTCTATCGTGCATTGTATTCGTTGAAACAGATGCGTCCAAATCAATTTAAACTACATTCCTATCACTATTAGTTTGGGAACTACAACCCTTCAAACTTCCGGGGGCGGAGGCTGCGATATCGTAGCTAACTGGCCGATTGGCTATCTCCTGGGGCACGGCCCACTGTTTCATGACCACCAGCCAGTCAGCTACGCTGTCGTACCCTCCGCCCTCGGAAATTTGAAGGATTGTAGCTCCCAAACTAACAGTGATAGGAATGTAGTTTAAATTGATTTGGTCGCATCTGGTTTCAACGAATACAATGCACGATAGAAAAAAACTATTGTTCCATTTAAAAAATTATATCTTTGTGCTGTAACTCTTTGGAAAATGATACAATAAACTATGTTCATAGCTCCGCAGAAAGTGTAACGTTTCTTGTGTTGACCTACCGCATTAAAATTTCCCGTCACCTATTATTTTATAAGTTACAGAGGTAAACACACTTAGTGAATCACCCTGTATATAATGTCTGTTCGGTGTATGTTTATCACGTCTGAACCACAAGACATAAAGAGCTAAAAGTTTGTACAGTTACTAATGTCTACCGGGGGAAGGCTTTAGGCACGGTTTTATGACGATCTGATAGCTATTTATCTATATATATTAATGTGAATGTCTGTTCGGTACACGCTTATAACGTCCGAACGACAAGACCCAGAGACTTAAATATTTGTACAGTTACTGATTTATACCTGAGCAAGGTTTTCGGCACGGTTTTATAACGATCTGGTAGATATTTAGTAATTCGAAGAATATAACGCGAAATGTGGAACAATAATTACTCTTTGAAAATTATATTTACTCTTTACTCTATTGGTTGCATTGTTGTTTGAGGTTTGGTAATGATAAAACGGTGGAGTATATTAAGATGAGAAGTTATCGGTGTATATAAAATTCTACATATGTGCGTGTTAATATTTCGCTCTGCAGCGAAAACTGCAGAGCTCAAACGAATGGTCTGTGTGTAATTGTTGTCCGAAATCTCCCGTTGTACACCATAGGAGTTCCATGACAACAGCTATAAGGGGGTGTAAGATATGGTGGTTGAAAGTCGTCAAATTATATATATATATATATATATATATCGGACTGAAGGCCAGCGATGACGTTCGCGAGTCTATAGCAATATTATATCTATATATCTATGGTCTATGGTTACATACAGCGAAACGTGATGCCACAGACCATATCTTTCGTCTATACGTGCTACAATTCCATATAAGAATAAATAAATAAAGCAGTAAAAAAGAAATTTCTTTTAATACATCTCTTTAAAAAAAATTGATTTGAAGTTTCGTGCATTACATCAAGTACGTTACTACAAATAACTTAGTTTGCCAGAATGCCCTAAAATGAAATTAAACGAATTTGGACATTGCTCTCACCATACGTGTTGAGACACTGCAACACAGGCTATAAGGAATAATATATGTATTACTTATAGTAAATCATTAAGCACTTCACATAATTTTATTTTTTTATTTGAATGTTGATTAAAAATGTTTGTTCCTAAAGAAGGTATTGTATTTCATTCCATCCTTCAAAACCAGTCTCATAGCACACTACTGAAAGATAGCGTATCTATCATAATCAATCAACATGCGAGCGGAGCCGCAGGTTTATCTAGAATTCTAAGTTACTACTGCTGTACTCACTGTTGAGAGTAATTGGATTCGATAGGAAAATAGCAGCCACATCATAATCTAGTCTACCAATCTCCGTTACGTGGTAGTCTGGGTATGCCACAGCCATTCGGGTTTCTGCAACACAGATGGCGGAATCCGCTTGATTTAGATCGAGGAGACCGAGCACGACGGTGAACGACTTATACCTGTGAATAACATTTGCGATGAAAATGAGCTACACTACTAATTTTCACATACAGATGATGGTACTCAATACGAGGGACATTCAAAGACATATGAAAAACGTATTATCCCTGTTAACCATGTAGGTATTACTTTGCACAGATACAGATACGCCAAAAAAACAATAAAATATCGAAGAGGTTAAGCAAGCTGTGTTGTTCAAAGAGAGCATCGCATATAGTTATTTGTACAGTATTAGTTATGTACATGGTGTCCAGAAAAGGACTCACTGATTTCAAAATTAAATATCTCGAAAACAAAGATCGAAAGAGGAATGCAGTAAACGGTTTGTTTATTGTGAAATATGTAAGAAGTTTATACAGCAGTTTGAAATAATAGTTACAAAAGCTGCTAACAGATGGTGCTGTAATCGCCATACGTATTGCCTAGTATAAATAGTGATCCGAAGCACAGAGGATCAGTTCCACTATTGAAACGTGAAAGGAGGTTAGCGAACCGAAGGAAGAGATTAAAACCGTGTACTCCATTGAACAACGCGTTTTTCTGGTGCTGGAGTACCATTGGTTAGAAGAGAATCCTACGGCAACAAAGCGAAGTTTTCAAGCACGATTTAATGTTCCAAAACGACCCGATGCGAAAACCATTCGTACGCTCTTCGCAAAATTTCAACGAAAATGATGATCTAGTGGGGCATGTTGGCCGCAAGCAAACCGCAGTCACGCCTGAATGGATACTTGAATAAGCAGAACTGGCGATTTTGGAATTCCGAAAAGCCATATTGGTTGGAAGCGAAACCCCTGTATTCTCCTAAAGTTACTGTGTGGGCTGCAGCATGCAGCAGAGGCATTATTGGCCCTTTTTTCATTCGAGAAACGGTCACTAGTGCACGTTACGTTGCAATTTTGGAACAATTTGTCGCCAAACAGCAATCGTTAGAGGATCGACCAGGTACTGAATGGTTTATCCACGATAGAGCCCGATCATATCGGACCAAACAAGTGTTTCGCTTTCTTGAGGAATACTTCGGGAATCGAGTCATTGGTTTGGATATGCCAAATTTACTGGTGCAGGCATGGACTGACTGCCATATTCGCCGGATTCGACTCCTTGTGACTTTTAGGGCACAGTGAAAGACATGGTCTACCCGAAGCATTCCGCCACGCTGGACGAGCTTGAATCGGCGATCTCTGAGGCATGTGAATGCATTTTGGTTGAGACACTACGAAATGTGATGGCGAATTTCATTCTTCGTTTGCGCCACCTCTGTAGTGCCAATGGTGAACATTTTGAAAACATTGTGATGTGATTGTTTGCAAAGAGTGTTTTCATACGATTATTTCACTTATGTATGCTGATATAAGCTGTACAGCGTACAGCGCCATCTGTTAGCAGCTTTTGTAACTATTATTTCAAACTGCTGTATAAACTTCTTACAGCTTTCACAACAAACATACCGTTTACTACATTCCTCTATCGATCTTTGTTTTCGAGATATTTATTTTTTGAAATCAGGGAGTCCTTTTCTAGACACCCTGTATCAGTGGAATACGTCCAGAGTGGTTTGAATCTGCTGAAGTTAAGCATTTGTATAAGAAAAGAAACACCATCAAGTTACCACTGAAATAATGTGTTGGAACTGAGACTGAAACGCGCAAAATGAAATGTAAAACAGGTCTATTCCACGTTTTCCTAATTCGTACACAACATGTGTACATTGTTGTAAGTATGATAACAATTCTTGTTACACTGAAGGAACGTACACATAAAATGAGATTATTTTACAAGCGACCTACACAATTCCGCAGATCCTCCGTTTGTTTTCGTTTAACAGCTGTACTGCAGATCACGTGTTTTAATGAACTAGCTGAAAACCAGGCGTTGCCCGGGTATTTATTTGTTTATTCCTGCCATTTTTCAGGTATATATGCATTTTTATAAAGGCTGTACGTCTGAAAATGTCTTGGGAATACAGTTAGTATTAAAGAATTAAACTTGGCGCGGGAGGGGACGGTTTTCCATGAACGTTACTGTTTACGTGCTCATATCTCATGAACTGCGTATCGGAATGTGATGCAATTTAGAAGCTACATTCAACTATATATGTGTATACTGTCTGTAAAATTTCCTGTCGCTACAATTTGTAGTGTTCAAATTATAAATTGTAACGTCATACCGAGAGCCGTAGTTTTACTCCATAAACAGGAAAAGTAGTAAGCGAGAAACTTTTTTTCTTTCACCATTTTACTATGGTTGCCAGCGAGAAAAAGTTTAATAAAGGTTTGAAATTATGTTTAAAGTTTGTTGCAAGTCGCTAAGTACTGTCATTCTCATACAATGTATTTCGAAAGTCTCGCCGTATTGTTTTTGCGGTTTCTATTGGTTATGACGTAATATCTTTTGAACCATGTGCCGTATGTGATTCCTAACCATGCAGCAATTGTTACCTCATGGTAAGGAATGTGTGTACCAAATTTGGTTGAAATCGGTCCAATGGTTTAGGAGAAAATGAGTAGCATTGTCGCAAAAAACAGCAGTTTTTCACGCATCTCATTGTTTATGACGTCATATCTATAACTATATATCGTATGTGATTCTTACAATTACGGCGACCGTCCTTCGTCCCCCCCTCCAAAGACTTAACCTTCACCCATTACAGGTTCCCTACTTCTGTGGAAAGATAGAAGTGTGACCTCCACAATAAATGGCTCCCTAACTTCAACGGAACTTACACATGTGGAATAACTGCGATTATTCATTCAGAGTACACCATATAATGACACAGTTTCCTTTCCCCGATATTATCAGAGCAAATTTTGTATTTTTATATTATTTTGGCATGTTAAAATAATTAACTATGAATATCAGAGATAAAAAATTTAAGAACAAGACTTTCAATTTTTTTTAAGAAAGAAGTAACTTTTGCCTTATACTTCGTACCGATAGCATCTTGCAGACGAGAGTTGTACTTTATCATTTCATGTGACCGATATTATATGTATTTTCTACATTCAAGTAAATAGATGTGTTGTGCGCGTATCTTACTTTTGTTAATAAACCCCACCTCTCACTTAAATTCGCACTTATGAATTTTTATTATTAATTTTGCCTTATCCTCCCTCCACCCATAATGTCTTTTTCAGTCTTGTTGAATCACTGCAACAATGGATGACACAGTTTTTAGTTAACATTGAATGGTGATATTTCGTGTAGCCTGCCACTCTTGTTTCAAAATTTATTCGATAATATTATCATTTACCGGCAATAGAATCTGCAGTTTATTTTCTTGTAAAGTTTTTTAGAAGTCCGATACGTAATATTCCTATCCGATTTATATCATGTCACTTATCTTTACGGTTTGCTACACGAGTCGTAGTTTGATATTGACGAACTGCCATCCACTGTTCAGGGAGTGGTTATCATATTATGAAAATTTCATTTACAGCCAAATTTCAACCACCGTCATTCCATTTCTTTTCATTGTTCGGTGTTTCTATGTGACTGCCACATTTTGTGTTGCCTCTTGTCGACTTTCATGATATTTTACTGATTAAGTGGGATTTTCCTCTCATTGCTATTTTAACTCTATGCGTAAACTTTCTGAATTGACACTTTTCATTGGTCACCCTGTGATGGAATAGGGCACTGATGAGTTTTTCAGTTTTGCCTCCCTAAAACACAAAACCAACAACAACAATCTACATTCAATGAGAGACTCATGGAGCAGAGCACAGCTGTGCCATTGTGGTTGACAC
Organism: Locusta migratoria; assembly: GCA_026315105.1. Classification (NCBI taxonomy): domain Eukaryota; kingdom Metazoa; phylum Arthropoda; class Insecta; order Orthoptera; family Acrididae; genus Locusta; species Locusta migratoria. Next base: position 15,681,552 of record CM048753.1, on the reverse strand, counting down.
CTCTACAATGAGTGACAGAGTACAACAGAGAAGCTTCACAGCGGCTGCAGCCTGTGCAATCAGTGGCAGACTCACAGAGTAGAGCGAAGCAGAGCAGCGTCATCGAGGCTGCAGCCCAAACAAATAATGGCGAAGTCACGGTGCGGAACAGAGCAGAACTGATCAACGCCAGTATGCTGAGTGGCGGCCCAACAGAGAAGAGCACAGGACCAACACTGTGGCTGCAGCATCAGCACTGAGTGGTGGACTCATGAAGCAGAGCAGAGCAGAGCAGGGACGCCGCGGTTGCAACTTGCACACTAAGTGGAGAACTCACAGAGCAGAGCAGAGCAGCACCACCAAGACTGAAGCCTCTAAACTGAGAGGCAGACAAACTGAACAGAGTAGTGCACCGCCGCTGCAGTTGCAGTATCCACTGAGTGTAGGACTCAATGAGCAGAACAAAGCACCACCACCACGGATGTAACCTCTACACTGTGAGGAGGACACACGGAGCAGAACGGAGCAGCGCCACCACGCCAGCAGTCTCTACACTGAGTGACGTACTCACAGAACAGAGCGGTAGTAGCCCCACAACGGCGGCAGACCCTAAACTATGTGGCGGACTCACAGAGCAGAGTAGAGCAGTGCCACCATGGCTGCAGCCTCTACACTACGTGGCGCACTCACAGAGCAAACAAGAGCAGCAACACTGCGCCTGCAACCGGAGCAGTGACACCGTGGCAACAGCCTCTACACTTAGAGGTGGACTCACAGAAAAGAGCGGAGCACCGCCACCTCACCTGCTTCCTCTACACTTAGTGGCAGACTCACGGAGCAGGGCAGATCTGTGCCACCGTGGCAGTAAGTGGCGTACTCTCGGAACAAAGCAAAGCAGCGCCACCAATGTTGCATCCTGTACAATGAGAGGAGAACTCACCAGAGCTGCAGACTCTACACTGTGTGGCGGACTCACGGAGCAGTGCAAATCAGGGCCACTGCTGGTGCAGCCTCTACAATAACTGGCGTACTCACAGAGAATAGCACAGCACCACCACCACGGATGCAGCCTCTAAACAACGTGGAGGACACATGGAGCAGAGCAGAATAGAGCCACCGTGACAGCAGGCAATACACTTAGTGGCGGACTGATGGAACAGAGCAGAGTAGTGTCACTATGGTTGCAGTCCCTAAACTAAGTGGCGGACTCAGGGGGAAGAGTAGAGCAGTGCCACCGCGGCTACAGCGTATGTAATTACTGGCTATCTCACGGAGCAGAGCAAAGCAACACCAACGCAGGAGGAAGGAAGATTGGAGTTTAACGTCCCGTCGGCAGCGTGGTCATTAAAGACGGAGCTGACGCTCGAAATGTTTCGGTGAGGATGGTGAAGGAAATAGACCGCGCCCTTTGAAAGGAACCGTCACAGCATTTGCCTGGACTGATTTAGGGAAATCACGGAAAACCTAAATCTGGATGGTCGGAGGTGGATTTGAACCACCATCCTTCCGAATGTGAGTCCAGTGTGTTACCACTACGCCACCTCGCTCAGTAGCACCAACACACCTGCAGCCTCTACACTGAGTGGCCGCATCACAAAGTAGACCAGAGTTGCGCCACTAAGGATACAGCCTCTACACTAAGTGGCGTATTCGCAGAGCAGAGGACAGTAACGCCACCATGGCTGCAGTCTCTACACTGAGTGGCGGACTCACGGTGCTGAGCAGAGAGGGACCACTATCGCTGGAGCGTCTACACGGACTGGCAGGGGTGGATCCAGGACAGCTTGCCGGGAGGGGGGGGTGAAAGAATTCTCACTGCCAGCTAAACTCTAGTTCAGTACGAAAACTCTAGTACCGGCCAACACTTTATACCCCATGCCCAATCAAACAAAACTCACAGTTTCATAGACTCAGTGTAATAATAGCATGCTAGCTAAGCAATAAAAAAATAAGAAAAAGAAAGCTGCTGAAAAGAGCTGCTGGGGGAGGGGGCAACGACTCTTCACTCCCCTCCCCCCTTGGATACGCCTATACTGACTGGTGGACTCATGGAGCATAGCAAACCCGCCGTTGGAACTCCTTGGACAAACCCTTGCTGACTGTTGGTTCTCGACCTGTGGGCAACGTTGTCATTCGCTCACCTACAAGAAAATGTGCAGGTGTCAGTGGCTCAGTTTCTTCTCCTCCTTGTGTAATTGGTCTTGAATTTAGTGCTGCTTCTATGCTGACCAGAATTGTGCTGAGACCTTCTCCGCCTAACTGTGACTGTCCTAAAACCCCTCTCAGGCAACATTTGACTGACTCCACCATCCGTTCCCAAAATCCTTCCGCCAAGGCGTGTGTGGGGTAATGAATCTCCATACTATAAATTGCTGAGCAAAGTACTTCTGCGTTTTGCTGGCCATGAGAGCCTGCCAGAGCCCCTTAGCTCTGTGTGGGTGGAATGGATGGTAGTAGCATTGTCAGTGTAAATGGTGCTAGGCACTCCTCGTCTTCCCACAAACCTTTGTAGATCTCGAAAAAATTTATCAGTTGACGTATCTGAGCCTAATTCTAGATATAAGGCACGTGTCGTTGCACAAGTGAATAGAGCAGTATATACTTTCTTTGTTACATGTTCTTGTCTAATACATAACGGAACAGCAAATTCAATGCCTGTGACTTCAAATGGTTTCCATGGTGATATCCATTCAACAGGTAACAGAGCCTCTATTTGCTGAATAGAACGAGCTTTCACCATCTTGCAAGGTAGGCGACAGTGTAGAACGCGTTTTATTGCCTGTCGAGCCCTAAGAATCCAGAATACTCTCTGTCCACAGCTCAGATAGCACTATATTTACTTCAAGATAGTGTAGACGAATGTGAGTCTGCTGTATTAATATATAAGTGAAATGGTGCTGTTCATCCAAAAGAACTGGGGGAAGGGGGTCCTCTTGTTAATGTTACAAACCAATACGAATAAGCCCATCATCCAAGATTGGATTACAACGAGCTATTTTACAATTTTGTGGCAGAGGCAACTTGTTATGCAACACATGTAGTTATGCTGAAAAGTGTTGTTGTTGAACAGTATGAATCCAATAAGTATGTTCTTCTTGCAATTCTGTTGCTGTCAATTCCCCTAACGTCTTATTTTGTTTCAATAACTTCCGTTTTAAACGAAGAACTTATCCTGTCACTCATAAAAGTATGTAATAGTTACTATAGCGTGTAGCTGTTAAAATAGGGGATCTTGGTTTTACCACGAAGACTTTGTTTGTTTATTTCTGCCTTTCTGATAAGGAAGAGTCCGAGTTCTTCTGCCTATGTCCTGGCCAATGCATTTTGTTCTTTGTTAACCAAGCAGGCCTGTGGAACCATATAGAGGAATTTTGAAGTTTGTCTGCTATGTTACCCCTGGAGAGTAGATCAGCTGGGTTTTGATCACTGGGGCAGTGTCTCCACTGTTATGGGTTTGTTAATCTTTGTATTTCCATAACACGATTTGCAGCAAAGGACTTCCATCGATTGGGGTCGTGTTGTATCCATCCTAAGGCTACATTTGAGTCAGTCCGCATTGTTGTGTTGTTTGCTTAATAGTCTGTCGCCTTGCAGAAATAATGAAGTTACCTCGCTGCAAGAAGCGTTGCTAGAAGTTCCAGTCGTGGAAGAGTTATTTTCTTGATCGGAACTAATCTGTTTTACTGCAAACTAAATAGACTGATGTCATGCACCAAGTGCTGCATCATAGATAGAGCACTGCTCCATAAGCATTTTCTGTTGCATCTGAAAAGACTTGTGTTTCTGCTTTTGTCTCTTCAGAAACCCCATCCCATCAAGGGACATTTATGTGCAAACATGATGGTAAAGTTGATACCCACATTCGCCAGCGTTTACCAGAATCAGAAGCTAAGAGCTCATCCTATTCAATCCCTCTCGACCAAGTTTCCTGGAAAATTATTTTTGCAGTGGCAGACAGGTGACAACAGACCCAGCGGGTCATAGAATCTCGCAGTGTTTCTAAGAAATTCTCGCTTAGTGGTAGGATGTTTTCTGATATAGTCTATCACATTAATGTGAATAACATTGAACATATAAGCCTGTATATCCCAGTGGATTCCGAGAACCTCTATATCTGTAACTGTTATGCCACCTTCTGATTGCCAAATTTCACTCAGCAGTTTTGAGTTTGTGGCCCACTTTGCCATTGGTAGGCTAATAAGTCCCATAAGTGATTTAAGTTCATAATACAAGGTTGTCACAGCATTATCATCTTCTGAACTTGCTACAAAGTCATCCATATACATGTTATTCTCAACAAGTAAAGTGGGTTGAGAAAAATTCTTTTTGTGCATTGCAGCAAGTTCTTTCAGTATGGCTGCAAGAAGGAAGGGGCTACAAGTCAGTCCAAAAGGTAGTCGGATAAAGTAGCATGTGATCCTTCCATTCATTGTAATGTAGTTTCCTTATTGATTCATGATTATACCAAAAAACCTTGTTAGATCTCTGTCTCTCCTATGAATAATTAAGTGTAAAAAAGCTTGTATAATATCAGCAATTAAAGCAACTGGATATAAGTGGGATCTTAATCATATTGAAAGAATATCTGGAACTGGATTAGAGACAGTTTCCAAAGACTCATTCAGTGGATGTAGTTCCTTTTTTTTTTTTTTTTTTTTTTTGTGAGAAGAACCATCAAATTCAATCCTCCATTTGATAGCACCTAATTTACTGCATGATGTGGCAAATAAAATGTGTCATTTGCCTGGAGGGGCAAAGCCAGTTCGACGTAGCTTACCCAGAGGTCATTCCAGGAATGCTGACACCATAGTTTCAGGAATTACGCTATTGTCAGCGCTTTTGTGCATTCCATCACGTTCCTTCTGGGAATCTGGTGAAACAATTGAGTCAGTATTTTTACACAAGTGTGCATTTCATCACGTTCATCCTTGGAATTGAAGGCTTACCTCAGAGGACCCCCTCCCCCCAGGCTCCAGGTCCACAGGGTAGTTATGTCAGTTCTGCAGTGTAAGCACATTGAGAATGATGTATGATGTGTTTCTCGACTGCCAATGTTTTTGCACCATCGGCAATCTGTTCATCCCCAAGGAAATAGCATATCGGATGTTTGGAGGAGCCTAAAGTTCATTGGTTGCATCAGGTGTTTCATCATACAGTTGACAACTCCATTCTACGAGGTGGATGTATGTTCAGCAAAATGGCTAATGGAAAACCACTATGGTCACTCCATGGATTCAGCTGGTGTACCTTTGGAGACAGCTCTGAGTGGCATACGTTCAGTTATCCCTCCTGCATTACATGTGTTTGTGAAAGGATTGGAGAAGGTAAAGTGGATAAATGTATTGCTGCTTGAGTAGAGTGTGTATAACATTGAGGAGAAAGGTTGTCCGTCACTTCCAGTGATGCAGAAAGGAGTGGAATTAGTAAAAACGACCCAGTGACTGGTGAATTAAATGTTAGGCTGATGGAGAAGTTGTGGTGTGTATGCACCTGATTGACGGCAATGAGCGGAACGGACCTTGTTGTTAAAAAATAACTATTTCACAATGCATTATGTATTGCATATGTAGGTATGGGGAAATAAACGATTATGGAAATATGTATTCCTCTCTCTCTATTTCTAATTAAAATCACCTGTAGATATATGGAAGCTAGTAGTTACCAAAATGGGGGAGTACAGTAAACAACCAGGGTTCGTAGTAACCGACTGGTCCTGTAGTAGTGTTGGTAATCAAGCGAAAAAAAAGAAGAAATGGTTCCCTGCTCCCAGATAACATACGAGCACTAATTGTTGGGCCATTTACTGCAGACTTTCACATAAGAAAGGTTATAAAGACACATAATTTTTCTCAATCTTCGGACAAGTGTGAAAAGAAATTGAACCATGTCATACTTGAACCTAGGTCTCCTGCGTGGCAGTCTTGCATCTTGGCGATTACACCACGCTGTCTCGCTGAGCTGTAACCAACATGTATAAGTAGACACGTTACGCATGGTAATTTGCTGTGAATTTGATTTCAATTTTTTAGAAATCAAGGCCCATTGGAACAAATCCTTTTAGCTTGATGGACTAGAGGAATTCCCTCACAACATACATACGACCCATAAAATTCCGGTGGTACCATACTTGGTGTTCCCCTAGTTAGTGGCAAACTCACAGAGCAGAGCAGAACACCACCACTGCTGCTGCAGCCTTTGCATTGAGTGGCAGACTCACAGAGCAGAGCAGAGGAGCGCTAGTATGGCTACAGCCCTTAATTTGAGTGGCAAACACACGGAGCAGAGCAGAGTAGCGCCACCATAGCTGCAGCCACTAATCCGGTTGGCGGACACAGGGAGCAGAGCACAATATCGCCACCATAGCTGCAGACTCTAGACCAGTTGGCGGACACACGGAGCAGAGCAGCATAGCGCCACCATAGCTGCAGCCTCTAGTCCGGTTTGCAGACACACGGAGCAGAGCAGAATAGCGCCACCATAGGTGCAGCCTCTAGTCCAGTTGGCGGACACATGGAGCAGAGCAGAATAGCGCCACCATAGCTGCAGCCTCTAGTCCAGTTGGCGGACACACGGAGCAGAGCAGAATAGCGCCACCATAGCTGCAGCCTCTAGTCCGGTATGCAGACACACGGAGCAGAGCAGAATAGCGCCACCAAAGCTGCAGGCTCTACTCCGGTTGGCGGACACACGGAGCAGAGCAGAATAGCGCCACCAAAGCTGCAGCCTCTAGTCCGGTTGGCGGACACACGGTGCAGAGCAGAATAGCGCCACGATAGCTGCAGCCTCTAGTCCGGTTGGCAGACACACGGAGCAGAGCAGAATAGCGCCACCATAGCTGCAGCCTCTAGTCCGGTTTGCAGACACACGGAGCAGAGCATAATAGCTCCACTAAAGCTGCAGCCTCTAGTCCGGTTGGCGGACACACGGAGCAAAGCAGAATAGCGCCACCAAAGCTGCTGCCTCTAGTCCGGTTGGCGGACACACGGTGCAGAGCAGAATAGCGCCACGATAGCTGCAGCCTCTAGTCCGGTTGGCAGACACGCGGAGCAGAGCAGAATAGCGCCACCATAGCTGCAGCCTCTAGTCCGGTTTGCAGACACACGGAGCAGAGCATAATAGCTCCACTAAAGCTGCAGCCTCTAGTCCGGTTGGCGGACACACGGAGCAGAGCAGAATAGCGCCACCAAAGCTGCAGACTCTAGTCCGGTTTGCAGACACACGGAGCAGAGCAGAATAGCGCCAACATAGCTGCAGCCTCTAGTCCGGTTGGTGGACACACGGAGCAGAGCAGAATAGCGCCACCATAGCTGTAGCCTCTAGTCAGGTTTGCAGACACGACAGAGCAGAGCAGAATAGCGCCACCAAAGCTGCAGCCTCTAGTCCGGTTGGCGGACACACGGTGCAGAGCAGAATAGCGCCACCATAGCTGCAGGCTCTAGTCCGGTATGCAGACACACGGAGCAGAGCAGAATAGCGCCACCAAAGCTGCAGGCTCTACTCCGGTTGGCGGACACACGGAGCAGAGCAGAATAGCGCCACCAAAGCTGCAGCCTCTAGTCCGGTTGGCGGACACACGGTGCAGAGCAGAATAGCGCCACGATAGCTGCAGCCTCTAGTCCGGTTGGCAGACACACGGAGCAGAGCAGAATAGCGCCACCATAGCTGCAGCCTCTAGTCCGGTTTGCAGACACACGGAGCAGAGCATAATAGCTCCACTAAAGCTGCAGCCTCTAGTCCGGTTGGCGGACACACGGAGCAAAGTAGAATAGCGCCACCAAAGCTGCTGCCTCTAGTCCGGTTGGCGGACACACGGTGCAGAGCAGAATAGCGCCACGATAGCTGCAGCCTCTAGTCCGGTTGGCAGACACACGGAGCAGAGCAGAATAGCGCCACCATAGCTGCAGCCTCTAGTCCGGTTTGCAGACACACGGAGCAGAGCATAATAGCTCCACTAAAGCTGCAGCCTCTAGTCCGGTTGGCGGACACACGGAGCAGAGCAGAATAGCGCCACCAAAGCTGCAGCCTCTAGTCCGGTTTGCAGACACACGGAGCAGAGCAGAATAGCGCCAACATAGCTGCAGCCTCTAGTCCGGTTGGTGGACACACGGAGCAGAGCAGAATAGCGCCACCATAGCTGTAGCCTCTAGTCAGGTTTGCAGACACGACAGAGCAGAGCAGAATAGCGCCACCAAAGCTGCAGCCTCTAATCCGGTAAGCGGACACACGGAGCAGAGCAGAATAGCGCCACCATAGCTGCAGCCTCTAGTCTGGTTTGCAGACACACGGAGCAGAGCAGAATAGCGCCAACAAAGCTGCAGCCTAGAGTCCGGTTTGCAGACACACGGAGCAGAGCAGAATAGCGCCACGATAGCTGCAGCCTCTAGTCCGGTTGGCAGACACACGGAGCAGAGCAGAATAGCGCCACCATAGCTGCAGCCTCTAGTCCGGTTTGCAGACACACGGAGCAGAGCATAATAGCTCCACTAAAGCTGCAGCCTCTAGTCCGGTTGGCGGACACACGGAGCAAAGCAGAATAGCGCCACCAAAGCTGCTGCCTCTAGTCCGGTTGGCGGACACACGGTGCAGAGCAGAATAGCGCCACGATAGCTGCAGCCTCTAGTCCGGTTGGCAGACACGCGGAGCAGAGCAGAATAGCGCCACCATAGCTGCAGCCTCTAGTCCGGTTTGCAGACACACGGAGCAGAGCATAATAGCTCCACTAAAGCTGCAGCCTCTAGTCCGGTTGGCGGACACACGGAGCAGAGCAGAATAGCGCCACCAAAGCTGCAGACTCTAGTCCGGTTTGCAGACACACGGAGCAGAGCAGAATAGCGCCACCAAAGCTGCAGCCTCTAGTCCGGTTGGCGGACACACGGTGCAGAGCAGAATAGCGCCACGATAGCTGCAGCCTCTAGTCCGGTTGGCAGACACACGGAGCAGAGCAGAATAGCGCCACCATAGCTGCAGCCTCTAGTCCGGTTTGCAGACACACGGAGCAGAGCATAATAGCTCCACTAAAGCTGCAGCCTCTAGTCCGGTTGGCGGACACACGGAGCAAAGCAGAATAGCGCCACCAAAGCTGCTGCCTCTAGTCCGGTTGGCGGACACACGGTGCAGAGCAGAATAGCGCCACGATAGCTGCAGCCTCTAGTCCGGTTGGCAGACACGCGGAGCAGAGCAGAATAGCGCCACCATAGCTGCAGCCTCTAGTCCGGTTTGCAGACACACGGAGCAGAGCATAATAGCTCCACTAAAGCTGCAGCCTCTAGTCCGGTTGGCGGACACACGGAGCAGAGCAGAATAGCGCCACCAAAGCTGCAGACTCTAGTCCGGTTTGCAGACACACGGAGCAGAGCAGAATAGCGCCAACATAGCTGCAGCCTCTAGTCCGGTTGGTGGACACACGGAGCAGAGCAGAATAGCGCCACCATAGCTGTAGCCTCTAGTCAGGTTTGCAGACACGACAGAGCAGAGCAGAATAGCGCCACCAAAGCTGCAGCCTCTAGTCCGGTTGGCGGACACACGGTGCAGAGCAGAATAGCGCCACCATAGCTGCAGGCTCTAGTCCGGTATGCAGACACACGGAGCAGAGCAGAATAGCGCCACCAAAGCTGCAGGCTCTACTCCGGTTGGCGGACACACGGAGCAGAGCAGAATAGCGCCACCAAAGCTGCAGCCTCTAGTCCGGTTGGCGGACACACGGTGCAGAGCAGAATAGCGCCACGATAGCTGCAGCCTCTAGTCCGGTTGGCAGACACACGGAGCAGAGCAGAATAGCGCCACCATAGCTGCAGCCTCTAGTCCGGTTTGCAGACACACGGAGCAGAGCATAATAGCTCCACTAAAGCTGCAGCCTCTAGTCCGGTTGGCGGACACACGGAGCAAAGTAGAATAGCGCCACCAAAGCTGCTGCCTCTAGTCCGGTTGGCGGACACACGGTGCAGAGCAGAATAGCGCCACGATAGCTGCAGCCTCTAGTCCGGTTGGCAGACACACGGAGCAGAGCAGAATAGCGCCACCATAGCTGCAGCCTCTAGTCCGGTTTGCAGACACACGGAGCAGAGCATAATAGCTCCACTAAAGCTGCAGCCTCTAGTCCGGTTGGCGGACACACGGAGCAGAGCAGAATAGCGCCACCAAAGCTGCAGCCTCTAGTCCGGTTTGCAGACACACGGAGCAGAGCAGAATAGCGCCAACATAGCTGCAGCCTCTAGTCCGGTTGGTGGACACACGGAGCAGAGCAGAATAGCGCCACCATAGCTGTAGCCTCTAGTCAGGTTTGCAGACACGACAGAGCAGAGCAGAATAGCGCCACCAAAGCTGCAGCCTCTAATCCGGTAAGCGGACACACGGAGCAGAGCAGAATAGCGCCACCATAGCTGCAGCCTCTAGTCTGGTTTGCAGACACACGGAGCAGAGCAGAATAGCGCCAACAAAGCTGCAGCCTAGAGTCCGGTTTGCAGACACACGGAGCAGAGCAGAATAGCGCCACCATAGCTGCAGCCTCTAGTCCGGTTTGCAGACACATGGAGCAGAATAGAATAGCGCTACCAAAGCTGCAGCCTCTAGTCCGGTGTGCGGACACACGGAGCAGAGCAGAATAGCGCCACCATAGCTGCAGCCTCTAGTCCGGTTTGCAGACACACTGAGCAGAGCAGAATAGCGCCACCAAAGCTGCAGCCACTAGTCCGGTTGGTGGACACACAGAGCAGAGCAGAATAGCGCCACCAAAGCTGCAGTCTCTAGTCCGGTATGCAGACACACGGAGCAGAGAAGAATAGCGCCACCACAGCTGCAGCCTCTAGTCCATTTGGCAGACACACAGAGCAGAGCAGAATATCACCACCACAGTTGCAGCCTCCAGTCCGGTTGGCGGACACACGGAGCAGAGCAGAATAGCGCCATGATAGCTGCAGCCTCTAGTCCGGTTTGCAGACACACGGAGCAGAGCAGAATAGTGCCAATAAAGCTGCAGCCACTAGTCTGGTTGGAGGACACACGGAGCAGAGCAGAATAGCGCCACCATAGCTGCAGCCTCTAGTCCGGTTTGCAGACACAAGGAGCAGAGCAGAATAGCGCCACCAAAGCTGCAGCCTAGAGTCCGGTTTGCAGACACACGGAGCAGAACAGAATAGCGCCACCACAGCTGCAGCCTCTAGTCCAAATGGCGGACAAATGGAGCAGAGCAGAATAGAGCCACCACAGCTGCAGCCTCTAGTCTGGTTGGCGGACACACGGAGCAGAGCAGAATAGCGCCACGATAGCTGCAGCCTCTAGTCCGGTTTGCAGACAAACGGAGCAGAGCAGAATATCGCCACCATAGCTGCAGCCTCTAGTCCGGTTTGCAGACACACGGAGCAGAGCAGAATAGCGCCACCACAGCTGCAGACTCTAGTCTGGTTCGCGGACACACGGAGCAGAGCAGAATAGCGCCACCATAGCTGCAGCCTCTGGTCCGGTTTGCAGACACAAGGAGCAGACAGAATAGCACCACCACCGCCGCAGCCTCTAGTCCGGTTTGCAGACACACGCAGCAAAGCTTGAATAGCGCCACCATAGCTGCAGCCTCTAGTCCGGTTTGCAGACACACGGAGCAGAGCAGAATAGCGCCACGATAGCTGCAGCCTCTAGTCCGGTTTGCAGACACACGCAGCAAAGCAGAATAGCGCCACCATAGCTGCAGCCTCTAGTCCGGTTTGCAGGCACACGGAGCAGAGCAGAATAGCGCCACCACGGCTGCAGCCTCTAGTCCGGTTGACGGACACACGGAGCAGAGCAGAATAGCGCCACCATAGCTGCAGCCTCTAGTCCGGTTTGCAGACACACGGAGCAGAGCAGAATAACGCCACCAGAGCTGCAGCCTCTAGTCCGGTTGGCGGACACACGGAGCAGAGCAGAATAGCGCCACCATAGCTGCAGCCACTAGTCCGGTTTGCAGACACAAGGAGCAGAGCAGAATAGCACCACCACAGCTGCAGCCTCTAGTCCGGTTGGCGGACACACGGAGCAGAGCAGAATAGCGCCACCATAGCTGCAGCCTCTAGTCCGTTTGCAGACACACGGAGCAGAATAGAATAGCGCTACCAAAGCTGCAGCCTCTAGTCCGGTGTGGACACACGGAGCAGAGCAGAATAGCGCCACCATAGCTGCAGCCTCTCGTCCGGTTTGCAGAGATACTGAGCAGAGCAGAATAGCGCCACCAAACCTGCAGCCACTAGTCCGGTTGGTGGACACACATAGCAGAGCAGAATAGCGCCACCAATGCTGCAGGCTCTAGTCCGTATGGCGGACACACGGAGCAGAGGAGAATAGTGCCAACATAGCTGCTGCCTCTAATCTGGTTTGCAGACACACGGAGCAGAGCAGAATAGTGCCACCAAAGCTGCAGCCTCTAGTCCGGTTGACAGACACACGGAGCAGAGCAGAATAGCGCCACCATAGCTGCAGCCTCTAGTCCGGTTTGCAGACACACGGAGCAGAGCAGAATAGCGCCACGATAGCTGCAGCCTCTAGTCCGGTTTGCAGACACACGCAGCAAAGCAGAATAGCGCCACCATAGCTGCAACCTCTAGTCCGGTTTGCAGGCACACGGAGCAGAGCAGAATAGCGCCACCACAGCTGCAGCCTCTAGTCCAGTTGGCAGACACAAAGAGCAGAGCAGAATAGCACCACCACAGCTGCAGCCTCCAGTCCGGTTGGCGGACACACGGAGCAGAGCAGAATAGCGCCATGATAGCTGCAGCCTCTAGTCCGGTTTGCAGACACACGGAGCAGAGCAGAATAGTGCCAATAAAGCTGCAGCCACTAGTCTGGTTGGAGGACACACGGAGCAGAGCAGAATAGCGCCACCATAGCTGCAGCCTCTAGTCCGGTTTGCAGACACAAGGAGCAGAGCAGAATAGCGCCACCAAAGCTGCAGCCTCTAGTCCAGTTGGCGGACACACGCAGCAAAGCAGAACAGCGCCACCATAGCTGCAGCCTCTAGTCTGCTTTGCAGACACACGGAGCAGAGCAGAATAGCGCCACCAAAGCTGCAGCCTAGAGTCCGGTTTGCAGACACACGGAGCAGAACAGAATAGTGCCACCACAGCTACAGCCTCTAGTCCAAATGGCAAGCAAATGGAGCAGAGCAGAGTAGAGCCACCACAGCTGCAGACTCTAGTCTGGTTGGCGGACACACGGAGCAGAGCAGAATAGCGCCACGATAGCTGCAGCCTCTAGTCCAGTTGGCAGACACACAGAGCAGAGCAGAATAGCACCACCACAGCTGCAGCCTCTAGTCCGGTTTGCAGACACACGGAGCAGAGCATAATAGCTCCACTAAAGCTGCAGCCTCTAGTCCGGTTGGCGGACACACGGATCAGAGCAGAATAGCGCCACCAAAGCTGCAGCCTCTAGTCCGGTTTGCAGACACACGGAGCAGAGCAGAATAGCGCCAACATAGCTGCAGCCTCTAGTCCGGTTGGTGGACACACGGAGCAGAGCAGAATAGCGCCACCATAGCTGTAGCCTCTAGTCAGGTTTGCAGACACGACAGAGCAGAGCAGAATAGCGCCACCAAAGCTGCAGCCTCTAATCCGGTAAGCGGACACACGGAGCAGAGCAGAATAGCGCCACCATAGCTGCAGCCTCTAGTCTGGTTTGCAGACACACGGAGCAGAGCAGAATAGCGCCAACAAAGCTGCAGCCTAGAGTCCGGTTTGCAGACACACGGAGCAGAGCAGAATAGCGCCACCATAGCTGCAGCCTCTAGTCCGGTTTGCAGACACATGGAGCAGAATAGAATAGCGCTACCAAAGCTGCAGCCTCTAGTCCGGTGTGCGGACACACGGAGCAGAGCAGAATAGCGCCACCATAGCTGCAGCCTCTAGTCCGGTTTGCAGACACACTGAGCAGAGCAGAATAGCGCCACCAAAGCTGCAGCCACTAGTCCGGTTGGTGGACACACAGAGCAGAGCAGAATAGCGCCACCAAAGCTGCAGTCTCTAGTCCGGTATGCAGACACACGGAGCAGAGCAGAATAGCGCCACCACAGCTGCAGCCCCTAGTCCATTTGGCAGACACACAGAGCAGAGCAGAATAGCACCACCACAGCTGCAGCCTCCAGTCCGGTTGGCGGACACACGGAGCAGAGCAGAATAGCACCATGATAGCTGCAGCCTCTAGTCCGGTTTGCAGACACACGGAGCAGAGCAGAATAGTGCCAATAAAGCTGCAGCCACTAGTCTGGTTGGAGGACACACGGAGCAGAGCAGAATAGCGCCACCATAGCTGCAGTCTCTAGTCCGGTTTGCAGACACAAGGAGCAGAGCAGAATAGCGCCACCAAAGCTGCAGCCTCTAGTCCAGTTGGCGGACACACGCAGCAAAGCAGAATAGCGCCACCATAGCTGCAGCCTCTAGTCCGGTTTGCAGACACACGGAGCAGAGCAGAATAGCGCCACCAAAGCTGCAGCCTAGAGTCCGGTTTGCAGACACACGGAGCAGAACAGAATAGCGCCACCACAGCTGCAGCCTCTAGTCCAAATGGCGGACAAATGGAGCAGAGCAGAATAGAGCCACCACAGCTGCAGCCTCTAGTCTGGTTGGCGGACACACGGAGCAGAGCAGAATAGCGCCACGATAGCTGCAGCCTCTAGTCCGGTTTGCAGACACACGGAGCAGAGCAGAATATCGCCACCATAGCTGCAGCCTCTAGTCCGGTTTGCAGACACACGGAGCAGAGCAGAATAGCGCCACCACAGCTGCAGACTCTGGTCTGGTTGGCGGACACACGGAGCAGAGCAGAATAGCGCCACCATAGCTGCAGCCTCAAGTCCGGTTTGCAGACACAAGGAGCAGAGCAGAATAGCACCACCACCGCCGCAGCCTCTAGTCCGGTTTGCAGACACACGCAGCAAAGCAGAATAGCGCCACCATAGCTGCAGCCTCTAGTCCGGTTTGCAGACACACGGAGCAGAGCAGAATAGCGCCACGATAGCTGCAGCCTCTAGTCCGGTTTGCAGACACACGCAGCAAAGCAGAATAGCGCCACCATAGCTGCAGCCTCTAGTCCGGTTTGCAGGCACACGGAGCAGAGCAGAATAGCGCCACCACAGCTGCAGCCTCTAGTCCGGTTGACGGACACACGGAGCAGAGCAGAATAGCGCCACCATAGCTGCAGCCTCTAGTCCGGTTCGCAGACACACGGAGCAGAGCAGAATAACGCCAACAGAGCTGCAGCCTCTAGTCCGGTTTGCAGACACACGGAGCAGAGCAGAATAGCGCCACCACAGCTGCAGCCTCTAGTCCGGTTGGGGGACACACGGAGCAGAGCAGAATAGCGCCACCATAGCTGCAGCCTCTAGTCCGGTTTGCAGACACAAGGAGCAGAGCAGAATAGCACCACCACAGCTGCAGCCTCTAGTCCGGTTGGCGGACACACGGAGCAGAGCAGAATAGCGCCACCATAGCTGCAGCCTCTAGTCCGTTTGCAGACACACGGAGCAGAATAGAATAGCGCTACCAAAGCTGCAGCCTCTAGTCCGGTGTGGACACACGGAGCAGAGCAGAATAGCGCCACCATAGCTGCAGCCTCTCGTCCGGTTTGCAGACACACTGAGCAGAGCAGAATAGCGCCACCAAACCTGCAGCCACTAGTCCGGTTGGTGGACACACATAGCAGAGCAGAATAGCGCCACCAATGCTGCAGGCTCTAGTCCGTATGGCGGACACACGGAGCAGAGGAGAATAGTGCCAACATAGCTGCTGCCTCTAATCTGGTTTGCAGACACACGGAGCAGAGCAGAATAGTGCCACCAAAACTGCAGCCTCTAGTCCGGTTGACAGACACACGGAGCAGAGCAGAATAGCGCCACCATAGCTGCAGCCTCTAGTCCGGTTTGCAGACACACGGAGCAGAGCAGAATAGCGCCACTATAGCTGCAGCCTCTAGTCCGGTTTGCAGACACACGCAGCAAAGCAGAATAGCGCCACCATAGCTGCAGCCTCTAGTCCGGTTTGCAGGCACACGGAGCAGAGCAGAATAGCGCCACCACAGCTGCAGCCTCTAGTCCAGTTGGCAGACACACAGAGCAGAGCAGAATAGCACCACCACAGCTGCAGCCTCCAGTCCGGTTGGCGGACACACGGAGCAGAGCAGAATAGCGCCATGATAGCTGCAGCCTCTAGTCCGGTTTGCAGACACACGGAGCAGAGCAGAATAGTGCCAATAAAGCTGTAGCCACTAGTCTGGTTGGAGGACACATGGAGCAGAGCAGAATAGCGCCACCATAGCTGCAGCCTCTAGTCCAGTTTGCAGACACAAGGAGCAGAGCAGAATAGCGCCAACAAAGCTGCAGCCTCTAGTCCAGTTGGCGGACACACGCAGCAAAGCAGAATAGCGCCACCATAGCTGCAGCCTCTAGTCTGGTTTGCAGACACACGGAGCAGAGCAGAATAGCGCCACCAAAGCTGCAGCCTAGAGTCCGGTTTGCAGACACATGGAGCAGAACAGAATAGCGCCACCACAGCTGCAGCCTCTAGTCCAAATGGCGGACACACGCAGCAAAGCAGAATAGCGCCACCATAGCTGCAGCCTCTAGTCTGGTTTGCAGACACACGGAGCAGAGCAGAATAGCGCCACCAAAGCTGCAGCCTAGAGTCCGGTTTGCAGACACACGGAGCAGAACAGAATAGCGCCACCACAGCTGCAGCCTCTAGTCTGGTTGGCGGACACATGGAGCAGAGCAGAATAGCGCCACCATAGCTGCAGCCTCTAGTCCGGTTTGCAGACACAAGGAGCAGAGCAGAATAGCACCACCACAGCCGCAGCCTCTAGTCCTGATTGCAGACACACGCAGCAAAGCAGAATAGCGCCACCATAGCTGCAGCCTCTAGTCCGGTTTGCAGACACACGGAGCAGAGCAGAATAGCGCCACGATAGCTGCAGCCTCTAGTCCGGTTTGCAGACACACGGAGCAGAGCAGAATATCGCCACCATAGCTGCAGCCTCTAGTCCGGTTTGCAGACACACGGAGTAGAACAGAATAGCGCCACCACAGCTGCAGCCTCTAGTCTGGTTGGCGGACACATGGAGCAGAGCAGAATAGCGCCACCATAGCTGCAGCCTCTAGTCCGGTTTGCAGACACAAGGAGCAGAGCAGAATAGCACCACCACAGCCGCAGCCTCTAGTCCTGATTGCAGACACACGCAGCAAAGCAGAATAGCGCCACCATAGCTGCAGCCTCTAGTCCGGTTTGCAGACACACGGAGCAGAGCAGAATAGCGCCACGATAGCTGCAGCCTCTAGTCCGGTTTGCAGACACACGCAGCAAAGCAGAATAGCGCCACCATAGCTGCAGCCTCTAGTCCGGTTTGCAGGCACACGGAGCAGAGCAGAATAGCGCCACCACAGCTGCAGCCTCTAGTCCGGTTGACGGACACACGGAGCAGAGCAGAATAGCGCCACCATAGCTGCAGCTTCTAGTCCGGTTTGCAGACACACGGAGCAGAGCAGAATAACGCCACCATAGCTGCAGCCTCTCGTCCGGTTTGCAGACACACTGAGCAGAGCAGAATAGCGCCACCAAACCTGCAGCCACTAGTCCGGTTGGTGGACACACATAGCAGAGCAGAATAGCGCCACCAACGCTGCAGGCTCTAGTCCGTATGGCGGACACACGGAGCAGAGGAGAATAGTGCCAACATAGCTGCTGCCTCTAATCTGGTTTGCAGACACACGGAGCAGAGCAGAATAGTGCCACCAAAGCTGCAGCCTCTATTCCGGTTGACAGACACACGGAGCAGAGCAGAATAGCGCCACCATAGCCGCAGCCTCTTGTCCGGTTTGCAGAAACACGGAGCAGAGCAGAATAGCGCCACCAGAGCTGCAGCCTCTAGTCCGGTTGGCGGACACACGGAGCAGAGCAGAATAGCGCCACCATAGCTGCAGCCTCTAGTCCGGTTTGCAGACACAAGGAGCAGAATAGAATAGCGCTACCAAAGCTGCAGCCTCTAGTCCGGTGTGCGGACACACGGAGCAGAGCAGAATAGCGCCACCATAGCTGCAGCCTCTCGTCCGGTTTGCAGACACACTGAGCAAAGCAGAATAGCGCCACCAATGCTGCAGCCTCTAGTCCGAATGGCGGACACACGGAGCAGAGGAGAATAGTGCCACCATAGCTGCTGCCTCTAGTCTGGTTTGTAGACACACGGAGCAGAGCAGAATAACGCCACCAAAGCTGCAGCCTCTAGTCCGGTATGCAGACACACGGAGCAGAGCAGAATAGCGCCGACACAGCTGCAGCATCTAGTCCAGTTGGCAGACACACGGAGCAGAGCAGAATAGCACCAGCACAGCTGCAGCCTCCAGTCCGGTTGGCGGACACACGGAGCAGAGCAGAATATCGCCACGATAGCTGCAGCCTCTAGTCCGGTTTGCAGACACACGGAGCAGAGCAGAATAGCGCCACCAAAGCTGCAGACACGAGTCCGGGTTGCAGACACATGGAGCAGGGCAGAATAGTGCCAATAAAGCTGCAGCCTCTAGTCCGGTTTGCAGTCACATGGAGCAGAGCAGATTAGCGCCACCATAGCTGCAGCCTCTAGTCCAATTGGCGGACACACGGAGCAGAGCCGAATAGCGCTAACAAAGCTGCAGCCTCTAGTCCGGTTGGCGGACACACGGAGCAGAGCAGAAGAGCGCAACCATAGCTGCAGCCTCTAGTCCAATTGGAGGACACACGGAGCAGAGCAGAATAGCGCCAACAAAGCTGCAGCCTCTAGTCCGGTTGGCGGACACACGGAGCAGAGCAGAATAGTGCCACCATATCTGCAGCCTCTAGTCCGGTTTGCAGACACACGGAACAGAGCAGAATAGTGCCACCAAAGCTGCAACCTCTAGTCCGGTTGGCGGACACACGGAGCAGAGCAGAATAGCGCCACCGTAGCTGCAGCATCTAGTCCCGATTGCAGACACACGGAGCAGAGCAGAATAGCGCCACCAAAGCTGCAGCCTCTAGTCCGGTTGGCAAACACACCGAGCAGAGCACAATAGCGCCACCATAGCTGCAGCCTCTAGTCCGGTTTGCAGACCCACGGAGCAGAGCAGAATAGCGCCACCATAGCTGCAGCCTCTAGTCCGGTTTGCAGACACACGGAGCAGAGTAGAATAGCGCTACCAAAGCTGCAGCCTCTAGTCCGGTGTGGGGACACACGGAGCAGAGCAGAATAGCGCCACCATAGCTGCAGCCACTAGTCCGGTTGGTGGACACACAGAGCAGAGCAGAATAGCGCCACCAAAGCTGCTGCCACTAGTCCGGTATGCAGACACACGGAGCAGAGCAGAATAGCGCCACCACAGCTGCAGCCTCTAGTCCAGTTGGCACACACACGGAGCAGAGCAGAATAGCACCACCACAGCTGCAGCCTCCAGTCTGGTTGGCGGACACACGGAGCAGAGCAGAATAGCGCCACGATAGCTGAAGCCTCTATCCCGGTTTGCAGACACACGGAGCAGAGCAGAATAGCGCCACCAAAGCTGCAGACACGAGTCCGGTTTGCAGACACACGGAGCAGAGCAGAATAGTGCCAATAAAGCTGCAGCCTCTAGTCCGGTTGGAGGACACACGGAGCAGAGCAGAATAGCGCCACCATAGCTGCAGCCTCTAGTCCGGTTTGCAGACATACGGAGCAGAGCAGAATAGCGCCACCAAAGCTGCAGCATCTAGTCCAGTTGGCGGACATACGCAGCAAAGCAGAATAGCGCCACCATAGCTGCAGCCTCTAGTCCAGTTTGCAGACACACGGAGCAGAGCAGAATAGCGCCACCAAAGCTGCAGCCTTGAGTCCGGTTTGCAGACACACGGAGCAGAGCAGAATAGGGCCACCACAGCTGCAGCCTCTAGTCCAAATGGAGCGGACCAGAATAGCGCCACCACAGCTGCAGCCTCTAGTCCGGTTGACGGACAAACGGAGCAGAGCAGAATAGCGCCACCATAGCTGCAGCTTCTAGTCCGGTTTGCAGACACACGGAGCAGAGCAGAATAGCGCCACCAGAGCTTCATCCTCTAGTCTGGTTGGCGGACACACGGAGCAAAGCAGAATAGCGCCACCATGGCTGCAGCCTCTAGTCCGGTTTGCAGACACAAGGAGCAGAGCAGAATAGCACCATCCCAGCTGCAGCCTCTAGTCCGGTTGGCGGACACACGGAGCAGAGCACAATAGCGCCACCATAGCTGCAGCCTCTAGTCCGGTATGCAGACACACGGAGCAGAATAGAATAGCGCTACCAAAGCTGCAGCCTCTAGTCCGGTGTGCGGACACACGGAGCAGAGCAGAATAGCGCCACCAAAGCTGCCGACACGAGTCCGGTTTGCAGACACATGGAGCAGAGCAGAATAGTGCCAATAGCAGAATAGCGCCGCTAAAGCTGCAGCCTCTTGTCCAGTAGGCGGACACACGGAGCAAAGCAGAATAGCGCCACCATAGCTGCAGCCTCTAGTCCGGTTTGCAGACACAAGGAGCAGAGCAGAATAGCACCACCACAGCTGCAGCCTCTAGTCTGGTGTGCGGACACACGGAGCAGAGCAGAATAGCGCCACGAAAGCTGCAGCCTCTAGTCTGGTTTGCAGACACACGGAGCAGAGCAGAATAGCGCCACCAAAGCTGCAGACACGAGTCCGGTTTGCAGACACATGGAGCAGAGCAGAATAGTGCCAATACCAGAATAGCCCCACCAAAGCTGCAGCCTCTAGTCCAGTAGGCGGACACACGGAGCAAAGCAGAATAGCGCCACCATAGCTGCAGCCTCTAGTCCGGTTTGCAGACACATGGAGCAGAGCAGATTAGCGCCACCATATCTGCAGCCTCTATTCCGGTTTGCAGACACACGGAGCAGAGCAGAATCGTGCCACCAAAGATGCAACCTCTAGTCCGGTTGGCGGACAC
Source organism: Locusta migratoria (assembly GCA_026315105.1). Taxonomy (NCBI): domain Eukaryota; kingdom Metazoa; phylum Arthropoda; class Insecta; order Orthoptera; family Acrididae; genus Locusta; species Locusta migratoria. Next base: position 15,660,645 of record CM048753.1, on the reverse strand, counting down.
ACGGAGCAGAGCAGATTAGCGCCACCATAGCTGCAGCCTCTAGTCCAATTGGCGGACAAATGGAGCAGAGCAGAATAGCGCTAACAAAGCTGCAGCCTCTAGTCCGGTTGGCGGACACACGGAGCAGAGCAAAATAGCGCCACCATAGCTGCAGTTTCGAGTCCGGTTTGCAGACACACAGAGCAGAGCAGAATAGCGCCACCAAAGCTGCAGCCACTAGTCCGGTTGGTGGACACACAGAGCAGAGCAGATTAGCGCCACCAATGCTGCAGCCTCTAGTCCGAATGGCGTACACACGGAGCAGAGGAGAATAGTGCCACCTTAGCTGCTGCCTCTAGTCTGGTTTGCAGACACTCGGAGCAGAGCAGAATAGCGCCACCAAAGCTGCAGCCTCTAGTCTGGTATGCAGACACACGGAGCAGAGCAGAATAGCGCCACGATAGCTGCAGCCTCTAGTCCGGTTTGCAGACACACGGAGCAGAGCAGAATAGCGCCACCAAAGCTGCAGACACGAGTCCGGTTTGCAGACACATGGAGCAGAGCAGAATAGTGCCAATAGCAGAATAGTACCACCAACGCTGCAGCCTCTAGTCCAGTAGGCGGACACACGGAGCTAAGCAGAATAGCGCCACCACAGCTGCAGCCTCTAGTCCGGTTTGCAGACACATGGAGCAGAGCAGATTAGCGCCACCATATCTGCACCCTCTAGTCCGGTTTGCCGACACACGGAGCAGATCAGAATCGTGCCACCAAAGATGCAACCTCTAGTCCGGTTGGCGGACACACGGAGCAGAGCAGATTAGCGCCACCATAGCTGCAGCCTCTAGTCCAATTGGCGGACAAACGGAGCAGAGAGGAATAGCGCCAACAAAGCTGCAGCCTCTAGTCCGGTTGGCGGACACACGGAGCAGAGCTAAATAGCGCCACCATAGCTGCAGTTTCTAGTCCGGTTTGCAGACACACAGAGCAGAGCAGAATAGTGCCAATAAAGCTGCAGACTCTAGTCCCGTTGGAGGACACACGGAGCAGAGCAGAATAGCGCCACCATAGCTGCAGCCTCTAGTCCGGTTGTCGGACACAGGGAGCAGAGCACAATAGCGCCACCAAAGCTGCAGACTCTAGTCCAGTTGGCGGACACACGGAGCAAAGCAGGATGGTGCCACCAAAGCTGCAGCCTCTAGTCCAGTTGGCGGACACACGGAGCAAAGCAGGATAGTGCCGCCATAGCTGCAGCCTCTAGTCCATTTTGCAGACACACGGAGCAGAGCAGAATAGAACCACCAAAGCTGCAGTCTATAGTCCGGTTGGGAGACACACGGAGCAGAGCAGATTAGCGCCACCATATCTGCAGCCTCTAGTCCGGTTTGCAGACACACGGAGCAGAGCAGAATAGCGCCACCAAAGCTGCAGCCTAGAGTCCGGTTTGCAGACACACGGAGCAGAGCAAAATAGCGCCACCACAGCTGCAGCCTCTAGTCCAAATGGCGGACAAATGGAGCAGAGCACAATAGCGCCACCACAGCTGCAGCCTCTAGTCCGGTTGACGGACACACGGAGCAGAGCAGAATTGCGCCACCATAGCTGCAGCCTCTAGTCCGGTTTGCAGACACACGGAGCAGATCAGAATTGCCCCACCAGAGCTGCAGCCTCTGGTCCGGTTGGCGGACACACGGAGGAGAGCAGAATAGCGCCACCATAGCTGCAGCCTCTAGTCTGGTTTGCAGACACAAGGAGTAGAGCAGAATAGCACCTCCACAGCTGCAGCCTCTAGTCCGGTGTGCATACACACAGAGCAGAGCAGAATAGCGCCACCATAGCTGCAGCCTCTAGTCCGGTTTGCAGACACACGGAGCAGAATAGAATAGCGCTACCAAAGCTGCAGCCTCTAGTCCGGTGTGCAGACACACGGAGCAGAGCAGAATAGCGCCACCATAGCTGCAGCCGCTAGTCCGGTTTGCAGACACACTGAGCAGAGCAGAATAGCGCCACCTAAGCTGCAGCCACTAGTCCGGTTGGTGGACACACAGAGCAGAGCAGAATAGCGCCACCAATGCTGCAGCCTCTAGTCCGAATGGCGGACACACGGAGCAGAGGAGAATAGTGCCACCATAGCTGCTGCCTCTTGTCTGGTTTGCAGACACTCGGAGCAGAGCAGAATAGCGCCACCAAAGCTGCAGCCTCTAGTCTGGTATGCAGACACACGGAGCAGAGCAGAATAGCACCACCACAGCTGCAGCCTCCAGTCCGGTTGGCAGACACACGGAGCAGAGCAGAATAGCGCCACGATAGCTGCAGCCTCTAGTCCGGTTTGCAGACACACGGTTCAGAGCAGAATAGCGCCACCAAAGCTGCAGACACGAGTCCGGTTTGCAGACACATGGAGCAGAGCAGAATAGTGCCAATAGCAGAATAGCTCCACCAAAGCTGCAGCCTCTAGTCCAGTAGGCGGACACACGGAGCAAAGCAGAATAGCGCCACCATAGCTCCAGCCTCTAGTCCGGTTTGCAGACACACGGAGCAAGAGCAGAATAGCGCCACCAAAGCTGCAGCCTAGAGTCCGGTTTGCAGACACACGGAGCAGAGCAGAATAGCGCCACCACAGCTGCAGCCTCTAGTCCGGTTGGCGGACACACGGAGCAGAGCAGAATAGCGCCACCATAGCTGCAGCCTCTAGTCCGGTTTGCAGACACACGGAGCAGAGCAGAATAGTGCCACCACAACTGCAGCCTCTAGTCCGGTTTGCAGACACACGGAGCAGAGCAGAATAGCGCCACCAAAGCTGCAGCCTCTAGTCCAGTAGGCGGACACACGGAGCAAAGCAGAATAGCGCCACCATAGCTCCAGCCTCTGGTCCAGGTTTGCAGACACACGGAGCAGAGCAGAATAGCGCCACCAAAGCTGCAGCCTAGAGTCCGGTTTGCAGACACACGGAGCAGAGCAGAATAGCGCCACCACAGCTGCAGCCTCTAGTCCGAATGGCGGACAAATGGAGCAGAGCAGAATAGCGCCACCTAAGCTGCAGCCTCTAGTCTGGTTTGCAGACACAAGGAGCAGAGCAGAAGAGCACCACCACAGCTGCAGCCTCTAGTCCGGTGTGCGGACACACGGAGCAGAGCAGAATAGCGCCACCATAGCTGCAGCCTCTAGTCCGGTTTGCAGACACACGGAGCAGAATAGAATAGCGCTACCAAAGCTGCAGCCTCTAGTCCGGTGTGCGGACACACGGAGCAGAGCAGAATAGCGCCACCAAAGCTGCAGCGTCTAGTCCGGTTTGCAGACACACTGAGCAGAGCAGAATAGCTCCACCTAAGCTGCAGCCACTAGTCCGGTTGGTGGACACACAGAGCAGAGCAGAATAGCGCCACAAATGCTGCAGCCTCTAGTCCGAATGGCGGAAACACGGAGCAGAGCAGAATAGAGCCACCAAAGCTGCAGTCTATAGTCCGGTTGGCAGACACACGGAGCAGAGCAGATTAGCGCCACCATATCTGCAGCCTCTAGTCCGGTTTGCAGGCACACGAAACAGAGCAGAATAGTGCCACCAAAGCTGCAAACTCAAGTCCGGTTGGGGGACACACGGAGCAGAGCAGAATAGCGCCACCGTAGCTCCAACGTCTAGTCCCGATTGCAGACACACGGAGCAGAGCAGAATAGCGCCACCAAAGCTGCAGCCTCTAGTCCGGTTGGCAAACACACAGAGCAGAGCAGAATAGCGCCACCATAGCTGCAGCCTCTAGTCCGGTTTGCAGACACATGGAGCAGAGCAGAATAGCGCCACCAACGCTGCAGCCTCTAGTCCGGTTGGCGGACACACGGAGCAGAGCAGAATAGCGGCACCACAGCTGCAGCCTCTAGTCTGGTTCGCAGACACACGGAGCAGAGCAGAATAGTGCCACCAAAGCTGCAGCCCTTAGTCCGGTTGGCGGACACACGGAGCAGAGCAGAATAGCGCCACCATAGGTTCAGCCTCTAGACCGGTGGGCGGACACACGGAGCAGGGCAGAATAACGCCACTAAAGCTGCAGCATCTAGTCCGGTTGGCGGACACATGGACCAGAGCAGAATAGCGCCACCATAGCTGCCGCCTCTAGTCCGGTTAACGGACACACGAAGCAGAGCAGAATAGTGCCACCATAGCGGCAGCCTCTAGTCCGGTTTGCAGACACACAGAGCAGAGCAAAATAGCGCCACCAAAGCTGCCACCTCTAATCCGGTTTGCAGACACACGGAGCAGAGCAGAATAGCGCCACCAAATCTGCAGCCTCTAATCCGGTTAGCGGACACACGGAGAAGAGCAGAATAGCGCCAACATAGCTGCAGCCTCTAGTCCGGTTTGCAGACACACGGAGCAGAGCAGAATAGCGCCACCATAGCTGCAGCCTCTAGACCGGTTTGCAGACACTCTGAGCAGGGCAGAATAGCGCCACTAAAGCTGCAGCCTCTAGTCCGGTTGCGGAAACTCGGAGCAAAGCAGAATAGCACCACCATAGCTGCAGCCTCTAGTATGGTTAGCGGACACACGGAGCAGAGCAGAATAGCGCCACCATAGCTGCATCCTCTAGTCCGGTTTGCAGACACACGGAGCAGAGCAGAATAGCGCCACCAAAGCAGCAGCCTCTAGTCCGGTCAGCGGACACACGGAGCAGAGCAGAATAGCGCCACCATAGCTGCAGCCTCTAGTCCGGTTTGCGGACACACGGGGCAGAGCAGAATAGCGCCACCATAGCTGCAGCCTCTTTGTCCGGTTGGCAGACACACGGAGCAGAGCAGATTAGCGCCACCATAGCTGCAGCCTCTAGTCCGGTTTGCAGACACACAGAGCAGAGCAGATAGCGCCTCCAAAGCTGCCACCTCTAATCCGGTTTGCAGACACACGGAGCAGAGCAGAATAGCGCCACCAAATCTGCAGCCTCTAATCCGGTTAGCGGACACACGGAGCAGAGCAGAATAGCGCCACCATAGCTGCAGCCTCTAGTCCGGTTTGCAGACACACGGAGCAGAGCAGAATTGCGCCACCATTGCTGCAGTCTCTAGTCCGCTTTGCAGACACACGGTGCTGAGCAGAATAGCCCCGCCACAGCTGCAGCCTAGAGTCCGGTTTGCAGACACATGGAGCAGAGCAGAATAGCGCCGCCACAGCAGCAGCCTCTAGTCCGGTTGGCGGACACACAGAGCAGAGCTGAATAGAGCCACCATAGCTGCAGCCTCTAGTACGGTTTGCAGACACACGGAGCAGAGCGGAATAGCGCCATCAAAGCTGCAGCCTCTAGTCCGGTTAGCGGACTCACGGAGCAGAGCAGAATAGCGCCACCATAGCTGCAGCCTCTAGTCCGGTTTGCAGACACAAGGACAAGAGCAGAATAGCACCACCACAGCTGCAGCCTCTAGTCGGGTTGGCGGACAAACGGAGCAGAGCAGAATAGCGCCACCATAGCTGCAGCCTCTAGTCCGGTTTGCAGACACACGGAGCAGAGCAGAATTGCGCCACCATAGCTGCAGTCTCTAGTCCGCTTTGCAGACACACGGTGCTGAGCAGAATAGCCCCGCCACAGCTGCAGCCTAGAGTCCGGTTTGCAGACACATGGAGCAGAGCAGAATAGCGCCGCCACAGCAGCAGCCTCTAGTCCGGTTGGCGGACACACAGAGCAGAGCTGAATAGAGCCACCATAGCTGCAGCCTCTAGTACGGTTTGCAGACACACGGAGCAGAGCGGAATAGCGCCATCAAAGCTGCAGCCTCTAGTCCGGTTAGCGGACTCACGGAGCAGAGCAGAATAGCGCCACCATAGCTGCAGCCTCTAGTCCGGTTTGCAGACACAAGGACAAGAGCAGAATAGCACCACCACAGCTGCAGCCTCTAGTCGGGTTGGCGGACAAACGGAGCAGAGCAGAATAGCGCCACCATAGGTGCTGCCTCTAGTCCGGTTTGCAGACACACGGAGCAGACCAGAATTGCGCCACCAAAGCTGCAGCCTCTAGTCCGGTTGGCGGACACACGGAGCAGTGCAGAATAGCGCCACCGTAGCTGCAGCAGCACAGCCTATAATCCAAGTTGTAGGTTACAGAGCAGCACTACTCAACCGACCGTGCAGTCTGCGGCAGTCAGTACGGCTATAGTGGGGGGAACAACACCACAGCTGCAACCTCCGCAATGAATGGCAGGCACACGTAGCAGCGCTGATCAGCACAGCCTATAAACTGAGTTTCAGGTTACAGAGCAGCGCTACCCACCCAACCGTGCAGTCTGCGGCAGTCAGTACCACCATAGGGAGGAGGAGCACCACCACAGCTGTAACCTCTGCACGTTGCGGCAGGCACACGTAGCAGTGCTGATCAGCACAGCCTATAAACCGAGTTGCAGGTTACAAAGTAGCGCTAATCACCCCACCGAGCAGTCTGCGGCAGTCAGTACCGCCATAGAGGGGAGGAGTGCCACCACAGCCGTAACCTCTGCATTGAGTGGCAGGCACACGTAGCAGCACTGATCAGCACAGCCTATAAATCGAGCTGCAGATTTCAGAGCAGCGCTACTCACCCCACCGGGCAGTGCGCGGCAGTCAGCACCGCCGTAGAGGCGAGTAGTGCCACCACAGCTTTAACCTCTGCACTGAGTGGCAGGTACACGTACCAGTGCTGATCGGCAAAGCCTATAAACCTAGTTACAGGTTACAGAGCAGAGCTACTCACACCACATCGCAGTCTGCGGCAGTCAGTACCGTCATAGAGGGGAGGAGAACCACCACAGCTGTAACCCCTGCACTGAGTGGCAGGCACACGTAGCAGCGCTGATCGGCAAGGCCTATAAACCGAGTTGCATGTTACAGAGCAGCGCTACTCACCACACCGTGCAGTCTGCGGCAGTCAGTACCGCCATAGAGGGGAAGAGCACCACCACAGCTGTAACCTCTGCACTGAGTGGCAGGCACACGTAGCAGCGCTGATCAGCACAGCCTATAAACCGAGTTTCAGGTTACAGAGTAGCGCTACTCACCCCACCGAGCAGTCTGTGGCAGTCAGTACCGCCATGGAGGGGAGGTACGCCACCACAGCTGTAACCTCTGCACTGCGTGGCAGGCACACGTAGCAGCGCTGATCACCACACACTACAAACTGAGTTGCAGGTTACTGAACAGCTCTACTCACCCCACCGTGCAGTATGCGGCAGTCAGACCCGCCATAGAGGGGAGGAGCGCCACCACAGCTGTAACCTCTGCACTGAGTTGCAGGCACACGTAGCAGCGCTGATCAGCACTTCTTATAAACCGGGTAGCAGGTTACAGAGTAGCGCTACTCACCCCACCGTGCAGTCTGCGATAGTCAGTACCGCAATAGAGGGGAGGAGCGCCACCACAGCAGTAATCTCTGCACTGAGTGACAGGCACACGTAGCAGCGCTGACCAGCACAGTCTATAAACCGAGTTGAAGGTTACAGAGTAGCGCTACTCATCCCACCGTGCAGTCTGCGATATTCAGTACCGCCATATATTGGAAGAGGACCACCACAGCAGTAACGTCTGCACTGAGTGGCAGGCACACATAGCAGCGCTAATCAGCACAGCCAATAAACCGAGTTGCAGGTTACAGATAAGCGCCACTCACCCAACTGTGCAGTGCGTGGCAGTCAGCACCGCCGTATAGGCAAATAGCGCCACCACAGCTGTAACCTCTGCACTGAGTGGCAGGCACACGTAGGAGCACTGATCAGCACAACCTATCAACCGAGTTGCTGGTTAGAGGGCAGCACTACTCACCACACCGTGAAGGGCGCGGGGTCAGTACCGCCGTAGAGGGGGAGAAGCGCAACCACAGCTGGAACCTCTGCACTGAGTGGCAGGCACACGTAGGAGTGCTGATCAGCTCAGCGTATAAACCGAGTCGCAGGTTACAGAGAAGCGCTACTCACCCCACGGTGCAGTGCGCGGAGGTCAGCACTGCCATAGAGGGCAGGAACTCCACCACAGCTGTAACCTCTGCACTGAGAGGCAGGCACACGTAGTAGCACTGATCAGCACGGACTATAAACCGAGATGCAGGTTACAGAGTATCGCTAATCATCCCACCGTGCAGACTGCGGCAGTAAGTACCGCCATAAAGGGGAGGAGTGCCGCCACAGCTGCAACCTCTGCACTGAGTGGTAGGCACACGTAGCAGCGGTGATCAGCACAGCCTATAAACCGAGTTGCAGGTTACAGAGCAGCGCTACTCACCCCACCGTGCTGTCTGCGGCAGTCAGTACCGGCAAAGAGGGGAGGAGCACCACCACAGCTGAAACGTCTGCACTGAGTGGGAGGCACACGTAGCAGCGCTGATCAGCACAGCCTATAAACCGAGTTGGAGGTTACATAGTAGCGCTACTAAACCCACCCAGCAGTCTGCGGCAGTCAGTACCGCCATAGAGGGGAAGAGCACCACCACAGCTGCAACCTCTGCACTGAGTGGTAGGCACACGTAGCAGCAGTGATCAGCACAGCCTATAAACCGAGTTGCAGGTTACAGAGCAGCGCTACTCACACCACCGTGCTGTCTGCGGCAGTCAGTACCGCCATAGAGGGGAGGAGCACCACCACAGCTGTAACGTCTGCACTGAGTGGGAGGTACACGTAGCAGCGCTGATCAGCACAGCCTGTAAACCGAGTTGGAGGTTACATAGTAGCGCTACTAACCCCACCCAGCAGTCTGCGGCAGTCAGTACCGCCATAGAGGGGAGGAGCGCCACCACAGCTGTAACCTCTGCACTGAGTGGCAGGCACACGTAGCAGCGCTGATCAACACAGCCCATAAACAATGTTGCAGGTTACAGAGCAGCGCTACTCACCCCACCGTGCAGTCTGCGGCAGTCAGTACCGCCATAGAGGGGAGGAGCGCCACCACAGCTGTAACCTATGCACTGAGTGGCAGGCACACATAGCAGCGCTGATCAGCACAGCTTATGAACCGGGTTGCAGGTTACAGATCAGCGCTACTCACCCAACCGTGCAGTGCGCGGATGTCAGCACCGCCGTATAGTCAAATAGTGCCTCCACAGCTGTAACCTCTGCACTGCGTGGCAGGCACACGTAGGAGCGCTGATCAGCACAGCCCATAAACCGAGATGCAGGTTACAGAACAGCGCTACTCACCCAACCGTGCAGTGCGCGGCAGTCAGCACTGCCATATAGGCAAGGAGCGCCACGACAGCTGTAACCTCTGCACTGAGTGGCAGGCACACGTAGGAGCGCTGATCAGCACAGCCCATAAACCGAGATGCAGATTACAGAGCAGCCCTACTAACCCCACCTCGCAGTCTGCGGCAGTCAGTACCGCCATAGAGGGGAGGAGCACCACCACAGCTGTAGTGTCTGCACTGAGTGGGAGGCACACGTAGCAGCGCTGATTAGCACAGCCTATAAACCGAGTTGGAGGTTACATAGTAGCGCTACTCACCCCACCCAGCAGTCTGCGACAGTCAGTACCGCCATAGAGGGGAGGAGCACCACCACAGCTGTAGTGTCTGCACTGAGTGGGAGGCACACGTAGCAGCGCTGATTAGCACAGCCTATAAACCGAGTTGGAGGTTACATAGTAGCGCTACTCACCCCACCCAGCGGTCTGCGACAGTCAGTACCTGCCATAGAGGAGAGGAGCGCCACCACAGCTGTAATCTCTGCACTGAGTGGCAGGCACACGTGGGAGCGCTGATCAGCAAAGCCTATAAACCGAGTTGCAGGTTACAGAGCAGCGCTACTCACCCCACCGTGCAGTCTGCGGCAGTCAGTACCACCATAGAGGGGAGGAGCGCCACCGCAGCTGTAACCTCTGCACTGAGTGGCAGGCACACACAGCAGCGCTGATCAGCACAGCTTATAAACCGAGTTGCAGGTTACAGAGCTGATCTACTCACCCCACCGTGCAATCTGCGGCAGTCAGTACCGCCATAATGGGGAGGAGCGCCAACACAGCTGTAACATCTGCACTGAGTGGGACGCACACGTAGCAGCGCTGATCAGCACAGCCTATAAATCAAGTTGCAGGTTACAGAAAAACGCTACTCACCACACCGAGCAGTCTGCGGCAGTCAGTACCGCGATAGAGGGGAGGAGCGCCACCACATCTGTAACCTCATCACTTAGTGGCAGGCACACGTAGCAGCGCTGATCAGCACAGCCTATAAACCGAGTTGCAGGTAACAGAGCAGCGCTACTCATCCCACCGTGCAGTCTGCAGCAGTCAGTACTGTCATAATGGGAAGGAGCACCACCACAGCTGTAACCTCTGCACTGAGTGGCAGGCACACGTAGGAGCGCTGATCAGCACAGCCAATAGACCGAGTTTCAGGTTACAGAGCAGCGCTACTCATCACACCATGCAGGGTGCGGAAGTCAGTACTGCTATAGAGGGAAGGAGCACCACCACAGCTGTAACCACTGCACTGAGTGGCAGGCACACGTAGGAGCGCTGATCACCACAGCCAATAGACCGAGTTGCAGGTAACAGAGCAGCGCTACTCACCACACCGAGCAGGGCGCGGAAGTCAGTACCGCCATAGAGGGGAGAAGCACCACCACATCTGTAACCTCTGCACTGAGTGGCAGGCACACGTAGGAAATCTGATCATCACAGCCTATATTCCGAGTTGCAGGTTACAGAGCTGCGCTACTCACCCAACCGTGTAGTGCGCGGCAGTCAGCACCGTTGTATATGCAAGGAGCACCACAACAGCTGTAACCTCTGCACTGAGTGGCAGGCACACGTAGGAGCGCTGATCAGCACAGCCAATAAACCGAGTTGCAGGTTACAGAGCACCGCTACTCATCCCACGGTGCAGTGCGCGGCAGTCAGTACCGCCATAGAGGCGAGGAGCTCCACCACAGCTGTAACCTCTGCACTGAGTGGCAGGCACACGTAGGAGCGCTGATCAGCACAGCATATAAACCGAGTTGCAGATTACAGAGCAGCGCTACTCACCACACCGTGCAGGGCGCGGAAGCCAGTACTGCTATTGAGGGGAGAAGCGCCACCACAGCTGTCAACTCTGCACTTAGTGACAGGCACACGTAGGAGCGCTGATAAGCACTGCCTATAAATCGAGTTGCAAGTTACACAGCAAAGCTACTCACCACACCATGGAGGGCGCAGAAGTCAGTACCGCCATAGAGGGGAAGATCGCCACCACAGCTGTAACCTCTGCACTGAGTGGCAGGCACACGTAGGAGCGCTGATCAGGACAGCCTATAAACCGAGTTGCAGGTTACAATGCAGCGCTACTCACCACACCGTGCAGGGTGCGGAAGTCAGTACCGCCATAGAGGGGAGATGCGCCACCACAGCTGTAACCTCTGCACTGAGTGGCAGGAACACGTAGGAGCGCTGACCAGCACAGCCTATAAATCGAGTTGCAGGTTGAAGTGTAACGCTACTCACCCAACCATGCAGTGCGTTGCAGTCAGTACCACCGTATAGGCAAGGAGCGCCACCACAGCTGTAACCACTGCACTGAGTGGCAGGCACACGTAGTAGCGCTGATCAGCACAGCCTATAAACCGAGTTGCAGGTTACACAGCAGCGCTACTCACCACACCGTGCAGTGCGCGGCAGTCAGCACTGCCATATAGGCAAGGAGCGCCACGACAGCTGTAACCTCTGCACTGAGTGGCAGGCACACGTAGGAGCGCTGATCAGCACATCCCATAAACCGAGATGCAGGTTACAGAGCAGCGCTACTCACCCAACCGTGCAGTGCGCGGCAGTCAGCACTGCCATATAGGCAAGGAGCGCCGCGACAGCTGTCACCTCTGCACTGAGTGGCAGGCACACGTAGGAGCGCTGATCAGCACATCCCATAAACCGAGATGCAGGTTACAGAGCAGCGCTACTCACCCAACCGTGCAGTGCGCGGCAGTCAGCACTGCCATATAGGCAAGGAGCGCCACGACAGCTGTAACCTCTGCACTGAGTGGCAGGCACACGTAGGAGCGCTGATCAGCACAGCCCATAAACCGAGATGCAGATTACAGAGCAGCCCTACTCACCCCACCTCGCAGTCTGCGGCAGTCAGTACCGCCATAGAGGGGAGGAGCACCACCACAGCTGTAGTGTCTGCACTGAGTGGGAGGCACACGTAGCAGCGCTGATTAGCACAGCCTATAAACCGAGTTGGAGGTTACATAGTAGCGCTACTCACCCCACCCAGCAGTCTGCGACAGTCAGTACCGCCATAGAGGGGAGGAGCACCACCACAGCTGTAGTGTCTGCACTGAGTGGGAGGCACACGTAGCAGCGCTGATTAGCACAGCCTATAAACCGAGTTGGAGGTTACATAGTAGCGCTTCTCACCCCACCCAGCAGTCTGCGACAGTCAGTACCTGCCATAGAGGAGAGGAGCGCCACCACAGCTGTAATCTCTGCACTGAGTGGCAGGCACACGTGGGAGCGCTGATCAGCAAAGCCTATAAACCGAGTTGCAGGTTACAGAGCAGCGCTACTCACCCCACCGTGCAGTCTGCGGCAGTCAGTACCACCATAGAGGGGAGGAGCGCCACCGCAGCTGTAACCTCTGCACTGAGCGGCAGGCACACACAGCAGCGCTGATCAGCACAGCTTATAAACCGAGTTGCAGGTTACAGAGCTGATCTACTCACCCCACCGTGCAATCTGCGGCAGTCAGTACCGCCATAATGGGGAGGAGCGCCAACACAGCTGTAACATCTGCACTGAGTGGGACGCACACGTAGCAGCGCTGATCAGCACAGCCTATAAATCAAGTTGCAGGTTACAGAAAAACGCTACTCACCACACCGAGCAGTCTGCGGCAGTCAGTACCGCGATAGAGGGGAGGAGCGCCACCACATCTGTAACCTCATCACTTAGTGGCAGGCACACGTAGCAGCGCTGATCAGCACAGCCTATAAACCGAGTTGCAGGTAACAGAGCAGCGCTACTCATCCCACCGTGCAGTCTGCAGCAGTCAGTACCGTCATAATGGGAAGGAGCACCACCACAGCTGTAACCTCTGCACTGAGTGGCAGGCACACGTAGGAGCGCTGATCAGCACAGCCAATAGACCGAGTTTCAGGTTACAGAGCAGCGCTACTCATCACACCATGCAGGGTGCGGAAGTCAGTACTGCTATAGAGGGAAGGAGCACCACCACAGCTGTAACCACTGCACTGAGTGGCAGGCACACGTAGGAGCGCTGATCACCACAGCCAATAGACCGAGTTGCAGGTAACAGAGCAGCGCTACTCACCACACCGAGCAGGGCGCAAAAGTCAGTACCGCCATAGAGGGGAGAAGCACCACCACATCTGTAACCTCTGCACTGAGTGGCAGGCACACGTAGGAAATCTGATCATCACAGCCTATATTCCGAGTGGCAGGCTACAGAGCTGCGCTACTCACCCAACCGTGTAGTGCGCGGCAGTCAGCACCGTTGTATATGCAAGGAGCACCACAACAGCTGTAACCTCTGCACTGAGTGGCAGGCACACGTAGGAGCGCTGATCAGCACAGCCAATAAACCGAGTTGCAGGTTACAGAGCACCGCTCCTATCCCACGGTGCAGTGCGCGGCAGTCAGTACCGCCATAGAGGCGAGGAGCTCCACCACAGCTGTAACCTCTGCACTGAGTGGCAGGCACACGTAGGAGCGCTGATCAGCACAGCATATAAACCGAGTTGCAGATTACAGAGCAGCGCTACTCACCACACCGTGCAGGGCGCGGAAGCCAGTACTGCTATTTAGGGGAGAAGCGCCACCACAGCTGTAAACTCTGCACTTAGTGGCAGGCACACGTAGGAGCGCTGATAAGCACTGCCTATAAATCGAGTTGCAAGTTACACAGCAAAGCTACTCACCACACCATGGAGGGCGCAGAAGTCAGTACCGCCATAGAGGGGAAGATCGCCACCACAGCTGTAACCTCTGCACTGAGTGGCAGGCACACGTAGGAGCGCTGATCAGGACAGCCTATAAACCGAGTTGCAGGTTACAATGCAGCGCTACTCACCACACCGTGCAGGGTGCGGAAGTCAGTACCGCCATAGAGGGGAGAAGCGCCACCACAGCTGTAACCTCTGCACTGAGTGGCAGGAACACGTAGGAGCGCTGACCAGCACAGCCTATAAATCGAGTTGCAGGTTGAAGTGTAACGCTACTCACCCAACCATGCAGTGCGTTGCAGTCAGTACCACCGTATAGGCAAGGAGCGCCACCACAGCTGTAACCACTGCACTGAGTGGCAGGCACACGTAGTAGCGCTGATCAGCACAGCCTATAAACCGAGTTGCAGGTTACACAGCAGCGCTACTCACCACACCGTGCAGGGCGCGGAAGTCAGTACCGCCATAGAAAGAAGAAGCGCCACCACAGCTGTAACCTCTGCACTGAGTGGTAGGCACACGTATTAGCGCAAATCAGCACAGCCTAGAAACCGAGTTGCAGGTTACAGAGCAGCGCTACTCACCCAACCGTGCAGTGCGCAGCAGTCAGCACCGCCGTATAGGCAAGGAGCGCCACCACAGGTGTAACCTCTGCACTGAGTGGCAGTCACACGTAGGAGCGCTGATCAGCACAGCCTATAAACCAAGTTGCAGGTTACAGAGCAGCGCTACTCAACACACTGTGCAGGGCGCGGAAGTCTTTTCCGGGATAGAGGGAAGGAGCCCCACCAGAGGTGTAACCTCTGAACTGAGTGGCAGGCACACGTAGGAGCGCTGATCAACACAGCATATAAGCCGAGTTGCAGGTTACCGAGCAGCACTACTCACCCATCCGTGCAGTGCGCGGCAGTCAGCACCGTTGTATATGCAAGGAGCGCCACAACAGCTGTAACCTCTGCACTGAGTGGCAGGCACACGTAGGAGCGCTGATCAGCACAGCCAATAAACAAAGTTGCAGGTTACAGAGCAGCGCTACTCACCCAACCGTGCAGTCAGCACCGCCGTATAAGCAAGGAGCGCCACAACACCTGTAACCTCTGCACTGAGTGGCAGGCACACGTAGGAGCACTGATAAGCACAGCCTGTAAATCGAGTTGCAAGTTACACAGCAGCGCTACTCACCACACCATGGAGGGCGCGGAAGTCATTACCGCCATAGAGGGGAAGAGCGCCACTACAACTGTAACCTCTGCAATGGGTGGCAAGCACACGTAGGAGCGCTGATCAGCACAGCCAATAAACCGAGTTGCAGGTTACAGAGCAGCGCTACTCACCCCACGGTGCAGTGCGCGGCAGTCAGTACCGCCATAGAGGCGAGGAGCTCCACCACAGCTGTAACCTCTGCACTGAGTGGCAGGCACACGTAGGAGCGCTGATCAGCACAGCCTATAAACCGAGTTGCAGATTACAGAGCAGCGCTACTGACCACACCGTGCAGGGCGCGGAAGCCAGTACTGCCATTGAGGGGAGAAGCGCCACCACAGCTGTAACCTGTGCACTTAGTGGCAGGCACACGTAGGAGCGCTGATAAGCACTGCCTATAAATCGAGTTGCAAGTTACACAGCAAAGCTACTCACCACACCATGGAGGGCGTGGAAGTCAGTTCCGCCATAGAGGGGAAGAGCGCCACCACAGCTGTAACCTCTGCACTGAGTGGCAGGCACACGTAGGAGCGCTGATCACCACAGCCAATAGACCGAGTTGCAGGTTACAGAGCAGCGCTACTCACCCAACCGTGCAGTGCGTGGCAGTCAGCACCGCCGTATAGGCAAGGAGCGCCACCACAGCTGTAACCTCTGCACTGAGTGGCAGGCACACGTATTAGCGCTCATCAGCACAGCCAATAGACCGAGTTGCAGGTTACAGAGCAGCGCTACTCACAGCATCGTGCAGGGAGCGGAAGTCAGTACCAACATAGAGGGGAGTAGCACCACCACAGCTGTAACCTCTGCACTGAGTGGCAGGCACACGTAGGAGCGCTGATCAGCACAGCCAATAGACCGAGTTGCAGGTTACAGAGCAGCGCTACTCACCACACCATGCAGGGTGCGGAACTCAGTACCGCTATAGAGGGGAGGAGCACCATCACAGCTGTAACCTCTGCACTGAGTGGCAGGAACACGTAGGAGCGCTGACCAGCACAGTCTATAAATCGAGTTGCAGGTTGAAGAGTAGCGCTACTCACCCAACCGTGCAGTGCGCTGCAGTCAGCACCGCCGTATAGGCAAGGAGCGCCACCACAGCTGTAACCTCTGCACTGAGAGGCCGGCACACGTAGTAGCGCTGATCAGCACAGCCTATAAACCGAGTTGCAGGTTACACAGCTGCGCTACTCACCACACCGTGCAGGGCGCGGAAGTCAGTACCGCCATAGAAAGGTGGAGCGCTACCACAGCTGTAACCTCTGCACTGAGTAGTAGGCACACGTAGGAGCGCTGATCAACACAGCATATAAGACGAGTTGCAGGTTACTGAGCAGCGCTACTCACCCAACTGTGCAGTACGCGGCAGTTAAAAGAGCACTATAGGCAAATAGCGCCAACACTGCTGTAACCTCTGCACTAAGTGGCAGGCACACGTGGGAGCGCTGATCATCAACCCATATAACCCGAGTTGCAGGTTACAGAGCAGCGCTACTCACCCCACGGAGCAGTGCGCGGCTGTCAGCGCCGCCATAGTGGCGAGGAGCTCCACCACAGCTGTAACCTCTGCACTGAGTGGCAGGCACACGTAGGAGCGCTGATCAGCACAGCCTATAAACCGAGTTGCAGGTTACAGAGCAGCACTACTCACCCAACTGTGCAGTGCGCGGCAGTCAGTAACGCCGTATAGGCAAGGAGCGCCAACACAGCTGTACCCTCTGCACTGAGTGGCAGGCACACGTAGGAGCGCTGATCAGCACAGCCTATAAACCGAGGTGCAGGTTACAGAGGAGAGCTACTCACCACACCGTGCAGGGCGCGGAAATCAGTACCGCCATAGAGGGGAGGAGCGCCACCACCGCTGTAACCTCTGCACTGAGTGGCAGGCACACGTAGGAGCGCTGATCAGCACAGCCAATAAACCGAGTTGCAGGTTACAGAGCAGCGCTACTCACCACACCATGCGGGGTGCGGAACTCAGTACCGCTATAGAGGGGAGGAGCACCATCACAGCTGTAACCTCTGCACTGAGTGGCAGGCACACGTAGGAGCGCTGATCACCACAGCCAATAGACCGAATTGCAGGTAACAGAGCAGCGTTACTCACCACACCGAGCAGGGCGCGGAAGTCAGTACCGCCATGGAGGGGAGGAGCACCACCACAGCTGTAACCTCTGCAGGCACACGTTGGAGTGCTGATCAGCACAGCCTATAACCCGAGTTGCAGGTTACAGAGCTGCCCTACTCACCCAACCGTGCAGTGCGCGGCAGTCAGCACCGCCGTCTAGGTCAGGAGCGCCACAACAGCTGTAACCTCTGCACTGAGTGGCAGGCACACGTAGGAGCTCTGATCAGCACAGCCTATAAACCGAGTTGCAGGTTACAGTGCAGCGCAACTCACCACACTGTGCAGGGCGCGGAAGTCAGTACCGCCATAGAGAGGAGGAGCGCCACCACAGCTGTAACCTCTGCACTTAGTGGCAGGCACACGTAGCAGCGCTTATCAGCACAGCCTATAAACCGAGTTTGCAGGTTGAAGAGTAGTGCTACTCACCCAACCGTGCAGTGCGTGGCAGTCAGTACCGCCGTACAGGCAAGGAGCGCCACAACAGCTGTAACCTCTGCACTGAGTGGCAGGCACACGATGGAGCGCAGATCAGCACAGCCTATAAACCGAGTTGCAGGTTACAGGGTAGCGCTACTCCCCAACCATGCAGTGCGCGACAGTAAGCACCACCGTATAGGCAAGGAGCGCCATCACAGCTGTAACATCTGCACTGGGTGGCAGGAACACGTAGGAGCGGCGATCAGCACAGCCTATAAACCGAGTTGCAGGTTACAGAGAAGCGCTACTCACCCAACCATGCAGTGCGCGGCAGTCAGCACAGCTGTATAGGCAAGGAGCGCCACCACAGCTGTAACCTCTGCACAGAGTGGCAGGCACACGTAGGAGCGCTGATCAGCACAGCCTATAGACCGAGTTGCATACTACAGAGCAGCGCTACTCACCCCACCGTGCAGTGCACGGCAGTCAGCACCACCATAGAGGCGAGGAGCTCCACCAAAGATGCAATCTCTGCACTGAGTGGCAGGAACACGTAGGAGAGCTGGACAGCACAGAGTAAAACCGAGTTGCAGGTAACAGAGCAGCGCTACTCACCCCACGGTGCAGTGCGCGGAAATCAGTACCGCCATAGAGGGGAGGAGCGCCACCACAGCTGTAACCTCTCCACTGAGTGGCAGGAACACGTAGGAGAGCTGATCAGCACAGCCTATAAACTGAGTTGCAGGTTACAGAGCAGCGCTACTCAACCAACCGTACAGTGCGCGGCAGTCAGCACCGCCGTAGAGGTGAGGTGCGCCAACACAGCTTTATCCTCTGCACTGAGTGTGAGGCACACGTAGGACCGCTGATCAGCTTAGCCTACAAACCGCGTTGCAGGTTACAGAGCAGCGCTACTCATTCCACGGTGCAGTGCGCGGAAGTCAGTACCGCCATAGAGGGGAGGAGCGCCACCACAGCTGTAACCTCTGCACTGAGTGGCAGGCACACGTAGGAGCGCTGATCAGCACAGCAAATAAACCGAGTTGCAGGTTACAGAGCAGTGCTACTCACCCAACCGTGCAGTGCGCTGCAGTCAGCACCGCCGTATAGGCCTGGAGCGCCACCACAGCTGTAACCTCTGCACTGAGTGGCAGGCACACGTATTAGCGCTCATCAGCACAGCCAATAGACCGAGTTGCAGGTTACAGAACAGCGCTACTCACAGCATCGTGCAGGGCGCGGAAGTCAGTACCGGCATAGAGGGGAGGAGCACCACCACAGCTGTAACCTCTGTACTGAGTGGCAGGAACACGTAGGAGAGCTGATCAGCACAGCCTATAAACCGAGTTGCAGGTTACAGTGCAGCGCTACACACCACACCGAGCAGGGCGAGGAAGTCAGTACCGACATAGAGGGGAGAAGCGCCACCACAGCTGTAGCCTCTGCACTGAGTGGCAGGAACACGTAGGAGCGCTGACCAGCATAGTCTATAAATCGAGTTGCAGGTTGAAGAGTAGCGCTACTCACCCAACCGTGCAGTGCGCTGCAGTCAGCACCGCCATATAGGCAAGGAGCGCCACCACAGCAGTAACCTCTGCACTGAGTGGCAGGCACACGTAGTAGCGCTGATCAGCACAGCCTATAAAACGAGTTGCAGGTTACACAGCTGCGCTACTCACCACACCGTGCAGGGCGCGGAAGTCAGTACCGCCATAGAAAGGTTGAGCGCCACCACAGCTGTAACCTCTGCACTGAGTGGTAGGCACACGTAAAAACGCTGATCAACACAGCATATAAGCCGAGTTGCAGGTTACCGAGAAGCGCTACTCACCCAACCGTGCAGTACGCGGCAGTTAAAAGAGCACTATAGGCAAATAGCGCCACCACTGGTGTAACCTCTGCACTGAGTGGCAGGCACACGTGGGAGCGCTGATCATCAACCAATATAAACCGCGTTGCAGGTTACAGAGCAGCGCTACTCACCACACCGTGCAGGGAGCGGAATTCCGTGCCGCCATAGAGGTGAGGAGCTCCACCACAGCTGTAACCTCTGCATTGAGTGGCAGGCACACGTGGCAGCACTGAACAGCACAGACTATAAACGAGTTGCAGATTACAGAGCAGTGCTGCTCACCCCACCGTGCAGTGCGCGGCATTCAGCACCGTCGTAGAGGCGAGGAGCTCCACCACAGCTGTAACCTCTGAACTGAGTGGCAAGCACACGTAGGAGCGCTGATCAGCACAGCCTATAAACAGAGTTGCAGGTTACAGAGCAGCGCCACTCACCACACCGTGCAGGGCGCGGAAGTCAGTACCGCCATACAGAACAGGAGGGTACCACAGCTGTAACCTCTGCACTGAGTGGCAAGGACATGTAGCTACGGTGATCATCACAGCCTATAAACCGAGTTGCAGGTTAGAGAGCAGCGCTTCTTCTTCTAGAGGGGAGGAGCGCCACCACAGCTGTAACCTCTGCACTTAGTGGCAGGCACACGTAGGAGCACTGATAAGCACTGCCTATAAATCGAGTTGCAAGTTACACAGCAGCGCTTCTCACCACACCATGGAGGGCACGGCAGTCAGTACCGCCATAGAGGGTAGGAGCACCACCACATCTGTAACCTCTGCACTGAGTGGCAGGCACACGTAGGAGTGCTGATCAGCACAGCCTATAAACCATGTTGCAGGTTACAGAGCTGCGCTACTCACCCAACCGTGCAGTGTGCGGCAGTCAGCACCGCCGTATAGGCAAGAAGCGCTACAACAGCTGAAACCTCTGAAGTGAGTGGCAGGCACACATAGGAGCGCTGATCAGCACAGCCTAAAAACCGAGTTTCAGGTTACAGAGCAGCACTACTCACCCAACCGTGCAGTGCGCGGCAGTCAGTAACGCCATATAGGCAAGGAGCGCCAACACAGCTGTAACCTCTGCACTGAGTGGCAGGCACTCGTAGGAGCGCTGATCAGCACAGCCTATAAACCGAGTTGCAGGTTACAGAGGAGAGCTACTCACCACACCGTGCAGGGCGCGGAAATCAGTACCGCCATAGAGGGGAGGAGCGCCACCACCGCTGTAACCTCTGCACTGAGTGGCAGGCACACGTAGGAGCGCTGATCAGCACAGCCAATAGACCGAGTTGCAGGTTACAGTGCAGCACTACTCACCACACCGAGCAGGGCGCGGAAGTCAGTACCGCCATAGAGGGGAGGAGCACCACCACAGCTGTAACCTCTGCAGGCACACGTAGGAGTGCTGATCAGCACAGCCTATAATCCGAGTTGCAGGTTACAGAGCTGCCCTACTCACCCAACCGTGCAGTGCGCGGCAGTCAGCACCGCCGTCTAGGTCAGGAGCGCCATAACAGCTGTAACCTCTGCACTGAGTGGCAGGCACACGTAGGAGCTCTGATCAGCAAAGCCTATAAACCGAGTTGCAGGTTACAGTGCAGCGCAACTCACCACACTGTGCAGGGCGCGGAAGTCAGTACCGCCATAGAGAGGAGGAGCGCCACCACAGCTGTAACCTCTGCACTTAGTGGCAGGCACACGTAGCAGCGCTTATCAGCACAGCCTATAAACCGAGTTTGCAGGTTGAAGAGTAGCGCTACTCACCCAACCGTGCAGTGCGTGGCAGTCAGTACCGCCGTATAGGCAAGGAGCGCCATAACAGCTGTAACCTCTGCACTGAGTGGCAGGCACACGATGGAGCGCAGATCAGCACAGCCTATAAACCGAGTTGCAGATTACAGAGCAGCGCTACTCCCCAACCGTGCAGTGCGCGACAGTAAGCACAACCGTATAGGCAAGGAGCGCCATCACAGCTGTAACATCTGCACTGGGTGGCAGGAACACGTAGGAGCGGCGATCAGCACAGCCTATAAACCGAGTTGCAGGTTACAGAGAAGCGCTACTCACCCAACCATGCAGTGCGCGGCAGTCAGCACCGCTGTATAGGCAAGGAGCGCCACCACAGCTGTAACCTCTGCACAGAGTGGCAGGCACACGTAGGAGCGCTGATCAGCACAGCCTATAGACCGAGTTGCATACTACAGAGCAGCGCTACTCACCCCACCGTGCAGTGCACGGCAGTCAGCACCACCATAGAGGCGAGGAGCTCCACCACAGATGCAATCTCTGCACTGAGTGGCAGGAACACGTAGGAGAGCTGGACAGCACAGCCTACATACCGAGTTGCAGGTTACAGAGCAGCGCTACTCACCCCACGGTGCAGTGCGCGGAAGTCAGTACCGCCATAGAGGGGAGGAGCGCCACCACAGCTGTAACCTCTCCACTGAGTGGCAGGAACACGTAAGAGAGCTGATCAGCACAGCCTATAAACCTAGTTGCAGGTTACAGAGCAGCGCTACTCACCCAACCGTGCAGTGCGCGGCAGTCAGCACCGCCGTAGAGGTGAGGTGCGCCAACACAGCTTTATCCTCTGCACTGAGTGGCAGGCACACATAGGACCGCTGATCAGCTTAGCCTACAAACCGCGTTGCAGGTTACAGAGCAGCGCTACTCGTCCCACCATGCAGTGCGCGGAAGTCAGTACTGCCATAGAGGGGAGGAGCGTTACCACAGCTGTAACCTCTGCACTGAGTGGCAGGCACACGTAGGAGCGCTGATCAGCACAGCCTATATACCGAGTTGCAGGTTACAGAGGAGAGCTACTCACCACACCGTGCAGGGCGCGGAAATCAGTACCGCCATAGAGGGGAGGAGCGCCACCACCGCTGTAACCTCTGCACTGAGTGGCAGGCACACGTAGGAGCGCTGATCAGCACAGCCTATAAACCGAGTTGCTGGTTACAGAGCAGCGCTACTCACCCAACCGTGCAGTGCGCGGCAGTCAGCACCGCCGTAGAGGTGAGGTGCGCCAACACAGCTTTATCCTCTGCACTGAGTGGCAGGCACACATAGGACCGCTGATCAGCTTAGCCTACAAACCGAGTTGCAGGTTACAGAGCAGCGCTACTCACCCCACGGTGCAGTGCGCGGCAGTCAGTACCGCCATAGAGGCGAGGAGCACCACCACAGCTGTAACCTCTGCACTGAGTGGCAGGCACACGTAGGAGCGCTGATCAGCACAGCCTATAAACCGAGTTGCAGATTACAGAGCAGCGCTACTCACCACACCGTGCAGGGCGCGGAAGCCAGTACTGCCATTGAGGGGAGAAGCGCCACCACAGCTCTAACCTGTGCACTTAGTGGCAGGCACACGTAGGAGCGCTGATAAGCACTGCCTATAAATCGAGTTGCAAGTTACACAGCAAAGCTACTCACCACACCATGGAGGGCGCGGAAGTCAGTACTGCCATAGAGGGAAAGAGCGCCACCACAGCTGTAACCTCTGCAATGAGTGGCAAGCACACGTAGGAGCGCTGATCAGCACAGCCCATAAACCGAGTTGCAGGTTACAGAGCAGTGCTACTCACCCAACCGTGCAGTGCGTGGCAGTCAGCAACGCCGTCTAGGTCAGGAGCGCCACAACAGCTGTAACCTCTGCACTGAGTGGCAGGCACACGTATTAGCGCTCATCAGCACAGCCAATAGACCGAGTTGCAGGTTACAGAGCAGTGCTACTCACCCAACCGTGCAGTGCGTGGCAGTCAGCAACGCCTTATAGGCAAGGAGCGCCACCACAGCTGTAACCTCTGCACTGAGTGGCAGGCACACGTATTAGCGCTCATCAGCACAGCCAATGGACCGAGTTGCAGGTTACAGAGCAGCGCTACTCACCGAACCGTGCAGTGCGTGGCAGTCAGCAACGCCGTCTTGGTCAGGAGCGCCACAACAGCTGTAACCTCTGCACTGAGTGGCAGGCACACGTAGGAGCGCTGATCAGCACAGCCTATAGACCGAGTTGCATATTACAGAGCAGCGCTACTCACCCCACCGTGCAGTGCACGGCAGTCAGCACCACCATAGAGGCGAGGAGCTCCACCACAGATGTAGTCTCTGCACTGAGTGTCAGGAACACGTAGGAGAGCTGGACAGCACAGCCTATAAACCGAGTTGCAGGTTATAGAGCTGCGCTACTCACCCAACCGTGCAGTGCGTGGCAGTCAGTACCGCCGTATAGGCAAGGAGCGCCACAACAGCTGTAACCTCTACACTGAGTGGCAGGCACACGATGGAGCGCTGATCAGCACAGCCTATAAACCGAGTTGAAGGTTACAGAGCAGCACTACTCACCACACCGTGCAGGGCGCGGAAGTCAGTAGCGCCATAGAGGAGAGGAGCGCCACCACAGCTGTAACCTCTACATTGAGTTGCGGGCTCATGTAGGAGCGCTGATCAGCACAGCCTATAAACTGAGTTGCAGGTTACAGTGCAGCGCTACTCACCCAACCGTGCAGTGCGCGGCAGTCAGCACAGCCTTATAGGCAAGGAGCACCACCACAGCTGTAACCTCTGCACTTAGTGGAAGGCATACGTAGGAGCACTGATAAGCACAGCCTATAAATCGAGTTGCAAGTTACACAGCAGCGCTACTCACCACACCATGGAGGGCGCGGAAGTTAGTACCGCCATAGAGGGGAAGAGCGCTACCACAGCTGTAACCTCTGCACTGTATGGCAGGCACACGTAGGAGCGCAGATCAGCACAGCCTATAAACCGAGTTGCAGGTTACAGAACAGCGCTACTCACCCAACCGTGCAGTGCGCGGCAATCAGCACCGCCATATAGGCAAGGAGCACCACCACAGCTGTAACGTCTGTTTTGAGTGGCAGGCACACATAGGAGTGCTGATCAGCACAGCCTATAAACCAAGTTGCAGGTTACAGAGCAGCGCTACTCACCCATCCGTGCAGTGCGCGGCAGTCAGCACCGCTGAATAGGCAAGGAGCGCCACCACATCTGTAACCTCTGCACTGAATGGCAGGCACACGTAGGAGCGCTGATCAAGGCAGGCGGTAAATGTCGCTGGTTTTCCAGGAACGGCGAGAAATTCGCCGCAAAGCCAGGGCCGACTGTAAAAGTCGCCGCAGCGCTAGGGCAGGCGGTAAAATTCGCCGGATTGCCGGGAACGGCGATAAAAGTCGCCGCAGCGCCAGGGATGGCTGTAAAAGTCGCCGCAGCGCTAGGGCAGGCGATAAGTTGCCGCAACGCCAGGGCCGGCGGTAAAAGTCACCGCAACGCCAGGGTCGGCTGTAAAAGTCGCCGGATTGTCAGGAACGGTGATAAAAGTCGATGCAACGCCAGGGCCGGCGGTAAAAGTCGCCACAATGCCAGGGCCGGCGGTAAAAGTCGCCGCAACTACAGGGCCGTCGGTAAAAGTTGCCGCAACACCAGGGCCGGCGGTAAAAGTCGCCGCAACGCCAGGGCCGGCGGTAAAAGTTGCCGGATTGTTAGGAACGTCGAGAAAGGCGCCGCAACGGCAGGGCCGGCCGTAAAAGTCGCCGCAGCGCTAGGGCAGGCGGTAAAAGTGGCCGCTACACCAGGGCCAGCAGTAAAAGTCGCCGCAACACCAAGGCAGGCAGTAAAAGTTGCAGGATTGCCAAGAACGGTGAGAAAATCTCCGCAACACCAGGGCCGGCAGTAAAACTCGACGCAGCGCTAGAGCAGGCGGTAAAAGTCACCGCAACGACAAGGCAGGCGGTAAAATTCGCAGGATTTCCAGGAACGGCGAGAAAGTCGCCGCAACGCCAGGGCCGGCTGAAAAGGCGCCGCAGCGCCAGGACCGGCGGTAAAGGTCGCCGCAACGCCAGGGCTGGCTGTAAAATTCTCCACAGCTCTAGGGCAGGCGGTAAAGGTCGCTGCTACGCCAGGGCCAGCAGTAAAAGTCGCCGCAACGCTAGTGCAGGCGGTAAAAGTCGCTGCAATGCCAGGGCAGGGGGTTAAAGTAGCCGCAACGCCAGGGCCGGCGGAAAAAGTTGCCGCAACGCCAGGGCCGGCTGTAAAAGTCGCCGCAACGCCAGGGCCGGGGGTAAAAGTAGCCGCACGCCAGAGCCGGCGGAAAAAGTCGCCGCAGCGCTAGGGCAGGCGGTAAAAGTCGCAGGATTGCCAAGAATGGTGAGAAAGTCGCCGCAACGCTAGGGCAGGTGGTAAAAGTCGCCGATAATCCAGGGCCGGCGGTAAAAGTCGCCGCAACGCCAGGCCGGCGGAAAAAGTCGCCGCAGCGCTAGGGCAGGCGGTAAAAGTCGCTGCAAAGCCAGGGCCAGCAGTAAAAGTCGCCGCAACGCCAGGGAAGGCGGTAAAAGTCGCAGGATTGCCAGGAACGGCGAGAATGTCGCCGCAACGCCAGGGCCGCCAATAAAAGTCGCCGCAACGCCAAGGCAGGCGATAAATGTCGCTGGATTTCCAGAAACGGCGAGAAAGTCGCCGCAACGCCAGGGCCGACTGTAAAAGTCGCCGCACCGCTAAGGCAGGCGGTAAAAATCGCCGCAACTCTAGGGCCGGCTGTAAAAGTCGCCGCAGCGCTAGGGCAGGCGGTAATAGTCGCAGGATTGCCAGGAACGGCGAAAATGTCGCCGCAGCGAAAGTGCCGTCTGTAAAAGTCGCTGCAGCGCTAGAGCAGGCGATAAAAGTCACAGGATTGCCAGGAACAACGATAAAATTCGCCGCTACGCCAGGGCCGGCAGTAAAAGCGCTAGGGCAAGCGGTAAAAGTCGCCGCAACGCCAGGGCCTGCGGTAAAAGTCGCCGCAACGCCAGGGCCGGCGGTAAAAGTCGCCGCAGCGCTAGGGCAGGCGGTAAAAGTCGCTGCAACGCCAGGGCCGGCAGTAAAATTCGCCGCAACGCCAGGGAAGGCTGTAAAAGTCGCAGGATTGCCAGGAACGGCGAGAATGTCGCCGCAACGCCAGGGCCGGCAATAAAAGTCGCCGCAACGCCAAAGCAGGTGGTAAATGTCGCTGGATTTCCAGGAACGGCGAGAAAGTCGCCGCAACTCTAGGGCCGGCTGTAAAAGTCGCCGCAGCATTAGGGCAGGCGGTAAAAGTCCCCGGATTGCCAGGAACGGTGATAAAAGTCGCTGCAGCACCAGGGCCGGCAATAAAAGTCGCCGCAACGCTAGGGCCGGCTTTAATAGTCGCCGCAGCGCTAGGGCAGGTGGTAAAAGTCGCCACAACGCCAGGGCCGGCGGTATAAGTAGCCGCAACGCCAGGGCCGGCGGAAAAAGTAGCCGGATTGCCAGCAATGGCGATAAAAGTCGCCGCAACGCCAGGGCCGGCTGTAAAAGTCGCCGCAACGCTAGAGCAGGCGGTAAAAGTCACCGCAACGACAAGGCAGGCGGTAAAATTCGCAGGATTTCCAGGAACGGCGAGAAAGTCGCCGCAACGCCAGGGCCGGCTGAAAAGGCGCCTCAGCGCCAGGACCGGCGGTAAAGGTCGCCCCAACGCCAGGGCTGGCTGTAAAATTCTCCACAGCTCTAGGGCAGGCGGTAAAGGTCGCAGCTACGCCAGGGCCAGCAGTAAAAGTCGCCGCAGCGCTAGGGCAGGCGGTAAAAGTCGCTGCAATGCCAGGGCAGGGGGTTAAAGTAGCCGCAACGCCAGGGCCGGCGGAAAAAGTTGCCGCAACGCCAGGGCCGGCTGTAAAAGTCGCCGCAACGCCAGGGCCGGGGGTAAAAGTAGCCGCACGCCAGGGCCGGCGGAAAAAGTCGCCGCAGCGCTAGGACAGGCGGTAAAAGTCGCAGGATTGCCAAGAATGGTGAGAAAGTCGCCGCAACGCTAGGGCAGGTGGTAAAAGTCGCCGATAATCCAGGGCCGGCGGTAAAAGTCGCCGCAACGCCAGGCCGGCGGAAAAAGTCGCCGCAGCGCTAGGGCAGGCGGTAAAAGTCGCTGCAAAGCCAGGGCCGGCAGTAAAAGTCGCCGCAACGCCAGGGAAGGCGGTAAAAGTCGCAGGATTGCCAGGAACGGCGAGAATGTCGCCGCAACGCCAGGGCCGCCAATAAAAGTCGCCGCAACGCCAAGGCAGGCGATAAATGTCGCTGGATTTCCAGGAACGGCGAGAAAGTCGCCGCAACGCCAGGGCCGACTGTAAAAGTCGCCGCACCGCTAGGGCAGGCGGTAAAAATCGCCGCAACTCTAGGGCCGGCTGTAAAAGTCGCCGCAGCGCTAGGGCAGGCGGTAAAAGTCGCCGGATTGCCAGGAACGGTGATTAAAGTCGACGCAGCACCAGGGCCGGCGATAAAAGTCGCCGCAACGCAAGGGCCGGCTTTAAAAGTCGCCGCAGCGCTAGGGCAGTTGGTAAAAGTCGTCGCGACGCCAGGGCCGGCGTTAAAAGTCGCCGCAGCGCTAGGGCAGTTGGTAAAAGTCGTCGCGACGCCAGGGCCGGCGTTAAAAGTCGCCGCAGCGCTAGGGCAGGCGGTAAAAGTCGCTGCAAAGCCAGGGCAGGCAATAAAAGTCGCCGCAACGCCAGGGAAGGCGGTAATAGTCGCAGGATTGCCAGGAACGCCGAGAATGTCGCCGCAGCGAAAGGGCCGTCTGTAAAAGTCGCTGCAGCGCTAGGGCAGGCGATAAAAGTCACAGGATTGCCAGGAACAATGATAAAATTCGCCGCTACGCCAGGGCCGGCAGTAAAAGCGCTAGGGCAAGCGGTAAAAGTCGCCGCAACGCCAGGGCCTGCGGTAAAAGTCGCCGCAACGCCAGGGCCGGCGGTAAAAGTCGCCGCAGCGCTAGGGCAGGCGGTAAAAGTCGCTGCAACGCCAGGGCCGGCAGTAAAAGTCGCCGCAACGCCAGGGAAGGCTGTAAAAGTCGCAGGATTGCCAGGAACGGCGAGAATGTCGCCACAACGCCAGGGCCGGCAATAAAAGTCGCCACAACGCCAAAGCAGGTGGTAAATGTCGCTGGATTTCCAGGAACGGCGAGAAAGTCGCCACAACTCTAGGGCCGGCTGTAAAAGTCGCCGCAGCATTAGGGCAGGCGGTAAAAGTCCCCGGATTGCCAGGAACGGTGATAAAAGTCGCTGCAGCACCAGGGCCGGCAATAAAAGTCGCCGCAACGCTAGGGCCGGCTTTAATAGTCGCCGCAGCGCTAGGGCAGGTGGTAAAAGTCGCCACAACGCCAGGGCCGGCGGTATAAGTAGCCGCAACGCCAGGGCCAGTATTAAAAGTTGCCGCAACGCCAAGGAAGCGGTAAAAGTGGCAGGATTGCCAGGAACGGCGAGAAAGTCGCCGCAACGCCAGGGCCGGCTGTAAAAGTCGCCGCAACGCCAAGGCAAGCGGTAAATGTCGCTGGATTTCCAGGAACGGCAAGAAGGTCGCCGCAACGCCAGGGGCAACTGTAAAAGTCGCCGCAGCACTATGGCAGGCGGTAAAAGTCGCCGCAACTCTGGGGCCGGCTGTAATAGTCGCTGCAGCGCTTGGGCAGGCGATAAGTCGCCGCAACGCCAGGGCAGGCGGTAAAGGTCGCCGCAACGCCAGGGCCGGCTGTAAAAGTCGCCTAAGCGCTAGGGCAGGCGGTAAAGGTCGCTGCAACGCCAGGGCCGGCAGTAAAGTTCGCCGCAACGCTAGGGCAGCCGGTAAAAGACGCAAGATTGCCAGCAACGGCTATAAAAGTCGCCGCAACGCCAGGGCCGGCGGTAAAAGTCGCCGCAACGCTAGGGCCGGCTGCAAAAGTCGCCGATACGCCAGGGCCGGCGGTAAAAGTCGCC
Organism: Locusta migratoria; assembly: GCA_026315105.1. Classification (NCBI taxonomy): domain Eukaryota; kingdom Metazoa; phylum Arthropoda; class Insecta; order Orthoptera; family Acrididae; genus Locusta; species Locusta migratoria. The sequence goes on along the minus strand of CM048753.1, from coordinate 15,631,451 downwards.
GCAACGCCAGGGCCAGTATTACAAGTTGCCGCAACGCCAAGGCAGGCGGTAAAAGTGGCAGGATTGCCAGGAATGGTGAGAAAGTCGCCGCAACGTCAGGTCCGGCTGTAAAAGTCGCCGAAGTGCTAGGGCAGGCGGTAAAAGTCGCCGCAACGCCAGGACCGGCGGTAAAAGTCGCTGAATTGTTAGGAACGTCGAGAAAGGTGCCGCAACGCCAGGGCCGGCTCTAAAAGTCGCCGCAACGCCAGGGCCGGCGCTAAAAGTAGCCGCAACGCAAAGGCCGGCGCTAAAAGTAGCCGTACGCCAGGGCCGGCGGTAAAAGTCGCCGCAACGCATGGGCCGGCGGTAAAAGTCGCTGGATTGTTAGGAAAGTCGAGAGAGGCGCCGCAACGCCAGGGCCGCCGCTAAAAGTAGCCGCAACCCCAGGGCCAGCTGTAAAAGTCGCCGCAACGCCAGGGCCGGCGCTAAAAGTAGCCGCACGCCAGGGCCGGCGGAAAAAGTCGCCGCAACGCCAGGGCCAGCGTTAAAAGTCGCTGAATTATTAGGAAAGTCGAGAGAGGCGCAGCAACGCCAGGGCCGGCCGTAAAAGTCGCCGCGGCTCTAGGGCAGGCGGTAAAAGTCGCCGAAACGTCAGGGCCGGCGGTAAAAGTCGCCGTAACGCCAGGGCTGGCTGTAAAAGTCGCTGCAAAGCCAGGGCCGGCGGTAAAATTCGCTGTAACGCCAGGGCCGGCGGTAAAAGTCGCCGCAACGCCAGGGCCGGCAGTAAAAGTCGACACAACGCCAAGGCAGGCGGTAAATGTCGCTGGATTTCCAGGAACGGCGAGAAAGTCGCCACAACACCAGGGCCGGCTGTAAAAGTCGCCGCAACGCCAGGGCCGGCGCTAAAAGTCGCCGAAACGTCAGGGCCGGCGGTAACAGTCGCCGCAACGCCAGGGCTGGCTGTAAAAGTCGCTGCAAAGCCAGGGCCGGCGGTAAAATTCGCTGTAACGCCAGGGCCGGCTCTAAAAGTCGCCGCAACGCCAGGGCCGGCGCTAAAAGTACCCGCAACGCCAGGGCCTGCGGAAAAAGTCGTTGCAACGCCAGGGCCGGCGGTAAAAGTCGCTGGATTGTTAGGAAAGTCGAGAGAGGTGCCGCAACGCCAGGGCCGGCGCTAAAAGTAGCCGCAACGCAGGGCCGGCTGTAAAAGTCGCCGCAACGCCAGGGCCGGGGGTAAAAGTAGCCGCACGCCAGGGCCGGCGGAAAAAGTCGCCGCAACGCCAAGGCCGGCGGTAAAAGTCGCCGCAGCGCTAGGGCAGGCGGTAAAAGTCGCTGCAACGCAGGGCCGGCAGTAAAAGTCGCCGCAACGCCAGGGAAGACGGTAAAAGTCGCAGGATTGCCAGGAACGGCGAGAATGTCGCCGCAACGCCAGGGCCGGCAATAAAAGTCGCCGCAACGCCAAGGCAGGCGATAAATGTCGCTGGATTTCCAGGAACGGCGAGAAAGTCGCCGCAACGCCAGGGCCGACTGTAAAAGTCGCCGCACCGCTAAGGCAGGCGGTAAAAGTCGCCGCAACTCTAGGGCCGGCTGTAAAAGTCGCCGCAGCGCTAGGGCAGGCGGTAAAAGTCGCCGCAACGCCAGGGCCAGTATTACAAGTTGCCGCAACGCCAAGGCAGGCGGTAAAAGTGGCAGGATTGCCAGGAATGGTGAGAAAGTCGCCGCAACGTCAGGTCCGGCTGTAAAAGTCGCCGAAGTGCTAGGGTAGGCGGTGAAAGTCGCCGGATTACCAGGAACGGCGATAAAAGACGTCGCAGCGCCAGGGCTGGCTGTAAATGTCACCGCAGCGCTAGGGCAGGCGGTAAAAGTCGCCGCAACGCCAGGACTTGCGGTAAAAGTCGCTGAATTGTTAGGAACGTCGAGAAAGGTGCCGCAACGCCAGGGCCGGCTGTAAAAGTCGCCGCAGCGCTAGGGCAGGCGGTAAAAGTCGCTGCAAAGCCAGCGCCGGCAGTAAAATTCGCCGCAACGCCAGGGAAGGCGGTAAAAGTCGCAGGATTTCCAGGAACGGCGAGAATGTCGCCGCAACGCCAGGGCCGGCGCTAAAAGTAGCCGCAACGCAAGGGCCGGCGCTAAAAGTAGCCGTACGCCAGGGCCGGCGGAAAAAGTCGCCGCAAGGCATGGGCCAGCGGTATAAGTCGCTGGATTGTTAGGAAAGTCGAGAGAGGCGCCGCAACGCCAGGGCCGCCGCTAAAAGTAGCCGCAACCCCAGGGCCAGCTGTAAAAGTCGCCGCAACGCCAGGGCCGGCGCTAAAAGTAGCCGCACGCCAGGGCCGGCGGAAAAAGTCGCCGCAACGCCAGGGCCAGCGGTAAAAGTCGCTGAATTATTAGGAAAGTCGAGAGAGGCGCCGCAACGCCAGGGCCGGCCGTAAAAGTCGCCGCGGCTCTAGGGCAGGCGGTAAAAGTCGCCGAAACGTCAGGGCCGGCGGTAAAAGTCGCCGCAACGCCAGGGCCAGTATTACAAGTTGCTGCAACGCCAAGGCAGGCGGTAAAAGTGGAAGGATTACCAGGAATGGTGAGAAAGTCGCCACAACGTCAGGTCCGGCTGTAAAAGTCGCCGAAGCGCTAGGGTAGGCGGTGAAAGTCGCCGGATTACCAGGAACGGCGATAAAAGTCGCCGCAGCGCCAAGGCCGGCTGTAAATGTCACCACAGCGCTAGGGCAGGCGGTAAAAGTCGCCGCAACGCCAGGACCTGCGGTAAAAGTCGCTGAATTGTTAGGAACGTCGAGAAAGGCGCCGCAACGCCAGGGCCGGCTCTAAAAGTCGCCGCAACGCCAGGGCCGGCGCTAAAAGTACCCGCAACGCCAGGGCCGGCGGAAAAGTCGCCGCAACGCCAGGGCCGGCGGTAAAAGTCGCTGGATTGTTAGGAAAGTCGAGAGAGGCGCCGCAACGCCAGGGCCGCCGCTAAAAGTAGCCGCAACCCCCAGGGCCAGCTGTAAAAGTCGCCGCAACGCCAGGGCCGGCGCTAAAAGTAGCCGCACGCCAGGGCCGGCGGAAAAAGTCGCCGCAACGCCAGGGCCAGCGGTAAAAGTTGCTGAATTGTTAGGAATGTCGAGAGAGGCGCCGCAACGCCAGGGCGGGCCGTAAAAGTCGCCGCAGCGCTAGGGCAGGCGGTAAAAGTCGCCGAAACGTCAGGGCCGGCGGTAAAAGTCGCCGCAACGCCAGGGCTGGCTGTAAAAGTCGCCGCAACGCCAGGGCTGGCTGTAAAAGTCGCTGCAAACGCCAGGGCCGGCGCTAAAATTAGCCGCAACGCCAGGGCCGGCGGTAAAAATCGCTGGATTGTTAGGAAAGTCGAGAGGTGCCGCAACGCCAGGGCCGGCGCTAAAAGTAGCCGCAACGCCAGGGCCGGCTGTAAAAGTCGCTGCAACGCCAGGGCCGGCGGTAAAAGTCGCCGATACGTCAGGGCCGGCGGTAAAAGTCAACGCAACGCCAGGGCTGGCTGTAAAAGTCGCTGCAACGCCAGGGCCGGCGGTAAAATTCGCTGTAACGCCAGGGCCGGCGGTAAAAGTCGCCGCAACGCCAGGGCCGGCAGTAAAAGTCGACACAACGCCAAGGCAGGCGGTAAATGTCGCTGGATTTCCAGGAACGGCGAGAAAGTCTCCGCAACGCCAAGGCCGGCTGTAAAAGTCGCCGAAGTGCTAGGGTAAGCGGTGAAAGTCGCCGGATTGCCAGGAACGGCGATAAAATTCGCTGCAACGCCAAGACCGGCGGTAAAAGTCGCTGAATCGTTAGGAACGTCGAGAAAGGCGCCGCAACGCCAGGGCCGGCTCTAAAAGTCGCCGATGCACCAGGGCCAGCGGTAAAAGTAACCGCAACGGCAGGGCCGGCAGTAAAAGTCGCCGCAACGACAAGGCAGGCGGTAAAAGTCGCAGGATTTCCAGGAACGGCGAGAAAGTAGCCGCAACGCCATGGCCGGCTGTAATACTCGCCGCAGCACTAGGACAGGCGGTAAAAGTCGCCGAGACGCCAGGGCCGACGGTAAAAGTCGCCGCAACGCCAGGGCCAGCAGTAAAAGTCGCCGCAACGCCAAGGCAGGCGGTAAAAGTCGCAGGATTGCCAGGAACGGCGATAAAAGTCGCTGGATTGCCAGGGCCGGCGGTAAAAGTCGCCGCAACGGCAGGGCCGGCGGTAAAAGTCGCCGCAACGCCAGGGCCGGCAGTAAAAGTCGCCGCAAAGACAAGGCAGGCGGTAAAAGTCGCAGGATTTCCAGGAACGGCGAGAAAGTCGCCGCAGCGCTAGGACAGGCGCAGAAAGTCGCCGCAACGCCAGGGCCGGCGGTAAAGGTTGCCGCAACGCCAGGGCTGGCTGTAAAAGTCGCCGCAAAGACAAGGCAGGCGGTAAAAGTCGCAGTATTTCCCAGGAACGGCGAGAAAGTCGCCGCAGCGCTAGGAAAGGCGCAGAAAGTCGCCGCAACGCCAGAGCCGGCGGTAAAGGTCGCCGCAACGCCAGGGCTGGCTGTAAAATTCTCCACAGCGCTAGGGCCAGCGCTAAAAGTAGCCGCAACGCCAGGACCGGCGGAAAAAGTCGCCGCAACGCCAGGACCGGCGGTAAAAGTCGCTGAATTGTTAGGAACGTCGAGAAGGCGCCGCAACGCCAGGGCCGGCTCTAAAAGTCGCCGCAACGCCAGGGCCGGCTGTAAAAGTAGCCGCACGCCAGGACCGGCGGAAAAAGTCGCCGCAACGCCATGACCGGCGGTAAAAGTCGCTGAATTGTTAGGAACGTCGAGAAAGGCGCCGCAACGCCAGGGCCGGCTGTAAAAGTCGCCGCAATGCCAGGGCCGGCGCTAAGAGTAGCCGCAACGCCAGGGCCGGCTGTAAAAGTCGCCGCAACGCCAGGGCCGGCGCTAAAAGTAGCCGCAACGCCAGGGCCGGCGCTAAAAGTAGCCGCACGCCAGGACCGGCGGAAAAAGTCACCGCAACGCCAGGACCGGAGGTAAAAGTCGCTGAATTGTAAGGAACGTCGAGAAAGGCGCCGCAACGCCAGGGCCGGCTCTAAAAGTCGCTGCAACGCCAGGGCCGGCGCTAAAAGTAGCCGCAACGCCAGGGCCGGCGCTAAAAGTACCCGCACGCCAGGACCGGCGGAAAAAGTCGCCGCAACGCCATGACCGGCGGTAAAAGTCGCTGAATTGTTAGGAACGTCGAGAAAGGCGCCGCAACGCCAGGGCCGGCTCTAAAAGTCGCCGCAACGCCAGGGCCGGCGCTAAAAGTAGCCGCAACGCCAGGGCCGGCGCTAAAAGTAGCCGCATGCCAGGACAGGCGGAAGAAGTCGCCGCAACGCCAGGACCGGCGGTAAAAGTCGCTGAATTGTTAGGAACGTCGAGAAAGGCGCCGCAACGCCAGGGCCAGCTCTAAAAGTCGCCACAAGGCCAGGGCCGGCGCTAAAAGTAGCTGCAACGCCAGGGCCGGCGCTAAAAGTAGCAGCACGCCAGGACCGGCGGAAAAAGTCGCCGCAACGCCATGACCGGCGGTAAAAGTCGCTGAATTGTTAGGAACGTCGAGATAGGCGCCGCAACGCCAGGGCAGGCTCTAAAAGTCGCCGCAACGCCAGGGCCAGCGCTAAAAGTAGCCGCAACGCCAGGGCCGGCTGTAAAAGTCGCCGCAACGCCAGGGCCGGCGCTAAAAGTAGCCGCAACGCCAGGGCCGGCGCTAAAAGTAGCCGCACGCCAGGACCGACGGAAAGAGTCGCCGCAACGCCAGGACCCTTCGGTAAAAGTCGCTGAATTGTTAGGAACGTCGAGAATGGCGCCGCAAAGACAGGGCCGGCTCTAAAAGTCGCCGCAACGCCAGGGCCGGCGCTAAAAGTAGCCGCAACGCCAGGGCCGGCGCTATAAGTAGCCGCACGCCAGGACCGGCGGAAAAAGTCGCCGCAACGCCAGGACCGACGGTAAAAGTCGCTGAATTGTTAGGAATGTCGAGAAAGGCGCCGCAACGCCAGGGCCGGCTCTAAAAGTCGCCGCAACGCCAGGGCCGGCGCTAAAAGTTGCCGCACGCCAGGACCGGCGGATAAGGTCGCCGCAACGCCAGGACCGGCGGTAAAAGTCGCTGAATTGTTAGGAACGTCGAGAAAGGCGCCGCAACGCCAGGGCCGGCTCTAAAAGTCGCCGCAACGCCAGGGCCGGCGCTAAAAGTAGCCGCAACGCCAGGGCCGGCGCTAAAAGTAGCCGCATGCCAGGACCGGCGGAAAAAGTCGCCGCAACGCCAGGACCGGAGGTAAAAGTCGCTGAATTGTTAGGAACGTCGAGAAAGGCGCCGCAACGCCAGGGCCGGCTCTAAAAGTCGCCGCAACGCCAGGGCCGGCGCTAAAAGCAGCCGCAACGCCTGGGCCGGCTGTAAAAGTCGCCGCAACGCCAGGGCCGGCGCTAAAAGTAGCCGCAACGCCAGGGCCGGCGCTAAAAGTAGCCGCACGCCAGGACCGACGGAAAAAGTCGCCGCAACGCCAGGACCGGCGGTAAAAGTCGCTGAATTGTTAGGAACGTCGAGAAAGGCGCCGCAACGCCAGGGCCGGCTCTAAAAGTCGCCGCAACGCCAGGGCCGGCGCTAAAAGTAGCCGCATGCTAGGACTGGCGGAAAAAGTCGCCGCAATGCCAGGACCGGCGGTAAAAGTCGCTGAATTGTTAGGAACGTCGAGAAAGGCGCCGCAACGCCAGGGCCGGCTCTAAAAGTCGCCGCTACGCCAGGGCCGGCGCTAAAAGTTGCCGCACGCCAGGACCGACGGAAAAAGTCGCCGCAACGCCAGGACCGGCGGTAAAAATCGCTGAATTGTTAGGAACGTCGAGAAAGGCGCCGCAACGCCAGGGCCGGCTCTAAAAGTCGCCGCAACGCCAGGGCCGGCGCTAAAAGTAGCCGCAAGCCAGGACCGGCGGAAAAAGTCGCCGCAACGCCAGGACCGGCGGTAAAAGTCGCTGAATTGTTAGGAACGTCGAGAAAGGCGCCGCAACGCCAGGGCCGGCTCTAAATGTCGCCGCAACGCCAGGGCCGGCGCTAAAAGTTGCCGCACGCCAGGACCGGCGGAAAAAGTCGCCGCAACGCCAGGACCGGCGGTAAAAGTCGCTGAATTGTTAGGAACGTCGATAAAGGCGCCGCAACGCCAGGGCCGGCTCTAAAAGTAGCCGCAACGCCAGGGCCGGCGCTAAAAGTAGCCGCAACGCCAGGGCGGGCTGTAAAAGTCGCCGCACCGCCAGGGCCGGCGCTAAAAGTAGCCGCAATGCCAGGGCCGGCGCTAAAAGTAGTCGCACGCCAGGACCGACGGAAAAAGTCGCTGAATTGTTAGGAACGTCGAGAAAGGCGCCGCAACGACAGGGCCGGCTCTAAAAGTCGCCGCAACGCCAGGGCCGGCGCTAAAAGTAGCCGCAACGCCAGGGCCGGCTGTAAAAGTCGCCGCAACGCCAGGACCGGCGGTAAAAGTAGCCGCAACGCCAGGGCCGGCGCTAAAAGCAGCCGCACGCCAGGACCGACGGAAAAAGTCGCCGCAACGCCAGGACCGGCGGTAAAATTCGCCGCAACGCCAGGGCCGGCGCTAAAAGTAGCTGCAACGCCAGGGCCGGCGCTAAAAGTAGCCACACGCCAGGACCGACGGAAAAAGTCGCCGCAGTGCCAGGACCAGCCGTTAAAGACGCTGAATTGTTAGGAACGTGGAGAAAGGCGCCGCAACGCCAGGGCCGGCTCTAAAAGTCGCCGCAACGCCAGGGCCGGCG